>CM052886.1:85249086-85407448 GCA_028534135.1 Potos flavus
GTTGGATAATATAAGTCAGCGGCTTTCAACCATTTCTGGCAGTTCACAGTGAGAAATACAGTTTACATTTTGATCCAGGAAACACATACACAAAACTAAAACAAAACTTCATGAAACATTCTTACCCTTACTACATGTGATGCACTCTCTCAGTTTCTCTGTTGCTCCTGACCTGGCAAGAGAATCAGGTGCTAAATGACCCAGCTTTTGTCCTATCTGCAGTTAGACAGGGTGATGGGCTTACTTTCATCCTGATATATTCAGGAAGAAGACTTCTATAGCAGAGACGTATTAGCACAGAAATCAGAGGCTGGGAATGCTGGAAGACAATCTTTATCTGCTCCACAATGTCATTTATCCCCACCAACTGTCTACAAAAAGCCTGAAACCATGTGTGGAATTGTCTGAAAGCTTGCACAAGAAAGTATATGCTAAACTTAAAGAGACTCTGGGCAAGTTTTCCTGTGGTTCTAGGGCCTCCAAAATCTTTTCTAAGAAATATCAATTTTTGTGAGTAGTTTTTCCTTGGCTATTTTTCTGTTACCATCTTCCCTGCACCACCACCACCACCCCTTGGTATTATGTGACGTTTTCCCATTTATCACAAACACGGATGCCAAGTTAAGCATAAAGAAAAGTAAGAATCAATTAAAAGTTCTATTTTAGAATAACTATAAGTTATGTAAATCATCTTCCATTTCACATTTTTTTGATTAATGCAGAACATTCTATTCATCTTGAAAGTTGAGGGCAAGATGAGATCATTATGCTTTTTGCTTTAAGTAATTATATTCTAGAACATTAAATTTTAGACCAATTTCTAAAATTCACAAAATGTAATAGTTCTGATGCAAGAATCAATGCCTATGCATAAAAATCAGGAGTGATTCAACTTTTAAATATTAATTTATCATATCAATTATAACATGAAAGGAGAAACCAATTTCTCTTTGAAATATCTGCCCCATATACCCTGCATTAATATCATATATTAAGGAAATAGTTGGTTACCATTTAGATAGTCTCTATTATTTTTGTACTTTTATACTCTCAAAGGTTGAGTTCTAAACATAATTAATGTGCTGAGTCACATATTTCAGATAATTTCCTTAATAAATCACCATAAGTGGTTTGCCCCTTCATCTATTACCAATAATTTTCTCACTCTAGTATTCTTTCATACCATGTTAAAGCACCATTCAAATAAAAAAAGCAATGATCAACTACATTTCACATTTTCTTGTTATTTCTCTGCCTCCTATATATAGGTTGTTAGAAAAATACATTCATGTGTCTTTATGAGTGACAGTATTTTTCTTCAATAAATTCATAGAATAATGCAGATGCAAGGAAATGTAAGGGACCATCTCCTCTCTGTTACCTGTATTGCCAAACCTGGGTGTGGGCAGCCATAGGGCAAGTCAGGACTAGGAAGTTAGTTAAGGGAGAATGCACGTATTGATTGAAGAAGGAAGCCCAAGGAAATGGAATGGATCTACATAATCCAGGTGAAGTCTAGAAAGCTACCTAAAGGCAAGGAAGGATAGATGAGTACAGTGAGTTCAAAGTGTGGAAGCCAACCTCAAGGTTCAGGAGTGTCAAAGACTGAGAGGAATAGGGGGCTCAGGGGTGGTGGCATTTGGGGACAGTGTTGTGAATTCATGATTCTCTAGTAGAGAAATTGCTCAAACAGCCAAGGGGAGGCAGAACCCCAGGCCAATGTACCTCCTGTTCACACTAAGGGGGGGGGGGGGAGACTAACCTTGTCCTCCTACCAAAGGATTCAAAGCTTAGTAAAATACCTTTTTTTATTTGTTTGTTTTTTCGTTATGTTGGTCACTGGAGAGAGTCTTCCAGTCCGAATCTTTTGTGAATATATTAGATGATAAAGCAGGGTTATATAAGTGGTTACAAACACAGGACCTAGAATCAGTCAAACTGGCTGGATCCCTAACCATAAATCTAATACTTACTATCCACATAACATTTCTGTGCCTGTTTCCCCATCTGTGAATAATAAAGAGTACCCCATCATGAGTTGATATCATAGGTATATTAACAGCATATTCATTATTTTATTTACTTAGGTTATTTAGTTTATTAATAGTAGTATTTTTATTAGTAACTGGAGGAAAATGACCCAAATCCCCCTCATACAAGCTTAGATCAAACATGTAGTATGTGTGTTTGTGTGTGTATGGGGGGGTGTTTACAAGCTGCAGTGGTGGGAGAGGCATTAAGAAACATAGTTAATTAACCTGGATGCCTATGATGCTATATCAGAAAACCACAGTCTTACTTAAAAATATAAAGACAAGTTATTAGGGCTATCCATTTTTTTAAAAGTAGGCTCATACCAACATGGGACTTGAACTCAAGACCCTGAGAACATGAGTTGTATGCTCCACCGACTGAACCAGCCAGGTGCCCCAAGAGCTATCCTTTTTAGGAAGGACAGTCAGGTGGTCTCTAATAGAGGCATTTTTCCAAAGTAGAACTCTGCTTAGCCCCCCAAGCTTGTTTAGCTTCCTGGAGGTGCTGAGTTGAATTTACTCACTCAAGTGATAGTAATGGGGCAATGAAATAATAACAGATCTATAATTTTTCAACAAAAGAAGTCTTGCTACATTGAAGGATTAAGTGGTCTAGGCAAATCCTTCATGGGCTAAAGGGGAGGAGCAGATCCCGTGTGTGCTGGGAAACAGCTGATATACTGCTGGAGTATCTGGTGTCTGGTTGACCCTCATTCATCTGGTTTGGGTTAGTCTAAGAACAGACTGAAGAGAGATAGTGTAGCTGCCCAGCAAACCTAACTGGGAGGATTTCCTTTAGAGGTGAGGCTACAGTGGGCAGGGTGGCATGTAAATGAAAAGCATGCAACAGAAACTATGGTTTTTGAAGTGCTGGACAAATGTGAAGGCACTTACCATCTTGGGGGAAATTCTGTATCTCTAAGCCTCTGGTCCTTATCTATAAGGAGATGAGCAGTACCTACCCATGGTTGCTGTGAGGATCAAATGAGTAAATGTATGTAAAAACATTTAGCAGAAACTTAGCAGAGAGTAGATATTCAGCAAGTGTTAGTTACTACTAAAACAACTTGGTTGTCCACCCCAGGATAACCATTCAGTAATGAGGAAGCCCAGGACAAGCTGTCCCATGTTGTTTGAGTGAGAGAGAGAGGTGAATAAGATTGTACCAGCCAACTCCCAGGGTGCTGCTGGTGGTGCTCCTTAATCTAGGGACTAAGACCCAGACTTCAACAGCTCACAGATGGCAGACCGCCAGGGGTCTGGTACACTAATGGCAGTCCTACCAGTGTCTTCTCAAGGTGGATTCCTGCCTCATTTCAAATGGCGAGAAAATGAAATTGCGCAAAGAATGGCGCTCACTAGAGCCAGAGGGGTCTGAGCCACTCAATAAATGGCATCAGTTCAAAGTCTGTCTCTTGTGGAACGTGTGAATGTTGTGCCACTAAACCCTTCACAGCCTAGAGGGTCAGGAGGGAACTTAGAGGAAATAGAACCAGCCAAACTGAGAGATCAGAACACTCCTGGAAACTGGGCTTGCCCACTAGAACGAGAAAGTCAAGATGAAATAACAAGCCCCATGATGTGGCAGAATGGGATCACAGTGATAAGACACTGGGAACTAATGTTCTGAAAATATGGTGGTGGGGGGAGTCAGGGTTCAAAAGTATGGCAAGTATGGGAAGCTAGAGATACAGGTGGATGGAGCTGAGCACTTGGTATGGACAGACGGTCTTCCATACCAAATAAAGGAATTATCTGGTGGGATCGAAGGTCCCATTTTACCAAATCTCCATAGAAGGATGAATGGTGAAAAGTTTCATAGACTGTGGCTGGAGGCAGGATTTAGGAAGAGTAATTGTTACATTCGTCAGGATGTCTAGGAGTGGTTTTGGGGAGCTTAATATTAAGTCCTTTTGCCTTTCTTTTAAGCCTTAAAACTATGGAGTCCTTATAGACTCTGAGCTCAAGACCAAATCTTAGTACCAGTGTTTTGGCTCAGAATGGGTTTATCCATCTAAATATCTAGATATAAATTAACCTGAAGGTAGCTCAAGAATCAAGTTATCCCCCTCTTCCCATGACAGAAGTCTGTGGAAATGGTCCCAGATAGTTAACACGGGATTCCTTTTCAGGGTTAGAACAGACATCTCAATGAAAGTTAACCTTAGGGACTCACTTGTCTCTTTCCTAATCTGTTCAAAGTTGCAAGAGGACAGGAAACTCACAGCATATCATCTTCAGTTAGTCTCAGGGTGGGAAGCATTCACCTGTACTTGGGAGATGTCCCAGAACTTCTATAGGTTAGAGTAGAGAGTTTGCTCATCCTAAGACACTTCTCCCAGTCTCAAGGAGGGTACCTAGGTGATGTTAATGTTGATGGATTGAGAGAATCATTTGATACTGCAGAAGCCTTGGTATCTGTATGGATCTGTATGGTTCTGATAATTCTCTCTCTCTTGCTCTCTCCTTCCCTCCCTTTTTTCCTTCTTTCCTCCCTTCCTTCCTTCCTTCCTCCCTTCCTTCCAACCATCCTTCCTTCCTTCCATCCTCTCCCTCTCTCTCTTTTGTTCTTAATATCTCTTTAAGAACCTGATGAAAACTATGGCCCATATTCTCCAATAGAGACCCACATTTTTATATATAATTTCAGGACCCTAGAAGTCTGTTAATGAATTCCAGGTTAAGAACTCTTGCAGCAGATAGGACAGCAAGAACAGGCTTTAGGTTTTTGACTTTCTTCATTGAAATACAAACTCCACTAGATTCTCATTTAGTGTGTTTGCTGTATGTTTCCCTATTTTACTCCAAGAAGTGTTTCAGGGTTAACAAAGACATTTTAAGATATACTTTTCTTTTTGTTACAGATCCACAAGATGTCATTGGGATAATTTCAATAACCTTTGTAATAATGTGTTATTGAAACATTTTTTACTAATCATTAGTTATTCATTGAAGTTCTCTGTTCTTCTTGGGATACTTGTTACCTTTGCTGTCTTAGTGACATTATTCTTTCAGGCTATCAGCATGTTAGTGAATTAGCACATAAATCCATTTGCACAAAATATTTAATGCAAAAGTGCTACAAAATATTATAAGAAATGGAGGAAATTAGCTATTAAATGTTGCTGTCATTTCATTAACACAATTTGGCATTTCATTCATAAATATTAGTCAAGATTTTTTTCATCTATATTTACAACGCAACTATAAACCTCCTACCTTAATTGTTTTTTCTTTTTTCACTTGAGAATGTATAAATGCTTGTAACCCTTATGGTGGAACTGGAAGGCACTAACTTCAGCTTTCAAACCTGCTTTGTAAATTGCCCCTACTTGGAAATGGTGGAAATATTTTACACTATCTGAATAACAATGAACAATGCTGCTCAGTGATTTATAACTCTAAGAGCTTTATAATTTGATTTATGAATAGCTCTCAAATTTTCCATTGGCAGTTCATACAACTATGAGTAAATTTTCTGGCCAAATGACTCAGTATTTTGCTGCATGACTAATCCCACACTCAATGTTAGAAACTACATAAATGAATTCTATTTGCTTGCAGATAATAAATGATTACTTTCCAAAAACTGTCTACAAAGCATTATAGGGTAGATGAATTCAATTACAGACATTTTTTTAAACTCTCAGACTCAGTAGACTTTTTTGAGAAGCCTGTAATGTTCACAAAAAAGAACATTCCCCCCACACTGAGAGCATTATTCTGGATTCTACAACCCATAGGACAACAAATCTTAATTAGGCTCTAAAACTTCTAAAATGTTACAAGAACAATTTAGAATGATTCACTTAAGATATTTTCTCTTACAATGATGCCCTCAAGTTATTTTAAAAGTTTTTATTGTGGTAAAATGAATATAAAGTCTTTTCCCAGGGGAGATTTGCTGAAAATAATATTTGCAAATAATAATTATTTTTCCTTCAAGAAACCAAATTTTCAAAAGACAATAGCAATCCATCCACATGATGGCTCCCTTGATTCTGATGGCTGGAAATTGCCTCCTATATTACATTAGACAATGTAGGTTCTTCTAGATGATGCAACTCCTTTACCTTTCAATACAAGAACATATGCTTTGTTGGCGTAAGTCTTGGTCTCAGATTATTATGAAAAATGATTTGGGAATAAATAGGCCATACAACACGTTTCCTCAGATGCCTCTCAATTTCCCTTTTATACCATTTATATTCTGAGAGTAAAAAACTTTACCTAGGAATAAGTAGGTTATCAGTTCAAACTCAGTATGATTTATTTCTAAAAATTTATTGCTGGAGCCATTCTTACCTAAAATTTTTGTTTTCAAGGGGGTAATATTTCAATGTAATGCCATTGTGTGATTACCAGTTGGGTAATATACTCACTTTCACTTAGGTTTGTAATAAAAGATTACAGATAATCTGGGCTACATTCCAAGGTATTCCTTATCTTTCCCTAAAAATCATTCCCCTATTCTGAGTGTTTGTAGCCAGGGTTAAGTGGGGAGGAGACCATGGGCAGGGAGCCTTCCTAACTAGTCAGGGTCAGTGTTAACTGAGGAGTCAAAGCAGCCAGAGAGCAGAAAGAACCTACCTAGGGGGACTGCAGATATGTTAAAAGAAACAGCTACACCATAAGTGCCCAGAAGAATGCCCTCCTCTCCTTTCTCTTTAACTTTTAATTTCTCTACCACTGCTAGTTCCATCTCTCAAGTTCCCTGTAAACTTGCTTAAGTACCCCATCCTGAAAAAAATTAAAAATAAAAATAAAGAAAACATTACTCAGGCTTTAATCACAATTCTACTCATCCCTTTTAGATAAATTATCTTTTAGAGTTAGAATTTAACTTTTACAGTTAAATTGCTCCAAAGCCAGTGGACAGAGGCTCTCTCCTGTTTTCACCTCCTACTCCCTCTTCAACCCGTTAACGTCTGGTTTTAGCCTCTCCCACTAGGATGAATCAGTTCTCTGGAAGGTTTCCAGAGGTCTCCTAGTCACCAGTCCTTAGTCCTCGCACGCCTTAACCTCCCATTTTTGCCTCTGTTCTAGAAAGCCACTAAATTGGAATGCTTCCTATTTGGGCTTCCACAGACTTGCCTTCTGCTGTCCTTCTCCAGTCCACAAATGGAAGTCATCTCCAAAGTTCGGATTCTAATTCTTTCTATAGTTTCTCTCCCTTAGTCATGTTGTCCATATCCATGACCTCAACTATAATTCATGTTGATGACTCCCAGTCTGTCTCTGGTTCTGACCTCTCCACCCATGTTTCCATGCATTTGCTGGATAATTTCATATGGATATCCTTCCGACACCTCTACTTTAATAGGCGAAAGACTCAGTTTGTCATCTTTTCCTTCAGAACTGTCATTCCACCCTAGCTCAAAGCTTGAGTCATCTTCATTTCTTCCTTTTTTCTCAGTGGGTCCCTACACAGATTAGGGTGGAGGCTTCTTTTCTTTGTGACCCATAAATTAGGAATTTGTGCCACAACTGCCTATCTCTAGGGAAATACTGCAGAGCTTCTTTCTTTTTATGAAAGCCCCTTACTCATCTTACTTTGGCAGGTGAGTAACTCAGTGATGGGGGAAATCAGAGAGGGCCTTCCAGCTACTAGTGGGCTGGGCTGATGTATGAAGTCTCCTTCTTACATATGGTCCTGCCTCTTGCTCAGTCATGCTGCAAGCCTCATGGCTGGGACAGTATGATGCTCTTTTTGGTTTCTGGTCTCCAGGTAAGAAGTAGTATCCTGGTGCCCTTGTGTTGGGAAGAGATGTAAGTTCTTCAGCTGTGACTGGGTGGGGATGCAGAGTTAGGGGAAAAGGAACGACGTCCCATTTTGGGCTTGAATCTAAGTCATGTTCTTCAGTCTGAATTTACTCTGAATAAAGTTAATATTTTCATTTACTTTTGGTTCCTCATGTGTATTCTCAACTTGCTTGAGAATCCAAAGGGAAGAAGGAAGGGCTGCATGAGGGATCATCTACTACATATCTGATACCGAACACTCTTAACCATTTTTATCAACTCATTTGTCTTCCCTTGGGTGACAGTGCTAACTCACTAGCATAAAAAGTAAAAAAAATTATCTATACTTTTCCATCTTGATTGTTCATTTTTTCATATGAAACATTTGATCAAGGACCTTCCTCCTCCATTCTGGCCAAACCTTAATTTCTCTGTGACTTTAATACAATGTCAATTATTTTTTGTAATGAAAACCTAGCAGAAAGAAAATATATGAATTCCACTAAATTAACTTCCAAAAAGGATTGATTGGCTGATTTAATATTTATTAAATTCCACGATGCATTTGCATCACATAAACACACAGAAGCAATTAATAACATGCCATTATTTGGAGGTGGAAATGATAAATTAGCAATAAATCAGAAAATGGCAATGGAACCCAAATATTCAATTCTTTCAATGATTTGGTTTCCTTATTATTAGTATCCTTGAGATAACTGATGTAAAGAACAAACACGAATGCTGCTAAAAAGAAATATCTATAATTCTACTGCACAGCAGTTAAGGCATTTGCCTGCCAAGAGAGATAAATGATGTTCTCGTGTGTACTTGAAACTTATAAATGGCTGCAGCAAGACACAGGATAACAATTGTGCTAAAGGAATAGCTCAGAAAACCATAATCGCTATTTAGTTGCCTTTTGTTGTTAAAAATGCAACGTTTGGAGCAAATTGGTTACTATGCTGTTTGTGATCTTAGACAACTTTCAAGGATATTTAGGCCATGTTAGCTCACTCACAAATTTTAGTCCGTGGGAAGTATAAAATAAAAGTGACCTTCCTAAATTCTATTAGTTATTTCTGCCAATGGCTGCAGAAGGTTAATTCAGTTTCATTGTTTTAAATTATTCTCCCCGGCCCCTGGGAGTCAAAGCAGGAAAGAATTCTTCCTTTCCCCACGTGCCACACATTGTAGACTCGGGATTCTCTTCAATACTCCTGCACAATGGGCAGGAATACAGTCTCTCACTGCAGTGGGCTGCGGTAGCAGGACACCTTTGAGCAATGTGAGCATGGTGCAGAGCTACCTGGCAGACTTGAAGTGCCAGGCACCTATGAAGCCTCTCCTGACCTGTAGTGCAGCCTCTTTTCTGACATTCAACATTCTCACCTTATATAGCATCTGCAAGCAAGATCCTTGCATCCTCAAACCAAAACAACCGAATGCGATGCAACACATCAACATCGTGAATGTTCATTTTGCTTTAGGAAACAACTTGTAGGTAAGAAAATTTCATCCATGGTTTCCCATGTTTATGAACCTGGTATTTTGGAAATGCATTAGGCAACACCTTTTTGAGTTTCCTGTAACGCCTATGCATGGTAATATGTTCAAGGCCTTGACAACCTCAATGGGTTAAGCTTTTATGCAGAGTTGTACTGTTGATTTTGTATAGTTAGAAAACAGTACTGATTTTGAGATCCTACAAGCAAATACAACTTAAGTATTGCCATCTATCCTTCAAATGCTTTTCAGAATTTTACACATTACTATTTATGACAATTTCTTCAGTGTCTTAAATATTCCAAAGTAAGAGTCCCCCTCAGAGTTATTAGAAACTACACAAATGCAATAATGTGTTACTTTATGCCACTACAATTGCAGTTGCCTTATGCGAGTAAATAAAACAAAATAAGCAAAAAAACAGCCGTCTGTCCCTGCCTCCCACCCCTCCCCGCCAGGGAATGCCTGCATAGCCTAGGGAGCAGCATAACGTACAGTACCCGGCCGGCCAAGGCCAAAAGATGCCGCAGACTGCAGCCGCAGCGGCTTCCGGGCCAGGCGGTAGTGGCTGTCCTCAGAAAGGCACACTGCAGCGCGCCCGCCACACCTTCTGCGTTGGCACTGCACCAAAGACCACTGTAAAATCTGTCCATCAACAGTATACTTTTAGCTGGTCATGAGGAAAGAGGAGGGGGCAGGAGGGAATGTATGCGTTTTGAGAGTGGCAGATCATTATTTCCTCACACTCCCTAAAATATTTCTCCTCAAAATTTTACAAGCCAATCTCCAACTTCCTTTATCTGCCAGTTCCCTAAATCTGAAATTGCCTCTCTCTTCAAAGGCACTGAATGAGTCAAGGTTTGAGGGCAAACGAACGCATGGATGCAGCAGGATCCAAAGTGCCCATTTCTTGACTGAGAAATAGCACCTAGTTTGGGGGTGTAACAGTTAACGTCTGCAGACCGGAGCGTTCTCCTGGGGGAGCGCTCCCACTTTAGAGGGGCTTGGAGAGGGTGGGCCTCCCGTGCCTGGAAAACCCCAATTCCCAGGGAAGGCCCTTCCCGGTGTTCACGCTTCAGCGCGCGAGGAACCCCCCGCAAGCAATAGCTCACCCGGCTGCATCCTCCAAAGCCCCAACCTCGGGGCGGGGCGCGGGGAGGTGGGAAGTGGGGGTAGCACCGCCTGCAGGCTCCCGCCAGCGCCTCACGATTTTCCCCCTGGCTCCTTGGCGCCCCCTGTCGCCGGGCTGCCAGCAATTCGGCCCGGGAAGGCTGGATAGGCGGAAGCCCCCGGTGTCGGGGAGCGGAGAGGCGCCGGGTCTGTGCACCCGCGGACCGCGCGGACTAGCGGGCGGCCCCGCGGGAGGGCGCTGGGCGCTCAGGCCCGGGCGCAGCCCGCGGCCGCCGCCGAAGCCGCCGCAGCCATGTCCGCGCGCCCGCGTTGCCGCAGCCCGGCCGTGATGTCATCAGGCGAGCCCCCGCCGCGGCGCCCCATTCCCGCCCCCCGCGGGCCGCCGCCGCTGCAGCCCGGGCGCCGCGTCCCCGCCCCGACCCACGTGCGCCCGGCTTCTGGGATGCCGAGGCCGGCGGCGGCCGCAAGACGATGCGCGGGACCCGGGTGGCCACAGCGGCAGTGCTGCTCCTCCCAGCCCGCCGCGTCCCTGGCGGGGCTGCGCCCGGGGGCTGCGCACGGACGGGGGCGGGGGCGCCTGGGGAGGGAGGGGAGAGGCTCCCCGCCGCCAAGTCCCAGCCTCGTCGCCGTCTGCTGAGTCATGGCAAGCGCTCCCCGCAGCCCTGGATCACTCGCATAGCGCGGCTGGCGCGGGTGCGCAGCCATTGGGCTGGGCGCGGGGCCGCGAGCGCCGGGCATGACGCGCTGAGCCGCGCTCGCCCGTGCCCGCCGCTTCGTGGTGCGCCCGGCACGGGTGCCTGTGCCGCCGCCCTCCAGCCCCGCCGCCGAGCCGCCCCCGCCTCGCCCGCACCATGATCGCCGCGGCTTTCCTCGTCTTGCTGAGACCCTACAGCATCCAATGTGCCCTCTTCCTCTTGTTGCTTCTGCTGGGCACCATCGCCACCATCGTCTTCTTTTGCTGCTGGCACCGCAGGCTCCAGAAAGGGAGGCATCCGATGAAATCGGTCTTTTCGGGTCGTTCAAGGAGCCGAGGTAAGACACGCCGCGACGGGTTTCTTCGGGCTGAGAGGAACATATAAGCCAATTTGGAGAGTGAAGCGGAGCTGGCGTCCGCGTTGCGGTCCCTACCCCCATCATTGCCCACTCCGCAAGCCTAGTACGTTTATGTGTTTAAACGTCCCTTGCCCTTTTTGCCCTCACCGCCTTCCTCCGGTCTGCCGGGATGGGATAACCACGGTGATGTCCAGAGCTGGGAGGGGAGGCACGGACGCAAATTCTAAGCGTCAGTTTGCTAAAGCCCTAAGGGTAATAAGAGCGGAATCCGGGGCTGCGGCATTCTCCCTTCACCCATCCATCGCTGGAGCTTAGGGGTAAGAAAGTAAGGCATGGAGAGTTCGGGGCTTCTCAACTCTCCCAGAACTTTCCCTGAAACTTCTCGCGGAGAACTCACCTAGAGACCGATGGCCTAGTAACCTCCCCGCCCTACAGTGCGTCCCCACTGAAATCAAGGCGTCTGGAATGTGCCTTCCTGACCCTTGTATCTCACGTAAGTCATTAGTAACTTGGCAGGTGAAGAACAAGGAGTTAAATGAAGTCTCGTTTTTTCTCTTTTCTCCCCAGATGCTGTTATGAGATCCCACCACTTTCGTTCTGAGGTAATTTATTTAGCGCGCACGCTCAAGGTCAGAAGAAGTTCTCTTTCCTGAGTACCAGTATTAATCATATGCGTGTTAAGAAACCAGTAGGGCATTGAATGGCGAGCATGCTGCCCCCAAGCCGAAAGTGACGTTTCTTTTTAAGCGGTTCCCCAACATTAGTGCCCAGCAAACGAGCGGTGTTCACAGATTTCTTGTGTAGCGGAGCCGCTGTACCAGAGAGGGAACGATAGCCCCTAAAAGCGCTACAGACCTTAGGAAAACAGCCACGGGGTGGATCTCAGTTTCGTTTACAGTCTGTAATTTGTTGGTGGAAGCTCTCTGGGTGCTGTCAGCTGGCTGTCGTGCTTCCCTTGAACTTGGATAGCCAAAGAGAAGAGCTCTTAGGAAGTTAGTGCAGAGCAATTTGATCCATATGCATTTCATTTTAGGCTTTCAAGTATACCTTCATATTCACCCATAAAGCTGTCCATGTTTTATTGGGGCCCTCTGAGGATTTTTGCAAAGTGATGGCAGTGATCTGGCTTTATCTGATCCTGTGTGCTGGTCTTTGCTTTCGGAATGTGGACTGTATCTCTGTGAGCCAGTGATGTGGGTGCAGTGATGAGGGCGGACTACTGTGGGACTGAGCCCTACCGAAGGTAGAATAAAACAGAAAAGCACAAGCTCTCCCTGGCTCAGTGTTCCTCTGTGAGTTTCCAGGCCAACCCCCACTTAGTGTGAGATAATTTTCTCTCTTTTTAGGAGAGTTTCACACAGCCAGGTTACTGGTCACAATGTTTGATGTGGTTTACTCATTTTAGCAAAGACTTGATAGTTAGACAACCTCCATTTCCTTGACATTTACCTGAGAAGTTATTTCACATTTCGTTTCACTAGTTAATCAGATGTTTTATTGCACCCTAGATGCTTTATTGGACTCTGGTTGCTTGAAAGCGTTAACTGCATTATTATAACATCATTATAATGTTGCACAGTGAGTAATTCTACTGCACTGAGCCCTGGAGGGTGAGAACTCTGTTCCCAATTTAGGATACTTAAGAGAAAAAATTTACCAGTCAGATAATCAAGAGGTTCCATTCCTGTCTTTATACCAACTAGTGTGGTTCTGGGAAACTTTCTTAACTTCTCAGGACCTCGGTTTCCCTATCTGAAAAGTAAAACCAGTATTACCTTGCAGAGTTATAGTGGGAGGGGAGATTTACAAGTAATTATGTAAAAAAAACAAACTCGGTTCATGGTAAATATTCAGTGCTGAGTAGCAATCATTACGTCTTGTAAAATTGAATTTAAAAATGTGGAAAAATGAAAATCTTCGGACAATTTGAAGTCTTAATTAAGCTGACTAATTGAAATTTATGAGAGACAACATAAACTGTGTCTATTATGAAGCAACATTTTTGGATATCTGATTAATAGACTAACTCCTTTAGATGTGACAAAAAATAAATAATAGGGTGCAAACATCAAAATTTAGGATTTTGATTTTAAAAAGACATTACCAGCTCCATTCACATAAGCGATAGAACCAAGATAATCCTTTTATGGATTATTATATTAGCCATTAGGCATTTCAGCTAAAACACAAACAAAAAATTGAGATAAGAGTATGTCTTGTTTAGTTATCTCTTGAGTTAAGCATTCGTCCTGAGCTTGCATTTGGTTAGGAAAGCTGGGAGCAGTTGTTTAATGCTTTAACTCACTTCACAAGATCCCTAGTCCAGTTTGACATCTTGTCTAGACTTCACATTTGCCACATCTGTTAGCCTGTGAGCTCCTTGAGGACATGAATCATGTTTCTCTTGTTTAGGGCTGTATCCCTACTGCCTGGTATATAGTGGGTTCTTAATAAATACTTATTGGATGAATGAAAAATTTCTCAGTGTTTGCCAGTTCCTGGATGGGTGAATAGAACTCAGAGTTGGGCAGAAAAGAAAAATGCACATTCTCAGGACATTGCTTGGAATTCAACATTTGCTGAATCTCCTACTAGCTTGTAAAAATTGCCCTGGAGTTTGTATTAAAAATGTAAGTCAGTAACTATAACAAAATGAATTTGCTTAGAATATTTTTTCCTCAGTGTGACTCAGTCCGTGGAGCATGCTGAGTCTTGATCTTGGGGTTGTGGGTTTGGGCCCCAGCTTGGGTGTTTTGCTACTTAAAAAAAAAAGGAAAAAATGTTTTTTTCTCAGAAAATTAGATACAATATTGGCTTAATTTGTTGATGGGCTACCTGTGTTCCTTTTTGTACCAAATTTCTTTGATAAACTACTCAAAGAATATTATTTTATAAGTGAAAATCCTGAGATTGTGTTGTACGAAAATGTCATATTTCCTCACTGTTTTCTTCACATATTTCCATATTTTACCACAAATAAAACATCTTCCCCTGAAGAAAATATTGGGAATTATTTTTTCTTCTCCCCTTTTCTCAAAATGCCATTTCTAGAAGGATTTTTCTCCTTGAGAAATACCTCTGAATATTTTGGATTCCAGCATTTTAAAAAATTAGAACTTGAGCAGCATAATGAATATTCTTGTTGCTTTTTAGTAGTAGCTGCTGCAAAAATATTTCTCAAATAAATTGTTTTGATTTTTGACAAGTCATAATCATATTGAGCTAAGAAGTTAGGTGCCTTCCCCATTCCAATCTCAGTAAGTAGATAATTCAGCTTCAGCATTTCCATAGTGGTCAAATGAGGAAAATGAGTTTAGGATGTGCTGACTCATTTTGAAATGTGAAAGAGCTTTGGGAAAGCCCTTGAACATGTGAAGAAGTTTGTGAGGCCCCTGCTGCTTTTCCTGGCAGAGGATAATGCTTCTGCTACCTACGTGCCCAGGAAGGAGTCCAATTGGACTGGAAATTTCAGGATGTTCCTTCCCAGGTAGTCAGAGAATTATTTGTCCAGGGGGGAAGATCATAGCATCAGAACCCTCTTTGCTTTGTGAAGAAAGTCACATCTCTCATCTGAGGAGCTCCAGCTTTGTTTCCTTCACTAAGTATATAATATACACGTTTCTTCAACACGCAGCAGTTTCTTCCTCATGAAGCAACAACTAAATAATATCCATGTTTCTAAGATGTTTTGGAACTGTAACCACCTACCAGCCCTTTTGATTTGGACATACTTGTAAATTCATCTTTATTGGCTTAATAGTCCTCTAAATTTTAATAATAGCATGTGAGAATGTGAAACGCTTAACCCAGCCAGCAAGGGCTGAAGGCTATGACTCCAGCTCACTGACAGTTATAAAGAGATAGATAGAAATGAGATGAGTATAAAGAACTTGTGCAGTTTTTTGGGGTTTTTTTGGTCATAAATAGCTAATGAAGGGAAGTGACTTCACACTGAAGTAGGACACAGTGTAGAAAGTGGTGTTTAATCTGGGTATCTAAGAAGGGTACTTTTCCTGAGGATTTATGTTTTATGCTGTGACTTTACACAATGGTTAACTGTTACCCTGGATTCCTGTGGTGAAAATTCGGCAGTGACAATCCTGATTTTAAGGAAATTTCAGAAAGTGATATGGGTAATTGAAGTACCATTAGATTTCAAGAAAGAGTCTTGGGAGTACTTCAGTGAAGACAATTATAATGTCCTTTGAGAATACACAGAGTGAACAGTGGTAAATGATCTCTATTCATCAGCTCAGTTGAAGAAGGGAAGCCTTGTTTCACATGAGGAGGGGGAAGAGTGTGTTGTATGTCTATCAGGATTTCAGCAAATATCTTCGCTTCCCGTTTCAGGTAAAGGAATCAAAAGAGTTAAGTTAAGCAGTTCCCGAAGAGTCACATAGCAAGATAAGGACTGAGTAAGACAAGAACTCCCTGGCTACGTTTTGTCTGCCCTGTGTTGTTTAACTGTGTCCCTCATAGCTCAAGGAATAAGATGCCCAACATTCTCAATGAAAGGGGCAAGCTAACTTGAGTGCATTGTTAGTGGACATTTCTTACAAAGCAGAATAGATTAATCCTTTAGGCTTTTCCAGTGATTATCCAAGTTATCCTATATGAAAGGATGTTCCACATAAACTCTCTTGGCCTCATTATATTCCCAGAGTGAACCTTTATCAAACGATGCAAATAGTCAGCAAAATAACCATATTTCATAACTTCTCATTAAATGTATATATTTCATTGAGAATTACCCAATTTAGTGCATTAGAGAAAGTGATAGTTTGTTATTTAGCTCTCTTTTATAATTGGGTTTATCTTTATAAATAAATTCTTTGCCTAGAGTTAAATTCTAGGTCTAAATTAATTTATCCTCATTAAATCAGTCACAAATTGAACTCTACACATGATATAGTACTCATTTATCTTCATGCAATTATTTTCAAAACAAACAAATTTACTTTTTTGTTCTGTACAACATGTGATGTTAGATAGTAGAGCTAACAGAAGGTCTGCGGTATAGCCCCTGCCCTTGACGATTATTTCTAGGTCATTTCCTATATCAGTACTGAAATATTATAGTTGCTGGTTTCTTCTGTTACGGTAACTGAACTGCTGTGCTGTTTCCAACTATGAATCACAAATGTGGCAAAAGCATCAAAGGCCAGGGTATACAAGTACAGCCAATACATTTGTAAAAAAAGACAAATTCACCCTGTTCACAGAGCTTTATTATGCCAGCGTCACCACTACCGTATAATTTATCCTTACTTTAGCTGCATGGCAACAAAACAGTGTGCTAACAGGAAAACAAAAAGAAGAAAGAGAAACCCACTTTTCCCCCCATGCAATCCAAGCCAATTAAATGCAATCTAGATGAAAGTTGAAATAAGTGTTTTCCAGAGAAGTTTGAATCTTTGTGTAATTTTAAGGCTCAAGAACGACTCTTTTTTGAGATTTGGTTTATAAAATAGTACTAGGCTAATTCTAAGTCTTGGTTTAATGAAAGGAATATGAGAATAGAGTTTGAATCCTGATTTTGGGTTTCAGCTGTGCCACTAACTGTGTGATCTTGGTCAAGTTCTTAGTGTCTCTGAGACTTAGAGTTGGTGTTCACTGGTAACATGAAAATGGTTGCCGAAGCCCCTTTCAGAAGTAACAGGCCACGTTCGTGCTATGTGCAAAGCATCATGCTAAAAAGGCATCATGTAAAACATGATTCCTGGCTTCTAGGAGATTAAGGCAGGTAAAGATGAAGATATAATTAACAAAAATACAAGTAACAAATTATGTATAGAAAAGGAATGATTGGGGGGCACCTGGGAGGCTCAGTCAGTTAAGCATCTACCGTTGGCTCAGGTCATGATCCCTGGGTCCTGGGATAGATTCCTGGGTTGTGCTCCCTGCTTCGCGGGGAGTCTGCTTCTCCCTCTCTCCCTACCCCTCCCCCCTTGCTCATGCTCTCTCTCTCAAATAGAAAAAGAAATACAATCTTAAAAAAAAAGAAAAGGAATGGTTGGAATAGTTCTGATGAAGTGACTACTTCTAGCTGGGGTGACCAGAAATACCTTCCAAGAGGCAGTGATATTTATACTGAAACATGCAGGTTGGATAGTATCTGGCTAGACTGAGAGGGAATGAGAGCAACCTCCCAGCAGAATGCATGGGGTAGGCAAAGATTTAGGAAGGCACATGGCTGTTTTCAGAGCTCAGAATATGGCAGTATGATTAGAAAAAAAGGGTTCCTAGCTCTACATTCCTTTAAATCTGTAAAGAAATATAAGTCAATGCCAGCTACAATAAAAGTATTTTTTGTATACTACTTGACAGTTGGCAAAGGCCCTTGACATAACATTATTTTATTTGAACGCTGTAGGAGGTCACCTGCTATGAGCCCTCTCAGGAGAAGCAAAAAAAAAAAAAAAAAAAATCGCTTTTTGATTTCTTTTCTGGCAACTATAGCAAAACAGCCTGATCACTCTTTTTTCACACTTAGGGAGAATGGGGAGTCATGTCCACTGCTCACAGAGGGCCTGGGAGAATGACTGGACGTGCGCCTTTCTGGTCGCCCTGAAGCTGTGCTTTTGCAGGATACCATGTTTTTCAGGTCCAGTGCTCAAGTATCGTTGGGTTATATTTTGACTGCGGACACCGTATGTCCAGGGATTTGTGACATCTGGCTCATGTGTTCAGTGTAGTCATTACAAATTCTAATGCAAAGTCTAATAAATCTGTAGGTAATTAGTAATGCACAAGGTGGTTTTTATCAGCTTTGAAATATATTACATTTTTTCAAAGTATTCAAAATGTGCCTCTGCTTTTAAACTTCTTCCTTGCAAATTTGTCTCCCATAAGAATTGTTCTAGGTGTTCATGTCCTCCTCAAATCCTCAAGCCTACTTCTTCACCCTTGGCCAGTGACTTTTGTCTCCTAACTCACAGAGAACATCAATGCCATCAAGCAATAGCACCTTATTTATTTATTTATGTGAGAGAGAGAGCAGAGTGAGAGAGAGAGAGAGCATGAACAGGGGTGAGGGAGCAGAGGGAGACGGATAAGCAGACTCCCCACTGAGCAGGGAACCTGACTTGGAGCTTGATCCCAGGACCCTGAGATCATGACCTGAGCTGAAGACGGACACTTTTTTTTTTTTTAAGATTTTATTTATTTATTTGACACACAGAGAGAGATCACAAGGAGGCAGAGAGGCAGGCAGAGAGAGAGGGGGAAGCAGGCTCCCCGCTGAGCAGAGAGCCCGAGGCGGGGCTCGATCCCAGGACCCTAGATATCATGACCTGAGGCGAAGGCAGAGGCTTTAACCCACTGAGCCACCCAGGCGCCCCTGAAGACAAACACTTAACTGACTGACCCACCCAGGCGCCCCAAGCAATAGCACTTTAAACTTTTTGGCCCCTACCAACTAAGTGTATCTTAAACTTCCCTCCCAGTCCAATAGAAAAACCCATCTGTCATCCTCCATTCTCATATTTCATGCTTATGTCATGAATTTCTTTTCTTCCCAACTCTTGGAGATGTTGTTCCATGAATCATCCCCTCCTCATTTATTTTCTCTGGCTCCCTCCTTGCAGGCTCCTTTTTCTAACACATAAGCATCATATGTGCTGTCCTTTTTTTCAAATTTTTAATTTAAATTCAATTTAATTAACACATACTGTATTATTAGTTTCAGAGGTAGAGTTCAGTGATTCATGAGTTGCATACAACACCCAGTGCTCATTACATCAGCTGCTCTCCTTAATGCCCATCACTCAGTTACCGCATTCCGCCACCCACGTTCCCTCCAGCAAGTTCCCTGTAGTTAAGAGTCTGTTATGGTTTGCATCCCTCTGTTTTCCTTTTATTTTGTTTTTCCTTCCCTTCCCCTGTGTTCATCTGTTTTGTTTCTTAAACTCCACAAATGAGTGAAATCATATGGTATTTGTCTCTTTGACTTATTTCGCTTAACATAATACCTTCTAGTTCCATCCATGTCGTTGCAAATGGCAAGATTTCATTCTTTTTGATGGCTGAGTAATATTCCATTGTAAATATGGATCACATCTTCTTTATCCATTCATCTATGGATAGACATCTGGGCGCTTTCCATAGTTTGGCTATTGTGGAGATTGCTGCTATAAACATTCCGGTGCGCGTGCCCCTTCGAATCACTATGTTTGTATCCTTTGGATACATACCTAGTAGTGCAATTGCTAGGTGGCAGGGTAGCTCTATTTTTAACTTTTTGAGGAAGCTCCATGCTGTTTTCCAGAGTGGCTGCTATGTGCTGCCTTTTGAAAATAATACAAACCTCTCTATACCACCAGCTCTTCTCTTGGGGAGAGAAGTTTCCTGAAAAAGATTCTTTGTTACCTTCTGTTTCTCACCTCTCATTTATTCCTCAACTTTGTGTAATCTGGTTTCCCCTACTACTTATAATCACTCACTCTTGACCCACCAATGAGTTTCCAACTGTTCAATCAAATATTTCAGTCTTTAATTTAATCACCTATCTTGCATTTGACACTGTTGACTGCTGATCCCTCTTTGAAACTTTTCTCCCAGGTTTTTGGACAGTATTCTTAATTTTGCTCCATTTTCTGGCCATGGTTCCCTCTGTTTCTGCTCCTCCTCCTACTAATATGTTGATATTCCCCTGGTTCTGCCTTGGGCCCAAGTTCTTTTTAACAGCTTTATTGAGCTATAATTCACATGCTATACAGTTCACTTATTTCAAATGTACAATTCAGTGAGTTTTAGTATATCTGCAATGTTGTGCAACCATCACACAGTTTAATTTTAGAACATTTTTATTACTGTCAAAAGAAACTCCATACCTGTAAGCAGTCACTCCCCCTTTCCCCCTCCCACTTCCATCTTCTATCCCCAACCCTAAGGAACCACTAACCTACTTTTTGTTTTAATAGATGTGCGAGGCCTCATTTTTGCCTACCCTATTTCAACTCTACTTGCAGGATCTAACCATACTTACTGTTTTAGTTTACCCACATATAATGGTTACTCAGAAATCTGTATCTCAAATTCAGATTTCACTCTTGACCTCCAGCTACAGACAGTCAACTGCTTTCCCCTCATTTTCATGTGGAGGTACCATAGGTATCTCAGACCGAACATTGAACTCGTCAGTCCCAAACCCTATCTGCCACTGGTCTGGGGAGTGGCACTACCGTCACCCATATCCTCTGCAGCAGCTCAAACTAGAAATCTGGAAGAGATGACAGATCCCTTCCTGTCCATCCTGTCCTCTTAAATCTCTGGAGTCTGCCTTTCTTACTATATCCATTATGGTTACCTTGGTTCAGACCTTATAATAGATCTCCAGACCAGTCCCCCTGCCTCCTCATCCCTAATCCACATGCACTAATTTAATAAGAATCATTCAAAAATACAAATTATTCTTTTTTTTTTTTTAAGTAGGCTCTATGCCAAGCGTGGAGCCCAACATGGGGCTTAAACTCAAGACCCTGAGATCGAGACCTGAGCTGAGAGTTGGCTGTCCAACTGATTGAGCCACCCAGGTACCCCATAAAATACAAATTCTAAAGACTTTTATTAGTCAAGGAGACATTCAGATTCAAGTAAACCCAACATAAAAATGGATTATTAATAAACAGGGATTTATATTCTCATAGCAAGAAGTCTAGAGATGCTGCAGGCTTTGCTTGAGTTTCATGGCTGTAGGATGGCTGGCATGGCTCCAGACGTCATGCCCAAATTCAAGGAAGGAAGGAGAGGAAGGGATAGAGCTAGCCAAGAAAGGATATTCATCAGGAAATAAAAATTTTTGCCAGAACCCTTTCCAGTTAGGTTTCTTCTTACACTTCACTGGTCAGAACTGCGTCACAGGCCATCTGCAGGGGAAGCTTGGGATATGAGCTTTTATTTTTCCTAGCTTCTGTAGTAGGGAGAAAGGGTTGGGTAAGCCACATTTCTCCCCTACTTAAAGTCCTTTAGTGGCCTCCCACTTCCTCCAAGGCAATTAAGTTCAACTTTCTTTTTTTATTTTTATTTTTAAGTAATCTCTGCACCCTACGTGGGGCTTCAGCTTACAACCCCGAGATCAAGAGTGCACACTCCACTGACTGAGCCAGCCAGGCGCCCCAAATTCAACTTTCTTAATATGACATCAGAATGATTCCTATCCTGATGTCCTTGTGATAGTTCTAGTCTGACCTTTTGTCCACATTTTTAATTCTCCAAACAGATTGTGACCTTTTAGTATTATTCTTTTGTCCATGTTATTTCCAACTGAGAAAGTCTCTTTCTCTTTTCCATTTCTCTCATTGCCCACCCACCGCCAGCAAAAACAAAAATACTCAGGCACAAAAGGCTAACTCTTGATTTCCCTTCAAAACTTAGTTCATAGATCATTTCTTCCCGGAAACTTTTCTAGTTCCCTCTTCAAAATAATAATTGAGTTCTTTGTTCATCTCTTCTGCAAGATTGTGAGTCTCTTGAAGGTAGTCTAAATTGCTAGTTCTTAGTTCAGTGTCTGGCACTGAATAAAGCTTGGTAAATGTTTGCTAAATGAATGAATATTCGATGTTTTCTTTTTGAAAATTTATTACATTTATTTTTTTAAAAGATTATTTATTATTTGAGAGAGAGTGAGAGGGAGAGAGATCACAGAGAGAGAGAAAGAGAGAGAAGCAGACTCGCTGCTGAACAGAGAACCCAATGCGGGGCTTGATCCCAGGATTCTGAGACCATGACCTGAGCCGAAGGCAAAAGTTTAACCGACTGAGCCACCCAGGCACCCTGTTTTCTTTTCTTTTCTTTTCTTTTCTTTCTTTTTTTAAAATTTTTTTTTTTTTTAAGATTTTATTTATTTATTTGTCAGAGAGCACAAGCAGGCAGAGAGGCAGGCAGAGGCAGAGGGAGAAGCAGGCTCCCCGCCAAGCAAGGAGCCCGATGTGGGACTCGATCCCAGGACCCTGGGACCATGACCCGAGCCGAAGGCAGCTGCTTAACCTACTGAGTCACCCAGGCGTTCCTCTTTTCTTTTCTTTTAAAGATTTATTTATTTATTTTAGAGAGATAGAATGGAGGGAATGGGCAGAAAGAGAGGGAGAGAAAATCCCAAGCAGACTCCATACTGAGCTTGGGGCCTGATGCTGGGCTTAGTCCCATCACCCTTAGATCGGGACCTGAGCCAAAACTGAGTCAGATGCTTAACTGACTGCACCACACAGACACCCTGCTGTTTTGTTTATAAAGTCAGTTTAAGTCTTAATTTTCATGGATTCTGTAACTTTCCAAATATTCCTGTATCTGTCTTTTACTAAAAGGGAAATAGATGGTTTTCACTTTTTATTTCAGACATACAGTTATGCCTTAGTTAACTTTGTGTATTTACTTTGAAAATACACAGATTCAGGCACTTTTAAAAAAGAGTTGAAAATATTCTCTGACATTTTTATTCATTATTGAAGGGATTTGCATACTTTGATGTGAGAGTTTTGAACAAAAATTTTAATATTTAATATTCTTACTCCAATTTATAATATGAAAAATCAACGTAAGCATATTCTGAATTGTCTTGTAACCAATTTACCTTATCACTGGTATTGTCACTCAGTTCCAGTGCCTGAATTTTGTTTTGTTTGCAATCACATTGATGCCCAGTGGTATTGTTTTAACCATCATGATCTTAAGAAGAAAGATTAGGGCTGTGTTAATGTATAATTTATGTGTTAATGTCAGGTGAGAGCCAAATGTTGTGGTTTGGTAATCTCTGTACAACTATTTTTGAGAAATGAGGTGGTAAATTTGAATAAAGAACATCAGAAATACCAAATATTAAGGTAAATATATAATTCTATATCATTCCTTTTAATTTCTTTAAAATACATATAATTTTTTAGAGCACAAATTATAACATTGTCTTGTGGGATGTATGATGTATATATAGAGGTTCGACAACTATAGTGTAGACAAGTACAGGAGAGTAAATGGACTCCCGGTATGATTACAACATTTTTACATTTTATATGAAGTAGTATATTAACTCTAAGTAGAATGAAAAGTTAAGGATGCACATTTTAATTCCCAGAGCAACCAATAAAAAATTATGCAAAGTCAATAGATAAACCCAAATTAAATTCTAAAAGATATCCAAATGATCCAAAGAAGGAAGAAATGAAGGAAGAAAGGGACAAAAAACAGAGGGGACAGGCTTAAAATAAAATCTGAAATGGTACACCTAAATCCATATTATAATTGCATTAAATATTAATGGATTAAGCACTCTGTTTAAGAGGCAGATGATCAGAATGTATACATAGTGAGACCTGACTGTGTGCTATTTATAAGAGATGTACTTAAAAACCCAGTTAGACTGAGAGTGAATGGACGGAAAAAATAAAAGACGCATATGATAATCAAAAGAGGATAAGAGTGGCCATATTAATATTAGATAAAATAGATATCAAGACAAATAGAGGTAAAGAGGGATGTTCCATAATTATAAAAGGGCTAATTGTTCTGGGAGACATAATCATAAATGTGTATGTATCTACTAACAGAACCCCAAAATGCATGGAGTAAAAATTATTGAAATTAAAGGGAGAAATAGCGTTTCTCCTATTTCTATTTGGTTGTAGAGATTACTTAAAAAAATAAAATCTTAAATCAGAATAGTGAGATGCAGCCAAAGCAATGCTTAGAGGAAAACATATAGCTTTAATTGCTTATATTAGAAAAGAAGAAATATCTAAGACCCAACAAATTTTCAACTTTCAGAAACTAGAATATAAAAAGGGTAAACACAAAGTAAGTAGAAGGAAAGAAATAATAAAGAGCAGACATTGATGAAATAGAAAAACTTACAATAGAGAAAATGAACAAAGACAAAGTTGGTTCTATCAACAAAGTGTTTAAATGTCTAGCTAGACTGATCAAGAAAGATAAAAAATCACTGATATGATACATGGAAGAGAGTTTGTAACTATAGAACCTACAGCCATTAAAAGAATGAGAGACTATTTTGTACAATTTGATGCCAAAATATTTGACAACTAAGATGAAATGGACAAATATCTATTTATAGCCCTTAAATTATCCATCCTGTGCATATTTCATCATGTTTTAGAACTGCTCTAACCCCCAAATCTTGAATTTTGAAATACCTCTCTCTAGACAATCTCCTGTCTTTTCACCTCATCATGTACTTAAAAAAATTTTTTTTAAAAAAATTTTTAAGTAAACTCTCCTCTACACATGGGGCTTGAGCTCACGACTCCAAGTTCAAGAGCCACATGCTCTCCCGACTGAGCTAGCCAGGTGCCCCTCATCATGCAGTCCTAATGAGTTTCTGTCTTACCTTCATCAGGGCCTCTGGTCCTAAATCTTCCCTAGCTTTCAGCCTGTCAGCACTTTCTGACAACTTCACTTGCATTTCTGCTCAGTATAGACCCTTAATCAACTATGTAAAAAAGCTTTTACTGTTATTCTCTCTTTGCTCATGCAGTTACTTGCTCTGCCACCAGTGACTTTGACAATTCCCAGACCTGAGTCAGTCTCATGGACTGCTTTTCTATTTCTATGCCTAGGAGGCCTGTCCTTATTGGACATCTTTATAAAACCCAGTCATTTGGTTCACTGTGTAAATCCAGGAGTCATGTTTGCTCTTTTTTAGTATATCAATTAGCTTCTGCTTTGTAACAAATTACTTGAAACATTAACTATTTAGCTCATGATGGGGATTGGCAGTTTGAGCTGTGCCCAGCTGGGCAGCTGTTCTGGTGTGAGTCAGGCTTGGCTTATCACAGCTGGAACTCACTCATGTGTCTTTGGTCAGCCTCAGGCAAACTCAGTTTTCCTCTACAGGTCTCTCCTCTTCTAGCAGGGCAACCCAGGTTGGTTCACTTGTGGCTGGATTTGGGTTCCAAAAGCAGCAAGAGTGGAATAAGTGAGACCTCTGTAGGTTAGGCCCTGAACTTAGAAGTATAATGTCTCTGCTTGCCTGTTGTTTTGGCCACAGCAAGTCATAGGTGTGGGGGGGGGGTATAGAGTCATGATGGGAGGAGTTGAAAGTATTGTGGCCGCACTTGCAATCTACCATAAATAATGTTTTGATTTATCTCTGGTGGTGATTTATCTCTGGTGTACTTTCCTCAAAGAACTCATTTTAAGCTTTTTCTATTGTTTTTCCTAGACAGTCTTTCCCAACATCTTGAATTTCATATATATGGAAATTATTTCCACCTGAAATTTCTAGCCCTGATTTAATTTTTCAATTTTTTGAGGTATAATTACCAGTTTTAGAATATTTTCTATCGTCCCAGAAAGATTTCTCATGCCTGTTTACATTTAATTCCTGTTCCCACCCTTACCTCACAAAACCACTAATCAACTTTCAGTAGCTCTAGATTTGCCTTTTCTGGACATTGAATATAAGTGGAATCATATAATAAGTAGTCTTTTTGCATCTGGCTTCTTTCATGTGGCTTGATGTTTTTGTAGTTTATCCATGTTGTAGGGTGTATCAGTAGTTTGTTCATTTTTGCTGCTGAATAGCCTTTCATTCTATGAATATGGCACACTTTGCTTATCCATTCACCAGTTAATGGACTTTGAATTTTTCTCCCCGGTTTTTAGCTGTTATAAATAATGCTGCTATGAATATTTGCTTAAAATCTTTGTGTGGACATATGTTTTCATTTATCCTAGGGAAATACCTAGGAGTAGAATTGCTTTAAGTTTATGTTTAATTTTTAAAGAAATTGTCAAACTGTTTTCCAAAGTGGCTGTAGAATTTAATATTCTTACCAATGAGGGTTCTGGTTTCTTCATGTCTTTGGCAGTACCTGTTATTGTCTGTCTTTTTAATTATAGCCATTCTAAAATGGTATTCTGTAATTTTAATTTGCATTTCTCTAATGCCTCATGATTTTGAGCATCTTTTCATGTTCAAATGGTTCAAATCTTTGGCCATTTTATTTTTTATTATTTTATGAAAATACTGAGTTTATTTCACATGCATATTTTTGTCTCCTGCCATTTCCATTTGTTGGACCACCACTACTACTATATCTACTATATCCTTTTTTAAAAATATTTTATTTTTAATTTATTTGACAGAGAGAGAGATCACAAGTAGGCAAAGAGGCAGGCAGAGAGAGAGGGGGAAGCAGGCTCCCTGCTGAGCAGAGAGCTGATGCGGGGTTTGATCCCAGGACCCTGAGATCATGACCTGAGCCCAAGGCAGAGGCTTTAACCCACTGAGCCACCCAGGTGTCCCACTACTACTATATCCTATTGTAATATTCCATACATACTTAAGATGAAGCAAAGGGTGGGGTTCTATCTCTAAAAATCAAACAGGCATTTGGGACAACACAGTCTTGGCAATGGAACCTGAACTACATTTATGAGACACGGTAGGGAAAGTTTTCACTCTGCCTTGTAAAAAGGACAGCCAGGTAGAAACTTTTACAGCAAAGAAATAAGATGGGAGAATTTTAACAAACTGCTTCAATTTTTACAGAGACTTCTCCACTGCCAGAGATCTTGAATAAGCCACCTGGTCAGTCATCCAGAGCAATTCTTGCATAACTGATGACCTTGGCTTCCACTTAGGGAAGATAAACACCTTTTTCTCTATTTGTTTGCATTTTGCTTTAATGTCTTCTGTGGAACTAGGTCCTTTCTGTGTTTTAAGGTTTTTTTTTCTTGTTTTTGGAAGAATTCTTGACCTTTTGATCTTGGTGTTAATGGTCTTGAGTCTACCATTCTGGATTGATTTTTGTGCTTTTTTGGCTGGGATATCTCATATAGGTTTTTTTTAAAAGATTTTATTTATTTATTTGACAGAGAGAGATCACAAGTAGGCAGAGGCAGGCAGAGAGAGAGGGGGAAGCAGACTCCCTGCTGAGCAGAGAGCCCCATGCAGGGCTCGATCCCAGGACCCTGAGATCATGACCTGAGCCGAAGGCAGAGGCTTTAACCCACTGAGCCACCCAGGTGCCCCGTCATATAGATTTCTTTATTGGGGCATTACCTTTAGCTCTCTCATCATCAAAATCATCATCATCATCATCATCTTCATCAGCAACAAGTTTTACTTTTTTCTGGGGAACTTCACTACCACTTCTAGGGGAAGATTGCTTTCCAGAGATATTTAGGAGTTTCACATCCTCCTCTTCATCTTCTGACTCTGCATCTTCCTACATAGCTACTAAATGCTCTCCACTAATATGTACAATCCTGAATCACACTTCAACTGTAAGACCACAGGTGGTGGTATTTGAAAGCCCCTAAGGGAAATCATTGGCTGTACAGACATTTTCAAAGTTGTCAGTGTTACTTTAATTGGGCTGCCTTCATAATTCATTGCTTCTGCTTCAACACTGTATAATCCATCTTTTTTTTAGACTGAAGCTCAGATATATTTATTATCACATGGATATAAAAAAAGCAAACATACCAATAAAAAGATAAAAGGCTATGGGATTTAATTAAAATAACAAACACTGGGTTATGCCTTACATATAAGAATCAAATATGTATATAGCATTCTCAAATTATGTAGAAGAACAGGTTAATGACTTCATTTGATTTTTTAAGTGGAGAGATAATTGACATACAGCATATTAGTTTCAGGTGTGCAATATAATGATTCAATATTTATATATATTGAGAAATGATCACCATAATAAGTCTAATTAAGATCTATCACCACACACAGTTACAAATTTTTTTTTAATTTTTTTTTTAGATTTTCTTTATTTATTTGACAGAGAGAGAGAGAGCGATCACAAGCAGGCAGAAAGGCAGGCAGAGAGAGAGGGGGAAGCAGGCTCCTCGTTGAGCAGAGAGCCCGATGCGAGTCTAGAGCCCAATGCGGGGCTCGATCCCAGGACCCTGGGACCATGACCTGAGCTGAAGGCAGAGGCTTTAACCCACTGAGCCACCCAGCCGCCCCTACAAATTTTTTTCTTATGATTAAGATTTATTCTCAGAGCCTGGGTGGCTCAGTCAGTTAAGCGTCTGCTTTCGGCTCAGGTCATGATTCTGTGGCTCTGGGATTGAGTCCCATATCAGGCTCCCTGCTCAAGGGAGAGCCTGCTTCTCCCTCTTCCTCTGCTGCTGCTTTCCCTGCGTGTGTTCTCTCTCTCTCTGTGTCAAATAAATAAATAAAATCTTTAAAAATTTATTCTCAGAGCAACTTTCAAATATGCAATACAGTATTATTAACTCTAGTCACCCTGTTGTATATTACAACCCCTAGACTTATTTATAACTACAGGTTTGTTCCTTTTGACATGCCTTTTACTTATCCTCTGCACCTCCTCCTGTGGCGACCACAATCTGTTCTTTGTACCTGTGAGTTCAGTTTTTTGTCTTGGTTTGTTATATATTCCACATATAAGTGAGATCACAGGTACAAGAAAACTGTCTTTTCAGATCTGCCTGTTTTTTTTTTTTAATATTTTATTTTTACGTAATCTCTACACCCAACGTGGGGCTCAAACTCACAACCCTGAGACCAAGAATTGCATGCTCTACCAGTTGAGCCAGCCAGGCACCCCACATCTGCCCATTTTTGAATTATTATTTTTTTTTTCCTCTTGAGTTGTTTTAATTCTTCATATATTTTGGATTTTAAGTCCTTATCAGGTATATGATTGTACAGTTTATCTTTTGCATCAGTCCCTATACTGACTGTTCTTATAGATAACTGGTGTTCATGTTCATCATTATCCAACTTAAAGTGGCAATCTTTGTTTGCTTTTGGTTCGCACCTGAAAAGATAGTTCTGGGGCTTCATGGGGCTCATGCCCATGTCCACTGAATCTTCCATGGGGTGGTGGCACACACAGGTGGGAGAGAAGGTGGACAGAGATAAATGACTACTGTTCTAGAGATTAGCCATGCAGGATGGACTCATAGCAGGGCTGGTCTTTGCCCATTTTTAAACTGGGTTTTGTGTCTCTTGTTGTAAGAGTTCTTTACACATTGTGGACAAAAGGCCTTTAACAGACATAAGATTTGTGAATGTTTACTTATGGTCTGTGGTTTATCTTTTTACTTATTTAATAGTCTCTCTCTCTCTTTTTTTAAGATTTTACTTATTTATTTGACAGAAAGAGAGAGAGAGAGAGAGAGAGGGCTCGTACAAGCAGGGGGAGCGGCAGGCAGAGGGAGAAGCAGGCTCCCTGCTGAGCAAGGAGTCTGATGTGGGACTTGATCCCAGGACCTTGGGATCATGACGTGAGCCAAAGGCAGATGCTTAACCAACTGAGCCACCAAGGTGTCCCACTTAATGGTATCTTTTTAAGTGTAAAATTTTAAATTTTTCATTAAGTCTATTTATCAATTGTTTTCCTTTATGGTATCATGTCTAAGAACTCTGCTGCACCCAAGGTCATGAAAATTTTGTTTTTTTTCCTAGAAATTTTATAGTTCTGATTCTTACGTAATCTATGATCCATTTTGAGTTTTTCTTTATTTTATGAGTATATGCATTATTGGTATTCTAAGTATTAACAGAGTTCATCAGTGGAGCCATATGAGGCTGGTGTTTTCTTTGTGGGAATATTTTAAGTTACTAATTTAAAATTTAAGTATTTAATTTCTTTACTTTTTATATACGTATTTGGATTTTCTGTTTCTTCTTGAGTCAGTTTGATAATTTGTATCTTTCTAGGAATTTGTTCATTTCATCTAAATTGTTTAGTTTGTTGGTTTAATAGTACTTTCAAATTTCTTTTTTCTTATGGCTAGGCAGAAAGTTGGAGGTTCATTGTTTTCTTCTGTTGCATGCTTCTGTTGCATACTTCTGTGACTATGGTTGCATCCAGGGCTAGGTGGCAGGAAAACAGAGGGTATATATTATATTGGTGAGAGCTGACCCCACTCTCTCGGGATCAGAGAGGAAGGTTTCCTTTCTAAGAATCTTGACTCCTATAGTGTTGGGACTTCTAATGTCACGGCCTGTGGGATTGCTTGAAGGGCTGGGGCTCAGAAGAACTCAAAAGAAAAAATGGATTTCTGCACTCCCTTTCTCACTCCTCAAGTCTGAATAAGGGGCCTTCTCTTAGAATTCTCTTTGTCTGAGCCTCAGTACCCACTTCTGGGTTTCAGACTGTGATGCTGTGTTACATTTAATCTGGGGGATACCAGGGACCAAAAATGGCAAACTCACGATTGATTTGGTGGTGCTTTAAATTCTGGTCTTTTTACGTCAAGCTGCTTGCTACTAGTTGCTTCTCAGAGTCTTCAGATAGCTAGTTGCTCAGTGCATTCCATTCAGTTGTATAGTTGTTTTTAGTGGGAGACATATGCTTATTCTACCTTACTGTACCCAGAACCATAATCTGTTGTTGTTTTTTTTTTTTAAGATTTTATTTATTTATTTTGGAGAGGGCAGTGGCGGGGGTGGGGGTAGTGCGAGTGGGGAGGAGGGGTAGAGGGAGAGAGGGAGAGACTCTTCAAGCAGACTACCTGCTGAGTGCAGAGTCCAACTCTGGGACTTGATCCCACAACCCATGAGTTCGTGATGGGAGCTGAAACCAAGAGTTGGATATTCAACCAACCGAACCACGCAGGTGGCCCACCGTGATCTGTTTTTAAGTAGTCTATCTTCCCTCCATCTTAAGCCCATTGGTTTTCTCTTTTTATTTATCTACATTTTGAAAAATCTTGTAGCATTTTGCCATCTCAGATAATGCTGGTAGTGACGTGTATTGCTACATATAACTCATTTAACATTGAAGATTCCATTTATTTCGTTATTATACTTTTAGTAACCTAACTTTAATGTGTTTCATTTGGAAAAGTTTTCTTTCCTTTTCTCTTCTGATCAGTCTCATCATTTTCCAGTTTGATGGATATTCTGGATTTCCTTCTTATTTCCGAAAACTAGATAGACTGGGATTAAAGAACTACCTACAGATTTTGGAGAAAACAGTATACATTTTATCCTGTTATTTACAAAGAGAAAAGAACTCTCACATTAAGAATTAGGCAGTAGACCATTAACAACCTTTAAATAACTAACCGAACAACTTTGGAGAATCATTAACAAACATTAAATAAGTAAATTCCTGCGACCACCCACTCTGCAGTAAGCTGTATGAAGGAGGAAGCAGGCATTTTCAAGCATTTCAGACTGATAGAGAGTGTGACTGCCTCTTGTTTTAAAAGCTGCCATAGGGACGTTCCAAAGGAATTCCAAATGTATTTGGGAAGATTTGGTGAAACTGTCTAGCTTTTCATTTTTTATTTTTTACTTTTATTTTTTTTAAAGATTTTATTTATTTATTTGACAGAGAGAGATCACAAGTAGGCAGAGGCAGGCAGAGAGAGAGAGGGAAGCAGGCTCCCTACTGAGCAGAGAGCCCCATGCAGGGCTCGATCCCAGGACCCTGAGATCATGACCTGAGCCGAAGGCAGAGGCTTTAACCCACTGAGCCACCCAGGCGCCCCTGTCTAGCTTTTTAAAAGTGATTCAGTATAATAGAAATTTGCAATACAGATAGAAACGTAAAAAAGTTTAAAAATTAATTTATAACAATGAGGTTTATTTCTACTGTTCTGAAGTCCTCCTATGGGATCTCAACTTTTGGGGGACATTGTCAGAATCTTATGAAATCTGTGGTCTATCTCTCTGGAAATATTAGGGGTACATAGACATATCCACTTGAATACTTTCAAGCGTCTGTGGAGGCCCTCTTAATGCAGAGATAGACGCCAGTTAAGGACTCCTGCAGTAAGATGACCAGATATCTTTGTCTAGTTAGGATTGGCATCATTTTTGAAAATCTCTACCAGGTGAAAATTTGTGCTGGGTAATGCCTTTGGCAGAGTGAGTCGAGCTTTAGTTCCCACTATGGTTCAGGTGTGAGATGTAGATAAATTTCTGTTATTACTGGTAATACTTGGAGAAATAGTAATTTATAAAGTCATTTCCAATCCATAGTCTACAACTGAAAATTCTAGCTCAGATCTTTTACTGCAGCATATAGAGGTTGATGTGCTTCAAGTTTGTTTAATAGTGAAGAAGTACATCTTCAGGGAATATGTGGGGCTACAAAAACTACCTGGGGCGTTGCTTCTCGGCTTGTCTTTATCTTGCTTCAGTGAGAGGGCTGCATGAGAGGTCAAGGGGTGGAGTGGAAATAATCCTGACTTAGTTATCAAAAGACCTGAAGTCAAGTCCTGTTCTTTAGCTTAACTTGGGTAAGTCACTTAATATTGGTGAGGCTCACTTTCTCCTTTGATAAACCAGAAATAGCAATACCTATTCTATCTTTTTACAGGATGTTCTGAGAATCAGTGAAAATAATATATGTGATTTTTAAAATATACAAACCTATTAACTGAAAGATAAAGGAACACATAGCTATGACAGAATGGAGACTTCATTCATTCACCATGCATTTTTTCATTAGCCAATACCTATAAATCTAACATGCATAGGGAATCTTTGATTTTTCTATTCTCCTGATTGGAAATATGGCCCTAGTATCTCTCAAATACTTCTTAGACTCTGTTTCTCTTGTACAGAAAAAAAAAAAAAAAAAAAAAAGAATAAAAGGAAGGTTAGTGATAGAGAATGAGGAAGTCAAATGATTTGTGTAGTATTTGCGTTGAAAAAAATCAGTAATCAAGTAGTTTATACGAGCTCTTAAATTGACAGTCAAAGGAAGCAGGGTGATTTTGGGCTCTTCTGGAAATAGCGAGATCTCCTCCTGCCCCATATCCTGCCTCAAAGATGACCTACTTATGGGGAAATGATAATAGCTGCCGTTTTTTGAGAGCTTTCCTGTCTTTACATATGTCCTATCTCATTTAATCACTTGCCCAAGGTCAGACAGAGGTTGTTCTCAGAGCTAAATTTCAACCCTGGTCCTTTTACCTGCACAGTCCATGCTTATCACTACCTAGCAGCAGAAAAGTGAGGCTGAGTCAGAACAAGCTGAACTGGCATTTGCTTTTTCTAAGGTTCATAGGGATCAATGTTAATTCACATTCTTTAACCTTGAAAGCTCAGAATGGTTACTTTGAGCTTTCTCTCTGGGACTTAGAGATAGAATTGCCATCTGAAAGCAGGGTGGGATTCAGATGGAATCAAGTTTTAGCTTTAAGCAAAAAAGCTTAAACTTCTTTAAACTGAGCTCCACTTTTTAATTTTTGAAATTCTTAAAGAAGTGGATTCCCAATATTTAATCTATTTTCTGAGAGCTCCTTTTTCAAGCATATTGGAATTTATATTTCTGAGTTATTAGAAAATATGAAACAATATGACTGTTATACCTTGTAAACACAGTGCATTTTCTCCATTATTGTTAGAAAGAAAAATGTGCTGGTGTTTTCTCCAGATGCAGTCAGGTGCAGACTGAGGGGCTGAATTCCCCCTTGGTCTGCTCTTTGACGAAGCTGCAGTCTGCTGGTTACATTACTGATGTGACAGAATGGAAGAAACCAAAGGCTGCATTTTAAATAACATTCCTAGTAGTTTAGATTCCCTTAAGGTATTCAGAATATCTAGCTATATATCTGAATCATATGCTGTACTGGATGGGAGGTAAAATTAGGAAATTTTGGCTAGCTACTGCTACATTATAATTTCTCTAGAAACCTCAAGAAAATAATGGACTCAAGCGTGCCTTGAGCTGTTCTCTGAGAAACTATGGCAACAGGCCTTTTAATTAAAGCTGAACTAGCGTGTGTAGCTTAGAAAAACAGAGAGATACTGCCAACTGATAGGGAGAGTGTATGGGAGTAATCCAGAAAACTAAAAAAAAAAATTTCTTTTTAGATATATTTAGATAACTCTTTGTTATCTATCTTGTTCAAAAAACAGTAGGAAAATCTTTTAGTGGATATCAATATTTGGCTTTGGAATATAGTATATTTTCTATAAGAAAATATACTTTCCTAATTATGCTTTTTAAGATTAACATTCAAATTAATTTTTGTTTCCTGAGTACATGTTAACTGAAGTTGGAAGGGCCAGCCTGGAGACATCTCAGTTGCAGAGGTCAACCAACATGGGATGTCACAAAAAGGATGATCTTTTCATTTTGATAATGGAGACTATATATATGCCACAGTGAAATGCACTGATGGGCTATTGATCAACAAATTAGTAAACTGGCTCCCATGCTAGAATTTGTAAACTCAGAGCTTACCAAAAAGTAATTTAAAGAACAAAAACTACACGGGACGTCAAAAGTTGTCATTTTTTCCAGGCTCAAAATATGGGTTATGCTAATAACCCCCAGGGATGGAGAAATTTTATCACCTTCTCTTCCAGGGAGAGTTTGAGTTTATGCCTATTGTTTTAACATCCTGTCTGATTAGTGCTCCCATTCACTCTTAAAAATGCACCTGTTTTGGGGATAAGTTATATAGTCACTTGGTAAGGGCAATAGCACAAAAGAAGAGTAGCCTCTAGTGAAATAAAACATAATGGTGACAAATATAAAGCTCATAAGCCCGAGACAGTATAGGAACTGGCTCTTAAAATAGTCTGTTATCCAGTCTCCTTGGCTCTGGCTTGCAGTTTGCCTTTTATTGTATCATTGGCAGAGTTAGCTATCCATAATCAGATCTGATCTTCCACTCCTTTTGCTTAATGGCATTGCTTACAGAATTAGTATACCCTTCCTCAGTCCTAGCTCCACCTTACCTCCAATGCATATGTTACAACTCAAACAAGGCCCAGTTGTTCAATGTTCACTGTACCCCCTGGGTTTTCCTACTACTGCCAGTGCTGGAATTTCTCTACTGTTTTTTTGTGTATGTGTGTATGTGTGGCAAACTCCTACTCATACTTAAAAACGAAGATGAAACATCCCCTCTTTCCTTCCTTTATCTCACAATCCTCCCTTAATCCTCTCAAACATTCCCCTCTCTGGGACTGGATGAGGGCACCAGATACAGGGATATACACATCTGTCTTCCCAAAGCAGTTACTATGTACGGTTGACCCTTGAACAATGCAGGGTTTAGGGGTGCTGACCACCCCCCAGTTGAAAAATCCAGGCATAATTTTTGACTTCCCCCAAAACTTAACTGCTAATAGCCTACTGTTGACTGGAAGCCTTACTGAGAACATAAATAGTAAATTAATATTTTTATGCTCTATGTGTTACATACAGTATCCTTACAGTAACGTAAGCTACAGAAAAGAAAATGTTGCTAAGAAAATTCAAGGAAGAACTTCTGGCCTCCCACTAGCTACCATCTTGCGTCCCTGCCTGTGTGCACCTAATCTCAGCTGGTCTGCCTGAGACCCCTGAGTGTCAACCCTAGTCCCCCATTTCCATTCCAACAAGATGAAAGAAACTATCACGAACCAGGAGAAACTCGTCAAACTGCAAGCACAAGTACGCATTGGTGGGAAAGGAACTGCTCGCCGAAAGAAGGTGGTTCGTAGAAAGGCTACAGCAGATGATAAAAAACCTTCAGTTCTCCTTAAGGAAGTTAGGGGTAAACAATATCTCTGGTATCGAAGAAATGAATATATTCACAAACCAAGAACAGTGGTCCACTTTAACAACCCCAAAGTTCAGGCATCCATGGGGTGAACACTTCCACCATTACAGACCATGCTGAGACAAAGCAGTTGAGAGAAATGTTACCCGGTATCTTAAACCAACCCGGTGCACACAGTCTGACTAGTTGAAGGAGACTAGCTGAAGCTCTGCCCACACAATCTGTGGACAGAAAAGCAGCACTTGCTACTGGAGAGGAGGATGATGGTAAAGCTTCAGATCTTGCGGAGAATTTTGATGAAGCTCCCAAGGGTGAAGCAAACTGAATGGAGTCAACTTCTGAAGAAGATACAACTTGAGGAAGTTACTGGGAGCTGCTATTTTATATTATGACTGCTTTTAAAAATTTTGTTCATGCTCTGCAGCCCATTAAGCCGACTGTGCTCTTTGTCCATGGGGGCCCGGTGTGCCATGGCTGCAAACAGTAGCCTCCTCGGTGTGTATGCAGCCTGTTGACTGTATGGGCTGCCCTAAGGGACCCTGGAGACAGCCCTTCGAGGCGGGCGCTGAGGTCTGACCTCATGGCTATCTCCAATCTAGGCTGCAGACAGGTATGCGGGGTGCCTTTGGAAAGCCCCAGGGCACAGTAGCCAGGGTCCACATCGGCCAAGTCATCATGTCCATCCGTACCAAGCTGCAGAACAAGGAGCATGTGATTGAGGCCCTACGCAGGGCCAAGTTCAAGTTCCCTGGCCGCCAGAAGATCCACATCTCCAAGAAGTGGGGCTTTACTAAGTTCAGTGTGGATGAATTTGAAGGCATGGTGGCTGAGAAGTGGCTTATCCCAGATGGCTGTGGGGTCAAATACATCCCTAATCGTGGCCCCTGGGACAAATGGAGGGCTCTGTACTCATGAGAACCTCGGCACTACCTCTCCCGTTGTATTCATGCCCACCAATAAATCCAACTCCTGCCTGTCAAAAAAAAAAATTGTTCATGGATCTGATAAAATCTAGATGTCTAATATTTTTAAGCCAAAGGCCCTTGGACACTGCAGCTCTCTTCAGTTTTTACTTACATGCAATTTATTATTTCTTCTGCTAATTAAGCTGAAGAAGCCTGGGAATAAAGTTTGAAACAAGGTTAATAAAGGTTTTGCCTAGTTTAAGAAAAAAGAAAGAAAAAAAATTCAAGGAAGGGAAAATACATTTACAGTACTGTATTTATTAAAAAAAAAATATGTGTGACCTGTCAGAATGGCTAAAATCAACAACACAAGAAAACAGATATTGGTGAAGATGTGGAGAAAGGGGAACTCTCTTGCAATGTTGGTAGGAGTGCAAATTGGTGCACCCACTCTGGAGAACAGTATGGAGGTTCCTCAATAAATAACAACTACTTCCTGATCCAGCAGTTGCACTAATAGATATTTACCCAAAGAATACAAAAGTACTGATTCAGAGGGATACATGCATCTGATGTTTATAGTAGCATTATCTACAATAACCAAATTATGGAAAGAGCCCAAGTGTCCATCAATTGATGGATGGATACAGAAGCTGTGGTGTATATACACAATAGAATACTACTCAGCCATCAAAAAGAATGAAATCTTGCCATTTGCAACAACATGGATGGAGCTAGAGAGTATAATGCTAAGCGAAATAAGTCAGTCAGAGAAAGACAAATACCATATGATTTCAATCATATGTGGAATTTAAGAAACAAGCAAAGGGAAAAAGAAAGAGAGAGGGAGGCAAATCAAGAAACATTGTTGGGGCACCTGGGTGGCTCATTTGGTTAAGTGCCCAACTCTTGATTTGGGCTCAGGTCAGGATCTCAGGGTTGTGAGACTGAGGCCCCTTGTTGGGTCCATGCTGGGCGTGGAGCCTGCTTAAGATTCTCTCTCTCTCTCTGATCCTTAACCCCTGCTTCCTCTTTAAAAACAAACAAAACAAACAAAACAAAACAAGCCCAGACTCTTAACTATAGGGAACAAACTGATGGTTACCAGAGGGGAAAACAAAACAAAACAAAACAACCCAGATTCTTAACTATAGAGAACAAACTGATGGTTATCAGAGGGGAGGTGGTTGGGGGGGAGGGATGGGTTAAAAAGGTGTTGGAGATTAAGGAGTACACTCGTGTTGTATGGAAGTGTTGACTCATCATATTGTACAGCTGAACCTAATATTACACTGTATGTTAACTAACTGGAATTTAAATAAAAACTTAAAAAAAATCTTTGTGGGACATCTGGGTGGCTCAGCTGGTTAAGCACCTGCCTTCAGCTCAGGTGATGAGCCTAGAGTCTTGGGATTCAGTCCCATATGGGGCTTCCTGCTTAGTGGAGAGTCTGCTTCTCTTTCTCCCTCAACACCCCACCCCCACTCATGTGCACTCTCTCTCTCAAATAAATACATAAAATCTTTAAAAAATTATTTGCGTAAGTGGACCTGTGCAGTTCAAACCCGTGTAGTTCAAGGTTCAGCTGCAGTTTCTATCTTTCTCCGTAGCCTTGTGTGGAATATGGCACAGAATAGGTCCTTACTCAGTATTTGTTAAATATTTGATGTTTGGTAAATATTTGATGAATGGATGAATGGGCTTAAGTGGGTAAAATAATTGGAGTCCGTAGGACATATTTGAGAAAACGCAGAGTAGTTGAAATTTGGTTCTGCTGTTTTCCCTCTTCCCTCTTTCCCATTCTTCTGTTCCTCTAGGTGCCCACTGCTCTCATGTCGGTTTCTTGGCTTCCCAGAACACTTTCTTCAGGGTATTTCCTGGGCTTACCCTGCCCTTAAATTCCCCTCAGCTTCTAAAATCCCTTTTGTCTTTCTTCCCCAAACTTCTACCCTCATTTCCCATCAGAATGTCATTTCCATACTGAAGAATGCAGCTAGATATAATAGAGGATAATCACTTCAACTTAATTCATTCCAGGTTATAAAAGACTGACAAGGAGGCAGCAGGAAGTGTCTGAAATTTGAATTCCACAATAGAAGGCCTTACTTTGCCTGTGCCGATTTCTGACTGTGTGCATAACCTTCCCTTTCATATAGTATATTAATGCCAACAGGTTTTCATGCCAGGATTTTAGATTATGTCATTCAATCAGGACAAAGGAATATTTTGAGAGCTGCCTGCCTGTAACCAGTTTCAGCAACATTTCTGTCCTTGTTCAGTGGCATTTGCAATTATTTGGATATTTTATTACCCTTTTTGTATCTTTTTGTATAAATGAACGAACATTGGGACAATAACTACTAATGATGGTGATAAGGAAATTAGGTCTCATACAGCTAATGAACTTCAGGCAAAGATGTAAAATATCATCACACGAGGCAAGAGTTGATTCTTACCCTCAAATGAATGCTCACTGATTTTAAGCTCATCTATAGTCTTTTATTACATATAGAAAGAAAGCAAAAGAAAGCAAAATCAAGGAATATGTATGGAAGTCTGGAACTCTGTCTTCGAAACTTTGTACAAAACAGGAGCTGTAATTAAGGATTTTTGAAATTTATTTTTAATTTTTTTATAACTAAGGATTTTTTTTTAATCTTCTACTGTGATTTCTGGGCCTGAAATCTAAGCCTCTCATGTAACGTCTGCACATTTTATTTCTTTTGTGCTTTCACGAAAACATTTGGTACAGAGGAGGGGCCACCTGTAAAAGGCAAGGAAGATATGCCTGGATTTCCTGAAGCTGCCCCTTCATTGTTTTTAACCGTTGCTTTAAATCCTCCTAGCAGCTGGAATCTAATACCTTTGCTGCAACTATTTTTTTTTTTAAAGATTTTATTTATTTATTTGAGAGAGAGCATGAGAGGAGAGAAGGTCAGAGGGAGAAGCAGACTCCCCGCGGAGCTGGGAGCCCGATATGGGACTCGATCCTGGGGCTCTGGAATCATGACCTGAGCTGAAGGCAGTCGGTTAACCAACTGAGCCACCCAGGCGCCCGCTGCAACTATTTTAATAGATCCCAAGGTCAGGGCCCTGCAAAACCAGGTTATGGCATAGTGCCCTGGACTGGGTATTGAGATTGACAAGATGGGATCAGAGGAGCTGCAGACCATCACACTTTCCTTACCTGTTTTCCTCATCCACGCAGGAACCACGAGAGCCTGGAGCGACCCTTATTCTGGGGCATGGATTCTGAAGGGTGTAGTCTTACTAGAAGAGTGAACCCAATTGAGAGAGGCCCATCTGTCAGAGGCTAAAATGGAATAAAATCAAGTTGACTAAGATCTACTCTTAACCTTTGTGGAACTCTCTCTCTTTCCTTTATCTTACAGTGGTGTACGATCTGAGAAGAAATTCGTCATTCATTGAAGTTAGTGTTGATGTTTCCTTTTTTTTTTTTTTTTTGGCTATCCCTGCATTTTCCTGAGAGTCACTAGGGTAGAATCAAAAGGTAAATTGGGTTTGTTATTTGTTTTTGTTTTTGTTTTTTTGACTCTACACGTGAGATTTTAGTAATGGCATTGAGGCAGTGGAAAATGTAACAGGAAAAACTTTGTGTATGCTAGTATCTCTTCTTTGTAGAAATTAAAGATTTAATTAGGCAGTATTTGCTGTTATTGCCTACTTATTTTAATTTTAGTTTAGTTTTTACATAGGTAAAACATTCACATGATTCAGAAATTAAAACCTATAAAAATGAGAAATTAAGGGGCGCCTGGGTGGCTCAGTGGGTTAAGCCTCTGCCTTCGGCTCGGGTTATGATCCCAGGGTCCTGGGATTGAGCCCCTGCATCGGGCTCTCTGCTCGGCGTGGAGCCTGCTTCCTCCTCTCTCTCTGCCTGCCTCTCTGCCTACTTGTGATCTCTCTCTCTCTGTCAAATAAATAAATAAGATCTTAAAAAAAAAAAGAAATTAAAACCTATAAAACGTGGGAATTGTTTTTTTTTTAAGATTTTATTTATTTATTTGACAGAGAGATACATAGCAAGAGAGGGAACACAAGCAGGGGGAGTGAGAAGGCGCCCCAAAAGTGAGAATTCTTTTTTTTTTAAAGATTTTATTTATTTATTTGACAGAGAGAGATCACAAGTAGGCAGAGAGGCAGGCAGAAAGAGAGGAGGAAGCAGGCTCCCTGCTGAGCAGAGAGCCCGATGCGGGGCTCAATGTCGATGTGGGTCTCGATCCCAGGACCCTGAGATCACGACCTGAGCCGAAGGCAAGGCTTTAACCCTCTGAGCCACCCAGGCGCCCCCAAAGTGAGAATTCTTTATGCCATTCTTATCCCTCATATTTAAAGAAATCCTACATAATATAACCACTGTTCTTAGTTTTTTGTGAATCCTTTCATTATTATTTTTCTTTTTACAAGGAAATAAAAATATATTTTGTGTTTCTTCTTTATATGCACAGTAACATACAATATAGACTGTTCTGCATCTTGTTTTATTCACTTAGTGTACCTTGGAGAGCTTTCTATAGAGAGTGCTCTACTTCTTTTTATAGGTGCCTAGTATCCTGTTGGATATAAAATTTAACTTAGCTAACTATCCCACTATTGGTGACATTTGAAAATTTTCTAATTCTTTATTACAAACAATGCTTAAATGTAAAACCGTAGTCTTTTCACATGTGTGCAAATGTTATCTGTAAGATGAACTCCCAAAAGGAGAATTATGGGGTCAAAGGTCTATGTTTAAATTTTGATAAATTTTGATAAATAGTTTTGATAAATAGTATCATTTTTGATAAATAGTATCACGTGGCCCTCCTAATGGTCTATTTTAATTACTGAGGCTTCCTAATAATGTCTTCTCTTATTGGGATGCTCTTTGGCTTGGCTATTACTATTTTTTCTCTTTTATATGAATATTAGAATCGGGCTACCTAATTCTAATTTAAAAATTAGTATTTTTATTAAGACCATGTTAAATGTGAATTTTGTTAAAGGAGAACTGCATCTTTATGATTTTGTGTTTTCCTATCTAGTAATTGGTATGCTTTTCTATTTTAAACTCTTCATTTGTGGAAGAGTCTTTTTCATCTATCTCTTCCAAATCTCTTGTTAAGATTATTTCTAGATTTTATTTTTTTGGTTGTGATTAAAAGTGGGTCTTTTTTTTTTCATTATATTTTCCGTTCGTAGTTTCCATATATGAAAACTATTGGTTTCGTTGCCTTAACCTTTTAATCTGCTAACTTATTTTAATGTTTGTAGTACTTTTTAGTGTAATCTCTTGGGTTTTTCAGGTACACAAACATCATCTGGGGGCACCTGGCTGGCTTAGTCCCTAGAGCATGTGACTTGATCTCCGCCCCGCCAGTAGGAGCCCCATATAGGTTTAGGGATTACTTAAAAATAAAATCTTAAAACAAACAAAAAAACCCCACAAACATATCCGCAAGTAGAGATTATTGTACATCTTCCTTTCCTATTGTGCATTTTTTATTTCTTTCATTTGTATGTTTGTATTGGCTCGGACATCCAGCAAAATGTTAAATAATAGTAATAAGAGTAGGTATCTTTTTCCAGTGCCTGACTTTACTGAGAATGTCTTTGGTATTTTCCTGGTAAGCATAAGTTGGGTTTTAGGTTGACATAAAAACATTTTTTTAAAGATTTTATTTATTTATTTGAGAGAGAGAGAGCATGAGCAGGGGCAGACGGAGAAGCAGGCTCCCCACTGAGCGGGGAGCCGGATGTGGGACTCAGTCTCAGGACTCTGAGATCATGACCTGATCTGAAGGCAGAGGCTTAATTGACTGAGCCACCCAGGCGCCCCGACATAAAAACATTTTTTTATGTTTCAGAACTCTCCATCTGTGCTGGTTATTTATTTATTTATTTTCTGTTCTCTCAGCTTCACCTTGTCCTTATATAGGATAGCGCCTGGAGTTGGGCCCGGACTCTGCAGACTACATCTCCCAGATGCCTTTGACAGCTGCTTCCCGTTGGGATCTGTCAACAGGGGGCCCTAGAGGGAGCTGGAAGGTGGGAGGAGGGAGAAGCGCTTCCTGTCTCTTGCCCTTCCTGTCAGAGTTCCTCAGTATCTTACCTCAGCCTCTAGCTTTTTCGGTAGACTGCCAGAACCAGCGTCGTCACTTCCCCTCATAGGTACTGGAAGAAGCCAGGCAGTGGTCCCTCCCCAGAGGTGTGAGCCCCAACCCAGAGGCACTGTCCTCCCCTGAGCTCCTGAGGAACAGTGCCTGAGCAGTGTGCTTTGTGGGGCCTCTCCTTTGAGCTACCACATTCTTGTAACCTAACCTCTTCCTGCCCCTGGCCCTAATTTAGAGGTGGTAGCTGCATTTATTATCTCGTGGTTACCTCAGTGTCCTCTTTTTGCTGTTCTAGCCCTCCAACACCTGTTTCACCAATTCCCTTTATTAAATTCCCTCCGCTGAGCTTTCTGATGCACTGATGAGCTTTCTGCTTTCCTGAAAGGACCCTGTCTATGACTCATCTATTCTTACTGTATTGAATATTGTGATCCAGATTGTTTTCTGAAATTTTTCCCCAATGCTTTTTCTGTGCCAATGGGGATGATTGTGTGCGTTTTCTTTTTAGACCTATGAAATATAATAGTGGATTTTTCTAGCACTGTACTCTTCTTGAATTTCTGTAATAAATCCCCCTTCAGGGGTGTGTGGGTGGCTCAGTCAGTTAAGCATCTGCCTTTGGCTCAGGTTATGATCTCAGGGTCCTGGGATCGAGCCCCACATTGGGCTCTCTGCTCAACAGGGAGCCTGCTTCTCCCTCTCCTCCCTGCTTATGTTCTCTGTTGCTCTTTCTCTCTCTCTCGAATAAATCAATAACATCTTAAAAAAAAAATCCCCCTTCATTCTGTCTTCTTTTAATTGGCTGCCAATTCTTGTTGATATTTTCATTATGATTTTTGTATTAATCTTTATACATGAGATTGGTCTGAAGTTTTCTCTTTTCAGGTAATCTGTGTCAGGGTTCTATTTCAGCACTGTAACTTGCTTCATAACATTTTTGGGTTTCCCATGTTTCTTCTAAACTCTGGAACAGTTCAAATAGTGTTTTACATCAGGCTTTCCTGGTTTCTGTTGTTGTTTTATGTGGTTTTTGCTTCTTAAGGTTTGGTGGCATCCCCTTTATGAGATTTTCTGGGTCTGGTGCTAGTTTGGTATCATATAGTGGGCGATTATTTTATTAAATGAATCCAGAATGACTCAAAAAATGTTTGATGCTGCATTAGCTGGGCTAGTTGAGAAAAGGTGGTCCAAACCAAACTGAAATAGGTAGTGTATTTCTGGTACCTTTTAATCCCATAATTATCTTACTTATGTCTTTTAGTAATTCTCCCTCTTACCTGCTCCTCTTTTCCATCTTATTCTGATGCCAGTCCCTGCTGAGATTACCTACTCTGAACTGATACAGTTTTGGATATATGACCTTGCATGTATCACATATTTGCATTTTAATAGTGGAATCATGAATATGGTCATGACAGGATCTTGGGTTCTGGTACATTATGTTTTGTGCCCCCTGTGTCGTCTGTTCTCTATGTACACTTACGTCTGAGGTGAGGCATAACTGTATGTACTAGGTTGAGGAGACTGTATCCTTCCACTGACTCAGTCAAACAGGTTTAATAAGCTTTCCACTCAGGAACCTGAGGGGGTCTCCTGCCTTCCTTTAAAAACCACCCCAAAACATCAGGGTCACCAGTTACCTTGGAGGGAGTAAAGGAAAACTGGAAGAATGCCTCGTGCAAATTTCTGATCTCATCTCTAGCCTCCTAGCTCATCAATTATTTTCAGGGCTTTTATGCATCCTCCTCTTTCTGACCAGTGGGCCTTCTCTTGCCCTTGATCTTGTTGAACCTTCACTCATTTTTGAAGCGGTGACCCTGGCTTTTCTTACAGTGGCGTCCCCCTCCCACTGCCATGCACAGACCACCTCCTCCATAATGTCTCCTGAGCGCACTTCTTTATGTTCCCTTCATTGCTTCACTTGCTTTTAAGTCTGTGTTGTTCCTGAGGGTGCATTGGATCTTCATTTCTGTTTTCGGTGCTTCACACTGTGCTGCACAGATAGGAGGCCTCAAAAAATATTGGTTGAATTATTCAATAAATAAAACCCAAGAAAAGTGGAGAAAAAGAAAGACGAATGACAGACGGCTAAATGGACTCTAAAGGGACTTCAGTACCAGGTCCCAAATGCTAAAAGGTGGGTTTTGAATAATCCACTTACACTGTATAAAAGTAAACGTAATGTTTTTATTCAGAATGAATTTAATTTATATTTGATTTATGTTTACAGTGCAGATGCTTTTCTGGCAACACACCTTTCTCAATCTGCTTACTCAGAAGATGTATATCAGAATAAATCAGAAAGACAGTTTTCAAGGCTATGAAAGTCTACAATTCTCTGGTAGCTTTAAAATAATCCACCTTTTGTATCAGGATGCTTGTGTTTGTTTTTCCTGCATCAGGAAATTCTGTCCTGCTTCAGGAAATGATGATAGTAGAGATAAGACAACAAGTGAAAATAATAAGAGATGCTAAAAATATCTCCGTTGGGAGAGGAGTGACCTGAAAGCAGAGGATTACGTTGAGGGGTTTGAGGGAAATTAAAGCTCTTTTCATGGTGCCTCCACCTAGAAAGTATAAATATAGAGCATGGGATTATGTTTAGCTTGAATGTTTTCCCATCTTGAGCTGCTAGAAAAATTTTAATTGGCAATCTGTGTTTGGATGACAGCGGGAGGATTTAGAATTCTTTGGACCCACTTTAGCCACAAAAGTTATTCAGGCACATAGAAATACTGTTATCCTTATCTTATTGCTCCAATGATGTAACCTGTCCAAAGTACACCTTAATGAATTAACGTATTTATGTACTCTTTTTCTGTACTCTCTAGGTAGCGAGTAGGTTTTAGTTTTCTCTTTCTTCTCAGTGTACTAAATTATGTTTAGTTGTGTTGAATTGTGTAGGGACAGTGGGACTGTTTTGGAGAAAAATTATAAATATATCTATGCTTATTATTGAATTGCATTAATAGTTAAAATTAATCATTTTAAAGGGTTTGACATTACCCCAAAATAAGGAAAAACTGTTTGACAGTGACAGTATAAATTTGCTGATTTTATAACCTTACTTTAGAAGTGTTACTTCTTTTGGTAAGACAATTTGGTTTTATCAACTGCGAAATCAGAAGGCTGATTCTTACCTGTAAATCAGTATGAGTGCCTTCATTCCTACCCCACAGAGTTAGTTTCTGTCTCCCTTTAGGGAGTGGGGAATGTGGGTGGAGGATAGAAACTGAGGGGAATATAGCTTATGGTTTCTCCAGCTGGAGTGTCTTTCCCAGGGAGATGTGCCTCCTTTCCAAAAGCTATACAATGTGAAAACCATTGCTGCTGTCTTTACTTAGAATAAATGCACACTAGATCCCAGTAAAAGTTCTAGCAATGTAGGGTTTAGCTGAATGCCCCAAACTCTGGGGGCGCCAGGGCTCTGTCAGAGGTCGGGTCAGACCTCTTGGCCCAGGCCTTGCTATCTCTTTTATTCCTTATCTCTCTCTCTCTCTTTTTTTTTCTTGGTCTCTCTACATCCTAAGGAGAGGAGTTTTCTCATCTTGTTTCTCTGTCCTAGACTTTGCACCCCACCCCTTCCCAGCCCCCACCACTAGGCATCCTGTGAAGGTCAGTGCCTTTCTCCTTTTCTGCCATCTCTGAGAAGGGTAGGGTGAACTTGGATTCGTGACTGCTGGTTTTGCCAGTCTCTTCAGAGTTGAGAAGAAAAAGTAACGCTCTTCCTATTAAATGCTATTTTGGCTATATGTTTTTTTGTGGCCTGTTGGCCCAGCATTACTATGCTAAGACAGCTTTTTAAATTAGCCAGGCATTAAGGTGCCCAAATCAGTGCTCCTTAACCCCTATGAAAAAAAGCAGACACACATATGTTAGTCAGTTCAATCAAAGTTGGGCCCGAAATGGAATGTTTTAATCTGTATCTTCTCTTACCTCATAAAATTAAATAAGCAATTTTTTTAAAAAGCAAGTATTTGTACTTTAGATTTTTATTTCTTTTCTTTTCTTTTTTTTTCTTATTTATTTATTTATTTGATAGAGAGAGAGAGATCACAAGTAGGCAGAGAGAGGCAGGCAGAGAGAGAGGCGGAAGCAGGCTCCCTGCTGAGCGGAGAGCCTGATGCGGGGCTCCATCCCAGGACCCTGAGACCATGACCTGAACCAAAGGCAGAGGCTTTAACCCACTGAGCCACCCAGGCGCCCCTTTCTTTTCTTTTTTTTAAGGATTTTATTTATTTGAGAGCAAGAGAGGGAGAAAGAGAGAGCATGAGCGGGTTGAAGGGCAGTGGGAGAAGCAGACTCCCTGCTGAGCAGGGACCCTGATGTGGGGCTTGATCCTGCGACTCTGGGATCATGACCTGAGCCGAAGGCAGATGCTGAACCAACTGAGCCATCCAGGCCCCCCTGGATTGCATATAGAACTGCATGTAGAACTTGGTAGCTCCCTTGCATATGTTTCCTACAATGCTCCTGGAAATGTAGTTTTCAGTCCTTTGCTGGAGGTTTTCTAACCACAAAACGGGTAAGCAGAATCAAGTCCCTTTCCATCATGCAAGAACGCAGACTCTCATGTTAGCTTACCGTTTTATTAAAAAAATTTTTTTATACTATGAATGAGAAGTTATTTAGGAACATTTTAGGGTATGTAAGGTGAAATGAGAGCTCTTTCTTGTACTGTGGAAGTAGCTTGTACTTCTGACGGTTAAAATAAGCGACACGTTTAAAAACTAGAAAGGATGATTTTGTACATTCTGTGCTAAAAATGTCTCATTCTCTATATATGTTTCATTTATTGCTTTCATCAAATTTCCTTCACCATGAAAGGATATTAGTAGAAACCTAAGATGACCAAAGCTGAGATAAAACAATATAAATTGTGTCAGTCATCTTCTCAGATTTTCTTGTTTAAGCACGTTGACCTTAGAAAAAAGAGCCAGCTATTTTACCAGCAAAATAAGCTTATTTGGGAATAGCGGAGAATGGCAATTCAGGACAAAAAACCCATAGCAAGTCTGGAGAACAGGAGAGAGGGGCTTGCTTTTCGAGGGGAAGGGAGGAAGCTGAAGGGGCTATTATAGCTTCTCACTGGCTGAATGTGGCAGTTTTTCATTGGCTGGGCTGTTACTGGGCAAGGAGAAGTTTTTCCTTCTTCCTGCTGAGATAGGTTAAGTAAGTTTCTTCCTTTTGGGGTGTGTGAGGTATGCTTCTTAAGGTGGTGGTAGTGCACAAGAGCTCTCCTTTCAGGGTTTCTCGACTCCTTTTTAATGAGGTTTCCTTTATTTTTCACATTCCCCGTCCACCCTCTTGATCAAGATCCTTGCTTGAAAGCATTGCTAATCAAGAGTTAGGATTTTGTATTTAGTGGTTTCATACACTAAAGTAATTTCACCCCTTAGCGTCAGGAAGGACCTTTTTTGATTGTCATGTCTCAGTTGGAGGGAAAGTGTGCATGTTGAAACCACTGAGGTCACATTTGAGTAATAAGGAAGGGTAGAAGGGAGAACTCTCAGGCATTTCCCATCTGAAGTTTGTATCTTAAGCCTTGGAGATCATCTTGAAGTGCTAAGCTAACATCACCCTGTTGGGCATGTCATTTCTATAAAAGTTTGACAGGCAACAGGTATGAAGCTTAAAAAATGATATTCAGGGGGCGCCTGGTGGCTCAGTTGGTTACGTGTCTGCCTTCGGCTGAGGTGGTGATCTCAGGGTCCTGGGATCAAGCCTCACACTGGGCTCCCTGCTCAGTGGGGAGCCTTCTTCTCCCTCTCCCTCTGCCTCTCCCCTGGCTTGTGCACTCTCCCTCTCTCTCTCTCTCTCTCGCTCAAATAAGTAAATAAATAAAATCTATAAAAAAAGATAATACAGAACAAGATGAGGAACAGATATTCCACAGGAACCATCCAGCTTAAAGGAGTCTTTTCTGAAAGCCTTGAAAAGAGGAGTTAGCTTGTTTATATTTGCCTTAGATGCAGGTGAACAGATTGAAGACCAAGGGATCTCCTGCACCATGAACAGATTACAGTTCCTGGTGGCAGATCCAAAAGTCAGGAAGGTTTCCCCATTTTGCGATAGATTGCGCTAAGAAAGAGAGGGAAGAAATACAGTAAGATAAAATAGTGAGAATAAAGTATACAGGGGTGCGCCTGGGTGGCTCAGTGGGTTAAAGCCTCTGTCTTCGGCTCAGGTCATGATCTCAGGGTCCTGGGATCGAGCCCCGCATCAGGCTCTCTGCTCATCGGGGAGCCTGCTTCCGCCTCTCTCTCTGCCTGCCTCTCTCTGCCTACTTGTGATCTCTCTCTCTGTCAAATAAATAAATAAAATCTTTAAAAAAAAAAAGAAAAAAGTATACAGGCTTGGTCCACTCATCTTGGGAAAGTGGTCTCAGCTCCTTCAGCTGTCATTGGCTTTAATTCTGGAAATCTTTATTTTCAGGTCACCAGTTGATGTGCAGGTCCAGTCAGGATTTGGCACTTTCTTGAGATGTGACACTGGGATCCAAGAATCTTTTCCTTGAGTGGCACAAGGGTTGGTTCCTTTCCAGTGTGGTTAAAAAAGAGTCTTTGTGGAGATATATTTTCCAATAGATGAAATCTCCAGGCTGCAATCTGTGATGTTTAAGGTCTTTGTCTCCTAGAAACATGTTGAAGAGATTGCTCTACTAAAGCATGGTTATTCTCAATAGAAGCAAATAGGCCTTTACAATATTGAAGTATATCCTCCTTAACCTGCCAAGGATTGAAAGAAGCATGACCCAAGTGCATTGGACATCGTGTTATTATCTCAAGAGGTGAGAGTTTATGGATTCCAAAAAGGGTAGGCCTGAGATTCAGAAGGACCAATGGCAGTGCTTTTGGCTAGCATACATATATTGCCAGTTCAGTCTTAATAATACTATAGTGTCTTCTGCTAACCCTAAGGATTGCGGGTGAAGGTAAGACTTGCCAAATAGCACAGGCTTGTCGAAGCACTTGACTGGTGAAGTGAGTTCCCTGGTTATGAAGTGTGAGGGGCATTCCCCAAGTAGGAATGATATTTTAAAACACACAAACCATTGCCCAGACATGTTTATACCCATGAGACAGGGAAAGCTGTATAAAATCCATCTGCCAAACCTCAAATGGTTTATTGGGCAATATAAAGTGTGTAGGAGCAGTGAAGAGAGGTTTTCTTGAGTTGTGTTTCAGGCGGGTGGGGCAAGTAAAGTCGGCACTCTTTGTGGCCTTATATTTCCCCACCAGTATTAGTTCATAAAGATGATCATTTTATCAGTAGACCAATGATTCAATGATGTTCAGTAGTCAGTAATGGAAATTTGAGAGTCTCTGCTGGGCCTGGATTATTATTTGGCCCAAGCCTGAGTTTTCTTTTTTATCAAACCAAGAGTTATTAGATTTCCAATGTTGTTTTTCCTTCTCTGGGCTGATTTTTGGACATCTGTAAGTCAGTTCTTCTAGATTATCATTTGGGAGAGCATCCCTTTAAACCATGATAGAAATTTGGTCATTGATTCCTTTGAGAGCAGTATTCTTTGTGGAAATATCTATGAGGTTGTTTCCTTTAACCTCCAGAGAATCAAGTTTGGCATGCCCAGGGACCTTAATAATAGCTAATAATTCCTGGACATGAAGGCCATTTTGAACTTTGTCCCCATTGGAAGTGAGGGAGCCTCACTGTCTCCATAGTATTCCAAAGTCCTGAGTTATTCCAAAGGCATACCTACTTCAAAAGGAATTGCAGTAGTATACCCAGCATAATATTTACCATTTTTATCTTTTAAATAAGAACTTTTGGTGAGCCACGAAAAGTCAGCCTTATCTGGAGGCGATGTGTCACAGAGTCAGGCAGTCATGAGGAGTATTATGACAAAAGAGGGAAGAGAGGTGGCAGGGTTTTCAGGAGGGAAAAAAAAAGTCAGTGTCCGAGGGCAGGGGGATTTATCATGCTCTTCTTTAGGGCTTTACGGGATAAGTCATCCTGGTCTTCCCAAATAATAGGGGCAGGTTTGTTTTTTTCTTCATTTTGGGTTTTGGGAAGTTCATGATGCCATGATCTAAATGTAGCCCTTGTTCTGAGATGACGTGACACAAATATAAAACCTGAGTTTGAAAAAACTGCAGTTGTTCATCAGAGACTTTGCGTCCCTGTAAGATTAAAAGTTTTAACAGGTATATGCTCTCTTCTCGTGAAGAGGTCTCAGCATCGAGGTCAGCCTTTAAATTTGGGAGAAACAGGAAGGACTTTTTTTCTCCTCAAATAAAGGCAGAGGTACTGGCTGGTTTTGTCCATGGGGATAGTAAAGAAAGTGTACATCAATTAATCACAGTGAAAATTTGATTTCACTGGGGATGGAGGCTAACAAAGTATGGGGATTTGGAACAGCAGGGACAAGGGATGTTAGTGCAGAGAACAATGAGGCCTTGAGCCTTATAATCTAATGTGGGCTTGATGATTTATGGCTGATCCAATAGGGACAAATGATTAATATCTTTAAAATTAGGTCTACTGTTGTCAGAGATGGAACAAACAAAAGATGTTGAAGGGTCCTTTGATTCAGCTGCTTGGCTATTTTGGTTGCTGTCAAATTCTAGAATTATTTCCCCCTTTCAGGAGAAAAAAATTCTGGCATGATATTTCTCTAAGAAATCTTGGCTCAGTAAATGACCAGGGGCAGAGAGGCTAAGGACCCTTTAGTACTCAGAGGCAGGGGCCATTGGGCTATTTAATAACATTGAGGTAGAGCATCTAGAGTGTAGCTCTGGCATTGATAAGATCCATTCCCAATCTGGGGATGCCTGGCTGGCTCAGTTAGAGAAGCGTGTGACTCTTGATCTGGGGGTCGTGAGTTCAGGCCCCAAATTGGGTATAGAGATTACTTAAATAAAATAAAATATTTAAAAAAAGATTCATTCTCAATTTGGAGAGTTGTTTCTCCAAGTTGGATAAGAGGAAGGATCGATAAAAGCCCCTATGGTTGCTCAGAGTCCCATCATTGGAAAGGCATTGGAAAGGCTGGATAGAGGGCTGAAGGCACATGCCGTGCTTGAGGTTTGTAACAATCCTTTTCCCAGTGTCCTGGCTTTTTGCAATGACAAAGACCAGGAGGGGGTTGGTTTTATTTAGGGGTTTGCATTCGTTAAGAGCTGAAAATTAAGGATTTTAGTGGTCTTCCTTTTAGTTGAATCATCTAGGGTGTGGATGAGCTGATTTGCTAGATCAGCTAAAGCTGGAGGAACATGGTTTACTATTCCATCCTGGTCCTTTTAACTAGAAGGGGAAGGTTCTGGTTCAGCATGTTTATAAACAGAATTGAAGGCTACCTGAGTGGATATGACATCCACAGGAAGGCCAGAATTTTTCTTGAAAACAATTTCCTTAAAAACAACAGCTATAATAATAGTAATGCAAGGGCTCATTGACTCTTCTTCCAATGAACAGGTTTTGAGAAAGCCCTAGGGATTGCCGGATGAAGTTGCTTAGCGATTGCCAGAGTCTGATCCTGTAACAGGGCAGGGAATTGGCTTCCTATCTTCACTTCTAGAGCTTTTTCAGGATCATCCCAGTTAGCTTTCATCCAGTGGTGGGCTTGCACTTCACCAATGAGCATGTGAATTAGCAGAAGTCTGAGAAGCCTGGTTGTTAAGTTTGAGCGACTGTATCAAATTCCTCAGCAAATCTGTGGGGATCCTCAGTTACTTTGGGAAATCTTTCACTATGGCTCATAGTTTGGACTTAGTCCAGGGGACATCGGTTTCCTGTTGTTGAGTCAGCCTCTGATTATTGGAATAAGCTTTATTTAGTCTTGGGATATTAGTATTTAAACTCACTGCTATAGTTTTTGTGGAATTTTATTTGGGATCTGTTTATTTATCTTCATATGTTAGATTGGTCTATAGTTGCTTCTCTAGAATTTATCAAGGTTTATTTTTAGGCTGTGTTAGCATCTTAAAATGAATTAAGACATTTTTCATCTTTTTATATTTCTTGGAATACTTTGAGTAATAATTATCTGTTGTAAACTTAGATAGAACTTGGCGATACGTGCATAGCCCTTTCCAACTCCTGGGAATGGGAGTGCTAACTGTGTCAGTGCTCTTGGGTTGTGTTTCCTGCCACTGTAAGTTGGCAATCATTCTCCTTGCTCTTCAGATTCTGTGGAATGAAGTATTTCTCTTAGCCTTTCTTCTAGCTATAGCTCATCAAACCGTTGGTCAGTCCTTCCACCAAGGATATCCATAAAGTTGCAGTTAGTTTCAAATCTCCATCCTTGTGTTACTTTTATGGTTTCTTTGAGGTTGTCCTGAGCCATTGTAAAACCAAACATTTTGCCACTCAGTGTATCCTGCTTCCTTTGTTTCTCCTTGGCATACAGGTCTAGAACTATCACTGGCACACATTTTTGTCAATAATTTGTGAGTCAAAAATTTTAGCCAAAACTCTAATTAAGACAGGCTAGAATGAAGTAATCATTACATGTTGCAGCATAGGCTAAATATACAACAAAATGCTCTTTGACTAGGGAGTTTGTGGTAAAGTACACTCGTATTTATTAGCTTGGAATATATTTTTTGCCTGATAGCTGTGCTGGCATATAGCATATGGGAAACACAAAATTTTAATTGTTTTATTTTTTAATTTTATTTATCTATTTGTCAGAGAGAGAGAGTACAAGCAGGCAGAGTGGCAGGCAGAGGCAGAGGGAGAAGCAGGCTCCCTGCTGAGCAAGGAGCTGGATGTGGGACTCGATCCCAGGACTCTGGGATCATGACCTGAGCCAAAGGCAGACGCTTAACCGACTGAGCCACACAGGCGTCCCCAAAATTTTAATTGTTAATGGCGATAACAACTTACATGTATATTTTTAAAAGGATTATATATATATAATATATAATAATTTCCTTAAATACATACATACACATATATATTCTTTATGTATATACATATATAAAGGGATATATGTGTATATGCATATTACATATAATATATAATATGTAATATGATATAGTTGTATTATGTAATAGATAATGTAGTATGTATTGTATGTTGTTATAGTGTATGTTTTATATTATATAATAGATGCATATATATATACATATCTATCTATCTATATAGGAGGGGAGATATATATATAAGATATATAATTTTTCCTAATGTTAGGTGGTTTTCTTATGAACTAATCTGAAGGAATTGATTTTTATACTTTTAAACAAATGATTCCAAAACTCACTGAAAATCTTCATTTGGGTGGTTTTTAAACTGATTAAAGAATTCTATTTTCAAACTAAAAAAATCTATAAAATTAGAGCTTTTCTAGATAATAAACTTACTATTTTTAGGGGAACAAAATCATGTTAGTAGAAATATATTCAAATATCCATTTTCAAAACACTCTTTTTATACTACAAATTTAAAAGAGTAATTACTTTTCTATTCATTATTCAAATATCAGCTTTATTTGTTTGGTTTGTTTGAAAATATCTGCTACTGATAGTTTCTTGCCATTACTGGAAGTTAGCAATTTTGGAATTTTGGAATTCTTGTCTTTCTGTAACGTAAAACAGCATAATTTATTTATAAGTTTGACAACTCGTTTAAGTGCCTTTAAAGATAATTGAACTCTGGGGGCACCCGAGTGGCTCAGTCGGTTAAGCATCCAACTCTTGATTTTGGCTCAGGTCATGAGATTGAGCCCTGTATCGGCCCCATGTTGAGCATGGAATCTGCTTGAGATTCTCTCTCTTCCCCTCCCCCTGCTCTCTCTCTTTCTCTCTCAAATGAATAAATAAGGGGCGCCTGAGTGGCTCAGTCAGTTAGGTGTCTGCCTTTGGCTCCGGTCATGATCCCAGGATCCTGGGATGGAGCTCCACATTGGGCTCCCTGCTCAGTGGGGAGCCTGCTTCTCCCTCTGCCTCTTTTGCTCCCTCTGCTCTCTCTCGCTGTCAAATAAATAAACAAAATCTTAAAAAGAAAGAATAAATAAAATCTTAAAGATAAACTCTATGGTGCAAAATTTTTTTACATTCACTTTTATAGTAAAGACTATGAATTTTTCCTCAAAATTCAATCTTCTCTTAGTTTTGTAATACAAATACTCTATAATTATGAGTGGGCATATGGCGAAACAGCTAGAGCCTCCATTTCTCAGCCTCTCTTGCAGTTCTGTAAGTTCTGGCCAATTGGATATAAGTGAAAGTGATGTATGCACATTTAGGTCAAGTCCTTAAAACAGAGCTGCTTGTCTCCTACAGTCTGTTTCTTTCATCCCATGCTTGGAAAGGAGTTGTGGTGGTGGTGAGCCAGTTTCAAATGTGTGGACAAGGAACACCTGAGGGGAAGGCAGAGCAGTGATAGAGTAGGATCCTGGCTCATTGGATGACCTCATGGATCAGAGCCACCTCTCAAATGAGAACTAGCCACAAGAAAAATGAATTTCTATCTTGTTCGAGTCACCGTACTTTTTGGATCTATTTGTGATAGTAGTTGGCCTGGATTTTACTATACTTTTCATTTCATTAGAATGCAATATGGAGTATATTTCTATTGTTTTTGTCAAAAATTTTATGTGTTTATATATCATTATAAAAATAACCACATCGATGAAAGTATAGCAGTGTTCAGATACATATCCAAATATATGTAGAGGTTTAATAAATGATGAAAATGACATTTGAAATCAATAGAAATGGATTGATAGTTTTTGAAGCTGGGTGGTGGGTACTTAGAGTTCTTTATACTGTTTTACTTTCTTTCTTTTGTTTTGAAATTTTCTGTAATAAAAAATAAACGCATTTAAAAAATTAATAAAATAAACTCTTTGTAGAAAGAATAATTCAGTGGATGTTATCCACTTGGGAGGAAATAAAATTAGTCTATACCTCACACTATAGTCAAAAGTTAATTTCAGATGGATTAAAAATATGATATTGATTCTAGATAGATTATAAATGTACACTTAAAGGACTTAAGGAGAAGAAGAAAATTTGGGAGAAATTTTATAATCCAGCAATTGGGAGAAACTCTCTAGGAAAAAACAAAATTTAGAAGTCATAAAGGGAAAGATTGTCAGTTTTGAGAAAGAAATTGTATAGTTCTGTACAATAAGATTAAAAGACAGGTTGCAACCTATGTAAACATACTTGCTGCATATATAGCAAATAGAGTCATATTCTATAAAAAGCTTCCACAAAATCAATGTGGCAAATACATATAACTTGTAGAAAAATTAGCAAAAGATGTAAACAGATAATTCAAAGAAAACAGCAAAAAAAAAAAGCTTATAAAAATCTGAAAGGATTTCCAACCTTATGAATAAAAACTGCAAAATAAGACTAGTTTTTTGCCCATCAGACTGGCAACAAATAAAAAGGTTGATACTACCAGTGTTGATAGGGATAGGATTAAACAGGCACTTTTCTAGTGTTGCTAGAAATGTAATTTGGTTCTACATTTTTAGAGACAAACCTGGGAGTATCTTTGCAATGTGATATTTCTGTGGCCTGGCAACTCCATTTCTAAGTAGAGATTTGTTAAAGATACATGTGTATCTTGTTTATTGCACTTTTTACAATAGAAACAAGTAGAAATATCCCAAATTTTAATCTGTAGGAGAATAATTGGCTAAAGTAGGGCACACCCAGGTTCTAGAAAATCGATCAGTCATTAAAAAGAATGTACTAATTTTAAATCTATTTCTATATTATTGTTAAATGAAAAAAAACGAAGTAAAAAACAATACCTATAGCAAGATCCTATTTTTGTTAAAATTTTTTATTTATATACAAGCATGGGGAAGAATCAGGATGTTATTTACTAACTTTGCAGTTATTACTTGAAGGGATGCATAAAAGAGACACGTTCATTTATATAGTTCAGAAAGAATGTGGTATATACTCTTCGGTGGGTTTAAGTTTCTAATTTGTTCTTTTCTGAAATTTTTAGACAAATCTTTAAAAAAAAATCAAACCCAACACACATTGAGAAGCTACTTGTGCCATATATATGTAGGAACGAAGAAGGACAGAAAGGGAAATGAAGCATGTCATTTGCCTTCATATCCAGGAATGCATTTTAGATAAGTCAAACTGATAAATACTGGGAAAAAGCCACATTGAAATAAACACCACTTAAATCAATCAACAGGAAAAAGTCAACAAGATCATATGATCTAGGTTAAAAAGTTCATAGCGCTTGCCCAAATAACTGCAAGAGAGGGTAACACAATCTCTCTAAAGCTTTTAGCTACTACATCACCTTGAGAAAAAGAGTCAGTACAAGGTGACCTTTAAAGCAGAGATTTTGCTGATGTCCGTGTGATAGATGCCAAAGACAGAGCAGAAATGAGCAGTAAAAGAGGTCATCGCGACCCTCACAATCGGCTAAATACAAACATTTCTCACAATCCTCTGAGGAACTGTCTTTGTTTGGACCTTGGTCCTGTTTGCTCTCTCCGGTCCTTTTTTTCTTTCTCTTTACTTAGTATAAATTATCCTAAGATTTTAGGTCATGAAAACATTTTTTTTTCTTCCTGCTGATAAGTATGTCTTGAGAGTAAGCAGATTTTGAGAGGGGATGTGCTGCCAGAAGAACATTTAAGACTTGAACATAGACCAAATACACATTCAATTAGTATCCTCAGGGCGAAGGGTCAGCTTTCAGACCGTGGGCAGAAATGGCCAGTCCTTCCTGCTCTATGCATCCTCAGTGGGGGCCCTCTGAGTTTTGGAGACATTTCTGGTCAGAGCAGTAGGTGCTGGAAGCCTCTGCTCGTGGTGTTTTTAGGCTTGCTTCCCGGGCTCTGTGCCTGAGGCGTGATGGTGAGCTTGACAAGCATCCCTCTCTGGACTCCTGGCCTGGGGCTCTGTAAATGACTACCCTGCTTTACTGTTTTAGTCCACAGCTCACCTTGGGGACTGGAAATCCTGCCCTAAACTCCAGCCCAAAAGCCTGGAGTTTTGTTAACTCCAGTATAGCTTTTGTTAACTTTATACATCGGTGGGGTTGTTGTTCAAAATTCACAATACTTACCAACTGGTAGAAAGTGGGCCCCCGAGTAATCAGAACGTTTGATGGCTGAAGTGCGGCTAATGCCTTTTATTTGCTAGATTCTGGGGAAGGTCAAGAATTCAGAGCGGAAGGGAGGCAGGCAACAGAGAGGACGACCCTTAGGGGTCTTGGGGCCTTTACCCCTTTTGGCTGCCCAGCTTCTGCCGTGCCTGGACTTATCACCAAGTACCTGCCTGGCCTTGAGTGTTGGATGCCTGATGCTCTCACGGTTGTGCCAACCCACTGGCTCCTGCCTGTGACATACTCGGGGCCCTTACCAGGCCCGCTTGCTCCTTGCCCCCATTACCAATTGGCCCGAGTCATGATAGAGTCAGCCTCAATTGAGGAATTTCTCACACAAACCATACTTTATTGCGATTGTTGTTGGACTTTAAGAATAACCTATTACTTGAGAATAAATAGCTGGTTGGGGATGCTATGGATATCGCATTCTTCCTTGGTATAGAGTGTTAGCTGTTCCATTTGCATATATGGTTGGGTCTTTATTTTGTCCTCTCTTGTGTCTTGAGTTGTTTTTGATGCACTACCTGATAAATTGACTTGATCCTCTTAAAGTCTTTGATTTTGTAAGGGTATTCAGGACGCCTTTGAAGACTTCGTGACCATGTTAGTACTTCACTATGACCTGCTGCAAATTAGCCCCCGTATTTTCCTCTCATTTTCTTCTTTCCTTCCCTGTCTTCACCTTTTCCCACTCCCACATTTTCTCCTGCACAGCCTCACCCGTCTCCCATGCCTTTCATCCTGTGCTTTTGCTGTGGCTCCTTTTTCTCTCCTCATGCCCCTGTGTGCTGCTTTCTTTCTTATGACTGGCCTTGTTGCTTTTGCTTACGTAGACTAATGCTCTTTGCATAGCGTGACTATTTACACCTTCAGAAATCTTGCTGCTTGGGTGCTACTTGGCTTCTTAGCATTTGCAACTGGGAAGTTATAAACACCTCATAAGACGTGATTCCTTATTTCATATTTCCTTGCTGCTTATCTTGCAAAGGACGTTGTCTCTGACATATTCATGTTTTAAACTGTGACTCTTTATTTTGTAGACGTGGCTGTTAGTGATAATGTCTGAGTGGGTAGCTCGGAAAGAGCTGCATGCAAACAGATTGTGCTCACATTTAAGGAATCATCTATAGGACCCCTTGATCTGCAATTGTGAAGGCTGCGTTCTGATTTGCTGGTTGCTCTGCTATTTATAGAGCCTGTCATTGCGCATGACCGACTGTGCCCGGGACTGGGGCCCGGTTGCCAAGAGGCGCTGAGCTGAGCTCCGGCTGCAGTGAGAGCAGATTGCACTGACTGCTCCCGTTTCCCAGGCAGCCTTCCTCCCTTGTCCTCCTTAGCTGGGAGTGGAGCTTCAGCTTCCCTCTAGGACTCTGTCTGCTCCCCACTTGACTTCCCGATGGCTGCTGCTTCCGCATCCTCTAGCTACCTGTTTTTGATGAATACATTGCCCAGTATTTTGCTGTTACTGTCATTTTTTGTAACGATAGATTTGCTGTCTCCCGGAAGCTCTTTACTGCCGATTCTTTCATGTCAGTCAATGTTAAATACGGCTCATAAGCGATTGATGGCCCCGTTTAGGAAATCAGTCTCATGTTTGTGGCACGTCAGCTTCCTAGGGAAAGACTTTGAGATGGAGATTATGTGCAGGGGGTTGAATGGGGGGTGCCCTTGGGAACAACACCTAAATGGAAGGAGGGAAGCAGGATGGTCAGACTGAGAAGTGGAATTGTGATGTATGCCCACTCAACAGAGGCCTAGCTGATCCCACAAGTTCTAGAGCCGAGAGGCCCCTCAGAAATGTCCCTAACTGGGACTCCTGGGTGACTCAGTCGGTTAAGCGGCTCCCTTCAGCTCGGGTCATGATTCCAGGGTCCTGAGATCGAGCCCCACATCGGGCTCCCTGCTTAGTGGGGAGCCTGCTTCTCCATCTCCCTCTGCCTGCTGCTCCCCCTACTTGTGCTCTTTCTCTCTCATTCTCTCTCTGTCACATAAATAAATAAAATCTTTAAAAAAATTATATTGAAAAAAAAAAAAGAAAAGTCCCTAACTGAGGCAAGCATTCACCTTTCTGTTAACCAACATTGGCCCTGGGGGAGGGGTTGACTGTAGGCTGAGCAGCTAGCTCTCCAGCTGAGTGCAATTCCCACAAGGGATTCTGCTAAAAACCAGGAGTTGCCATCACTCCTAGCAGCTGGGGAAATAAGTACCTGGCTCATGAATGTGGGATTTGAGTGGTACCCCACAGCGACTACTAAGATGTTCTTGTTCTAGTTCTGCTACGGTGGATGCAGTTTCTACCCTACTTTAAACTTGATTTTAATACCAATGCAACATGAGTTCCATACTCTGAGGGTCTCTTCAAAATTAAGATCTATATTTTCTTTTTATGGCTTATTTTGATCAAAAACATGATGTTGATGAGTCCTAAGAGAAAAATGAGTGTAGGTCAGTTTCAACAGAATAAGCCTTGCCTTCCTGGACAGCCACTGCCCACAAAATTCACTGTCACTCTGTGCTGATGGCTTTATCTCTAAAAACTAAAGCAAGAGGTGGGAAGGGTGAAGGATGGAAACCGATCATACCAAAAGCAGTGATAAATTTGTGCAAACCTTTTGTTTGGTCTTGACAGTCGAATATAAAAAATATCAGGGAGTAGGCATAATGTTTTTAGAAAAATAATGCAAATGCATCCTTTAGTAGTATCGTTTCTGTAGTTGATGAAACAACAGAACAGATGTTGTTTAATCTGCGTATGAAACCACAAGCAGATGGAGTGGACATGGCTGCCGGAGGGAAGTTAGACTGACCTTATATTTCACAGACTAGGTTGTTGATGGAGAGCACGGGTTAGTAGACCAAAACACCGAGTCAAACTTGCTTTTTAGTCTGTGATGGAAGCAGAGTGCTCAATGACCTGTAGGCTCCTGTAGAGCAGAGGTTGGCAGATTTTTCTGTTAAAGCTCTAATCATAACGATTTTTGACTTTGAGGCCATATGAGCTGTTTTGCAACTATTCACCTCTGCTTTTGTGGCATAAAAGTAGCCATAGATAATATGTACATGAGTGGGCATAGCGGTATTCCAGTAAAATTTGGCAAAAATAGTGAGTCAGTTTTGACAATAGTTGCTGACCCCTGATAGAGAGCATGGGTCAGCTTGCCTGAGTTTCAACCCCAGGGTAGATACTTAGTGTCTATTTACTCATCTGTAAAGTGGGCATCAAAATAGTATTTGCCTCCCTGGCATATTATAAGAAATAATGAGATCATGCATGCACACTGTTTGATACATAGGAAGTGTTTGATAACTGGAAATGAGCATTATTTATGCACCTGTAAAGAATTATAAATGGGACCAGGGGTGCCTGGGTGGCTCAGTGAGTTAAAGCCTCTGCCTTCGGCTCAGGTCATGATCTCAGGGTCCTGGGATCGAGCCCCGAGTCAGGCTCTCTGCTCAGCAGGGAGCCTGCTTCCCCCTCTCTCTCTGCCTGCCTCTCTGCCTACTTGTGATCTCTCTCTCTCTGTCAAATAAATAAATAAAATATTTAAAAAAATTATAAATGGGGCTCAAGTTATGTTTAGCTATGTAATAGATGTATAAATGGAACTCTTTTTGTCTGAGTCTGGCCTGAGGCCTCCAAGTGTTGTAGTCGGTAAGGCTCATGTTGCCAGAGAGAAGAACTAGTCCCCTTCTTGCTGAGGGGGTAGCTATAAAATTGGTATTGCCAATGGCACTGTGGCAGTTTTGCTGTTGCTCACCAATATCTATGCTCTCTTTTTTCTGGGCACAGGACCTAAATACGTTTTTTACTTTCTCTTGCAATTAGGTGATGGCCATGTAACCGAGTTCTAGTTAATGAAATGTAAGGAGAAATGATGTCTGCCATTGATAGGCCTAGCATTTGGAAAGCCTCCCACACATTCCTGGGTCTTTCCCCCTAAACTAGAAGAGTGGAGAGGACGCTGCGGATCCAGAGGCACAAGATGGAAGGTGCCTTGCACCCTAAATGACTCCGTGGAGCAGAGTACCTCTCCTCTTTGCTGAGCCATGAGCAAGACATGAACTTTTATTGTGCTGACGCACTGAGATTTTGGCATTGCTTGCCTCAGCAGTCAGCCTACGCTGCCATGTATAATGACCCATCACCAATTTTAGGCTAAATGGATAAAGGCTGAGGATCAAGTTATGAGAGATTAGACCTGTGCTATTACTAGAACCTTCTGTGAAAATGGAAAAGTTCTATCTGCATCATCTAATACCAGTAGCCACATGGGATATTGAACAATTGGAATGTGGCTAGTACACCTGAGGAACTGAATTTGTAATTTAATTTTAATTAAAATTTAAATGCAAACAGCCACATGTGGCTAGTAGCTACCCTATTGGGCTCAGGATTAGAGCTTAGCAGTGTCCCCGAGGCTCACCCTAAGCCCTCTCAAGCCTAGCGAGAGTGACTTTAGGGAGACCGCTGGGAAAGCTTGACTTGTGTTCTCAGAGTCCGTGTGCCAAGGCAGGTGCCAGACCACGTGGGATAATTTCACAGGACCAGAGACCATGGCTGGCCTGCTGTTCTAATGGTAGAGCGAGCAGAATTGGCTGCATTGGGAAGAGCCTGCTTTCCCAGAATGTGTTAGGGCAAAGGACAAGTGAGCATTTCTTATGGATCTCTTGGGAGACAGAGCCTAGACTCACTTTAAACTCTGTGTGAGAGGAAACCAGGGAGAGTGATAGAAGCTCATTGAAGTGGCGCTGGTTTTGTGACTACAGTGGCTAGGAGACTTTTTAATTATCTGAGAAGGACCAGAAAAATTATAGAGTCCACTCAAAATTTTGTGTAGCAGTGGGAGAAAATGAGCTCCTCGTTGTGGATTTGAAGGACAGCAGGGAGAGAGAATAGAGTTGTTTTCTTCATGGACCCTTAGGATCTCCGCTTAGGTTAATCTAACAGTTATAATTTAAAAGCCCTTTAAGCTCCTTAAAGGAGATGTATCTCCAGTGGTTTCAGCCTCCAAGTCTCCTTTTATTCTTCTCCCTGCCCCAACCGTCATGGTTTGTGTCTTAGGCTCATCTGGGTGCAGTATCAGAGACCGACTGTATTTTGAGGGTATATGTGTCACTTAATGGAATTTAAGAAAGAGACCATAGTAGGGTCTGGCTTCACAGAGATGAATGGAGAGCTGGTTGTGGGTTCATGTGTGAAATGCCCGGGGTGCGACTCAGAGCTACTGCACGGGCTGCTGCTTTTCTTTCTGGTCTCAGCCTGTTCTTCTCTCCTCACCATGGTTTCTGTGCTGTCACTGCTAGCCTTCGCAGGAGCCACAGAGCTTCTGTCAGGCCTTCTAGAGCCTTGTGACCCATAGATTAACCCGCAGATGAGCAGCATTGGAAGCTTGGGAGCTTGTTAGAAACTCAGAATCTCAGGTCCCACAACCCGCACTTTAATCAGAATCCTTGGCTCTGCGAATACATATTAAAGTTTGAAAAGCACTGGTCGACGGAACAATTTTTTTTCTTCTTCTTAGTTTTAACTTCTGTGCTAAGTGGCCTGGGCTCTTGGTATTTCTCTATCAAACTGTCAAGAGAGGTACACAGCCCAAGCATCAAGACCCAGCAAGTGTGACCGAGAGGGGGTGGGGCGCCATGGTACAACCACGCTTTACCAGGCTGCAGGAACCGCGGCGGGGGGCATAAGTCAAGAAGGGAGTGATTGACATCAGTAAGCAATTTTAAAAGATTTCTGTTTATAAAACTGCATTTAAGTTACAATTCATTTGCGATTTGAAAAATCATCAAGGCTGTCTGTCACCAATCAGAGCTTCTGATCAGCAGAAGCTAATAACCAGTTAATAGACTATCAGTCAGTATAAAAGAAACACTATAGTGCTAACCTATGAAACCTTATCTAAAATAAGCATACAGGGGCACCTAGGTGGCTCAGTTGTTAAGTGTCTGCCTTTGGCTCAGGTCATGATCCCAGGGTTCTGGGATCGAGCCCTGCATCTGGCTCCCTGCTCGGTGGAGAGCCTGCTTGTCCCTCTCCCTCTGCCCCTCCCCCTGCTTGTGTTCCTTCTCTCACTGTCTCTCTGTGTGTCAAATAAATAAATAAAATCTTAAAAAAAATAAGTATACAATTCCTTAGACGTTTTAAAGATTAAAAATTGACTTCTTGCTATCATCACACATCTAGGAACCAGTGATCTATACCAAAGAATGATTATTAGAAAATAAGACTTTGAAAAGGTAATATTTTGTCCCATTATCCCTTATTTGTCAGAGCACACATCCTCTCTGAAAACAAAAATATAGCTCTAGATAGAGTATTTCTTATCCAGTTCATTGAGTGGCTTCCATGGCCATATTTTTAATACAGGATTATTAAAATCACAAGTGACAACGTTGCTTTAATCTTGAAGGTCCCTCTGCACATGGTGCATAGGGAACAGTGTTATTATGACCAGAATTAACTGACTAATGACCTAGCAAGGGGCAGGAGCTGGTAGTAGAGCAGGGATTCTCAGTGTAGCCGTGGGATGGCAGCATCCGCATTATCTGAGGATTGCAAACTCTCAGCCCCCATCCCAGATTTACTGAATTAGGAGCTGTGAGGGTGAAGCCCAGCAGTCTGTTTTAATCAGCCTTCCTGGTGGCTCTGATTCTTGATAAAGCTTGAGAACCACTGAATTAGGGTAGCTCCCATAGCAAACACACACTTTAATGGCTCAAACAAAATAGAAATATACTTGTTAGTCATTTAAGGCTGTAGTGGGTGACAGGTTGGCAGAGTGGCTTCCTCCATGCACTTACTCAGGGATCCAGGCTGATAAAGTCACTACCATCTTCAGTATGTGACTTTCGAGTCTGCTCTGAAGGTCATCCAGCCAAAAGAAAGAGCATGGAGAAGTGGCGATGGCAAGTATTCATGGGCTAGATCCAGAAATGGCATACAATTCTTATGTCCATATTGCATTGGCTAGAATTCAGTTCTACCTAATGGCCCTACCTAAGTGCAAGGGAGGCTGGGAAACATCTAGCCTAGCTTGTGCCCAAGAGAAGGAGGCAAGCATGGGTTTTGGTGAGCAGCTAACAGTCCCTGTCATAAACTCATTTCTGAGATTTTTTGTATTGGGGACCCATTTTATGCCATAAACCTCTTTGGCAGTCTAGTGAAGCCCGTGGATTCAGTCTCAGAATGTTGTTTTTTTTTTTTAAGATTTTATTTATTTATTTGACAAAGACCAACACAACGAGAGAGGGAACACAAGCAGGGGAGGAGGAGGAGACGCAGAAGCAGAAAGCCCGATGTGGGGCTCCATCCCAGAACCCTGGGATCATGACCTGAGCCAAAGGCAGATGCTTAATGACTGAGCCATCCAGACACCCCTCAGAATGTTTTTAAATGCATAATCTTATATGTGTGTGTGTGTATAATTATAAAGGAAGTCAATTATATTGAAAGATCATTATAAATTATTAAAAACGTTTTGGACAGAGCAATATATGTACTTCTTTATTAATGAATTAAATAATAAGTTCTAGTGGCAGGTTTGTTAACTACTGTGATTTTGAAGTAATAATAATTATAAATGGTATTTCAAGAGACCTGCAGCCACTATAATTAAATATATAAATATATTTGATTCCTTTTGGTAGCAGAAGTCACTGATACTGCTAGTAATATCAGGTTTATAGCCTACTTTCATAATTGAGTGGTATGCTAAATTTCAGGTAGAGGTCAGTGACAAAAAAGACATAATTTTTCCCCATCCAAATTAATTGGTTATCCTCTTCATCTACTTTGAATTTTATCCACGGACCCAAAAACTTCTGCTATACACTTTATTTCTAGCCTTGGATGAAGAGAATCATAGAGGTTTTATGAGATATTATTATCTACTTTATGAAAACATCAGCTTGTTGAGTATCATAATATTTGTATATGGTAAATTTGTATCTTGTATACCTATCAACCTGTTGTTCTCAGGTATAGCAATAACACAAAAGCATTTCTGTTTAAATGCTCAATGATTCAATGTGTTAAGTTTCCATTTGTTCAGATGCTTCATCAGTAAGCTGGATGGTAGTTTGATCTTTTCTAACAGTAATTCTTACCTGAAAATGTTAACTTTTCAATTTCTTCTTCACTTACCTAAATTGTTTATAGACCTTTTCTTGTTTTAATCAACCTGCATAGATTTCTAGGCCCTTCCTTGGTGCCCAGTCCTGCAAATATATGTTGAACACTATCTCTGAATGCACTGCTGTCCTATGTATAATATCTCTGCCTCATGGCAGAGTGGTAAGGGCGTCGTGTTGGCTTGGAGTTAGGTAGACCCGAGTTCTAATCTGAGCTTTTCTAAGTGCAAGTTTTTGCTTTATGTAGATTACTTAGCCCTGATAAGTCTCAGTTTGCTCGTTTAAGAAGTGGATATAATAGGCCTAGCACCTAAGTAGTGCTTAGGAAATCTTGCAGTTAATGTCTCCTCCTTTTTTATGCTAATCTACACCACCAGCCTGGTTAAATCTGAGTACTCAACCTTGAGGAAAATAGCTAAGCATCTAAAAGCATCACAAAAGGGTATACATTGGGGTTTTTGTTTGCAGACCACAGAATCTGTCATAAACCCAAAGAGAATTTATTAGAAATATATGGTAGAACTCACCATCAAGACTGAATGTCTGGTTAGAACAGACAAAACTAGGTAGCTTCAGAAGGTCTTTGGTGTAGCCACTAGACTGATGAATTCTTACTGATTTTTTTCAGTCTTTACATCCCTCCATTTAATATTCAGTGTTCAAGCAGAGAAACTTCAATTGGTTGAGCCTTGGCCATGTGTCTACCTATCAACTGTGTGGGTCATTAAGAGGCAAGATCTAGAGTGCGTTATGGTGCACTCTGTATCAAGACTGCATATCTTGAGAAGTTATTACCCCAAAGGTGCTGATAAAATGAAGTGGCCTAAAAATGGCAGACGTTCACTGCTGAGAGACTTTCAAGTGTTAATCACCTATTGGTTAAAGGGTATCCAGGCAAGATCAAGTGAATAGAGAAATGGACTTTATACTAACGCTATCAGATCCTGTTAACATCTGTAAGAACCTACTGTTTTAAAATGAAATTTTCTTCTATTAAGCCGTGGCTTATTTATTTTTTTAAATTTTTAAAAAAGATTTTATTTATTTGAGTGAGAGAATGAGAGAGTATGGGAGGGGGGAGGGTCAGAGGAAGAAGCAGACTCCCCAGGATGAGAGGGGGACCTGATGCAAGACTCAATGTTGGGATTCTAGGATCATGACCTGAGCCGAAGGCAGTCGCTTAACCAACTGAGCCACCCAGGTACCCCAGTGACTTTTTTAATATAGTATTTAGGACAAGCAAGTCTAATAAACCTAGGACCTATAATTTTATGCAGTAGTTTAGGAAAATAAGCAGGTGACTGCCCGGTGATGACTCCATGTGGTTGATGTGTTTGTAGTCATAACTACGACCTGCTGACGGAGGAATTGCTGCTGCAACATCTAGGAAATGAAATAGTGATGATAACGGTGATAATTTATTGACTACTTATTGTTATATTTGTACTGTTGTGAGTCTCTAATGTGGATTATCTCATTTAAACACCATCGTAACTCCACGAGAGAGGTATTATTATATGTATTTGACTGATGAGGAAACTGAGGCACAGAGAAGTAATTTGCCTACCTACTCCATGATAGAGCTTGCATTCGAGCTCAGATTAGATTCACTCACTAGAAAATAAACGCTCCGGATTCTCTGGAGCAAAGAACTCTCTCCCCTCATGATCAGGGGTGGTTGGTTATCTCAACAGTATTCATGTCTGTCACACCTGTGGCGTGACTCGTTTTCCTTTTATATCTGATTAATAACATGCTTTTGTCTTTAAGAATATATTTTATTGGGCACCGGGGTGGCTCAGTCTGTTAAGCATCTGACTTCAGTTCAGGTCATGATCTCAGGGTCCTGGAATCGAGCCCCGCATCTGTCTCCCAGGGAGTCTTCTTGTTCTTCCTCTCCCTCTGTCCTCCCTCACTGCGTGTGTGCGTGTGTCTCTCTCTCCCTCTCTCTCTCTGAAATAAATAAATGAAATCTTTAAAAAAAGAATATCTTTTATTCATACAAGTGAAATACATAATAATCCTAGCCAACACTTATATATCACTCCATGCCAGATGCACTTCTAAGTATATATGGTAATTCATTTATTCATCTCAGTAGCCCTATGAAAGAAGTCCTAGTTTCCATCACCATTGCACAGATGAAGAAATGAAGTAACTATTCAAGATCACACAGCTAAGAAGTGACAGAGGCAGTAGTCGAACCCAGATAGTCTGGCTGTGGTCTGTGTACTATATACTGTAATGTTTATAAAAAGTTGTTTAAAAATAGTGCCAGTGTATTTAGCTATAATAGAAACCACAGAGGCTTACATGGTGGTGCCCAGATCTTTAAAAAAATGTGAACGTGTAAAGAAAGTGACTGGAGTTTAGGGAAGGAAGGATGGTTAAAGCTGTTTCTAATTTTTATTATCACAAGTAATGGAGTACCTTAAGTACCATCAAACTTGGTAGAATCCCTCGAGAGTAGATACAGGAATGCAGGTTTACTGAGCTATTGCTGCCCAGAGGACTGCACCAACCTGTTTGGATCTTAATCTTTTTTTGAGGGAATCACATTAAGGGAGTTTTATGGAGACCCCCCACCCCCAAGTGTTTTTAGAATTTGTAGGCCAGTAAGAAATATTGGTAATAAGACAAGTTAAACAAAATTAGGTTGCTTATTATTCATAGGAACACAAGAGAAGGAAGATCTACTTCTTACCAAAGACATATACTCACCTTACCCCACTATGACTGGAGCTAGTATATCAGCAAATACTTGGTGAATTCTACCAATGCACACATTTCGGAGCTAGAAAGAATGCAGGGGATGTGGCAGTTAGTGCCACCTAGTGGTAAGACTGAGCTCTGACTCCTGGAGGTTCTCAATCTTCAAAGCGCAGGATTACCAGAGGAGCTTGTTAAAAAGAGGTTCTTTGCACACTTGAAACTAGTGTAACATTGTGCGTTAACTCTATCTCAATAAAAATAAAAAATTAAAGAGGTGGTGAAGTTGGTTGAGCATTGGACTCTTGGTTTTAGCTCAGGTCATAATCTCAGGGTTGTGAGATCGCGCCCCGCCTTGGGGTTGCGCTGAACACGGCAGAGTTGCTTGAGATTCTCTGTCTCTCTTTCTCCCTCTGGCCCTCCCGCTCATGCTCTCTCTCTGTTTCTAAATAAAAAAAATCTTTAAAATAAATAAATAAACAAATAAATAATTAAATAAATAATAAAAGGGAAAAAGGAGAATGACCACCCCTCCCCCCCCAAAATCCCCAAACCACGCCAAAAACTGACCCTCTTGGCCTCACAGCTAGAGAGTCTAATTCAGAAGGAAGCAGAGGAGAGGGGAGAGAGAGTGTGTGCCATGTGTGTGTTTGGGAAGGATGTCCAGGAATGTGCATGTTTAAAAGGCAGCCCCACGTGGTTGTTGGTTCTGACGGTTTGGTTCTAACTCTGCTTAGAAGGCATTTTAGGGATTGGCCCAGCTTCCTCTTCTTAATCCTCTTCTCCGGCAGCTGCTGTAGTATCTCTTGATTATGTGGGAATGGTGGGGATATTCTGGGACTATTTTGGGTTGAAGAGGATCCAGCTGAGCTCGCACACAGAGAAGGGATGGGAACAGGCCAGTGTGTTTGGGGATGACAGAAAAGCGCCCAAACAGTGACCTCAATTTTGCCATGTGCATTTGCATTTCCTCCTTATTGATTTCTATTGACTTCAGCGCTACTTTTGACTCTGTGGGTCACACCTCACTTTTGTCTTTTTTCTCCTTTTTCATGTCCTTCAGCCTGGTATTCAGGGTCTCCATAATCAGACTCCAGACCTTCTTCCATGTCCCTCAGTGGGAATTCCTGTGGGCGCATTACTCTTTCAGTATCTCATACTGCTTCTCCTCCTGAAATTCTTACCCTCCATTTTTTACGCTTTTACTGCAGTCTAAAAGTTTTTTTAGACATCTTTTAAAAGTCCGAAGACCCCTAGGGCACCTGGGTGGCTCATTTGGTTAAGCCTCTGACTATTGATCTTAGCTCAGGTCTTGATCTCAGGGTCATGAGTTCAAGTCCCACTTTGGGCTCCATCCTGGGCGTGGAGCCTACTTAAAAAAGAAGTCAGAAGACCCACAACTGCACTGAAGCCCTCTTGAAGCATTTAACACACTCTACCCTCTAATTTCCCACCATACCTCATGCATAGCTTAAATATGTTATCCACCCATCTATTATTTTACTTATTCATTCATTCCTTATGTTGTTTCCCTGGCCTGGAATATAAATTCTATTCATTCTTCAAATGCCACCCACACAACGAAGCCAAATATAGACTATTTTAGGCTTCATTCATTGATTCCTTCTCTGAGATCTGCCAGCACTGTGTCCTCAACTGCCCACTTTAACTCTTAATCACACGGGCCAGCGTATACATGAACTGCTGCTCTTTGGGAAATTATAAGCTACATGAGGACAGACACTATTTTATGTAATTCTTTGAGATTTTCCAAAATCATATATTCCCAAATGCATAATATGGCTTATTTATTTTTTTTTAAGATTTTATTTATTTGACAGAGAGAGAGAAAGAGAGTGCATCAGCGGGGGGGATGGGGGGGGCAAAGGCTGAAGGAGAAGCAGGTTTAGCAGAGAGCATGGTACAGGGCTCGATCCCAGGACCCTGGGATCCTGACCTGAGCCAAAGGCAGACGCTTAACCCACTGAGCCACCCAGGCGCTCTGTGTAATATGGTTTAACTGAACTTGTACTCTTTCCTTTATGGCATTGCCGTAATGGCATTTAATTTTGAATCTTCACTTTTTGGTGTTTTATAATGTTGCTTTGCCTTCCTGCTTTCCTGCCTTCAGAATTTGCTCTCAGGAATGTAGAGTGACACTTTGCCACGTCACAATATTCAGCCCTGCTCCTGTACCATGCTTCATGCCTAAGCAGAAGTACCCTTCTTCACATGTGGTCTGATGTATATACACATAAGTAAAACAATATGCTCACCTGCTGGGGTTTTTTTTTTTTAATGTCTTTATTGAATTAAAAGCATTTTTTAATGTCGAGCCTTCTTCTATATCCATGCTCCCTTTGGGAATGTAAATGACCTCATGGAGCTCAGTGACTTTTGGAACTCTTTGTAGAAGTAGCCCCAGAGACTCACCAGAAACTAACTCAATCCAAATCTGGATTTGTGTGGGTTTGTTTTCCACCACAGGGATTCAGAGCGAGCCCTCGGCACCTCAGAAGACGAGCTGCAGCGGCCGCGGCTGCCCGCCTGGAGGAAGCCAAGCCCGTGGTGGAGGTTCACCACCAGAGTGAGCAAGAGATTTCTGTGAGGAAACGAAGAATCAAGAAAAACAGCCGAGTCCAGCCAGAATTCTATCATTCCGTCCAAGGTGCTTCAACCAGAAGGCCTGTAAGTAGAGAACTTTTATAAGAATGTTAAATCCATGGCGTGGTTCTTTTCGTTTTGAACACTTGTCAATTAGATCATCAGGTTATTCTATAGTTATCCTCAGCCAGTGCCGTGAGTCCCGGGAAGGAGTGTGATTTCACAGAAAGCACCGGGCCAGAGAGTTGTCCAAGAGGCCAGAGCAGGTCACTGTAGATGGGGTGATTTAAAAACGGGTGAATTCTGAGCCCCATGAGAGCCAGGGTCGAGGATTAGAACAGGGGCCGCAGAGTCCACAAGCCGAGGGGCCAGGATGGTGAGATCAGAGTTGGTGAAGAGGGGCAACAAGACAGAAGAGAAGCAGAGGAGGGAAAGGTAAGGCTGGAGTCTGGGCCAGTAGCTGAGTCCCCGCCAGGAGGTGGCTCTCGGGCCGCCAAGGCCAGTGCTGTGGCCTACAGCCCGCCAGGTGACAAGGGTGCTAGCCTTCTCGGCCATGGCTGTTGTTCTGGACCAGGGCAGCAAGCAGTGTTGTCCTTTTCTGCCCAAGTGCTCGGTGTCTCTGTGGGCTGCAGCGCTACCTTACCTGGGAAAGTCGGGCTCACTGGTCTCCACCTCCTGACCACATTGTTCTGCGTGCTCTGGTATTTTTTCTTGGTTCGAGTCCTCCGCCGTGGACTTCTTATGCAAGGTTGTGATGGTTAAGGATTTGGGGCTTAGAAAATTCCACTGTAAAACATTCTCAAAAGCGTTTTGTAACTGCAATAATGTTACATTGCTTTAGCATTAAAAGGAGATTTCCTTGTGGCTCATTGCTATGTTGTGGGGAGCCCATTTTGTCATTTCTCATGCCAACCTAGGGGAACCATCATTATTTGACTTGATAATAGGTTTTTGTAAATTATTACAACAGAACTGCCCTTCTGTGGGGTAACTGTGCTGCAGGCACAGTGGAGCTTGCTAGAAGGCCAGGAGAACGTCTGACTCAGTGCGCTGGCCAGAGACAATGGCAAGAAGCTAAATTCCCTTACAGGAAAGGTCCTGTGTGTCTTTGACCAATTGTAAAATAAGCTCATATTTAGAGATGAGAGTCTTCTTTTCACGATTTAGTGAAACAAGCTACATAGAATATCTACGTGGTATCTACTATGAGGTGGTAGGAAAAGTTATTCATACAACAAACATAGTAAGCTTTTTAATATAGGAAATAAGGGATACACAGATACATATTCATAACTGATGGTTATTGAGGGCTCGCTGTATAACAAGACTCCCTTAACGACCCTATGAGGTAGATGTTATTGTTCCCATTTTTTGGATGATGAAACGGTGGCTCAGAGAGTATAAATAATGGGCCTAGGTTTACCTAGCTATTAGAGGCAGAGTCTAGGATTTGGATCTAGGCAGCCCGCTTCTAGCGCCCAAGCACTTGGCTCTCCAGTCTGCTACCCTCCTATAGTACATGGCCTCTAGGACCTCACAGCTGAGTCTGTGGACCGACACGCAAAGTACATCGGATGCATGTCTGTGTTATGAAAATGCTATTGTACACTTATGAACAAGGTGCTGGGAAGCACCTTGGAGGGCCAGAAAGATTTACAGAGAAGCAGACGCCTGAGATGAGTCCTGAAAGATGAGTTTATCAGGTGGAAAGTGGAGGTAGGTATCTCTGATGAGAAGGCCGTATACAAGAGCACAGAGATGTGGAAGGTCTGGCGTTCTCAGGAAGAGCCGGAGGTGGTGCTGGTCGGTGAGGCTGGCTGGGTCAGGCAGGGCTAGATCACTAAGGGATTGTTATGTTATGTTAAAAAGCTGGCTTTACCTTCTGTGGTGGGGATCTGTTGAGGGGAGGGTGAGGAGGCACATTGGTTCTCTCGCTCAGAATCTAGCTAACTCTTTGCTACTTCTAATCTCCCCATGAGGTTCAGGTTGGATAAGTGGTTATCATCACACTTTAGAAACCCTCAAACACCATTATTCTCTTGTGAGCACCGTATGTAAGCGCCTTGGGTAATAAGATGTATTCCTCTGTGACTTTGAAATTGGTATCCACTTTGTCCTTGAATGCCTAGCTTCTCTCTTTGTCTGCCTGGTGAATTACAATTCACCTCTTAAGACTGACTCATGATCAAGCAACTTGTTCAGGAAAGTCTTGTCTGGTCCTTCCTATCATAGTGAGATACCTTTTTTGTTTTGATCCTCAGCACTTTGTACAGATCTCCTACACAGCAGTTATCCAAATGAAAAAATCAGGCTCTGTAGGAAAATGGACATGGGTTCAAGTTTGGCTCTGTGTGTCTGGCAGGAAACAGGTGGCATGCTAAGAGAGTTTAACTGAAGAGAGTTTAATGAAAGGACTATTTACAGAGGTGTGGACAGGGCTAAGATGCTTCGCTAACCTTTAGGTGGAGCCTACCCACCTACCCAATCCTAGCCTGAACAGACAGCAGACGGCACTGGTCTTACTGGATCCTGGTGAGAACTACTGGGGCCATGAAAGAAACTTTCACAGGAACCATGACTGAGGAGTGCGGCCACAGCCAGAACCTGGGGAGGCAGGAAGGGAGTGGGGGGAGTGCTCTCTTAGCTCCTGCTGGTGCTTTCCATTGACCCAACTGAAGGGGCTTGGGCAAGGGGCTTGGGTGATGCACATTACAGAGATCAGCATCCCAAGGACAGAGCAAGGGAGAGGTGGGCAGAGAGTCTGAGAGGGGATAGGGACAGCAGAAAATAAAAGAGAACATACCAGGTCATCTTTGCCAGGTGGTTTAACTCTCTGAGACTCTGATTTCTTACTGTAAAGTGACAATAACAGTAGCTACCTCATGGAGCTGTGAGGGTGAACTGAACTGACATGGAAATAGATGGGACAGTCATCTGCTTAGAATGAACAGTAAGTGGTAATTCCTTCTCTTCCTTTTCTTTCCTGCACCTTGACTTATTTGGGGGCTCTGTCATCTGGTCTAGAATAGCTCCTGGCCCATGGCATCTGAATGCATTTTATTGAATAAAGGAATGAATGATATTTACACATGACATATAGCTTATGCATTATAGGAATTCAGAGAACAGAGAGCGTTACCCACCCCCCATTCCCCCCGAATCCCCATAGGGTGGACGGGGGATAACTACTTCACAGAAGAGATGGGATTGGGTTGGTCTTTAAAATACTGGCAGGAATGGAGCATCTGGGTGGCTCAGTTAGTGAAGTGTCTGCTATCTGCTCAGGTCAGGATCTCAAGGTCCTGGAATAGAGCCCTGCTCCGTGCTCAGCGGGGAGTCTGCTTCTCCCTCTGCCTCTCCCCCTGCTCATGCTGTCTTTCTCTCTCTCTGTCTATCTCAAATGGATAAATTTAAAAAATCTTAAAAAAAAAATAAAATAAAATGCTGGCAGGAATGCAATAGGCAGCAGAAGTTAGGTATGACGAGTGGAATAAGCAAAAGTACTGAGAACCATTTGACTGGATGTGGGGATTTCCATGAGAGAGAAGTACAAGGTAGAGCTGAAAAAAGAGATTGGGGCCAGAATACATTCTAGACAACCACTGTATTTGAATTTCATTGTCTGTGCTTCGTGGAGATACTAGAAGAGCATGATCAAAGCACAAGTTTAGGAAGCTTAAACGTGAGCAGGATGAGTCAGGGGGGAGGGGGACAGGGGTCAGGTAAGTAACTAGGGCAGCAGTGTGGGTGGGAGGTCATTAGGGCCAGAACTTGGCCCTAACAGGTGACACCGTGCTGTCATCTGGTGATCACTGCTTCTGGGGAATCGAAGGATGACCTTTGTTCTGACTTCTTCAGAAGGAATTGGAAGGGAGAGAGTAGAGGCAGGAACTGGCAGGGGAGGCTACTCTGTTGCTTAGGGCAAAAATTCTGGAGAGTGTTCATTGGGGCAGGTAAAGCTCTCCTCCTCCATCTGTCTGCATCTGCTAGGGTCGTTGGGAGACTGGAAATTGTCAGAGTTGATGAGGAAGCTATTGACACCTTATCTCACATGATTCCTGTTCGGCCTCCTGGAATCTTATGGCCTCTGCTGACACATTCCTGTGTTTATGCCATATGTGGACTTGAGCCCAGGGCTTGTGCCTTCCTCTTCTGGATTTGGTTAGGTGTAGTGCCTTACCAAGTAGTGCCTCACCAAATCCAGAAAACACACATCTAAAGCCTGTATGTTTCCTAACATATACCTTTGGAGAAGATCAGTGTTACCACGGGTTGTCGTGAGGTCAACTCTGATGGTGTCTTGGAGACGCAATAAAAATACATCAGCTGTGGTGATTAAGGATTCTTTGAATGACTTTGTATGAAGCACTCCAGATATATGTATATACTTTTTTTTTTTTAAGATTTTATTTATTTGAGAGAGAAAGAGAGAGGAGAGGAACAAGCAGACTTGGCCCTGAGCACAGAATTGCATAGGGGGCTCGATCCCATGACCCTGAGATTATGACCAGAGCTGAAATCAAGAGTCAGAGGCTTAACCGACTGAGCCACCCAGGCGCCAGTCCAGACATTCGAATCGCAATCTGAATAATAAACAGGCCTGAGAGTGAGAAAGGCTGAACTAGGATGTGGCCGTGAAGGAGAGAGGTCAGAAGCTGTGAAAGTGCAATTTCAATCAGCTTTCAGTGGGACCAGCCTCTTGATGAAGCGGGCCATGGGCCGAATGCATTATACTTTAGCATCTAGGGCTGCTCTAACCTGTGTATGTTTTCTCAATCCATAATTTATACTCAAATATGCCTAGATGCATTTGTAATAGAGATCACTAATATAAGCTTAATTAATAATGTATGTGCATTTTATTTCACTCCTTTGGAATGTTTCTAATGGTGAGTTAGCTAAAAAAAATTTATCCTGATTTTTCTCTTAGTAAATTTGGCTTGGGACTTATGTTATGACATGTCACTGGAACACTTAAGGAATTTTCTGCCACCTTGGAGTAGAAAAGGTACTTAGCTCCCGATCTCCATTTGTTCTTTAGTATTTTGACAGTACAACGCCTGTTTTGAGTGTGTATCGGAATCCTAGAGTTTTTAAACCTTCTCATCATCACAATAACACATAATAAACAAGATCTCTCACATTTACTGCTTACTTACCATGTGGGCAACACGTGGGTATTGTTCTCTGGTGTTTCCCTGTTTTTTCTCATTTCATCTCCCCCCAGCCCTTCTCTGGGGTAGGTGCTCACTTTCCAGAAGGGGAAGCTTGTCAAGATCATGCCGTTGGTAGATAACAGAACTAAGATTTAAATCCAAGCACCTTGACTAGAGCAGTTAGAGACTGGAGAAGTTGACATGATCATATTTTTAGTGCTAGATGTTTATCTCAATGAACCCTCCTAATGCACTTTAATCACATTGAGTCTCGAGTTTTACTACCTGCGTAGATGGTAGAAATGGTATTGAAAACCGTAGATAAGCTCCAAACTCATTTTTACCATGCATTTTACTGACCCTCTCTTTTTGTGGTAGGGAGTAGTAAGAGTTTCTATCTCTTGCCCTCTCACATGAACCTGTTAATGTATAACAACACTTAGTCCCAGCAGGTATTTATGTACTTGTGTCCAGAGTGGGATGAGGGGAAATTAAAATTTTAGAGCACTTGCAAATAATCAGGCACACAGAATCCATTCTTGTTACATTTCGCTGATCCCAGTTCTTTGTACCCTACATTTCCTTGTGACTTAGAATTTCCGAGACTTTCTCATGGAGGTGCAAGAATAAAAATTGCTGGTGCTCCCTGGTCACAGCCCAAGCTGTGGCTTGCTCCCCCTGCTGGCAAAACTTTGGGCCATGAAGCCACCACCCCCAGTAACTGGATTATTGAGCCTGATAATTTTGACTCAGGAATTAGCAGCCGGTTTAGCACAGATAATTGGTAGTCACACTTTCTGAAATGGTGAACACTGAGGAAGAAGCAGGTTTGGGTTGAGGGTAGAAATCACATTTCCACTTTGGATATGTTAAGTTAGAATTACCTGTTAGAGGGATGCCTGGGTGGCTTAGTCTGTTAAGCATCTGACTCTTGGTTTTGTCTTAGGTCGTGATGTCATGGGTCATGATCTCTTGGGTCATGAGAGTAAGCCCTGCATCAGGCTCCTGCTCTGCATGTCAGGGGTGGAGTGTGCATGAAGATTCTTTCCCTCTGTCCCTTTCCCCACTCACTTGTGTGAGCAGACATGCATGCGCATGCTCTCTCTCACATAAATAAATAAATCTTAAAAAAAAGAGAGAGAACTATCTGTTAGATATCCAAATGTCTGAATTTCTTGGAAAACATGAGTCTGGATTGGGTCATTAGTACAGAAATGTTACCAAATTCATGAGACTAGATGGGATGATTCAGGAAATGAATGTTAATAGAGAGGAGACTTGAGGACTGAGCCTAGGGATCCTCCAGTATTGAGAGGTTGGGAAGAGCAATAAAGCTCCCATATAACTTCCAACTCTTCCCTTAGAAATACAGATGGAGAGAGCAGATTGGTGGTTTCCAGAGGTGGGGATGGGAGAAAAAAAAGTACACACATCTGAATGCATGTGGTGTTCTCAGGGACTCAGAATAATAAACCCTACATAAATACATACACACGCACATAAGAAATACAGATGCCTTGAGAGATGGGTTTAGGGCACTCGAATTTCATTTAAGGGTATTCCTCTTAGGCCAAGAAAAGGCAAACTCAGGTAGAAACTAGAGAAACTAGCAGAAAAGGATTTCCCAAACCTACTCATTGCTCTTTCCTGCTCCTTCTCCTACTACACCAATTCCTTGACCTCACCCTTCTTTGCCGTCTGCTGTTCAATTTTGGTTTCCAGCCTTGGGGAAAATCTCTGCTTTTCTGATTGCAGCTTCGGTCATTGTAAGGCTGCAAGATATTTTGGAACATTGCATAGTTTTAATTTTTTTTTTAATTAGTATTAGCAGGATTTCAGGTCATCTTTGTAGTTGGGAACTTGCTGCAGTGTGGAAAAGCTAACTTCACACCCTTGATCTCACTGAAAATATACTAGGATGTATCTCTGTTCTTTTTCCTGCTTAGATTATTAAATGATGTTCCCTTTCCTTTTGAAATATGTAGAACCAGGCAGCTTTATTGGCATAACCTTAGGACACTTCCCTTTCTGTTGAAGACTTGACTGTACAGCTCATACCTTACTCTGGCTTAATTAATTGGCAGATACAAAGCTTTTAAAGGAAATGTTTGTTTTCTTTTTCTCTTTGGAATTCTAGAGAGTGAACTGAATTAATAAAGTCAGATTTCTTTTACTAACTGCCTCAAAAGGATTTGCTGAATTATACCTCTGCAATTTACTGAGTCTGCTATGCATTGCTCTGCCTCCCTTACATAATCTTACAAAAGATTTCGTTTACTATAAATTTGCTAACAATAGGCATATGAATAATTGGAGCACAGAAGCATGCAAGGTAGGTGGACTGCGTTAAATGAGCAGTGCTAATACAGGTAGAATTTAATTTCTCAAACAATTCATGGAACCAAGATTAATTTGGCGAAGGGATTCGTGCGCTTTGCTTGGAGAAAAAGAAGCACATCTTTCTAACTCGCGATTCTTTCCTACGTCAGCATTTTGATTACAGCAAGGCCTGTTGCCATTCCTTTTAAGTCTTTCTTGTACTCCAGGTTACCTGTTGTCTTAAAAAACTTTTAATTCTTTCAGCTCCAAGCAAAGGAAACTTGAAGAAAACTCAAGCATTAGAGAGGCTCTGTCTAACAGATAGCCACATATCCCTCCAAAGTTATCATGAACAACCGTGGATCAAAGGACTGAAAAGAAAGCCCTTTCAGGGGTGGTCTTTAAATGGTGCTGGGAAATGGGGGTGGGTATAAATTCCTTTATTTTAAAGTAGGACACACTCGTAGCTTCCTTTGGAAATCTGTTTGGCATTTAACAGCCCTCTTTGTCAGAGGCGACTCCTTGATCTTTGTCCTCAATCCCATGGGTTACAATAGAGACCCTTCCCTGTTGTATCCTCTGTGAAGAGGGTGCAGTTTGGCCCACCCACTGCTGTGTTCCTGCCAGTCCTAGTGAAATAAAAATGTTAGTGTTTGAGGGGATCTGAGAGCTTATCTGATTCAGAGGTTCTCCTAATGCAAGATTCTCCTTTGCTCCAGTCCTTTGAGTGGTAAGATCACGCATTGTTAGATAGCTCTAAAGTAGCAAGTTAATTGCACTTGGAATCAAAAAGCTGTTTGTTTTCTGGGCTCACGGTTCTGTCTCTCTGGACCTTTTCTCCTAGATCTATTTCTCAACCTTTCTACATAACACCTTTGTTGCACTCCCCCAAACCGCCTCCTGGCGAGTATAAGGATCTGTCTGATTTCTTTCCATAGTGCCTCCCTCTTCCCACTGCCCCCTGATTGTCAGATGATGAGTATGGTTCAAGAAAATCAAACTATGGAAATTGAACATATCCAAAGAGAGCTTAGTTTGTGCCTCGGGAGAAGAGAAGTCAGTTCCGGAAATGACAGTAATGTTTCAGGAACAGTATTGCTTTGCGGTAGCACTTTGTAGTAAATAGTACTTCCTATTTTTTAAAAGTATGTTCATATTCATTATCTCATTGAATCTGCACAACCAACTCGTGCATTGGGTAGGGCATACATTGTTAACCCAATCTGACAAAACTGAGTCTCAGCGAGTAAGAGACTGGCCCCAAGTCATCGGTCTAGATAGAGACAGACATCCCTTATCCCTGTAATCTCTTGGGTGAGCTCTAACTCAGATAACATTTGAGGAATTCGGTGAGAAATTTCAGGGACAAGAATATAGATTCCAATAGACTGTAGGAATTATTCATTTTCCCAATGTGATTCATTCCCAGGGAGTATTAGTTATATATCTTTGAGAGCCTCCTCAGTGTGCATTGTCTATACTGGCCACCCTAGGGTACCAACGTATTGGCAAGTCTGCTTTGGTCTAAGACCACCTAGCTCATGCCACAGCCTGCACACATCCTGCTCACCGATCAAATGGTCAAGCAGGTAATTGACTCTGATGATGGAGAACATCACTGACTTAGCATCGATTCCCACTACGTGCAGCTCAGCATCACTACGATAAAGGAAGATTAGATACCTGATTTAATCTGGTGTTAAAATTAGGTTGAAATATTATTGTGCGTTGTTACTGGGAATGTAAAATGGTGCAGCTGCTGTGCAAAATAGTATGGCAGTTCCTCAAAAAATTTAAAATAGAATTACCATAGGATCCAGCAATCCCACTTCTGGGTAGATAGCCAAAAGAATTAAAGCAGGGTCTCAAAGAGATATGTGTATACCATGTTCATGGTAGCATTATTTATACTAGTCAAAAGGTAGAAGCGACTCAGGTGTCCATTGACAGATGAAAAAATAAACAAAATGTGATATATACATACAGTTGACCCTTGAACAAGATGGGCTTGAACTGCACGAGTCCACTTATATGTGGATTTTTTTTTCCCTTTAAATATAGTGGAACTGGGGCGCCTGGGGGCTCAGTGGGCTAAAGCCTCTGCCTTCAGCTTGGGTCATGATCTCAGGGTCCTGGGATCGAGCCCTGCATCGGGCTCTCTGCTCAGCAGGGAGCCTGCTTCCCCCTCTCTCTCTGCCTCTCTGCCTACTTGTGATCTCTCTCTCTCTCTCTCTGTCAAATAAATAAATAAATAAAATCTTTAAAAAAATAAATATAGTGGAACATTTTTTGGAGATTTGCAACGATTTGAAAAAACTTGCAGATAAACTTGTAGCTTAGAAATACTGAAAAAATTAAGAAAAGTTAGGTATTATTGTAAGAATACAACATATAATAGATATAACATACAAAATATATGCTAATCAACTGTTTCTTATTGGTAAGGCTTCCAGTCAACAGCAGGCTATTAGTAGTTAAGTTTTTGGGGAGTCAAGGTTATGCATGGATTTCGACTGCATTGGAGGTCAGTGCTCCGAACTCCTGTGCTGCTCAAGGGTTAACTGTACAGTGGAATATTACTCAGCCTTAAAAAGGAAAGAAATTCTGACACATCTTACAATATAGATGAAGCTTTTGGGCATCATACTAAGTGAAAAAAAACAGTCACAAATAAAGAATCCATACTGTGTGATTATACTCCTACGAAATACCTAAAGTAGCACAATCATAGTGACAGAAAGCCAAATGGTGGTTGCTAGGGGACTGATGGGAAGAGAGAATGGGGAGTTGTTTAATCCGAACAGAGTTTTAGTTTTGCAAGATGAAAAGAGTTCTGGAGGTGGATGTTGGTGATGGTTGTACAACAGTGCGAAGGTACTTACAACTACTGAACTGTACACTAAAAAAGGGTTAAGATGATAAATTTTGTGTTTTGTGTATTTTACCACAATTAAAAAGAAATTGAGTTTAAACAGCAACTGCAGGCAAAGAGGCAGAAGAGTAACAATAAAGGTTAATGGAATAAGGGCTCCAATGGTAAAAACATCAGAGGAAATATACTTTTAGCTTATTTTATTTTACTTATTTTTTTTAAAGATTTATTTATTTATTTGAGAGGGAGGAAGGGGAAGGGGCAAAGGGAGAAGGAGAGTGAGAATCTTCAGCAGACTCCCCCTCAGAGCACGGAGCCCAACACAGGGCTTGATCTCATGACCCTGAGATTACAGCTTGAGCCGAAACCAAGAGCTGGATGCTTAACCTACTGAGCCACCCGGGTGCCCCCATTTAGCTTATTTTAAATAAAAGTATCATGAAGTATGAGAGGCACAAGGTAAATAAGAGATAATTACAAGTAGCAAATGCCAAGAAAAGGACTTAATTGTTAATGTGAGGACATGTCATTATGTGCACAGTGTGGGCATTACTGTGGATTGGATATCAGATGGCAAGACGTATTTCGTATAAGTGAAATGACAGTTGCTATCATTACTCTTTAGAAAAGAGAAACTACTTAGAATGTAAATTCTTGGTTGAGGTTTTAAAGGCTGTTATATAATCATTTTCATATGAATTAAAACATATTAGAATGAACAATATTGATCTAAAACAATGTAAGCTTGATAATAATTTAAAAAATTATATTATTTCATGATTAATTTCTGTTCTATATCAAAAAACTTGAGAAATTTTATTTAGCAAATAGATATGTTGATGTTGTTAGGAGCCAGGATTTTCCCGGGGAGAGAGAAGAGATGCAGGTATAACATCAGAGAAGTAAATCTCTGTAATCCTAAAATTGAGTGGAAATAGCAGTTTTGGGGCACCTGGGTGGCTCAGTCATTAAGCATCTGCCTTCGGCTCAGTTCATGATCTCGATCCTGGGTTCAAGCCCCTCATCAGGGTCCTTGCTTGGCGGGAAGCCTGCTTCTCTCTCTCCCACTCCCACTGCTTGTATTCTCTGTCTCCTGCTGTGTCTCTCTCTGTCAAATAAATAAATAAAATCTTTAAAAAAAAAAAGGAAATATAAGTTTTAACTCATAATGAATGTTTTCATTGAAAGAAATATTTCCTTGTTCTGTCCACTGAACAGGTCTAGGAACAATGACCAATCCCGTAGTAATACCCATATTACAGTATCTTAATATCATTTATTATGGAAACAAACTAATGCTGTGTCTTTGGTGGGGTTTTCAAGCAGATGCTGAGGAAGGGACATTCTGGTGAAAGTGATTTATTGAAGGAGAACTCTCAGGAGGAGAATAAGGGAAGCAGGACAGGGCAGGGGGCAAAAGCTAATAAGCAAGGACAAAGGGTTGGCTGGAGACTAGTTTCAGCCTGGACTTACATTGGGCTCTGGTGCATGAATTGCACTCTAGAGTTAGTCTCAACGTGAAGTGACCATTTAGTCCCTCAGTTCAGTTAATCACCGGCCATGGGCTACTGAGATGGGGGTGTGAGGAAGCTGGGTTTAGCCCAGGGGAGTTCTTTGACGAAGGGGCAGATGTGAGCCATTAGCAGGAAGCACTAGGAGCCGCTGGGAGTGCACTGGCTGGGTGGAGGGGATGCAGCTGGGGCATCCGCAGCAGCCATCACAGACTTCTAGGAAAAATGGCTGAGCTAGATCCGGAACACGAAATATAGAATGAAACTTGCACGTCCTGTCAAACCAGAAAGCAAGGAAGCATCAAAGATTACTGACTTTCGACAAGTCAGAAGGACCAGGAGTAAACTTAGAGAAGTTTCTACTGCCTGATCAGTAAGAATAATGATCACAGTGGATCGACATACATCAATATATTTAGAATCCATGAATTTATGATATTAAAAAAAACAAACCACCCGATTAGAGTGACCTTTGAAGAATTCTAAATGAACCAAGTTACTTTTCTGAAAAAATGGCAAAGGAAAAGGAATCAAGCATCATCTTGTCTTTGCTATAAGAATTATTCTGTACGGTAATCAAATAGCCATTGAGGGCAGAAAGCACCATGAAATTCGAATGTCACCATTTTGCAAACCCCAGTGAAGGAACGAACCAAGCCAGTGATCATCAGTGACTTCTTACCCCACGAGAGAGGCAGCCACACATTATGTGCCTTATATAACACTTAAGAAATATTCTTGCAAAACACATTGAACCTACATCAGATCAAACCACTAGTTCTAATTACAGATTTATACAAAACACAGAGGACAGAGGAATATGTTGAATGATTTGCTTAAGATACAGTTAGTAAAATACAGAGACTATGGGAAACCTTAAGACAAACAGCCCGATTTCTTTAACAAACACATTATAAGAAACAAAAAACAGGAGGCGTAATCTATAGATTAAGAGATTAAAGAGACCTGTTGATTAAGTGTAATGTGTAGTCCTTGTTTGGATGAACAGACTGAATTTAAAGGAAGAATTCCTGAGAAAATGGGGGACTAACCAGATACTTGATGATATTAGGAAATTGATATTAATGTTGAGAGTGGTAATGGTATTGTGATTTTGTTAAAAGTAGTCCATATCTTTTAGAGAGATGTACTGAATTATTTAGTAATGAAATATTAAGATCCCTGGGATCCACTGGGAATCCAGTGGGGTGGAGGAGGAAATGAGGGTAGGAATATAGTCCCTCCAACACTGACCAGGACTTGGTAATTGTTGAAGGTGGGCAATGTGTAAATGGTAGTTCCTTAAACTTTGTTATTGTATAAGCCTGAAATGTCCCATAACGAAAGGTTTAAGACATTTAAAAAAGTGAAACACATATTTATGGGAAATTTATATCATCAATACTTTGCTTCATTAAGTCCCTTTTGTGGCTTTTGTTTTTCATAGAGTGAGCCTAAATCTTTGTTAATAACATTTCCAGATTTCAGATATTTACTATTAGAAGTTTTTTAGAAAGACAGAAGGGGGCAATATTCCCATGGCTATCTTTTGATGCTTTTTATTTCTTTTATCTTTTAACAAAGGACTGTTGCTTATTTGTCAGCTTTTTACTGAGAGCATTTTATGATAGCATGTTAGTAGATGGTGTAAAAAGTGTGCTATTATTTAAAATTTAACAAATAATGTAAAACAGGTGAATTATATAGGCGTATTCTTTCATTTTAATATCTAAAAATGGATTTTCACTGAGATTGCTATTTTTTTCCTTGTAGATGTATCGATATGAAAATAGAACCATTATTAAAACAAAACTGACCCAAAAGGCAGCATGCCATCACATTGCTCGACTTTGTCTTGCTGAAACTCAAGGATACCTAGTCTTAAAACTTTTTTCATGGTAAATAGAATTCTTCCATTGCAGCATTACTTTATTCCAGCAGATTATACTTATATCTTCTTACAGAGCTCATGAAATTTTGATGATGGTGGAAATGCAAGCTGTTGAACTGCCTAATCGATTTTAGTTAATCTTTAATATTGACATCACATTCCATTATGTGATTCTCTATTCAGAAGACGGTTTTCCTGAAGTAGATTCTTTGCTTTCATTTTGCTGCTCAGATGTCCATTTTTCTTTGCTTAGAGAGGTGAGCTGACGATTTACACATTTCTAGCTCTATTTAAAGCTTACTTAAGAAAGCTTGAAATTATTAGGTACTTTAAAGTTATCTGTGAATTTTGCTTTTATATTAGCTCTATTAGAAATACACAATGGATAAGGGTGCCTGGGTGGCTCAGTTGTTTGAGCATCCGACTCTTGATTTTGGCTCATGTCATGATCTCAGAGTTTTGAGATCAAGTCCCATGTTGGGCTCCATGCTCAGCAGGGAGTCTGCTTAAGATTCTCTTCCTCTCCCTCTGCCTCTCCTCCCGCAAGCTCTCTTTCTCTCTCTCTCTCTCTCTCAAATAAATAAATAAATAAATAAATAAATAAATAAATATTAAAAAACAAAAGAGAAATAGACATGGATAATTGAGAATAAATTTATTTTGCTGCTTTGCCAAATGCAAGAAAAAACCCCCACCAAAACTCTGTTCACTTTTGCAAAAACTGGATAGCAGGGCATGGAGCTTTAAGAAGCAATGGGGTCCTTACAGGACATGTGCTTTCGTGCTATTAATTTTTATAACTTGCAGCTGTAGAAAAATTATTTTTAAATAGCTAGCATAAGCGTTGAAAATGAGCTCCTTTTTCTTAGCTATCAGGATAACCACATCCCTTGAACTGTGATTATAATCAGTTGTGACATATCAATTTCAGCCTTTTCTCCTCCTTCAGCATTCCAAGAAGGTTAAACATTATTTAGTATGGTTCTTTGTCCCAAGAGTTCAGAAGGGCAAAAATTACACATTCAGGCTGCACGTATACTTTGAAGTGCAATGCCATGTGTTCATTCAGCTCTTTTGAGTTTGAAGAAGAGATGCTAAAAAGTCGCTAGCCAGGATTCTTGGCACCTTGTTCTATCCGTTTGTTTGGTCCTTTTTTCTTTTCTTTCTTTTTTTTTTTTTTGGTGTCCGTGAAACAGACAATTAGACTCCCGTTTAATAAAGTGTGAACTATAGTCAGACTTGATTTCTTCCACTGATGAAAAATTAGAGAAATTTGTGATTTTTCACCAATAAAGGAAACCACTTGGATTAAATATCGAATTGTTTATCTGTTTTTGAGTTGTGTTACTATTTTCAGGAGTAAAATACTGAGTATGGTAGGAGAGTTTTAGAATTCTGTGGCTCATGGCCTGCTCCTAAAAACTTAGATGGTTCCTTTTGGGACCCCTGGGTGGCTCAGTTGGTTAAGCATCTGCTTTCGGCTCAGATCATGATCTTGGGGTCCTGGGATCGAGTCCCTCATTGGGCTCCTTGCTTAGTGGGGAGCCTGATTTTCCTTCTGCCGGCCACTCCCCCTTCTTGTGCTTTCTCTCTCTTTGACAAATAAATAAAATCTTTAAAAAAAATACCTAGATGGCTCCTTTTGTAATATACGAATAAACCTGTGGTTTGAAGGTGGGAGCTGGGGTGGGAAGATGAGTAAATTGGGTATCAGGCATTGTCTGATACTTTTGACAATTCCTTAGTGTTTGCTTTATATCCTCAGTTATTTTCACTGGTTCTTTTTATTTCCCTAGGTATATATTACTTTGAGTAAGAGAGTGTTTTATATTACAAGGCACTGTAGGAGTATTTCATTAGTTGGTGTTCTAAAATATCTCTAATTGTGGAGCCAGGTAAGTTGAAAAATAGACTAGCACTGCTTTCTTAGACACGTACTAAAATTACTTTTCCAAAGTCATTTCTTCATAGTAATTCTGTCTTGTGTTCTGACTTTAATAATGAGAAGAATTATGCCCCCTGAGAAGAAAGAGACTGTGCTTTGTGTTCTAACCCTGAGCCCTAGGGCATTGAGGAATTGCAATAAATTTTTAATAATGAATCTCTGGTCTACTTTTTTTTCCCCAAGTAGCTGTTGTTTAGCCATCATAGACTAGGAGAAAGTTGTAAGGTAAGAAATCAGCCTGAGGAGAAACACAGGAAAGGGAGTTCATAGGCTCAGTTATTATAGGAAATTGCCAAGTTAGATTATATTTTATAAATCCAAAACAACTTTTCTTGTTACTGTTTTAAAAGTTACCTATTTATCATGGGGACAGAAATTAACTTTTTATGTCACATGCTATAAGAGCACCTGGTTTATTAATGGGTTGGGCCCAGTTTAGTTTTGCTTGAGTTAAGATTTAACCTTTCTGCAAATATAATAAACAGTATGATGGAGTGCCTAAGAGGGTGTATTCTGGAACCACACAGCCTAGTGAGAGTAAATTCTGGCTTTAACACATATTACCTCATATTGCCTTGGGCTCCTGTAAGTGGTTTAGCTCAACTGTGACTCAGATTCCTCAACTGTAGAATGGGGGGTCATAAGTATATTATGTTGTTATGCAGATTCATCTTTTTAACGTGCTCAAAACAGCACTTGGCATACAGTGAATGCTTGTCTGTTTACTATTATTACTTATACACAGCCAAGGTATATGGGACAGGTTCTAGAGATGTTGGCGATTGGGGGTTAATAATATAAAGTCTCTGACTTTAAGGATATTACAGTCTTATGGAAGGGGACAAACAGATGGTTACATAGTGTGATAGAGGGTGTTCTAAGTGAAAATTAGAGAGTCACTTATCTCAAAATAGGAAGTTCAGAGAAGGCTTCCTGGAGGAAGTGCCATGCTGAGCTGAGTATTGAAGGACTGTTGAAGAAATAGGGAAAAGCCTTTCAAGCAGGGGGAGCAGCATGTCCTGAAGGAGCAGTATGAGAGAGAGAGCTCTGTTTCTTCTGGGGAAGTAGAAATAGTTCCTAAGGAAGCTGGTGGAGAGTTCGAGGCTGGGAATGGGTAAGGTCACAAAGGGGTCTGTTTGCCATGCTAAAAAATGTGGACCTTTATCTTTTGGTATTTGGGGCCCCTGAGGACAGTGAGTAACAGAGGGTTGGGAAGATGATTACAGTTTAGAAAGATTAGTTTAGTGCTATTGTACCAGTTGGATTAGAAAGGTACAGGGTAAGAGTCAAAAACACTAATGCTTTGGTCCAAGTAAGAAATGATTGGGGCTTGAATTAAGATAGTAATACTGTGGATGAAAAGAGAAATTAATGTGAGAGCCATAAAAGATTAGAATAAATATAACTTGGTAGCAAATAATATGTGGGGTGAGGAAAAAGGAAAAAAAAAATCTCCACAATTACAGATATGTATATATAGTTGGTTTCTAGCTTTAGCAAATAGGTAGATTCTGGAGTTTTACTAAAATGGGAGTGAAGCAAGATGAGAAGAATAGGGTGTGATGTGGGGGAGCGGGAAGATATGTTGGATTTTGTATGTGTGGTATTTGAGGGCTAAATGGTGGGAGAGAAAGCCATCAGGATGAAACAAACAGAAGATAAAACCAGAGAGGAAAACCAGGGGAGAATGGTGTCACAGAAGCTAAGAGAAGACTGAATTCCACGAAAGGAGTGGAAAGGATATAAAATAGTACCAGAGTCAAGAGGGGTGAAGATTGAATTTGTGCTCTGAATTTTAAGTAGCAACAAAGAGGACATAAGTGTTCTCGGGGGAGGAATTTTTAGATGTATGATGTTGGGCAGGAACCAGAACTTTTGATTTCAAGGTGACAAGTAGGTAGCTTTCAATTCCTGATTCTTCTTGCAAAATCACTCCAAAACAACAAGGAGAACAAGAAACTGAAAGACAAAGTCAATCTTTGATGAAAGTGAGAGACATTTGTAAACTTGAACTACAGTACATGAAGATGAAAGCAAACGGAGAAAGGTAAAAGACTTAGCTAAGAAGAGAAAATATGTACAGAGAATCTAACCATCGCCCCCTTCCCAGTACCCTAGGGTCTACATGGACAGGAATAGGAATCACCTTGTTTTGTTGCAGGTGGAAATGAGGTGAGGATTGCAAGTAGGAATTGTTTGAAAACCTCTGTAAGGAGCATTTTGACCAGGCACCTTTGTAACTATTCAGACACCTTCTTCCTCACTCCTATAGGAGATGAAAAGTATAACTTCTGGGGCATCTGGCTGGGTAGAGCATGCAACTCTTGATCTCAGGGTTATGAATTTGAGCCCCACGTTGGGTGGAGAGATTGCTTAAAAATAAAATCTTTAAAAAAAAGTATAATTTCTGAAGAAATTGAATCAGAGAGACTGTGGATTTAGGAATAACAGACATTGGAGAAGGTGGGGATGAGGTGTGGGGGTGGGTAAATCTGATAAGACATCTACACCTCAGCACCCTCATCCCACTACCACACCCCCAGCTCCAGAATGCCAGCATCCAGGCTTATACTTCCCAGAAAGTTGACTAGAAGTCTCTTCTCTGAAGAAATTGAACCACCCTGAGGAAGACTGATTTTAGCGGGGATCCTATGAAAAAGTCAACTGCTACCTTATTGCTTGGTAGTGAATCCCACCAGTTGATATACTTCATCCAGTCATGCTTTGGCAAAGCCCACTAATTGGACAAACCTAAATTGTATTCCCAGAGTTTGTAGTGAGTTTGTAGTGAATGTGAATGGGTGGCTAACTACCACCAGATATTGAAGAAAACTTCCAACATAAAGGAGAGAAAACAAAAATCCCAGGCTAACAAAGGGGTAAAAAGAGGAACTCAGAGGAAATAGTGACAGTATAGAGAGATGAAGAAAATTCCTAACATCCTCAAAAGGGTAAGAGAAGATGATATATGTATGATATGATGATATAATTTTAAAAATTAATATTTAATTTATTTAATATTTAATGATATAATTTAAAAAATTAAAAACATGACCCTCCATAAATATAAATTGAGCATATATTAAAGATTTTATTTAACTCATTAATTAATGCAGGAGCCTGTCAGATGATAAGATCAATTCAAAGGAGAGTCTGAAGGAGATAGATAATTAGTCAAGAATGCAGAAGTGAATTTGCTAATAGAGGCAAAACAGGTTAATATCTTATGGATGAAAATATGTAATATCGGAGTTGTCATTTTTGCTGGGTAGAAATCAATTGGATCACTGGACAAAATTCATTTGCATTCCTAAGGACAGGAATCATTTGCTTTATTACAAGTTACCTTTACTCTTACAGGTTCATAAAGAGCCTGGTCTATTGGTTCTCAAAGTATGGTTCCTGATCTGTCATCATCAGAATCACCTGGGAGCTTGTTCTTTGTTCTGATTAACTGAATCAGAAATTCTGGAAGCCAAGTCCAGCAGTCTGTATTTTAGCAAGCCCTCCAAGTGCTACTGATAGATGCATTATAAAGTGGGACAACTATCGGTTTAGTCATCTTCTTTTGTTTTTGATGAGGTTCGAATTCATGATCGAGAGATCAAAGAGTTGCATGCTCTATGAACTGAGCCAGTCAGGCACCCTCTACTCTCCCTAGTTTTGTTTTGTTTTGTTTTCTCTTTCTTTTTTTAAAATTTTTTGATTTAGTCAATAGAAACTCAGTCAAAGGTGCCCACCCCTACAGAATTAGATAATCCCCAGAGGGTTTCAATGGAGTTCTTCAACACTCCTTTGAAAGAACACCTAGTATTCTCTTTTGCCCATTTCCAAGTCTTGGGCAGTTTTTTCTGACACATCCATGAAATAAAAACAACGTGGAATTAAAAAATAATGAGCAAAATATAAAAAAAGAACTCTTAGAAATTAAAAATGACAGCATACCCACTCCCCTGGAATTTATAGTTGATGAAATCTTTCAGAAAGTAGAAGATAGACAATTGGAGAGTAAAGATAAGAACATTATAGAAAGGGGGCGCCTGGGTGGCTCAGTGGGTTAAAGCCTCTGCCTTTGGCTCTGGTCACGGTCTCTCAGGGTCCTGGGATCAAGCCCCGCATTGGGCTTTCTGCTCAGCAGGGAGCCTGCTTCCCCCTCTCTCTCTGCCTGCCTCTCTGCCTACTTGTGATCTCTCTCTGTCAAATAAATAAATAAAATCTTAAAAAAAAAAAAAGAACATTATAGAATGGATCCAGGTTGTCCCATATCTCAAACAAGAAGTCAGAGAAACATCTTTCAGGAGAAAATTGTCAAAGAAATAAAACAACAACAAAAGGTCTCAGAACTGAAGGATGTGAGTCTTTAGATTAAAAAGACCTACTAATTGGGGTGCCTGGCTGACTCATTTGGAAGACTATGTAGCTCTTGATCTCCGGGCCATAAGTTTGAGCCTCACGTTGGGTGTAGAATTTACTTAAATAAATAAATAATCTTTAAAAAAAAAAAAGAAAAGACCTACTGAGTGACTAACACAATGAATGAATAAAAGACGTATGCTAAGACATATTAGTGTGTGATTGCAAGACACTAGGGATAATAAGATGAATAAGATGATCCTACAAGCTGAGAGAGAGAGGGTGAGGTAAAGGGGAGGGGATGGGGGAAGGAGAAAGGAGTGACTGGTGGAGGGAAGGCGGGTGGAAGGGAAGACATCAGCATAATGACTTAAAATGGGTATATTTATTGTATGTAAACTATTCCTTAGTAGAGCTCATTTAGAAAAAGATAAAGCATGAGAAAATAGAGGGTGCCTGGGTGGCTCAGGTGGTTGAGCATCTGATTCTTTTTTTTTTTTAATTAACATATAATGTATTATTTGCCCCAGGGGTACAGATCTGTGAGTCATCAGGCTTACACATTTCACAGCACTCACCAGAGCATCTGATTCTTGATCTCAGGGTTGTGAGTTTAAGCCCTGCACTTGTCTCTGCACTGGGTGGGGAGCCTACTTTAAAAAAAAAAAGGAAAGAAAATAGAGTGTCAGTGGACTTTAGAAAAATACTAGAAGCTTTAAGACAATGGAGAATTACTCTTGAAATTCTGAGGGAAAATGACTTCCAATCCAGAATGTTAAGCCCAAACTGTCAATGAAGTGTGAGGATAATGACGCTGCACCTTTGCAGGGATTCACACAATTTCCATCAAGTGAACCTTTTCTTACTTGACTGGTCGGAGATGTGTTCTTTCAAACGATGTAATGAAACAAAAGAGAAGATGTGAGATCCAAGAAACTGAGGATTAACACAGGAAAGAGGTGAGAAGAATCTGGAGGACGATCCGCAAGATGGTCCCGAACTCCTGTCTGTGCAGCAGAGCTAGCTAACAGCTGGCAGAGTTGGGAGGCTGGGAGGGCTCCTGAGGAGATTTGTACAGGAATAACAAAGGGACACATTTGGCCATACAGACAATTTACATTGAGAGAAGTAGTCGGGGCGGCAGGTGAACCTTGTTTTCCTGGGATGAGTGGTGAGGATGGCAGCCCAGGTGGAGACCTGGCACAGAGTCCAAAGCCAGTGCAGCTCCCACGGCTGACTTAGGGCTCTGCCCACTTCCCTCCATCAGCACAGCCACTGCTTTCCTGGATGGCAGAAGAATTGGGTTCATCAAGTCCAACCGAGTCCCCTCTGGGTACCATCCTCTGGCACAGATGGGACAGTCTGCTCAGGTCCCCAGTAGTTCCCCTGAGCCTCCTGGGGTCTGGTTGGGCCGGATCCTTCCCTCCCCAACCGGCCTTTGTATGGCAGCTCCGTGGAGCTGGGGCCTTGGGGCGAGTCTTTCAAATAAACCAGAAACCATAGAGATTAAAAGAAAGAAAATACAAAGAAATGAGGCAATTATTAACTGGAAGTTTGAATAAGCAATGAAATTCAATCTATATACACGCTTGATTAAACAGGGAATGTTATTGACATAGACTTAATCATGAAATCACTGAATGTGGATTTTAGCAAAATTTAGTAAGAAAGTTATAATCTTTGTCTACCATAATAGGAACTCAATAGATAATATCTAAAATTAATGAATCTAAAGATACACTATGTGCATATTATGTAGAACCATGAAGGTCAATGTGGTAGGAACCAAGGATTTGAACGTAGTTGCATCTGAGAGGAGAGGGAGGAGAGCCTGAGACCACCATTTTTGTGTACCGTCTATTTATTGATTAGGATGCAAAGAGAACTCAAACTTATTCCTTCTTACCAATCTCTAGTTAAATCACTCTCTGCTTCTAAGGAAAAATACAAGACAGGTTTCACAACTTTTCTGTAAAAATGGAGAGTCCCTGTGTTTTTTTTTTTTTCAAACTTTAAAGATTTTAGCACAGTCTAGTAATAGCATTACTTCAGGCTGATCTTATGTATGATCACAACTCCGTATTTGAAGTTAATATTCCTCTTTTCCCTCAGCCTGAGCCAGAGTAAGGGGAAGTGGTGAAGGACATGGTTGGATTCTCTTTTCCTTCATTGTTTTTTTTCCCATACTGTCCAGTTGTTGCTTCTGACTGCTCTAGGTCGGCCCAAGGAGAAGAGGGGATTAGGAGACAAGGGACTAGCTTTGCACAGCCCGTGTAGTTAAGATCTGGCATCCATGCCCTCTGCGTGTGTTGCATTTCCCTTCATGTGGGAAAAATCTTTCCTTTGTTTGTGTATTCTGCCTTTGCCCCCTGACCTTCTGATGATTCACCCCCTCTAGTTGGTCCCTTCTTCCATCCACAAAGTCTTTTTGGATAGGATCCTCTTGAATAGGCATCTAAATTAGCTTCCTCTTTCTTGGGACCCACGTTAGGTCCTCAAAGAGCTTATGCCTTTGCCTTGTCGGGGTGGGCAGCTCAGTCCCAGGCAACTCTTTTCCTCCAGCCACAGTCTTCACCATTAGATTCTCTTGGAGAGAGTCATAGTCTAGTCATACGTGCTCTAACCTCAGGGAGACATGCTTAACCCTTCAGGAGATCTGCTCATATGCTCTTTCTTATTATAAGGTACAGGGCAAGCACACCAACCTCTCTTCTAGGATGAAAATGTACAAGGCATCAGTAGCTTTCTCTGAACAATCTCTCTTGGTTTCTGGCTTTGTCCGCCTCTCTGGAGAAGATGATGGACTCTTGTTGCTCTAATTGTTATTACAGTGGCTTAACATGGATTTCATAGATGCTCTAGCACAGTATTTTCCACATGTTTGTGGGGAGGATTTTTTAAAAAAATTTTTGATGCATTGAAGATCTACATATGGTCCTTTAATGCATGACTGATCTCTTCAGCTTATGTCACGGGTGGCTTACCACATGAGCTCAGCAGTGTCTGAAATGGTCTGTTCAACAAGGCGAGTCTACTGACCATTTGCATTTCCAGAGCAATGTCAAATTATTCAAAAAGTTGCTAAATACTCTAGATTTCGGTATTTACCTTGTAGCAAACTAGTAAAACAGTTCTCGGGCTGGCAGCATTCCATCGGCATATTTTTTAGTTGTGCTGTTCTAGCATTTTCCTTTTGGATCCCTTCAGGATTGAAAGATAGGGGGGCTTATAAATCATTCCTGGCCTTTGGGGCACCAGCTAAAACAGACCAAAAAAAAGTTACAGTTTAATATCCTATTATAGTATAGTATGTCTTCACTAATTCCACTAAATATATTTATTACATGTCTTCTCTAACACAGATCCTATAAAAATAGAGTGTGTGTTCTAAAAAGGGGAGAGACATAGTAAACAAATAACTAAATATATACTATGTCAGGAAATGATAAATGGTATGAAAAAAATACTTGAGGTAAGGGGGAAAGAAAGGTGGAAGTGGAATGATGGGCTGCAGTTTTATGTTGCATACTCTGAGAATATTTTTTGATAAAGTAACATTTCATCAGAGATCTGTATCAGGAATAGAACCATTTATCTGCATAAAAGGCTTTTAGCCCGAATGCTTTTGAGCATTATTTGCTTCTTAGCTTATGAGCCTGTCTTACTTTGATAAAAAATAAAAGTAAATTTAAAAATGAATGGGGAAAAATGAATGGGAGATGAGGACATGGGAGAGAGCATTTGTAGATTACCTAAGAAGGGAATGAAGAAATTACACAGTAAGCTAGGGAGGATGTAGGACTCAGAAAAGTATTTCTTTTTTCTTCTCTCTCTCCCCCCCTTTTTTTTAGAGGGTGGGGAGAGGCAGAGGGAGAGGGAGAGAGAGAACCCTAAGCACACTCCATGCCAAGCATGGAGCCCAACGTGGGGCTTGATCTCATGACCCATGAGATCATGGTCTGAGCCGAAATCAAGTCAGATTCTCAACTGACTGAGCCACCCAGCTGCACCAACAAATGGCTTTCTTAAAGTGGGAGACATTTGAGATGTTTTGGTAAAAAGAAAAGGAGGACTTCCCTGGGCCTGCACAGAATGAAGGTGGGAGTAAGAGGAGAAATAGATACATTTTGGGATTGATGGAGTTGTTTAAATAGGAACAGTGCTATGGGCTCAGTTGATGTTTGATATTTTAACATTTGTTGGGGAATCAAGCTGGTTGGTTGAATGATGTTTTCAAAGTAGGTTTCAGCAATTTAAGCTCAGGAGTTAAGGTGAATATTTTGGCTGATTCAAGATGGAGGATGGAATTAATAGCTCTAGAGAAGGTGACTGGGATATTGATGTCAAGAGAATGCTTGAAATGACAAAGCATGAGACCAGCTGAGGAAGAAGAGGAAATCACAAGGACGGGAATACGTCTGACAATGATGAATCCTTAAGGGTTGGAGGTCTGATTAACTTGAAAAGGGGTGAGAGAATTAGCCAGAAATTTGAGGTCACCTTGTTGGATTAGAATGAGAAGTTTCAGAGTTGGTTCAGTTCCAGGTGGTGGTGTCATCCAGAATGGGGCCATGGGTCAGAAGAGGAGAGAAGGTGACGATTATTTGAGTTCAGAAGGTTAGGAACTTTTATGACTGAGGTGTTAGATGGCTCATCCAAATGGTGTGGAAATCTTCCAGGATGATGGCGACACTCAGTGTGGAGAAGAAACAATGAGTCAGATGCCAAAGTCCTCAGTGAATGAGGGGGTGTGGCCAAAAGTCAGACAATTCAGAAAGGAGACGTGTGTGGCATTGGATGTTGGCATGAATGTAAGAGAGGGGCAAGCTTTTGATGGGACACGCGGGAGAAGGAGTAGCCACTGGTGGAGGGATGCAGGGTTGTGGAGAGCGGGCACTTAATAAATGATTCAGGTAAGACAAGCAGTGGAGTTGTCACTTTCTGTGAGAAGGTAGAGCTTGTTGATTGTGAAATGGAGGTTCCAAAGGGCACCTAAAAAAGTTGGCAGGGAAGGTAATGATAGAGGAGGTATAGATAGCAGGATGATAGTCTTTGAGAGAAGAGTTGCTCATGGGGCTTGAATTTGGGGCAGTAGCCGAGGATGGCAGGGGTGGGTGAGTTCACCTGTGCAGAGATCTCAGCAGCTTTAGCGACGGACCTCAGAGGAGCCAGAGGCAGCCTTCTGCATCCACACAGTGCAGACCAAGAGCCCGGGTGGTGTGTCCCTTAGACTCCAGTCTCTTCGTAGAGTGTGAGCTCCTTAAAGGCTTTTGAAATGACAGACCTAAATATATTATTGATTCTAAAATAAAAAGTTTGGAGCTTGAACTTAAACAATCTTTCATTAAAGGACTACAAAATGTATCATTATTTCAACCAGGTTGTTGTAATTCAACTTTTATATAATTGTACATAAATGAAGTTTAAAATCAATTCAAGAAGTTGTTTTAACAAAGTTTATTGACATAATGAAGCTCTTTCAAATACTTAATGAAAAAATGTGTTAAATGTATCTGATCGTAAGTCTGATGTGATATGGGCAGAACCCCTAAAACAGGCTTAGGATTCTGAACATCTCAAAACATCTCTGGCTTAGGTTCCAAATGTAAGCTCAGCGAGGAGTTGTGCAGAAGGTGTTAGTAAAGATTACAAGGCCGTTCATATGGCCTTCTTCAGGTGGTTGGGGGGGTGGTTTACCATTCTGAGGAATCCTCTCTCTCAAGGGTGTTAGCTTTGGAATCTGCCTTTGGTGATTTGGAGGCCTAATTTTATTATTTCTTCAGGATCTTTTAAACGTCATGAGATTTGTAGTGGAGGGTGAGAAGAATTAGAAAGGAGAGGTGTTCTTCAGGCTCATGTAGGAAAGGATCCAGAACTGGGAGTTTTAAGACCTCAATTTAAGCTAGAAAAATCATTTCATCTCTTTGAGCTATAGTTGTCTTTTATGTAGAATGAGAATAATAGCCATCTATATCTCATAGAATTGTTGCAGGATTAAAGAAAATAATATTTTGACAAGGTTTTAGGAGCTCTAAAATGCCCCAAAAGTGTAGTTATGATTGACAGGGGTTTTAGGTGATATGATGGTGATGAAGAGGGATGAGAAGAAAGTAAGATATTTGATTCCTGACACTCTCATCATTGGCTGCATGCCTGGCCTGGTCAGTCAGTCTTGTCTATCTATCTACCTACCTACCAAGCACCTACAACCTACCATTCAAAACAAAAGCTAGGATTGGCTAGGATTTCATCTCTGTCTAACCATATGGTCTCTTCAGCCACCTGACTCTCAATACTCAAGGTAACTGTCATTCTGAACATTTATATCATTCTCCTGTTTACCTTTTCACAGAGTTTATTACATCTCTATGTATTCTTAAAAAGTCCATATTTTAAATTTTTTAGTTGTTCTTTTTACTTACTAAGAAAGATTATCATACCTTATGTAATTATTTGGAACTCACTTTCACTTACTATTGCATTGCTAGTATTCAGCCATGCTGCTGGATGCCACTGCAGTGTATTCATTCTACTTTACTGTAACCGTACCAGTTTATTCATTCATTCACGCTCTTGTAGGTGGGCATTTGTTTCCAGGCCTTTCCTCGTTTCAGCGCTACTCTGTGTTTTCTTGCATAAGCTATTTGCACTGTATGTGTAAGTTTTTCCTGGATACATGCTTAGCAGAATTACTACAATCATACATGAAAGTTAAACTGTAGAAAATAATGCCAAACTGTTTTTCAAAGTACTTGTACCACTTAATATTTCCATCTGCCATAGATAAACAAGTATGTGGAGGCATGTTCTTTTCTGCACGTAGTAACATTAGACTTTAAACATTTTTGCCAATCGAATTCATGTAATATGTTATCTCATTGTGGGTTTGGTTTGCTTTACTCTGATCACTAATGATGCCAAACATCTTTTCATATATTTATTAACCATACATGCTTCCTCGGCTGCAAAATGTCCCTTTCATTTGCCTCTTTCCTTGGTTGTTATCTGGTTGCTAGTGCTTCTCTTATTGATTTGTGGGAGTTCTTTATATATTTCTGTTCTCCAGGCTTTAATTTAAATTATTATATTTTTCATTGCTTTGTTATTTTTGATGATCTAACTCTTATTTTATATGTATACATTTGTTTATTTGAACCTAACTCTTATTTTATACATATACATTTGTTTTATATGTAATATCTGATAATATACCTGAAGTTTTTGTCTATGGGTTTGTGTCTGTGTGTTGTTTTGGTATCCTGCCAGTGGAGCCTTGTCTCATTATATTTTGCAACTTTTTAAAAAATTGAGGTATAATTGACATACTACATTATACTAGTTTTACAAAATGAATATACTAGTTATACAAATGTATACTAGTTATACAAAATGAGTTAGTATTTCCGTATATTGCAAAATGATCACCACAATAAGTCTATTTAACATCCATCACCTATTTACATAGTTAACAGAATTTTTTTGTGTGGTGAGAACTTTTAAGGTTTTTTCTTAGCAACTTTCAAATATGCAATACAGTATTATTAACTATGATTGCTATGCTGTATATTACATCACCATTGACTTACTTTATAACTGAAAGTTTGTGCCTTTTGACTCTGTTCTCCCATTTCACACCCCTCCCCCCATCCCTGTTTTGCAACTTTTTATCATGAGCTTTCCTTAGCTGGAATTTTGTGGAAGATTTTGAGGCATGGATTGAAGATACATTTCTCTTTTTTATTTTTGCCAGGCTTTATTAACTGTGGGAAATCTAAAAATAAATTCTCAGCATCAGAGCTTTACATACTGCACAGGTAGTGTAATTGGTCACAAAATACACATGAGAATCAGCTTGCTGTTATAAAAATGTTTTTCCTACTAGGCCCAGCCTCAGTTCTCAGACAGGCAAGTGTCTTTGCTCTCTCAGGGTGTTTTATTTTGTTTTTCTAATTTATACTTTCCCTGGCTTTATTTGTCAATGTTCCAATCAGACGGCCTCGTCTTTGTCTTCTGTCCTTGCCCAGGTGCTTGGCCATCAAAGTGAACCATTAGGTCTCAGGGATCAGCGAATCATCTCTGTATTTGTGTTTTTGCTTCTTCATCTGTCTGGTTTCTGAGGATTTCCTTAACTCTCTTGCCACCTCACTGATGCATTAAAAATATATGTTGTTATTTTATCCAGCATTTTTATGTATTGTATAAGAGGAAGATATGTTAGGATGTCAAGTTTGCAATATAGCTGAGAAACCCTTGTCTTATTTTTGTCACTAAAGAGGTTCAGAGCTATGTGTACCCCTCAAAGTTCTAGCTTCCATCCCTAGAGCCATCAAAAGTTAAAAAATCTGATCATTATACTCTCCCCGCTCTAGCTAGGGGGTCCAGACATGACTTCAAGCATTTCTAATATAATTTCATTTCTACAGAGGGCTGTGTAGTACACGGAGCCAACTGCTTCTCATCTCTTAGGCTTAAAGCCGATGACACAGCACCTTCATTTCCCGCAGACAGTAGAATTCATGCTCACGTAGGGTATTGAGAAATACTCTAGTGACTCACTTATTTTCAAGGGTCAAATTTCAGTACATATTAAGCCAAATCAACTTTTTAACTGCATAATGTTTTCTTATAATTGAACATAAAATGTCAAATGAGAAAATATTGATGTAATTTTTTATGACAGACAAATCCAGATAAATGATGAACTAGCAATTGTGGTTGTCAAGTTATTTTATTTATTAATTTTTTTATTGTTTTTGGTAACTAACAACTTTCTGAGAAAATGTTATAATTCAGAATATACTTTTTAGAAGGAAGGATGAGTTATGGGATTAGGAGAGGATATTTTTTATTTTCTTTCTTAAATATGATACTCAGTATATGCTATCTCTAATCCATTAGATTTTAAACTTAGTCCAGGATAAATTTATTATATAAACAGGCTCTGTGTAAGTTTGAAGGCGAAACATTAAAGATATTGGAGTTTGGGCATTAAAAAGACTTCGGAGATGATGGACTCACGGACAATTTAGAAATCTCAAGTCATCCAGCTTGGGTTATCACTTTGAGGAAGCAAGGCCCAGAAAAATGACCCAAGATTCCCCACATCATATGTCCTGAAACCTTCAGAGTCACATCTGGAAAAAGGACCTCCTAGTTAAATACTTTCTTCTATGCTGTATTGTTTCCCTGTTTATATGCCATGTTTAGCTAAGCTTTTCAAGTTTTTTATTTCTGTAAATTAAAAAAAAATGTATATATTTTGTAAAATGAACTGACTCCCTCCCCATGGTTAAAATTAATTTAGAAAACCTAGATATTTTACATTAAAAAAACCCTAATAATCTTTGGGATTTATGGGAGTATTAAGCAGGCAACACGCATTTCTTAAGCTTATTTCTAGAGTACGTGTAATCACCATGACCCCAGGCAAACTTGACTGTTTATTAGAGCAAAAGAATCAGGAAGTCTGAGATCCAGAAATTTCAGATACTAGGGAAGTGCAAAATAGCTTCTTCTGAAACAAGCTGCTTTTTATAAACAAATGACTACCATTGTTTCCTGTTTTTAAATCCTATTAAAAAGTGTTTGGAAACATCATCGGCTCTATAGTTCCAGAGATAACCATAAATAAGTGAAATTGTACAAGAAAAGAAGTGATAAAGACACAAACATTTTATGACGACAGTATTTTTATTGTTGCTAATTAATGACAGTAACAGTGGCTAGCATTTCCTAAGCACTTCCTGTGAGCCAGGCACTGTGCTAGGCAATGGGCAATAGCTCACTTATTCCTAACAACCCTAGGAAGTAGATTTTCTGTATACATTAGAGAACCAAAGTTTAAAAAGGTTAAATAGCTTGTCCACAGTTACATAGCTAAGAAGTGGTGAAGCTGGACCAGGAGACATGTTGGTCTGTCAGACTCCAGACCTCCATTCTTCATTTTCCCTCCTAGAAGTATGCGTATTTCACAAGCCTGTCACAGGGAAAGGAACACTGAAGAGTGAATCTCCAGTGGAAGGATTTCAGACATCGGGGCACCAGTTGTTGGTAGATCTTCTGACTCCATCCAATCACATGAAAGATTGTGTTCTCCCTGGAGAATCAGGAAGGCAGGTGAGAAGATAAGGCCATCATCTGTCTCTGTGACTCAGCACAGTCGTGATGATGAGCTGGACTCTGAACTAGGGAAACAGAGGAGTGGATTGTTGCATTTAAATTAAAAGCATGTACTCCAGGCAGTATTTCTCTTGAGTAGTATTCTGAATTAGGGCCAAACTGTGTTTCTGTTAGTACAGAGACTCATTTGGCTCCTTGCATTTCTGTCCTGTGACAGGCAGAACTGGCTCTAGGAAAAATTGTGAGGTAGGCAAAACTTAACTTGCATTACTGCTAAAAGCGCCAATGTTCCCTCTTCTATTTATCAAAAGATTTCCTCAGGATGTAGTCTGATGACCTTATTCACACTAAAGTATAAATGACTGATATCACTTACTGTTTTCTATCTATGAGAAGCTTGATTAGAAATAAAAAGCCTTAAACACAAAGAATGAATCATTATTACTAGAATTTTAGGCATCAGTGTGCAGATGATATGAAGGGAGGTGAAAATTTTCTTCAGGGTGATGTAACAAGATGGTGACATAGGGCATTCCAGACTTTGCTCCCCATCATAAGAAGAGCAATTAACATATATTCCAGAACAAGACGTCTCTGAGACAATCCTAGAACATAGGGGTGAGGTTGAAGTCCCCACTACACCTCAGAGGCAAAGACAGACACATTAACAGAGTAAGAGAAGTGGGTACTTGTTGACCACATTGCTCCTCCCCCAGGTCAGTGAAGTACCACATGGACAAGTCTGCCCTGAGCCTCTGGTCCCTCCAGTGGGCAAATAGAACCTACGTGGGATAACCAGCCTCTCTTAACACTGACGGTCATTTTTTAGGAGTTCCTACTCTGATCTCTCACCATGGGGACTGTAGGGAAATCTGCAGCCACTGGGAATCTGACTGATGGAGAAGGGGGAATGGCTTGCCTCAATCAGCACATAGATCTTAGCAGACTGACTTAATACCTGTAGTGCCCAAGTAGTAATCTCAATCAGCAGTTTTGCTTATCTGCAGAAACCAAGCTGGACGTGCACTCTGACCAGGGAACTTGGCAGAGTGCAGAGCTGCATGATTGAGATCCTCAAACAAGGACTTTTGCCAGCCTAGAGCTCAGTTTGCACATGGCCAGGCAAGGTGCTCAGCCACCCCACCTGCTGTGGAGAGTGCCTTCCAGCTCCATCTGACCAGAACGGCTAGCAACAATTTCTGGAACTTGTGTAGCCTAGGAGTACTCAAGTCAAGAGGTGGGCAAGCAGAGCAGATGGTCCCCAGAGCAAAGCCACTACTGGTTGTGGAACCTTCTTGTGCTACTGCACAGGTAGGAGGATTGATTCATAGCCAAGAATGAAGGTAGCTCTTAGCCTCTCCCAACTGAAGAGCTTATTTTGGGAATTGAGAGTAGCGGGGAGCAACCTTGTCCCCTCCTATCCAGACAAGGGATCTGAGACAAGGCCCCAGATCTGCCTGATTCAGATTCTCAAATGAAGTTTTGTTGGCCTTAGAGCCCAGTTTGCACACATGCAGACAAGGTGCTGAGTCACAGCTTTACCCACTTGGAGAGTATCTTTCTGTTTTTATGCCTCATCTGAACAGAAGGGCTGGTGACAGCTCCTGGAAGCTCTGTGGCCCAGTCGCACTTGAGCTGAGAGGAAGGCATACAGAGCCAATAGTTTGCAGAACAAAGCCAGTGACCTTGTTTAGCTAGGGAACTTGGGGTTGCAGGTCAGTGTGAGTTAAGATAACAAAAAGCTTTACTAGTTTTCCAGCAGCTTCCTCTACAGTGCCCGGGCACTAATTTGTAGTCCCATTCAATGCCAAATACAGCCTTCAGCCTGTGGGACCAGGGAACCTAACCAGAGCACTTGAGAAGCTGTGAAGCCCATTCAACAGTCCCATATATAGTGACAGAGAGCACAGCTCATGGCTTTCCTTGTCTGCAGAGTGAAACCAGTGGCCTCACCTGACCACAGAATTCAGTGCCCACCCACGCCTGATTCAGGCCCCCAAACAACAAGCAGCACAGGCCCTGAGTTTTTTTCTATTGCCCTGCTAGAGAAAGGAAGTCAGTTTGTAGTCTCATCTATTATTGAATGTAGTCTCCAGTTCTGATGACCTAGCAAGCCTCACCAGAGAATTCAGGCAACTGTGGAGCCCATTCTACAGCCTCACTTGGGTAGGGAACCAAGCCAGCAGTCCTATCCGACTGTTCTCAGCCAGTGGCACACTTTCCCATTCCCATCATCAGAGCTTGAACAGTTGCCTCGCCCAAAAATAGACCATAATAGTAGGTCTCTTTTGTCCAAAGACATTAGTGGCAGACACACCCAGAAACCCAAACTGAGCTGACTGGTGAAGAACTGTCTTTCCCAAAGCACATCTATAGAGTCTGAAAGAAGAGCTTCATTACTCAAATGTGCAGATACCAATGTAAAGGATGAAGGATCATGAAAAATCAGGTAAATAAGACATCACTAATAGAAGCTGATAAAGCTCCAATAACTGATCCTAAAGAAATGGAGATTTATGGGGCACCTGGCTGGCTCAATCAGTAGAGCATGGGACTCTTGATCTCAGGGTTCTGAGTTCAAGCCCAATGTTGGGCATAGATCTTACTTAAAAAGTAAATAAATAAAAATTTTAAAAAATGGAGATTTATGAACTGTCAAAGAATTCAGAATAATCCTCTTAAGGAAATTTAGTGAGGTACAAGAAAACACAGATAACTACATGAAATAAGGAAAACAATGTGCCAACAAAATAAGTGGATGGAAATCAGCATCAAAATAAAAAATGAAAAATCAAACAGAAATCTTAAAGTTGAAAAATAAAAAAGCTGAACAGAAGAATTCAGTAGAGTTTCAAAAATAGACAGACAGACCATGCAGAAAAAGGTATTAGTGACTTGGAGGATAGAACATTGGAAATTACCCAGTCAGAGGAGCAAAAATAAAAAAAGTGAAGAAAGCCTACTGGAATTACAGGACACAATGAAAAGAAACAATATTTGCCTTATGGGAATTCCAGAAGAAGAGAGAGGGAAAGGGACAGAAAACATATTTAAAGCAATAATGGCTGAAACTTTCCCAAAACTGAGGATAGCAATGGATGTCCAGATCTATGAGGCCCAAAGGACCCCAAATAGATTGAATCTGAATAGGGCTACACGGAGACACATTATAATTAAATTGTCAAAAGTTAAAGACAAAGAATTTTATGAGCAGCAAGAGAAAAGAGAGAAGTTATGTACAAGAGAACTCCCATAAGATGATTGGTGGATTTTTCAACAGAAACTTTTTAGGCCAGGAAAGAATGAGATGACATATTCAAAATATTGAAAGAAAATAACTGTCAACCAAGATTCTATATCTGGTGAAGCTGTCCTTCAGAAACAAAGAAGGGATAAAGACTTTCCTAAACATACAAAAGCTGAAGAAGTTCATGGCTGCTAGAACTTCCTTAAAAGAAATGGTAAAGAGAGCCCTTTGAGTGGAAGTAAAAGAACACTAATTAACATAAAAACACTAAAAGGTAGTGTAAATCTCACTGTAATGGTAAATATAGAGAGTCATAGTTAGATACTGCAATTTGGTAATAATGGTGTGTAACTTACAAATCTGGCTTAAAAGTAAGAAAAATGAACATATATATATATATATATATATACATATATATAAATGAATATAGCAAAAGTATCTGTAAATACAATAATTTGTTATTAGTTATATAATGTAAAAAAACCAGGTCAATTGTAAAAGCAATAACTTAAAATGTGAGGGAGAAAAGAAAAGAACTAAAAGTGTTAAGTATATGAATTCTATTGAAGTTAAGTTATCAGTTTAAAATAGGGTGTTACAAATTTAAGATATTTTATGTAAGCTTTATGGTAACTACAAGGGAAAATTTTATAGTAATTACACAAAAGAATATGATAAAGTCAAAGCATACTGATATTAAAGAAATCAAACACAAAACAAGACAGTAGAATAAGAAACAAGGTGCTATGGGTCTATAAAACAACCAGAAAACAATGAACAAAATGGCAATAATAAGTCCTTACCTATCAGTAATTACCTTAAATATAAATGGATTAAGTTCTTTAATCAAAAGACAGAGAGTGGCTGAATGTATAAATAAAGCAAGATCCAATAATAAGCTGCCCATAAGAGAATCACTTTAGCTCTAAAGACACAGACAGACAAAGAGTGAAGATATGGAAAAAGTCATTTCAAGCAAATGGTAACCGAAAAAAATAAATAAATAAAAAAATAAAAAGCAGGGTAGCTATACTTATATCAGGCAAAATACATGTTGAACTAAAAATGGTAAGAAGAGACAAGATCACTTAATAATGATAAAGGGGTCGATTCATCAAGAAGATATAACAATTGTAAATGTATATGTGCCCAACATCAAAGCACCTAAATATATAAAGCAAAAACTAAAAGAGCTAAAAGGAGAAGTAAACAGTCATACAGCAATAGTTGGGGACTTTAATACCCCACCCTCAATGGATAGATCATCCAGGCAGAGAACCAATAAAGAAACAGCAGATTTGAACAATACTACAGACCAAACGGACTCACCAAACATATAGAGAACATTTTATCCAATGACACTAGAATAACCATTCATCTGAATCACACATGGAACATTTTCTATGATGGACAATATGTTAGGCCACAAAATAAGTCCTAACAACAAATTTGAGAAGATTGAAGTCATACTAAATATCTTGTCTGACCTAAATGGCATGAAATCTATAGATTTCATTCAGTAACGGGAAGTCAGTAACAAGAGGGAAACTAGAAAACTCACAAACACTTGGAAACTAAACAACACTCTTCTGAACTATCAATGGATCAAAGAAGAAATTAAAGGGGAATTAAAAAGTGTCTTGAAGACTGAGCACTTGTGCTCATCACCCAGGTTTCCATCCTGGAACCCTCACAGCATTGACCACATGTTCATTGATAAAGGAAATGGCAGCAAATGTAACAGAATCAGAGTGGTACAGCCCTTGTTCTCTGAACACAGGGCAGGTGCCTTAGAAATCAGCACTAAAAAGACAGCTGAATGCCCCTCAGATGATGGAAACTGGAAGGTGCACCCTAATGGACTCATGGGTTAGAGAAACAATCTAATACAGTTTGTGAAATATTTGGACCCCAACAGCCCCACGCCCACCCATTGGCAGCAGCGAGAGCGCTGCTGGGAAGCCAGCGGGAGATGTGGCGGATACACAGGGATAATGCTGATGCTTCAGGGTTGCTGCATTTCCAAACTAGCGGGTAAACAATAGAACCCTCTCCCTCTGCCAGGATCCGCTCTGGCTGGTATTCCTATTGCACCACTTGTTAAATATTTGGCATATCTCCCTGGCTAGAGGGAACTTCTTTGCCCCACACGTATTTAAAAACAAAAGAGATGTAAAATAAAATGACTTAAGTGCTCAGCCCAAGAAAGAGAAATAAAGCAAATCTAAGGGAAGCAGAAGGAAGGAAATAATAAAGAGCAGAAACGAGGAAACAGAATTCCAAGGATCAGTAGAGAGGATCCGCAAGGCAAAACTGGGCAAAGTTGACCCACTCCACTTAAGAGGGCAGGCATCACCACCTTCTTGAGGTAACAGAACTCCCAGTTGAGACCAGGAGTCTCACCATCTTGCAACTGTGTCCTTCAACATGCCTGATGTCCCTAAGTTCCAGCCAATGGGGTGAGACTAAGATTGTGTTCTCCGCCCCCTGGGCCAGGTCTCAGGTTCACATCCACTCAAGGGGGTGGGCAGCAGGACTCTGAATAAATGAGGGAGAGGAAAAACTTCTTAACCTGATGTGGCAGATGCTGGATCTGGCTTCTCTGACTGAAAGCATTTTCTAGACTTCCCTGTGACTTAGGTACCCCTCTGACCTGGGTTTCTGCCCAGGAGTATACATGGTGGAGTTTCCAGGTGCAAGTGCATGCCGGGAGGAAGTGGTGCAGTCAGGGAGAGCAGGTTTTGGGGAGAGTGCAATGGCTGTGATCCTGGTTCTTCAGGGGCAGCTGGACCAAATTTTTTACCCAGTTTTGTGTCCTCACCTAAATATTTATAATAAACCTGTTCCTGTTTACAAAAAAAAAGTTTCTTGAGACTAGCAAAAATGGAAACACAACATATCAGAACTTATGGGATACAGCAAAAGTGGTTCTAAGAGGGAGATCCAGGGGCACCTGGGTGGCTCAGTCTGTTAAGTGGCTGCCTTCGGCTCAGGTCATGATCCCAGGGTCCTGTGATAGAGCCCCACATCGGGCTCCCTGCTCAGTGGAGGGCCTGCTTCTCCCTCTCCCTCTGCCTGCCACTCTGCCTACTTATGCTCTCTGTTTCTCTGTCAAATAAATAAATTAAAAAAAAAAAAATAAGACAGAGGTCCATAGCAATAAGATCCTGCATTAAGAAGCAAGAAAGCTCCTAAATAATCAATCTAACTTTACCCTATAAGAAGCTAGGAAAAGAACAAACTGATCCCAAAATTAGAAGAAGAAAGGAAATAATAAAGAGTAGAGCAAAAATAAATGACATAGAGGATAGAAAAACAGTAGAAAAAATTTACCAAATTAAGGGTTGGTTCTTTGAAAAGGTAAACAAAACTCACAAACCTTTAGCCAGACTTTATCAAAGAAAAAAAGAGGACCTAAATTAACAAAATTATAAATGAAAAAGTAGACATTACAATTGATACCTCAGAAATACAAAGAGTTAGAAGATGCTACTATGAACAACTATATGCAATGAACTGGACAACATATAATAAGTGGAAAATTTTTAGAAACATACAACTTACCAAGACTGAATCAGTAAGAAATAAAAAATATGAATAAACCAAATACTAGTAAAGAGATTAAATCAGTAATAAAAAATCTCCCAGTGAAGGAAAGCTCAGTACCAGATACCATTGCTGCTGAATGTCAGCAGACATTTAAAGGAGAAGTAACACAAGTCTGTCTTAAACCCTTCCAAAAAATTGAAGGGGTGGGGGTGGAAAACAATCCCAAACTCATTTATAAGATCTGCATTATCCTGATACCAATACCAGAAAAAGACACTACTAGAAAAGAGAACTACAAGCCAGTATCCCTGATTAATATAACTGCAAAAATTCTCAATAAAATAGTAGCAAACCGAATATAGCATATTACAAGAATCATTCACCATGATCAAGTGGGATTTATCCTTGGGATGCAAGGATGGTTCAACATACACAAATTAATCAATGTGATAAATCACATTCATTGAATGAAAGAAAAGAATAATATGATCATCTCAATAGATGCAGAAAAAGCATTTGACAGATTTCAACATCTCTTCATGAAAAAAAGCTCTTAACAAATTAGGCATAGAAGGAACATATCTCAACATAATAAAGGCCATATATGATAAGCCCATAGCTAACATACTCACTGATGAAAGGATGAAAGCTTTTCCTATAAGATCAGGAACAAGACAAGGGTGACTACTCTCACCACTCCCATTCAACATAATACTGTAAATCCTCATTAGAACAATTACTCAAGGAAAAAAAGGTATTAGAATCAGGAAGAATTAAAATTGTCTTTATTGGCAGACAACACAATTTTATATATAGAAAATCTTAAAGACTCAGCCAGAAAGCCGTTAGATTTAATCAGTGAATTCAGTAAAGTTGCAGGATGCAAAATTAATGTACAGAAATCAGTGGCATTTCTATATACTAACAACAAAATTTCTGAAAAAGAAATAAAGAAATCAACCACATTTACAATAGCATCAAAAACAAGATAGAAATAAATTTAAGGAGGTGAACAATTTCTACATTGAAAACCACAAGACATTGATGAAAGAAATCAAAGAAGACACAAATAAATGGAAAGGTATTCCTATGTTCATGGATTGGAAGAATTAATATTGTTAAAATGTCAATACTGTTTTTACGGAAGTAGAAAAGATACTTCTAAGATTTATATGGAACCACAAAAGATCCTAAATAACCAAAGAAAAAATATCCAAAACATATAAAGAACTACAACTCAATAGCAAAAACAAACAACCCCACCACAACAAAAACAAAAACCCCCCAAACCATCTCCTAAATTACAACAAACAAACAAACAAACCGAACAACACACACACACATACACACAAACCAAAACCAAAACGAAACTCCTTCTCCAAAGAAGACATACAAAGGGCAACAGGTACATGAAAACATGTTCAACATCACTAGTCTTAGGGAAGTGCTAATTAAAGCCACAATGTCACCTCAGGTCTGTTAGAGTGGCCATGATCAAAAAGATAAGAGATGATAAATGCTGATGCGAATGCCGAGGAAAGGGAACACTTGTACACTATTGGTGGGATTATAAATTTGTTCAGTCTCACTATGGAAAACAGTATGGGGGAATCCTCAAAAAATTAAAAATAGAACTACCTTATGCTCCAGCAATTCCACTTCTGGGAATATATCCAAAAGTAATGAAAACACTAACTCAACAAAAAGGTATCTGTACTTCTATGTTCATAGCAGTGCTATTTATAATAGCTAAGTCATGGAAACAAACTACATGTCCATTGATGAATGAATGGTAAAGAATTGATGGTATGTGTATACAATGGAATATCATTCAGCCATAAAAATGAGGAAATCCTACCATTTGTGACAACATGAATGGACTTGAGGGCATTATGTTAAATGAAATAAGTTGGAGAAAAACAAATATTATATGATCTTACTTATATGCGGAATCTAAACACACATACACACACCATAAAAACCCAAACTCAGAAAAATTAGATTAGGCTTATGGTTACCAGAGGTAGTGGGTGGAGGGTGGGGGAATTGGAGGAAGATGGTCAAAAGTTACAAATTTCAGGGGCACCTGGGTGGCTCAGTCATTAAGTGCCTGCCTTCAGCTCAGGTCATGATCCCATGGTCCTGGGTTCGAGCCCTGCATTGGGCTCCCTGCTCAGCGGGAAGCCTGCTTCTCCCTCTCCCACTCCTCCTGCTTGTGTTCCCTTTCTTGCTGTCTCTCTCTCTGTCTCTGTCAAATATATAAATAAAATCTTTTTTAAAAAGTTACAAATTTCAGTTATAAGATAAATAAATACTAGGGATGTCATGTAGAACATGATGACTGTAGCTAACACTGCTGAACGATATATAGAAAAGTTGTTAAGAGAGTAAATCCTAAGAGTTCTCATCAGAAGGAGGCAATTATTCCCTCTTTATTCTTTTTTCCTTTTTATTGTATCTATATGAAAAGACAGATGTTGGCTGAACCTATTGTGGTAGTCATTTCACATTGTGTGAAATGTGTCATTATGTGATAATCAATGCATCATGTTGTATACCTTAAACATATGCAGTGATATATGTTAATTGTTTCTCAATAAAATTGGAAAATTTTTTTCAAGTCCTAAAAACGATATACTTTTTGGTAATATAACTGTAATCCTTGCTATTCTATGTACTTTTTTTTTTTTTTACCTGATTTTCATTTTATTTTTCATCTTGGAATGAAATGCTATAAAATATATTGGCTATTATGTCCTAGGTGGGCCTCATATTAGATGCTTTACATACATTATCTCATTTTATACTGTCTAACATTGGTGAAGAAGGTATGATTATCTACATGTAGAATATGGGAAAGTTGGAGCGGTTAAATAACTTTCTTATGGTAGTATGAGTGGTGAATAATGAAGCTGGAGAAACCACTGTAGCCTCCTAACTTGGCCTAATAAAAGTTCTGTACAGTCTTTCTTTCCATTAGAGTGTAAAATGTGAATTATAGCCATGAGTTTCTAGTTCCCCAGAATGCAGTAAAAGTGATTTATAAAACTCTTATAAAGTAATATTGAAGCCAATTGTGTTAGGGTTCTTCAGAGAAACAGAACCAATAGGACAGATACACACACAGGTTTATTTTAAGGAATTGGCTCATGCGATTGTGGGGCAGGCAAATCCAATATCTGTAGGGCAGGTTGGCAGGACAGAAATTCAGATAAGAGTTGATGTTACAGAGGCACCTGGATGGCCCAGTTGGTTAAGTGTCCGACTCTTGATTTTGGCTCAGGTCACGATCTCAGGGTTGCGAGATGGAGCCCTGCGTCAGTCGCCTTGCTGGGTATGGAGCCTGCTTAAGATTCTTTCGCTCCCTCTCCCTCTGCACTTTCCCACTGCCCCCCCTCTAAAAAAAGTTGAAAAAAAGAGTTGATGTTACAGGCTGGAAACTCAGGCAAGTTTCCTCTGTCGTAGTTTTGAGGAAGAAACTCCTTTGACTATAGGAAACTTTAGTCTTTGCTCCTAACGCCTTCAGCTGCTTGGCTGAAGCCAACTCACACCCAGAGTCTAGTCAAGTTGCCCAATAAAATGAACCATCACATCCACAAAGAGTGATTTTCACTGAAGAGATTTTTGAAGGTACCTGGATTCTTCACCTGCTAACTTTCCAGCTGGTTCCTGTGCCTGGATACAGACATAGGACCAGTTCAGGAAGTAATTAATACAGTAGGAGGGAAGGGAATGCTCTTTGTTTATTCCACAGTGTGCATGTGTTTCTGATGGAATTCATCATATTGTTTTCCGGATGTGGATATACATTTTTAAAAACTCTTTTAGGCTTTAAGTTATTTTTGGGGGAAGCTATTGGACTGACTGGGTTGAAGCCCCAGTTGAGAAAGGGAGGAGAAAACCACATGAAGGAAGGTGGAAGGTCAGGGGGGGTGGAATTCAAACAAATTCCAGTGCGGAGTATGATTAAGGAGGGGAAGGATGGGCTGGAAAGCCAGAGCACAGGATTGTGATTGCTGAGAGAGCTCTGCAGTGGACACTGGAAAAGAATGGGTGAATTTGCTTTACAAGCACAGTGGGAACACTTTACCAATTTGCTTGTTGTAGACAATTAAAAGTCCGAAAAATATGGGTATTGCCGTTTTTATGTTTTAAGTAGCATAATATCACTGTTCTGAAACTGTTATAGGAAATATGTGTAAATGGTATGTTTACGATAATCTCCTATTCAATTCCTGTGTGAAAGGAGGAAGTGAACAAGCTCACTTGTACACCCTTATTCTCCGTGTGCGTGAGCAAAAGGACAAACGAACGAATGAATGGTTCAGTAGCGCTTTGGTACACTGGCACACTACCATCTCAGCAGGGCCTTGCACGACGCTGACCAGCTGCAGCTTCTCTAAGGGGTGGGATTCCAGTATCACTCACTGGCGCCTGGGGGCCTGGGGTGTAGCTGGAGGCAAATGCAGTGATTTGGAGATCTTGGAGATCAGTGACTTGCTAGCCTTTTACTTGAAACCAGTCTGAGTCACCATGAACTTGGGGGCTTCTCAGAGAGACCCCACATCTTGAGCTTTCTTGCAAGACTTGCCTGGGACCCACTCATTTTTCTGCTGCTCTTCTCCGGCTCCCCACTGTTACACTTCTTTCTGATGTGTCAGCTCCTTCTAGGCAAACTACCTTAACTTCTTACCCTATCCGCCACATCCCAGCCTTCCTCTCACTTTCTCTTTTCCTAGTCTCTAAATATTTCTCACATTCATTCTCCTTACATCGCTAATGTTAGTGATTTAGCTCAGGTTGTCATCATTTGCTGGACTGTAACAATAATTGCCAACTACTCTTGTCTGAGGTTGACCCCTAGCCAGTCCATTCTCTCCATGGCTGTCAGAGTCATCCATCTAGAAGGGAAAACTACTTATAACCCTTCAGCAACAGTCTGGCTCCTGGTCAAGTCCAGGCTCTAGCACTCAAGCAAGGCCCTCTGTGATCTCCATTTATCACCTTCATCCCCAGCCTCATCTGCTCCCTCTCATTGTAAGCTTCCCAAAGCATCTCATGCTTTGCCTACATCTCATTCTAAAGTATTGGTTAGATAACTTGTAGGTGTCCACATCCTTTTCCTCTTTCTCCACTATTTTTTTAGTTACCTTAATACCCACTTTTAAAAAAAGATATTATTTATTTGAGAGAGAGAGAGCACAAGCAGGGGGAGGGGTGGAGGGAGAGGGAGAAGCAAACTCCCCGCTGAGCAGGGAGCCCGATGTTGGACTCGATCCCAGGGTCCTGAGATCATGACCTGAGCTGAAGGCAGATGTTTAACTGACTGAACCACCCAGGTGCCCCTTTAATACCCACTTTGGAATAAGGTAGCAGTAAGCAAGGAAGCAAGCAAGTATATTTCCTTCTACTTTGGTTCTAGAGTAATTCTAGGTAGCCTTAAAAAGAAAAATGATGCTGGAGGAAGAAGGAGATGTAGGAGGAGATAGCTGCTGTGGTGATCTTGTTGGTGGGCTCTGTGTGTTTGTGAGACAGACAGACAGACAGGCACTCAGGACATCTCTAGCCCTAGTTGGCAGAGCTTCCTCTTTGAACCTCTACTCCCGTGGGAACCACCTGCTGAACCTCTACTCCCGTGGGACCAAGCTTCGAGCCAGTGGATTCATTCAATAGATAGTCATGAGGGGCCCACTCCCAAGAATTGAGATTCTAAAGTAAATATGACACGGTCACTGCCCACACAGTGAGTTTGAATCTTAGTCTATAAACTCTAGTATAAGATATATCACTTTTTCTCTCTCTCTTTTTTCCTGTCAACTTAAGTTCTGACTCCCAGGCTCCCATTATGCTGGGTTGGATGTTCCTTGCTTCCTCCATCTTGGAGTTGTGTTAATGTTCCGGGTTCTTATAAGATGCCAAAGTGTCAGCGAATGGGGGGAAATCTTTGTGCCTCCAGGCTGTGCTGACCCCCCCCCCCCCCGATGATGACCCCATTGGGCCCTTTAGGCTGTTTCTGGCTTACTCTCAGGACACAAGGATCTTGAAAGGTGTACCACAGGGTTGGTCCCCTAGACATACCAGACAGCCATCTGTTTATGGGTAATTTTCTGGGATTCAAGAAGTCCCCTGCTCCAGGATCTACAGATGTTCCCTATAGCCCAAGAGGGCCTCTTCTTAGGCTGGGGAAAGTCCTTTTCCCCAGAACCCTCTGCCTCTTTCTATAACCCTAGTCTCAACAGATTTAGGTTTGTGGAAAACAAAAGCCAAGGATACTTACAGTCTGTTTCTGCTTCCTGCCCTGACACATAGCTTCCCCTAGGGATAAAGAAAGGAAGGGACAGAGCCAAATTACCTTCTGAAAGAGAGATCCATCACAAAAAGAAAAAGAAATCTGAGGGAGCCCTTAGTATATTGTATATGTAGGTGCTCTGAGCCACACAGTTGTTCCAGACGGATCTTAAGTGTTCCAAGAGTGGGATGTATAGCACATCTTCAAGAAAACCCAAATACTAGTTAAAGGCATTTGGAATGTACTTAGCATTTATTCCCCAGAGAAGAGGCTATGATTGGACTGGGCTACCACCATCCAGTATGAAGCATCCCAGCTGGGCAGAGTTTTCCACCAAATCAGCCCAGGGGCAGTGGGCTTCCTTATGCTCAGGCAGTGATTCATGATTCTAGTCAGCTGTGGTTTATGGTGGCAGGCTTATTTTCACATAATACACCTGGAAACAAGCACTGTTTTCTTCAGAAAGGGACCATGGAAGTGCCAAGTACTTAAAATTTCATGTACTTGGCTTCAGTGCAATAATAAGGCACTTTTTTTTAAATGAAAAAGTAATTTTTCCACTTAATTTAAGCAGTAACTGTTTGAAGTGAGAGAATAACTATGTAAAAGCTATTATCAAAAGCAATTTTCTGAAATCACATTAATGAAGATAGGTAATGAAAATGAAGGTATAAAGACATCATCCTGCTTATGTTTCTACAGGGAAGAATTGAATACCTATAATTGCTTTTTTTTTTTAATAGTAATGTGTTTGTCCTAAGTTTTGGCTGTTGTTTCCAACAATGGAGAGAGTGAATTTAAAAGAAACAGAAGAGGACTGTATTGGAAAGATAAAAGGATACCACAAAGAACTGAAATGTTCAACAAACACTCTTGGGAAGGATAGGAAGGATAGATATGGAAACTACATAGACCTTGCTTGCTGAGAGCTGTTACTAATGTGACCTCATTCCAATAACTTCCAGTCACTGTGTCTCTGTTTGTTGCTTCAAATTCCCTGGAATGACAATCATATTGGCTCAGCTGGAGTAAGTCATCTACCCTTGGATCATGCCAATGTGAATAGGTAACATCACTTAATGCTTAAATTCACTTAATGCTTTCTCCGTGTTGGGCATTGCTATAAGCACTTTTCACGTATTGTCTATTCTGCTACAACAGCCTTATGTCTTATGCACTGTTATGTTTCCCATTTCTCAGATGAGAAAACCAAAGCCCAGAGAGGCCAAGCAGTTTTCTCAAGGTCATATAGCTTTTCCCCAACATTCAGTCTTTGGCACAGTATGCACATATCTTTAACTTTATAACAAGACAGTATAGATAGTAGTTGGGGTTTGGTCTTTGCAAATGTCCTGTGTTTCTGTCTTAGGCCCCTTATGTGTGATCATAGCCCACATCTTCTTTTTAACAGAAGTCAGAGCTATAACCTGGCTGTTGATAGTATTTGGTATCAAAACACCTTCCATGACCTACACAAACGTAGGGGAAACATTTGGTAGCAGATGTGACCATGGGTAGGGGCCGGAGCAGACAACAGTGGGGGTCAGCAGCAACAGTGATGGGTGGGTGGGCCCGCCAGATCGATGGAGATCATGAGCCAGCATTTATGGAAGTCATACAGTTTGGTTCCATTTCCTGGGCATTGGAAATGTTAACTAGGGTTCTTGGGGATGGAGCAGAATGAGATCAGCACTTGAATGCCAGGAGGAACATGGAATCACACATTTCTATTTAAAAACTAATTTAACTGAGATATTTTGATAACCTTCTCCTTTTGTTTTGTCCCCTTCTCTCCAGTTTCCTTTTTTAAACTTCTTTTTAAAATGTCATTCTATTGATTACCATTATCCTTTACTTTCCTAACCTCTGTGGTTCCTTTACTTTCTGAATGCAACAGTGTTACCCGTTCCTTCCTTTATGGCTTAGTTTATGCTAGGTGCCACAGACTCATAGGCCAGGCATCATAGATAAATGAAGTGGGCCAGGTAGGCACTGTGTCAGAATGGAAAGCACATGTCCTTTCCAAAAAGGGAAAATATTGCTAAGCTCAATGCTTCACATCTACATTTTCATGTAAAATTCCCAATTTTTAAATGTTTGTCATTAGTCGGTTTTCAAAAATGAGTAGGCCAACCACAAAGCATCTGTAAGATGGCTCTATCAGCAGTTGGCAGTTTTGGACGTGATACTGTTGGAGGAATGAGGGTGGTGGGGAACACTTGAATCTCCATCTTGGCTTCTAAAGGGACTATAGATGCTCTAGTCTGTTTTCTGAGTCAGCGTCTCTCTACTAATTGGCTTTATATTATTAATCACATCTTTATTATTTATTTATTTTAAAAAATATTTTATTTATTTATTTGAGAGAGAGAGTAATCGAGAGAGAGAGAGAGAGAACATGAGCAGGGGGAGGGGTAGAGGAAGAGGGGGAAGCAGGCTCCCCGCTGAGCAGGTAGCCTGATGTGAGACTCGATCCAGATCCCAGGCCGGCGGGATCATGACCTGAGCTGAAGGCAGGCACTTAACCACCTGAGCCACCCAGGCGCCCCTTAATCACATCTTTATGTATATATTTGCATTATCGTACTGGAAGAAATAGTTTTCAGCCTAACCCATTAAGATGATAATATTTGAATGTAAGTTGGCTGTTTTATTTCCTCTACTCTTCCAGTTGGATTTTAAGCTCCTCCAAGGCAGAAACCTATGTGTGCAGAAGACATATTTTTAATTGATTGATATAAATAAATATCCACTTAAAATATAAGATGAGGTATTCTCTAGTTAAAGAGACGTTTTTGGTATTCAAGTTTGTCTTCCTAATGTGTTTCTGTTTTGTGGGGCTGTTTTTAGTGTTGTGTTCACCCTTCCTTTAGGCAAATTATTTGGAGAGACTATCTGCAGGTCCTCAAATGCAGACTAGTTCTGGTTGTCTCTGTTTTTAATATGATTGAATGAAGCTGGACTTGCAAAAAAAAGTCTATTTGTAAAAGATTTTTACAATTTAAAAGAATTTGGTATTTTGATACCTAATATAATTTTTCTTTTATTTGTGATCTTCGTGGGGAGAAGATTTGCGGAGGTGTCAGAACACATGGGACCAAAGAATATTAGAGTTGGGAGAGAAAAGTAAAATCAATGTTGCACTCAGTGAAGGCTTGGTTTCTTGGAGTGGGAAGATGCTTACTATCATACAAAGGAGTCCTTTCCACTTTTAAGTGGTTGTATATTTTTGTATGCTTTTTCTTCATTGTGAACTGAGAGCTGTCTCTGATAATTTCAGTCCTTTGGGCCTAGTACTGAGCACAGAACAAGTCTACTCCTTTTGGGTTCCCCAAATGCATGGTAAGATCTTTAAGGGCTATATGTTAAGATATTCTTCCTAGTGCCTATGAACCACATTTTAGGGCATTTAATAGCATGTGGTTGAGAGCACAGGCATTTAGATCAAAGGACCCAGATGGAAATTCTGGCTCTTCTGACAGAATGACTGTGGACAAGTTACTTAACCTCTCCAAACCTCTTTCTTGGGTTGCAGTGAATATAAATAAGAAAGTGAATGAAAATGCTTAGTACAGTCCCTGATGACGGTCATTCAGTGAATGATGTGTATAGTTAGAACATGCTGGTTAGACTGAAAGGAAGGAAGTCTTGCAGAATGTTTTAATGCTAAGCCAAGACTGCCTAGAATCTGAAGCCATGCTCCCCCCAGAAATGAGTGTTTGATACTTATCTTGGAGAGCTCCTTATACAGCTAGAGGAAAATTATGTTGTGTGAACTTAGTTTCCCCAGAAACATAACACCATGGAACACTCTTAACTAAAGCATAATCTTTCTACTCTAGGAAGAGTCTGTGTCCTGAATTCCAGTGGTTTTCTTTCACAGGCTTATGAACTGGGCCTCTCCACCTAGAAAGAGACTTTTGACTTCCTTCTTTGCCCAAAGCCTCCTTCCTGGAGTGAGATCCAAGAACCTTTCAGCTTCTCTTCCTTCTAACCTCTCTTTCTTACTCCACCTAGACTCTTCTTCCTCTCAGATCCCCTAAAAGGAGAGAGTGAGGGACAGCTGATGTCTTGCCAAAGCAGAAGCCCCCTCTCTTTTATTTGAAGGTGGTTTCCAGGGGCTCCTGGGTGGCTTAGTTGGTTAAGCGCCTGCCTTCGGCTCAGGTCATGATCCCAGGGTCTTGGGATCGAGTCCTGTGTCAGTCTTCCTGCTCAACAGGGAGTCTGCTTCTCCTGCTCCCTCTACTGTTTCCTCTACTTGTGAGCTCTCTCCCTCCCTCTCTCTCTTCTCTTGCTCTCTGTCAAATAAATAAATAAAATCTTAAAAAAAAATAGAGGTGCTTTCCAGATGGGAGGCTAATTAAGAGTTATTCATTTGATAAGAGAGTACTTGAATTATTCAACTGGTTTTGAAAAAAATTTAAAAACAAGCACATAGTCCCCACAGTTTACTGTAACTCATTTTGTCTTCAAGGGGTTAAACACATTGTCTTACATTTTCATTAATTGTTTTCTTCAGCATCTGTTTATTTGTGGTGGATTGTTTTCTTTAGGATCTTTAACATTAGATAATAGGCCCTTGCTTTTTTGACTTACTTCCCAGTAAAAAACTAGTATATAAGTGTCTTTTGGGGCCATACTGTGTATTTTTACATAATATGCAAAAAGTTAGTATTTGTACTTACCTAATCAATTGGATTTTAAACAAAATTGGAATCTTCACGTTTTTAAAGTTTTGCTATCTTTCTTTTTGTTTATGTAAAATATAAAAAAAGTGATATTGAACCAACTTTAGGTTTACTGGACTATGTATTAAATGAATAATGGTGCCTATTTTATATCCTTCCATCTAAAACTCTGCTTGGGACTGAGGCAAGCACATCACCTTTCTCAGGGGTCTTGTTGACATAGGCTACTGCTTTGGTGCTTCTCTAATTCTCTAAGTGTATATCAAGAAATGCTATGAGAAATCATTCAGATGGACTATCACTGTGTATTTACAACCCAGGATTTTGATATTGTGAGAACAGACCTAGACTAAGCAATACTTAGAGAAACTGAGAAAGGTCTTGTTTACGTGTTTCCCCCCAACTCTTCATTTTGACAATATTCGAATGTATAGAAAAGTTGAAAGAGTAGTATAGTGAATACTTATTAACCTATTGCTATATTTACCAGTTCTCTCTGTTTTATTAAAACAATTGAAAATAAGTGCAGACTTCATGAGTTTCTCCAGCCTGGAAGGTAAGAATAAAGTGTCCCAGGATAAGGACTCTTTCTTATACAACCACAGTATCATTGTCATACCTTACAAAATCAACAATAATTTCCCAATAATATCTAATAAACAATCCATGATCTATGTTCAGCTGTTCCCAGTTGTCTCTAACATGTCTTTTTTAGCTTAAAAAAAAGTATAGAATCTCATCAAGGTTCATGAATTTGTTGTTATGTTTCATTTGTCTTTTAAATTTAGAACAGTCTCTGTTTTTTTGGGTGTGTATATTTCTTAACATTGACCTTTATGAAGAGTGCAGGATAGTTATTTTATCGAATGCCCCACAATCTAGATTATCTAATTATTTCTTTTCTTTTTTTAATTTAAAATATTTTATTTATTTGTTTAAGAGAGAAAGAGAGTGTGAGTGGGGGAGCAACAGAGCGGAAGGGGGAAAGAATCTCAAGCAAGCTCTGCACTGAGTGGAGCCTGGCATTGGGCTCCATCTCATGACCCCGAGATCATGACCTGAGCCTCAACCAAGAGTCACATGCTTAACTGACTGAGCCACCCAGGCGCCCCTGCCTAATTATTTCTTTATGTGCTTTTTAGTTTTTAACCTTTTGGAAATATATTTACAGAAGTGTGCATAAAATATAGGTATGAAGGTTTGTGGAAGTTACCTTTCCAGTCTCTGGGATCCTAAAAGTCCTGCTCTTTTACAAACCCTTATCTCTGCACTTGTTTCTCCATTGCATTTAGAGAATGCCTAGTGCAGAGACAATTTCCTGGCACTTTCCTGCAGATCAGGGTGCTAAGGCTGGGCGGCTTCCAATTTAGGCAGTTCCATTGTACTTATCTCAGATCCCCCACCGGGGTTTCAATTAGAGAAGTTATTGTTTAGTTCCCCTTCTAAAAATGTTGCATTCTGTAATTATCCTGGCTTTAAGAGATTTGGGTTGTTTTTATACCATGTGAATGCACTGGCTATTAGGAAAGTCACTTTAAAATTTTGGTGATCTAATTCAATTGTTAAAACTGCCTTAATAATTAGGTTGTAATAAGACACAATACAGGGTGTTTAGGTTCCTCACAACCTGGTGTTTTGGGCTGTAGAGACCCAGCATCGGTCCAGAGGTGGTTCAGAGTTCTTTATTAAAAAAAAAAAAAAAAAAAAAAGCCAAATGTTAAAAATATTATGACCTAGGTCAACTTTGTGTTTACTCTCCTAATTACCCTTACTTCTCTTCCCGCATACTCCACAGTGCTTTCTTATTTCTCTTGTTCTCAACGCAAATGCCAAATGGTGATGACAGATGATGGTGTAAATTGGGGTCCTTAACCTGAAATCAGTGGGTCAGTGAACCCAAGAAAATCATATGCAACATTTGTGTATATTTGCCCACTTGCTGTGTTCTGGAGAGATGTTTCCATAGATTGCTTCAACTTTTCAGGGGTGCCTGTGAGCGCCAAGTGGTTAAAAGCACTGGTTAAATAGTTACTTCTTCCTAGGGCCTTTGCTATTCTGACTCTTGGTATAGTATCTTTCTTTTTAGTAATCTTTTTTGTGTATTTGTTTTGGATTAAAAAATTACAAGCAATAAAATTAAATCTATTTATAGTATTAGTCAACACCCAGAGATAACCATTCTTTACATACTAGTAAATGGTTATCTATCTACCTATCATCTGTCTACCTATTTATCAATCATTTATCTATTCATCCATCTACACACACACACACATTTTTTAAAGGAATCATTCTATATGAACTCTTTATACTTTTCTAAGTGTCGATCAATAACACTTTTAATTGTTGCATTGTAGTTCATTATATGGCTGTACTGTCATTATCCCATCTCCTGTTCATGGACATAGATATTTATATTTTAATAGGAATCAAACCTTAGACTACAAGAGAGATCTTGGGGCTTTTGCTGGTCACGAGAACCCTCTTTCTTTGTCTTTTCCTTGCTAGCCCCACATCAAAGGTGAGGCTTTGGATTTCGGGCCAGAGAACATGTTTGCTTTTTCCAAAAAAAGGAGACTTGTACTCTTACACTCCTCCCTCTAGCCCCCGAGATAGTGACATGAATTGGCAAGTCATCTGAAATCAGTAAAGCATATAATAGTTTTATAGGATTGATCGCCTTCAGAGCAGCTGCTTTTAAGTCCATTCTCAATTTTCAAGGTTCAAATGGGCCTAATTTTGTATAGTTTACTTACATTTTAAAAAATGTTTATGAAAATTATTATGGAAAAAAAACCCTAATACTTTCTTCAAATGCTTGAATCGTGTAGCCTGGGAGACTTTACCAAATATAAATATGTATGATTTCCCTGGGTCTGTGTGTCTGTGTCCAAATTTTCATGATATATTGCTGAAAGAGGTGTTGCTGATTGGCTTTTCTTCCTCTTCTCTCTTATCTGTTTACCACTGACACTACCAGATTAGAGGCTGCCCCAGTCAACACCCTTGGGTCCTGGGGTAGTAACTGTTCCCATCTGGCTATGTGTGATTAATGGTGTTTATGTCATGGCATAAATCAGGTCTTGCTGTTCAATCAGCTGAGACTCTGGCCATTAAAAAAAATTACTCTAGCTATAAAAATCAATAACCAGTGGTTTTTGGAATGGAGCAGTTCTTTAACAGTTATGACCTAAGTCTGTCTGTAAAGATAAACAAATTACTATAGTCACTGAAATTGTGCAGGCAACAACAAGAAATATAATCTCACAGATAAAGGATGACCTTAAGTAAGGACAAGTTGGGAGCCATTTTAAGGAAGATAAGGCAACCAAAGAAACCCAATACTCTTTTGAAAGTCTTCAAGAATGTCCCCCTTTTTCATGGATCCAGCCGACAACACCACCTCAGAGAGCTCAAGAGGAATTTTCTGAAAAGCATGGAAAATAAATTAAGTTGATAATAGCATTCTGTGACTGACTTAATACCACTCACAACTCTGTGGACTCTAGCTACAATACAGAAAATCGATTTTATTTATTTACCTCATGTTTGCCTCATGCATTATTGCCACGAGGAGAACACACAAAATCTGAATAAATAAATTAGCCAAGGTGATGAAATGGCAGGTAAAATAAAATGGAAGACCACTTCTTCGGGAAAGAATAGAGCTAAAGATAAACCTTAGACACTTTGTGGGAGATACTATGTGTGCTGTTAAAATGGTAGTGGTGACCGTATGTAACAGCATGCCTGAATAGAGCGAGGCAAGATTAATAGTCCTGAGTCACTTGTAGTTTGTTTCACAGGCTGTGGGCGAGTGCTTTGGGATGTTGCTCACACAGCCTGTTTTGCTGCAGTAGCCACTGCTTTTGTGAGCAGCCCAGTGTTTTTGCTCAAATTGGAGTATGCCTCACTGATTCCTGTCAGCGACTTGCTTCTTAGGAATCGGTGACTGCAAGATACGTTTCAGGAACTCGCGTTGTACCAGTTTTGCCATCTTTACAATGTGCCTCACTTAGCCAAGTGGAATTCTAAATGGAAAAGTGAAGATTTCCCTTGGATACTTTATAACTCTGTTCCCAGAGCGGGTCACGTCCTGATTTCCACAGTAAGCTGGTGGCTCTCTCCAGGATCACAGACCCAACTCCATCAAGAAGGCAGGACTAATCCCTTGTGCCCTTTCCCCGTATGGAAGATAGAACCCTTTTAGGCAAGATATGATCCCGCAGATTTGTTCCTACTCCATGAAGGGAGGACTAACCTCCAGGCAAACTGCTTTGGTGGAAGCATCCTGTTTCTGGCTTCCCTGTGTGATGACCGGGAGCTGAGAAGGGCTCTGTTTCCTGTCACTCCGCTGCCATCATCCTCATTTACATTATTGGCAGCTGTTACTTTGTTAGAAGTTTAAATTATCTGAAGAACTCTCCACTGAGTTCAGATGTTTGTTTATTGGCGCTGTCCTAGGCTTCTGAAAACAGTCTTTTGTGTTCTCCTAGCCTTAAGAAAAGCTCTTCTCAGAATCTGCCCTTCCTCCCTCCTTGCTCTTTTCTGGGAACCTGCTTCAATCTCATGAAGCAAATTAAATAAAGAGGACAAGGGGCTTAAAGCTCGTCAGAAAGGAGACTCCAGCGGTGAGGCGACCCGAAACGGAAAGGAATTGGGACTCAACATCCTGCATTTGTGCTTTGTTTTTGAAACTTCGAGTTAGTTGCCTTAATGAATTAACCAGCAGCCTAGTAATGGAAAATGTTTCTCCTGTCCTGGTGGGGGAGCCAAATACTACAGATTTGTAACAGGAAGGCTGTTGATTCTGGCTTCATTGTTGGCCCAGTCATTTGTGAGCTGGTGGCCGGACCGCAGGCCACACACTTCTGTGCAAATCTTCCATGTATTGGGACTGCCTGGGTTTTGTTTCTGCAGTCGGAGACGCGGCTGAGAAAAGATGGTGAGCCCTGGGTTCCATTTCTTGTTTGTGTATCCCTTCAGCATTGAGGATGGTGCAGGATGCCAGACTCTGTTCGGGGGCAGGGAGGGGGCTGTTGAAATCGATGAGCATATGTGAGTGTTTTGCTGTTAATGCTGTTTTTCTGTGTCATCCTCTGTAGAGTTCCGGGAACGCGTCCTATCGCTGCTCTATGTCTTCCTCTGCGGATTTTTCTGATGAGGATGATTTCAGCCAGAAATCTGGCTCTGCATCTCCAGCTCCGGGAGACACCTTACCCTGGAATTTGCCTAAACATGAGAGATCAAAACGAAAGATTCACGGGGGCTCGGTGCTGGACCCCGCTGAGAGGGCAGTGCTTAGGATAGCAGGTAAGCGCGTCTGGGGAGGGGACGGACCCCTGACGGGAGTTGCGGAAATTCACCCATCTGCGCCCCTGGGGGCCGGAGCTGGGAGCTGATGCACTGGGCCGAGATCTGTGCTCAAGGTGGGGGAGGAGGATGACCATGTTTATTTACTTTATGCCTGATTTCTATCGAGAAAGCAGTTTGCCCAGCCTGCTGGTGACTAAGCTGTTTGGCCCTGTTCTGGTTGGATGGATTGATACCTTCAATTGCAAGGGGGATATTTACAGACATCTGCATTAAACTTTCCTATTTACACGCCCTAGCTGCTGTGACGTTCTGAAAGTATTAACTTCTGTGATTCCTAGTATATTTGCTAGAACCTGTGAGGAAGCTGCCTTCATTTCCATTTTTTGCCTGGGTCACTGAGCTCCACAGATTTAACTGGGGTAGATTCCTGGTGTTTGATACCCAGGATTGCAGAGGGAATTTCAGCAACTTGGATGCCATTTTTTTTTTTTTTAAATGTAGCATCTCTGTCAGTGTCATGTGTCATAGCAGCTTTCTGTCCCTGGTGCTTTTGAAGGTTTAGCCATCATGCATTCCTGATTAATTAATATGGGGGAGGTGCCAACGTTTCTGTTCTGTTACCGGTGTTCCCTTGCACTGGGCGTAGAAGTCGAACCAGAAGGGATGGCTTATTTTACCCAGCTGAAAGCTGAGAACACTGAGGAAACCAATCTTCCAACTTGAAGTGCCTGCGTGGTTTCTTCGTTGCGTGTTCTGTGCACAAGACTTGCTTCCTGGGGCGATTGGTCCTCAGTTCCCCCAGTAATTTTCTCTCTCTCAGAATGGTAATGGGTAGGATGTACTAAGTCTTTTGGTGGCTTTTGCAAAGGCCAAAGGTCAGGTTTTGTCCAGAGCTGGTTTCTGCAGCCAGTGGATCTGGCCTCCTTTCTTCTCCACTCCCGGACTCTCACTCTGGGGTGGTGGGTGTGTGCCCACTCAGTTTTTTTTTGCCTCCCACTGTAATGCAAAGTTGGTACTTTTTCTTCCTCTGAGGGGCTGGTGGTGACTAGTCCAGATCCCAGGCACCACAGCAGCAGAGACTCCCCCGATGGTCCCCCTGGTAGGATTTTCTGATTACAGGAAAAACAAACAGCGCCCAGCCAGCCATTCTCTAGTCTGGGTTTCTGGGGCAAAAGCCTTGAGCTTCTTCTGGCTGCTGTTGTGATGCTGCCCGTTCTCTTCCAGGCCTTGAGGGGAGGGGTGGAGCGGCGAAAGGGTGGGAGGAGGGAGGATCCTAGAGGGAGACTGTTTGGGAGCCAGTGAGAGCAAGCAGGGGTAGCTTGGGGGAGCTGGGGGAGACCTAGATCTCACCACCCTCCTCAAGTACTAAAAAGTGTTTAGTCACTGAGGCCTGAGTCCTTGCCGTGTTGAGATACTTCTCCGCTCCCCCACCCCGCCCCTCCATGAGCAGGTCTGAGGCATGGAGAGGAGGAGGCAGTATCTGCACCCTATCTTTGGCTCAGCAGAAAGGGAAGACAGGTGAAAGCAGGGTGCTGAGAGAATTTGGGGCTCTGGCCCATCAGAACAGGATGCCTGTGTTCCATTTATTTCTGTGGAAGGAAGAAGGTGCTTCTGGCTTGAGGGTTTTGTTGATGGTGGCAGAAGTGGATAATTTGCTTTTGGTAGTGCAGGAAGGGGTTATGAGAGAAGGACGGGTCAGGTATTTGTGAGGGGGAATGAGATTATATAAATTGAGGAAAACAACTAGGCCGGAAGTCCAGAGAAGTTGGGGGGGACTAATCGTCCGTGTACACTGTAGGTGGGGAAGAAATGGAAGAACTGGGGGTTCTGATGGGATGCAGTGGACAAGCAGATGCTGATATTGGTAGACTGTAGACTCATTGAGAGTAGGGGCCATGTTTTATGTGTTGTAAAATGTTCGCTGAGTGGGGATAGCTATGAAGTTAGTGGTCATTAATGAACTCAAGACCTCAAAGTTACATACTTTAAAGAAATTAATAAAAAACAAAACTACAAACAGAATAAGCAGCCCTAGTATGGAAATGTGCTACTTTTTAAAAAATAAATACTGGTAAGTTGGCTGTTTTCTACACAAATCATGATAATTGTATCTTGGGAGCAGAGACTTGGAGGCCAGTCTTCAAATATCTGTTTAATAAGAATGTGGCTAAAATAGGAAATTCAAATATGTTATCTCTTCACCACTGATCACGCAGTGCGAAGATAAGGGTACAGGGCATCTGAGGGATTTTGATGCTGTGGATAGTTTGAAAATATACCATGAAAAGATTTTGATTTTTAACTTTAGTAGACATTTTCACACTCTGCCTGAAATTCACCCCTAGTAAGAGATGGGGTGAGGTTCAGAAATGGTATGAGGATGTCCATTGTGTTCATTACTTAGTAATAAAGAAGTTGAAAGTCCAATATTTTTATTTGTTTTTAAGGTCATAAAAATAGAACTGAACATGAAAATGCCTAGAGTCAAAAAGACCATATGGTCTGTGAGATAACTAAATTCATCCACATTTTAATAAATATCGATCAAGTCCCTGGAATAAAATGAAGAAAAGCACATAGTTCTGCTTTTAAAGAAGTTATAGTCCAATATGATAACTGGATGTGTTGTTAGACAGTCACAATATGGTGTGAGAAATTAGTTGTTATGGCTATATAAGTACCTAATATGAAAAGAATTCTAAGGAGAGTCTAATTAACTTGGACGGAGAATGGAGCCTGAAGTCTTCTGAGGGGAGGTGCCACTTGAAGTGAGAACTGAAGAGCTTGATGGGAATAGGGGGAAAGGAGGCCACTTCAGAGGGATGGAACCATAAGAACAAAGGTAGGGAGATGTGTTTATATGGAAATTTCAGGTGCTATGCATAGTAGAACATGGGATTTGGTAGAGAATAGCAGAAATGGAAGGGTACCTGTGTGCGATACTGAGGAGATTGGACCATTCATGCTGTAAGTGGTGGGGAATTATTCAAAGATTTTTCAGCAGTGCAGTGATATAATTAGGTTTACATTCTAGAGAGTCTTATGTCACATGTCTGACATTTGACAATTTTAAAAGTGCTTTTGCACTTATTGTAGTGTTCTCATTTTAAAATCAGAGACTATATGCCTTTCCTATCTCAGGGTCAAGGTGAGAAAAAGATGACAAAGTGTAAGGAATGGGTCTTTATAATATCCATTGTATAAATGACTTTTACATAACAACTATAGATCTGCTGTTCTTAGTTACTGGATATAGTAGGCTGAGTTTTTTATTCTTGAAGTGCCTGTACAGGTACATGGTTTGTTGGGAACAGTGCTATTTTAAAATATGGATTTTTGTCCCATGTAAATTCTTTAAAGTTGGAATCAAAGGGTCTAGGTAGAGTCAGACTTTGGATTCAGGCAAACTTGGATTTTAATTTTCCCTCCATCACAAGCTAGTTGTATTTTCTTTGGCAACTTACTGAATTTTTCTCAGCTTCATTTTCTCTATCAAAGGGTCACGGCTGTGGCAAGTAAATAAAGTAATGAGTGCAAAACATTTCGTAAATTCTTTGGTACATGGTATTTCACTGCTAGGGATACTCCACAGTGGTTCTCTCACTTTTGGGAATCCAGAAACCTCTAATCTTAGAACAAAGTGGTGGAACCCAACTTTTTTGTTCATGTGGATCTTAGCAATCAATATTTACCTTATTAGAAATGAAAAAAAAGTTCTTTGGTAAATACATGGTAAATACTGTATAAATGATAGTTTGCTGATGGTCAGATGCTCTTATTTTTTTAAAAGATTTATTTATTTGAGAGAGAGAGAGATTAAGAGCAGGGGGAAGGGCAGAGGGAGAGAGAGGATCACAAGCAGACTCTGTGCTAAGTGCGGAGCCCCACATGGGGCTCGATCTCACGACTCTGAGATCATGACCCAAGCTGAAACCAAGTGTCGGATGCTTAACGGACTGAGTCACCAGGCGCTTCATGGTCAGATGTTCTTATAAGCACTTACTATGTTATCACATTTAGTCTCTGAACAACCTTATGAAGTAGGTATAATTATTTTCTCCATTTTTCAGTCCAGAAATCTGCTGAGAGAGGGAGAGATTCTTCCCAAGGTCATACAACTAGCAAGTGGTGGATCTATGATCTGAATTCAGGCATTCTTAACTCCAGAGGCCAGCCTCTTAACTGCTGTGCTTAACTTCTGCTTCCCTATGGAATAGACTATTATTATTAGCCGATTGACCCAATATTACCATTTCAAGAATGCATGAGGTAAAGACTGTCTTTACAGAAAACCCCAATGCTGCTGTTCATTTATACTATCTCCTTAAAAGGAGAGTTAAAATCAATTAAGAGGGCACTGATTATATTCACAAAACTGGATGCTGCTGGGTTTCAGTCTCTGATGGAGGCTCAGACTGTGCTCTCAATGACCCTACTCATTGTAAAGGAGACAAAACAGTTTTGAGAGAGATTCATGTACGTGTGTGGTCTATAAATGGAATGACTTTTAGAGATCTAATTGTTAACTTTTTCATTTCAAGAAGGTGTCACAAATGATGCATGTTTGTTACTTCATGAACTAATGTGTACATAAATGCACACCAAGTTGCGAGAAAACTAGTGATCCTAGGGGCTTGGTGGGACATGGACTCGATCTCTGATTATAAGCCAGTGGTCAGGATAGGATAGCAAAGAGAGCTACGGTCTTGCTTTGGAATAACAAAAGTAGGGCAGTTGCTCAGGAGAAGTAAAGATTTCCAATTCTAACTCAAGTAAGTTTTTTTTCAAGAGTGTACAGTTTTTAGGAGTACTCATCGGCATCTAAGAGTTAATGGAAAATGGTCCAGATTCACAACACTGAAAGGGGGAAAAAAACATCAAGGACAAAAGGTCAGTACATATGAAAGGAAGAAATGGGGAGGGAAGAGGTGAGCCAGAGGTGAAGCTGTCAAGTCAGAAGGTCAACAACACATTGATTTATCTATTAATAATAATAGCTAACATATAAAGCCACAAATTTATAAGGTAGGCATTATTATCCCCATTTTACTGATGAAGAGAGGCCAGAGAGGGTAAGTAACTTGGCCATGTCACACAGTTAGTAAGGCAGGATGCTGACTTCAATCAGTACTCTTAAACACATCTATTTACGCGTCTGAGTAACCAAATGGTCCCTGGACCCTTAAAATTCACCACTTTAGTATGTGACAATCCAAAGTTAAGGGAACTGTGTCTGTTTTGTTCAAATTCAGAAGATACCAGTACTGTGTGGAAGGAATAATGGGTAAAGAGAAGGAGGGAGGGGACAAAGTAAGCTGGGGGCACTGAGAACCGGCTGTGGCCGCCTCCCGGGAGCGCAGCGGCAGATGCTCGGGCCGGCTCTGGGGGGCGGAAGGGAGGGACCGAGGGCTGGTCCGCCGGGCGCGCAGGCGCAGTGGCTTCCAGGCTGTCAGGCCCTGACGCGCAGGGCCACCTGCAGAGGCCGCGCCGACCCGCCCCCGAGATGTGCCCTGGGCAAGGACCCCGGACTCTCTCCGCCCCGTGCTGCCACTGAGTGACCTGAGTCCTCTGTGCCCTAAGCGGTGTCGAAGAGTATTTTCCACTCTTGTCCCCGTCATCCCTTTCCCGGGGAGACCGCCGACTGCTCAGCCCGTTTGGGGGGGAGGGTGAGGGGAGGGGCTGCTGCGCTCGTCGGTGACCGGGATCTGTGGCTTTGTTTCCCAGGCACCTGTTGTGGGTCCCAAATAGAAACCTCACCCTTGGGAATCCGGGCTGGCCAGCCAGTGTCCGGGGGTGGGCGTGCTTGGCCGTGAGATCGACCCGGGTGGGCGGGCCGGGGAGGGGGCCCCGGTGCGCCCGGCCCTGCCTGGGGAGGGAGGGGCCGAGCCGCTCTCGGGTCGGAGCCGAGCCAGCCCCCGGGCGCTGACCGCCGCGCTTGCCCCCTCCCTTCCGCCCTCCGCCCTCCCCCTCCCTCTCTCCGGGGGCGCGGGCGAGTGTCTGCGGCGCGGCGGCCAGGAAATGCCGCAGATGCGCCGCGCAGCATCCCGGGCGGAGGCAGCGCGCGGGTCCTCCCGCATCGCCGCCGCGGCCTCGGCCGGACCCGCAGCAGGCGCCCAGCGCAGGGCCAGGGTGACGGCCGTGCTGGCCGCAGAGGGTCTCGGCGCCCGCCACCCTTCGCCCGTCACCACTGGGCTCCAGGCTCCTCCGCGTGGCGTGGCTTTGCTTGTCGCCGCCCCCGGGCTCGCCGAGATTTGCTGCTGCTGAAACCTGAGAGGGACTCTGGCTCCCCGGAGCGGCGGCCCAGCACCCGCAGCCCGCCAGGGGGCCTGGGCGTTTCCTCCTCCGGCTTCGGCGCCCACCGCCCCCTCGTGCCGTTGGCGCTGCGTCTCCGGCTTCAGCGCTCTCCTCAGCCCGCCGCTCCTTCCGCTTTTCCAGTTCTCAAGGCTGCATCTTGCTGACTACGATACTCTCCGGGGTTAGGAGGGGGAAAGGGGAATTGGCCAGTCATCGCTTAGATAAACTTCGGTATGGCGGGGTACCTCTCGCCAGCTGCTTACCTGTACGTGGAGGAGCAGGAGTACCTCCAGGCCTACGAGGATGTCCTGGAGAGGTACAAAGGTATGTGGTCCCCCGTGCTCCGGCTGCGGGGCTTGGCACGCACCAGCCGGGTAACCGTTATCTTTGCTTAACCAGAGCCACTACTGCTTGGGCACAGGTAAACAGGTGTCTGGACCAGTCTTGGGAATGGACCAGGGTTTTTTGGATGGGATTTAGTGACCTAACTCAGAGAGGGTGGTGGAGGTGGGCGATGGTCCGGAGACGCCCTTGGATAGGCTGTGGAGTTGGGGGAAGGCGTTTGGGTTTCAAGCACATTGCATTTTCTCTCCCTTGTAGACGCTCTTAAGTACTATGCATAATCATAATTCTTCCTGGGAGGGTGGCTACCGGTTAATTCTCCATGGGATTACTAAGGCATTGCTGCTCTTGCTTTGCTTGGGGTATTGGTTAACCCTATATAAAAAAAAGGCTCTTGGGTTTCACCACTGAGAGCATCACCAAATCATTTTTCTTAGAATGATTTTATTTGGAAAAAGTTTGTGGCTTGTGACTATATACCTGTTCTTGTGTATCATAAAAATTACTTGATTGTGTGACGGATGAAAGCCTTAAGTCAGCGAGTCTGTTGTAAATTTAAATGTAAAGCAGTATATTTTGAGATGCTTTTCTGCCTGTTCTTTATGTTCGGGAAATTCTATGCCAACCTGATATTTTTTTATATTTTAGTATTGTTTACTTTGACTTTATAGTTAAATATAGTGTTAGACAAAGTGCATCATCTCATCTTGAAGAGTCTTTTTGTCTCTGGAAATCATTTTTCAGTGTGTACAGACAAGACACGGTAAGGAAACCAAAACACTCCACACCCAAGCCTACCCACAGATCCTTAATATATTAATAGTGAATAGTGGCCTAATTCATAGCTTGGATTCAGAGGGTTTTGCATCTTTTGAATATTTGCTTTGGTCTTAAGAAACTATTTCTGCAAATTAAATGGGGGTTATATGGTTAAAAATGGCATGCATTAATAGTTTTCTATTAGCAGAAAGTAGAAATATAAAATCCTGAATTGAACAATTAAATTCCAAATTTCCAAAATGCTCACAATCCCCCCAGAAATGTGTTTTATCTCTTTCTAGAACATGTTTTGTTATTGACATTCTTTTAATCCATGTTGAATTTTGTAAACAGCACAATCAAAATTCCTTTGTGCCAAGACTCTATTGTGTATAATACTGCCACTGAGCAAGTGCATTGGTATTTTAGGCTAAAGCACAATAGTAGCATTTATGTGTGTGTGTGTGTGTGTGTAATATACTCATGTTTATTTCTGTCTTTACATTTTAAAATAAGGTTCTTAATCAGTTATCTCCAGAATATGAAAAATGAAAAATATTGCAATACAGATTAGCAAACCTTATTGAAGACACACACCTGTGCCACTTAAAATCCAAAAGCAAAAAAATCTGAAAGTTTTCAAGTATATACATTTCATAGTTTTGAAAAAATTACTGCTGTGTGAATTTTTGTCTCATCAAGTTTTACCTCAGTGATGTATGGGTGATTTCAGGTAACTCTGAAAACGATAACTGAAGTTCTGCTTTGACTTGTCTTGAGGAAGCAGGCATTCTTCAAAAGCTTGTTTCTATTTGCCTTTGGAAATAAAAGAAAAAGTTCCAAAGGCTATTGCAGTTCTCACTACACTTCATTTTAATTATAGCCTAATGATCATCATTGCAATTAAGCATACACTTTCCAGACCTACAGTCCATAATTTCGCTGAAAAAGTGAGCAATGTTACCTTCATTTTCTTTGTGATCTTAAAATGCTTAGGTCATCACTTTGTACTTGGTATTATAGATATTCTATGTTTCATTTAGTTTTGGAAAGGAAAGTAAGAGTACTGGCCAGTGTGTTACACGTAAAGCTGGGGACCTGGAAAACTCATTGTTTCCCAATGTGTTTTGAAGCCAGTTATGATTTCCCATCAGTATCCAATACGATGACTTCACTATAGTGCTTATTATCCCGATGACTTGCTATGGGGGCTGATCTAATCAGGAAAGAATTGTAGGCTTTGAATAGGGAGTGTCAGTTCACTAAACTTTCAAAGTACAGTTGCTCATTTTCTGAAATCATGCATTGTTCAAACATTTCACATTCCCATTTGAACTTAAGAGAGGGTATTTGGATTTTTATTTCTGACAAAGTTCCTTGGTTACAGAATGAGTTTGCATTCAGCTAGAGTATTATCAGGTTGCCAAGTTATCATATGCCCCAGCTGTTGAATAGTGTAAGTGGTGGAGTCAGCTGGAACAAATTCAAAATTTATCTGTTGTCAGAAACGTAGAATTATAATAATCTATACTGTCAGCAGTTATGCATATTGGATTTAGAAGCTGAGAGTTTTGTTAGGCTCGGTCCTCAGATGGCCTGTGCAAGGACTTCCAACCCAGCCCTTTGTAGAAAACTGAGTAGTGGCAAGTGAGTGAGCCCCAATTACTTATGATGTGGTCTGTTGTTGTGTCTCACTTTGGTCCTTTACTTCTGAGTGAAAATAGGCAACTGTTTGCTGAATTAGAATAACGCAGAAAGAGCTGTTTGCTGCAGAGAAGAGTGTAGTGCTCTGATTCATATTCTAGTCCTCTTACTTACAAGATATATTCATAGCCAGAATATTCAGGGTACCTCATTAAAAAAAACATCACATTACTTCAGCTAATAATAGCACAGTCAGGGTGAGTAAAGGCATTTACTTACAAATAAAACATATTTACTTATTGTTCATGTTAGAAACTGCCCATGTCAGTGACTTTCTTTTATTTATATTAGATTATCCAGTGTATTTACCATGTAATACAAAACATGTTTAGCTTAGCATAAAAAACAGAATGATCCCTCTTGTTTTTTTTTTCTTGGACAATATAAGGAAACTAACCTGTATACTGTTATTTTAATTAATTATACATTTTTATATTATTAATATTAGCTCTCACTTGAATCTGAAATTCTGCTATTTAATTCTATCATTGAAAGATTTAATTTTCCCAACACTTACTTTTTGAAAAGGTCGTTAAGTGTGAAAATGACATCATTAATGTGAACCCAATAAATTTTATTTTATACATTGTAGACTTAATTTAGAAAGAAGGTAAATTATTTCAATCCAACAAAATGGGTGTTTTCCCATTGATCTGGAAATGAATCAGTTATCCCCAGACAGCTGTAAAAAGTGTTTCTCTATTATTCTCTGTGAAAGCTGAGTGGCAGATTTGTTACTTGTCTAGAACATCACTAAAAAATCCTCTTTGATTATTTAGAAAGAAAGGCAAATTTTTTTGTTTGTTCGTTTTCATGGAAACTTTGAGTAATTGCTTTAGTCCCTTCTCTCAGGGCTATGTAACTCTGCCTATGTGCTTGGTGATTGAAGGCACTGAGAACCACTACACCTGTAGTTTTCATCTTCAGTTTTATGGCCTGTGTAGATGTGTGTTTGGAAAAAATACCGTCATTTTGCTGTGTGAGCCAACTCTGGTGCCATTTGGATTGAAAGTTGTGGAGTGTAAAGGTTTCTGGGAATTTCCCTCCGCTTCATACTGTGTAGTCTTGGATGATCTTGCTCAGTGGTTTTCACTTGGCTTCCAGGATTCTGCAAAACTTGATTTCAGATTTCATCAGCTTATGCTGTACTCATGGCTTAATGTACTAGTCAGTTGTGTAATAAGTGAGCTTTAACTGTGCTGCATCATGATAGTATTATAGTGCAGCTAGTTGTAACAGCATTAGTCTGGGCCTTTTCTTTTAACAAATGAAGTGGGCTTAATCTGGTAATGAATGTTAGCTAAGGTTGTATTTGGTTGTTTGTAACAGAAAACAGATGATAGTGTTTGTCTCAGGTACTGAGAAGCTGTGGTAGGCAGATAGGCAGACCAGGGTTGTAGGGCACCTCTGTTTGCCAGTGAGACCCGAACTTCTGTATTGCTGCTTAGCCGATTCTCAGTGGCCACTCAGCCACTGAGATGTCTTTCTGTCATCACAAGATGGCTGTTCCTCTTCCGGCCCTTGTGTCTTACTTCCAGATGAAAGAAGTATTGCAGGGGCACCTGGGTGGCTTCATTGGTTAAGCATCCAACTCTTGATTTCGGCTCAGGTCGTGATCTGAGGGTCGTGGGATGGAGTCCCGCCTGGTGCTCCGTGCTCAGAGTGGAGTCTGCCTGTTTTTCTCCCTCTGCTCCTCCTCCCCGCCGCCCCCGATAAATAAATAGATAAATAAAATCTTTATTATTATTATTTTTAAATATTTTATTTATTTGACAGAAGAGATACAGTGAGAGAGGGAACACAAGCAGGGGGAGAAGAGGGTAGGGAAGAAGCAGGCTTCCCTCTGAGCAGGGAGCCCAATGTGGGGCTCAATCCTAGGACCCTGGGATCAGGACCAGACCCAACGACTGAGCCACCCAGGTGCCTCAGAAAATAAAATCTTAAAAAAAAAAGAAGAAGGAGAATTGCAAGGACAAAGGACAGAAGGTGCAAACTAGTTGAGTTAGCCTCCTTTTAAAGAGCTTTTTTAGAAGCCTACTTAGCAACTCTCACTAGTATCTCATTGGCCAGAACTGTTAAAGGGCCGCTACTATCTGCATAGCAACTAGGAACATTTAAACAGGGTTGAAGTTCTGTTGGTTAAAGAGTCAGGCAAAATGGTTATTTGCAACCAGCAGTGTCTAGCACACAGAGGGTAAAGTATCTTCCCTGAAAGTGGAAGCCTAAAGTTTGGACACGTGTTGACATCCCTAACACAATATATTTGATTTTGCTAAAGTTTAAGAGAATATCTGAAAGCTCCGTTGAAGTCTATGAGGATTTTCAAAATGACACGGTTGAATGTTTTATAATGTTACACCATGGTTTTAAAAGTAATTTCTTCCCGAATAATTAGGATTTAAATTGGCCAAAGAATTTACTCGTTGCTTCATACTGTAAGGAGCACATAGCAGTCCAGGAATGGAAGCAGTTATTAGATATTGTTAGTGAATTTAACTTTGAACCCAAAATAGCAGACTGATGCTTCTGTAGTTTCTTTTGTTCTGACTTAGACTTTTGTAGTTATCTCACCATTTATTTGCTCAGGGACTTTAAAAATGCTTTATGCTTTTGAAAATTTTTTATTTGGGCAATTTGGAGGTGGTTATTATCTGGCTCAGTGATGATTGTAGGCAATAAATGACATGGAAGGAGAGACAGTGGGAACAATTTATTGTTTTACAGTTATTCTGTGGTCAGGCAAAGAAACGTCTGTATTTTTGTGTTTGGGTCATGTAAGCCCAGGAGCCTGGCTCTTTGGGGAGCTGGACTGTTTGCCCAAAGTGTCTTCATGAAATTGGAGACTGTAAAAACATCCGAAGCTATCGAGGTGACAAAAAGATGGAGTATCCAGGCTGTCATGTGTTCCTTTCTGTTTTAGCTCCACAACTGAGTGTAAAAATTATAAGATTATCTGGCTGTCTATGTCTGATGAACAAATTAAGTGAGAAGATTTGTAGTTGAGAATGTTTAGTATTTCTTATTCATTCCAAAGAAAGTCAGGTGCTTCTATTACATGGGACTTTTCTGTCTATAATGGCTTTTGAAAAAGAAAGACTTTTGTGTCCATTTCTCAGCTCTTACTAAGTTAGGGATCACATGCTACCTATTTCCAAAGAGGAATTTCAGGCAGTTATCTGCTGAACTACATCATTATTTCTGTTAGAGATCAGATAAGGCTTTTATTTATTTTTTGGTTTATTTCCTTAATGAAATTTTATTTGCTATTATTTGTCAACCTACTCTTACCACTTTCAGAAGAGGAAGCAAATAATTCTGCTTGCGTTAGGTGTTGGGTAAAGTTTTGTACTTGGGGTCAAATGGGATTTTACCCTGTGAGAAGGTGAAGGTCCCAGGGAGGAAAGCTTGAGAGGAGAGACTAGCGTGACTGTACCATTTTATTAGCATAACCACAGAATCCAGTTTGAATGTTTGGCTAAAGTGCACAGTAAGTTTTAGAGATGGGAGTTCATAGAGGTTGTAGGAAGATGGAAATGGGTAAATATGGAGGATAATGTTGGACCGAATGGAAAAGGGCCTCGAATGTCACACTGAGGATCAAGTTCCCTACCTAATTCTGTAGGTAGGGAGGGGAACGCTGATGATCTTCAGTGGGATGTTACCAATGAAAATAGCGTTTAGAGAGATAACTCTGGTAATAGTATGGAGTACTGAGTGGAAAGGAAGATTCAGGAAGCGGGGAGACAGGTTAAGAGGCCATTGTAAAATTATGGTGCTTGGAATGGAAGGCTGATTCAGGAGAAATGATAGAAATTGATAGGATGGCTAATTGGTTGGTTTTGAGTGTGGGGACAGGAAGGGACGCAACAACTTCCATTGTTGAAGTTATATTGAAGAAGTTTGGAGTATTTTCTTTTTAATTTGTGTAAAAAAATTTGTAGTGTGTTCATTAGAAAATGTTTTTGAAATAAATTTTTAATATTAACCATTATTAGACCTTCTTTGGTAATGAAATGGAATGAATTCTGTTTTGCTTGACCTTGGAAATACAGCCAGTAGTATGACCTAGAAAACTAGAATGTTCTAGTTAATGTAGGGTTCCTTAAGTAATAGCTTATAATCTTATTGGGAATCCTCTGAACAGGATATGTAGTATCTTACAGCAGAGAATTTGTTTTTGTTAAGCAAATAAAATTACTGGCTTAGGATCCTTTGTAGAAGTAACTGTAAATGATTAAAAAACAAATCTTTCAACATATTTTGATAATTTTTTTCATTTGGTTTTATTTCAAAAAGCCTCTTTTTTTTCCCTACATAAACCTCAGATTTGTATAGTCAGTTTTGTTTGGTATATAAGAAGTTCAGTGGTTATATGATCATGTAAATTCTAAGCTATCTTTAAGTTTATGGGTTCAGCTTTTATACACCTACTTATATACTGGACAGTGCTGGGTATTGCAAACGAATTATGTATGTATCATTTTTAATTCTCATAACTCTTTATCTTGTCTACAACTACTACCATTTTACCAATATGGAAATTGAATCTTAGAGAAGTTAATTGTCCTGAGATCATATGGCTATAAGTGGTGTCTGTGGCATTTGAACAGAAAGTGTATATTTGACATAAACTACATATTTTTTTGACATAAACTATATATTTTGAATTTCATTACATTGAATGGTAAATGTTGCAGAAATTGTTTTTATGAATATTTTTATTAGGATTATGATTTTTGATTAATATGAGGACTGCTTGAGATGTGTTAAATTGATTCATGAAATTAAAATTAATAGTTTAAAAATTTATAGGGATTTATTTCAATTCAAGTGTTAAATAGACTTTAGAGCTTGAACTTTTATATCTTAGCTGGATTATAAATTCTAATTATTAGATATCCATGAAAGGAAAATAAAATTTTAGTGTGAACATTTTCAGTGTGTATTTTGGTTGAGGATATTTAGAAAAGAATTAAATTTTGTAAATGTCACCAGTGAATGTGGCCGCTTTGATAAATGCCTGAAATGTTTCCTGGAAAGAATCGTCAAAGGGAATTGACAAAGTCCTGATTTTTCTCTAGTGGGTGAAAATATTTCTCAGTGAATCCTGGTATTAAAGTCATTATACAAAGATACTATTGTCCCAGTGAATTAAAACATGCCCTTATTTTCAGTGTTAGAGTTCTCCATCTGGCCATGCCAGTGTAACAATTTGTATTCTTGATTCTTGGTATGAAATACTACTACTTGGTGCCTTATTTTACTACCTTTATTAAGCCAGTGAGGTATGATGCATCAGGTCGACCTCACTGGGCTCATGATGGTGGGATAGAGTAGTGCATAGGAAGTATTTTGAACAGTAGAGGTTACATAGACCGTCAGTGAATGAGGTAGACCCAAGAACTCAAGTCCTCTGGCTCCTCTTAGGCCAGTAACCTTTTTTTATTTTTACTTTTTTGAGTGAATAGACCATGAGAACTGTCTTAGGTTCATAGAAAAATTGGGCAGAAAGTACAGAGTTCCCATATACTCTCTCCCCTCCCTTCAGTTTCCCCTTTTGATATCTTGCATTGGTGTGATACATTTGTTATAATTGATAAACCAATATTGATATTTTATTAACTCAGATCCATAGTTTACATTAGGATTCAGTGTGTTGTATAGTTCTGTGGGATTTGACAAATGCATATATCATGGGTTCGCCATTACAGTATCATACAGAATTGTTTCACTGCCCCCAGATCCTCTGCATTCTACCTATTCATCCGTCATAGCCCCCGAACCTCTGCCAACCACTGTTCTTTTTACTGTCTCCATAGTTTTGCCTTTTCCAGAATGTTATATAGTTGGGATCGTATCATTTGTAGCCTTTTCACACTGGATTCTTTCACTTGATAATAGGCATTTAAGGTTCCTCCAGGTCCCTTCATGGCTTCATAGCTCATTTCTTTTTATAGCTGAATAATATTCCATCGTTTGGCTATACCACATGCTGTTTATCCACTCATCTATTGAAGGACATCTTGCTTGGTTTCAGTTTGTCAATTATGAATAAAACTGCTATAAACATTTGTGTGCAAGGTTTTGTATGGACATAAGTTTCCAACTCATTTGGGTAAATATCTAGGAGTACAACTGTTGGATCATATGGTAAGGCTTTGTTTACCTTGTAATAAACTGCTAAACTGTCTTCCAACTGCATTCCCACCAGTGATGAATGAGAGTTCTTGTTGCTCTACATCCTCATGAACAGTGGGTGTTGTCAGTGTTTTGGATTTTAATCATTTTAATAGGTGTGTAGTGTAACAATATGATGTGGAACATCTCTTTGTATGCTTATTTGTCATCTGTATATCTCTTTTGGTGAGGTGTCTATTCAGATCTTTTGGTCACATTTTTTTTTTTTTTTAAGATTTTATTTATTTATTTGACAGAGAGACTGTGAGAGAGAGCACAAGCAGGGGGCATGGAAGAGGGAGAAGCAGGCCTCCTGCTGAGTGAGCAGCTTGATGTGGGGCTCAATCCCAGGACCCTGGGATCATGAACTGAGCTGAGGGCAGATGCTTAATGACTGAGCCACCCAGGTGCCTCATGGCCACATTTTAAAAAAGAATTAATTTATGTGAGACAGACTGAGAGAGAACAATCGGGGAGGGGCAGATGGAGAGGGAGAGGGAGAGAATCTCAAGCAGACTGTCCCCTTGAGCACAGAGCCCAACATGGGGCTCGATCCCACGATGCCAAGATCATGACCTGAGTGGAAACGAGTTGGACACTTAACCAACGGAGCCACCCAAGCACCCATTGCCCACTTTTTAACTGGATTGTTTGTTTTCTTATTGTTGAGTTTTAAGAATTCTTTGTATGTTTTAGGTAATGTGTTTTGCAAATGGTTAATAATTTTTTATACTGTTATTTCCTTTTGACACTTTTAAACCATTGCATATTAAGTTATTTAAATAAGGCCCTGATTATTTTCTTTCATCTGGTCATATTGTTTTTAGGTACTGCTTTGTTTTGGGTACATGCATTGACTATTATAGCTACTTCATAGGGTTGCACACGGTGGCTCGGAGTTCAGCTATCTGACAGTTTGCTTAGTCTATCTGCATATGCCACTGCTGCGATTCAGGTATCCAGCTGGTTGGCAGCTACGATGCTTTATAGCACTTGAGTCTAAAATTAGTTGAACTGTTCTATTTTAAGGATAAACTGAAATTAGTAGTCCATGTCCTGCAAAACATGTGAAAGTTAAACTCTTAGGATATTGGATTACTTATTTAAAATGTAACCAGAAGTAGGGTTAGCTAGATAGTTGTTGGTTTTAATTTTTTTAGCAAGTTTTTGTTATGGCAATTTGATTATGGCCTGGGTATAATGGTATATGTATATAATATCTAAGAACATAATGTTTTACTTTTGTCTCTTACACCGAAGACAATGCTTTCACCAAAGTGATCATATTTGAGTTTTAAAATCACTTGAGTTAAGAGGGAGAACAAGATTACCTGATTTTTCCTTTAGCATATTTTAGAAGAGCCATGTGTTGTGAACATTTATGAATGCTGGAACACCACTGACTACCTTTGCTAGGGGAAAAGAAGGCGAATGAATAAAGGAGTATTTGGGGGGCGCCTGGGTGGCTCAGTGGGTTAAGGCCTCTGCCTTCGGCTCAGGTCATGATCTCAGGGTCCTGGGATCAAGCACCTCCCCCCTCCCGCATTGGGCTCTGTGATCAGCAGGGAGCCTGCTTCCCCCTCTCTCTTTGCCTGCCTCTCTGCCTACCTGTAATCTCTCTCTCTCTCTCTGTGTCAAATAAATAAATAAAATCTTTAAAAAAATAATAAAAAAATAAAATGTATATTTGAAAAAAGTAAAGGAGCATTTAGTGGTTCCTTCTGCAATCTTTATAGTTTTATCTACATAACAGAAACTAGAGAATATTGAAAATAGGAGATAAAAAAACTGAGTGAAATTCAAAGTTTGATTTTGCATACAGTGTGGATTTTATAATCCCCATTAAGTGAGGGTTTATGGTTATGAAGGTATTTGCAATGTGACTTTATCCTTAAGGCAATCTCAGAAGCAATAACAATTTAGTTACTATATATAATTTGTGGTCTTTATATTTTTTCTTCGAAAAATTTTGGAGGGAAAGAAGGATTGAAGAATTTTAAGTTACAGAAAGCAAAATGCGAGGATACTGTGCTTTCCTTGTGGAAAAACAGAGATGTACTTAGTCTCCATCATTTTCCATTTAGAACACTATATAGAAATTTGAATTTGGCCTCAGTAGAATTAAAATAATAAAATAGAATGAAATACTTTTGTTATTAGCATTTCTTTGGAAACATTCAAGCCGCATTGTTTCCAACCTCATATTTCTAATCAGGAATTAATTGATTCCATGCTTGAAGTGAACAATCACCGTTAACATACACTCTCCCCAACTTCATCACATTTTGTAATCAGTGTATGTCTAGAAGAACTGGGAAGGGACGAAGCACGTGAGGCCAAGAGAAATTGATCTTTATCAAATTGGAATATGCAGTTGAATTCGAGAGAGACAGAGAGAGAGAGAGAGAAAGAGAGAAACGCGCACGCGCGCGCGGGCGCGCGCGCACACACACACACACACACACACACACACACACACGAGCCACGGGTGGGGGCACGGTGGTGAGAGCAGAGGGAGAAGCAGGCTCTCCGCTGAGCAGGAAGGCAGACTTGGGGCTCCAACCCAGCACCCTGAGATCATGACCTGAGCTGAAGGCAGACGCTTACCTGACTGAGCCACCCAGGAGCCCCTAATTCTAAATATCTGTTGATCATATGCTTAAAAAATATGCAAAGGAACTAGGGCCTGCAGAATGAAGAGGAACATAGGGCTATAGGACTATAGCCTCCCAAAGAGCACAGTTTGGTGAGGAAGGTGGACCAGGTCTACGCGTTATAAGTAGTGCCACAAAAGAGGAGGATCTGAGCATCCAAAGGTTTTAATAGCAGGGTTGGCTATTTGAAGGAAAGCAGAATTTCGATAGGGGTGTTTGTAGGTAGGGTGGATGGTGTCAGCAGAGGGTTTTCTTCACCTTACCATTTCATCTGACAATATGACCTCTTGTTTCATTCACTCTGCATTGTAGAAAAAGTATTATCATACTGATTTAATCAGTACTTTAATGTAAACCAGACAAACTTCATATCAGTGTGAGGTCGAAAATTTTATCCTTTATTTTTAAGAACTCTGCTACTACTCACATATATATTATCAAATCTGAGGATTTAGGAGTGAGAAATTACTTTATGATGTGGTTCAGCAAATGTAAAGATGGAATGAGACACTCTTAACGTGGTGTAGGAAACTCTGGATTAGGTTGATGATCATAATAAGTACAGCACCTTATATGTTTGTCCTCTCTTTACATATATGACATGATTTGATTCACGTAACAACTCTCTCAGACAAGTAACACAAGAGCCAGTACCCTTGTTTTATAGACAAGGAAACCAAGGCTCCTGTGTTTGCCTTGATTCGGTGGCTGACTGGAGATTAGAATCTTGGTCCTCTGACAGCTGGTCAGGAGAGTACCCTACTGTAGATAATTGTGACCTATCTTAATAGACAAAGTTATCATTAATAGGTATAGATTATAAGTAATATATCTAATGAGAAGTGAATATACTCTGTTTAAGTAAATAGCCACTGAATATATCCTGGGATTGGTAGATGTCCATATTTTGGTTTACTTTTTGTTTAATGTAAGTTTGGGCTATCCATAATCCATGGACTTTTTACTTAACATGGTTTTGGGCTGTCCAGAATCCATAAACTTTTTTTTTTTTTTTAAGATTTTATTATTTATTTATTTGTCAGAGAGAGAGAGAGCACAAGCAGGCAGAGTGGCAGGCGGAGGCAGAGGGAGAAGCAGGCTCCCTGCTGAGCAAGGAGACCGATGTGGGATTCGATCCCAGGGTCCTGGAATCATGGCCTGAGCCGAAGGCAGCTGCTTAACCAACTGAGCCACCCAGGCGTCCCCAGAATCCATAAACTTTAGTGAGAAATTCTCTTGCTGGTTTTTGAGGATGTAGTTACTTGAGGGAAAAATTCCGTTATCCTTTATTTCCGTGGTTAATAGAAGCAGCTTTTAAAATTACAGGGTTTAACATTTCGACAGAAGAACTATCCTATTGACTAAAGGTGTAATTTCTGTATTAATGGAAAAGGAAGAATTGTGTAAGTACTTGGGGGAATGTGAACAAAAAACCTGATACAAACTCACTAACATTGTTGGAAAATAAAGAAATGTACAAACTATGAATAAAGCATAATATGTAGTTCCATTTTCCAAATATTTAATCTTCAGGCATATTTCCTTATCTTTTTCCATTTATCTTTTTTCCTTAATTTAGAACATTTAAAAATTTTGATCACTGTAAAGTTCTGTATCCTGCTCATTCATTTAATGTATCATGGCATGTTCTAATGCCATTAAATATTATTTCAAAACATTTTTAATGACTGATACATGTAGTCCATTATGTAGTGGAATAAACAATGTCATGAAACCTTTTAAGCAGTTTTGTATCCTGGTGGGTGTTGGTGAATATTATTACATTGATATCTTTTGACCTAATTACAAACTTAAGAAATAATAGTTTTCAAGATAAGAAAGAAATCATGGATTATGTAAGTCACTTACCAATTAACTGTTTCTAATTAGGTACTGCCTAATTCATGATTGAGTAGATTCTTGAGTTTTATAATATATAAATATATAATTAATAAATAAATATATATAATTTCTTAAAAATTCTAATCACTCTAAATTTTAGAAATTCAACAATTAAGGAAGCAAGGACTAATAATCAGGAATCTGGTTTCCATTCTTTTTTTTTTTTAAGATTTTATTTATTTATTTGACAGAGAGAAAGAGATCACAAGTAGGCAGAGAGGCAGGCAGAGGGAGAGGGGGAAGCAGGCTCCCTGCTGAGCAGAGAGCCCGAGGCGGGGCTTGATTCCAGGACCCTGAGATCATGACCTGAGCCAAAGGCAGAGGCTTAACCCACTAAGCCATTCAGACGCCCCTGGTTTCCATTCTTGACTCTTATGCTAACTAACTAGACTTGGATGGGTTTATAAATTAACATGAATGATTGCCAAAATTTCTTTTCATCCTATAATACTTGCTTTAATGAATTAATTCATCATTTATTCATTTAGAAAACATTTATTGAGTGCTTTTGTGTTGCCAGCAAGTGTGTTAGATCCTTAAGGTAATAGATACAAGAAAGTACCATTAATAAACAGTAGTCTTGAAGATTAGCACAAATAATGAAATACAAATGCAGTCGATTTCAACCTATATCAAAAGCCCTGAAGAGCTTTTGACCACTGTCTTTTATGTTTTTATTGAGTTGGAATATATCACTTTATACCGATAGGATCTGTTTATCCTTGACATCACTTTATGACGTGGTTTTTATTTTTTTCAAAAACTATTATTGATTCCTTTTGAAACCTTTTTTTTTGTTTGTTTGTTTTTTAAGTAAACTCCAAGCCCAACATGGGACTTGAATTCACAACTCTGAGATTAAGAATCGCACACTCTACCAACTGAGCCAGTCAGGCACCCCTGCAAACCTTTTTAAAATGCCTTTGGGGCTCTTGATATAGGTTAAAATTGATTGCATTTGTATTTCATTACTTGTGTTAATCTCCATGGCTACTATTAATGGTACTGAATTAAGCAGTACTTTGCAGGATTAGGTTTATCTGTAATATTGTTTGAAGTAGAACTTCGGAAGAAATTCATATTTTTAAAAGTTTTTTTCATTCTCATCACATGCATTAATGATATGTAAACTTGGTGTCTTCAGGTGTGTACAAATGAACTCTTTTTGGAAGTTTTTAAATTGTCATCTGCCCTGTCGCTGTGTGTTGTTCTTGCATGGCTAGATCTCTGTTTCTTTTGTTTTTAGTTAAATGATAATCATATATAATTTTTTAAAAGATTTTGTTTGAGAGAGAAAGGGAGAGGGAGCATGAGTGGGGGAGGGCAGAGGGAGAGTGAGAAGCAAACTCTTCCCTGAACAGGGAGCCTGATGTGGGGGTCGATCCCAGGACACTGGGATCGTGACCTGAGCCTAAGGCAGATGCTCAACCAACAGAGCCACCCAGGTGCCCTCGCATATCTAATTTTGAGGAAAGGCCTTAAATGTGTCCTTTGAGCCTCCTCCTTCCATCTTTGGTTAAATGGAAGATTTCTTTCATGGTACTTTTAATTCTTCACTCTAGTAATGAATGTGAGCAAACAGTTCCTGGTTGGTCATATTTTGAGTATGAGATGGAGCTGCAGCCTCAGGACCAAGGATTGTGGTCAGTTTTGAAGCATCTTCATTCTGGGAGATTGCTTAAGCTGCTTAGATTTGTTTTTTTCCCTTGCCTTGTTCTTCCCTGCCTCCCAAGGTACCAGAGCTATTGGATAGTTCTGCATCTAACCCTGATTCTACTTTCTTACCTGCCCACCTTTGAGAATTGGAATGGAAAAGATAGAAACACTGAGTGGCTGATTTTCTGTCCTTTTATTTTCTCCTCAAGAAAACTTAAGTCCAGAGAAGTAGGATCAGCAAATGGAGAAGCAAGATTGAAGCTGATGTCTCCTGCTTTCCTGCTTTCCATGTTGCTTGCTCTCCTTTTTTATTTGCTGATAGACAGAAGGGATGCTTTCATTTGATGAATCTAAGTCCCATAATGGAAAAGCCTTGGCTTGCTAGAGCATTAGTAAGGAAAATAATACAGAATGAGTGAGTGGAGAAAATGAAGCAATAGCAGAAGCCGTAATGGCATTCTAGACATGCAGGAAGAATGCTGAATTTTCAGTGTTGGATTTTATTTTATTTTTTTAAGTTCTTTTTTATTTAAGTAATCTCTACACCCAACATGGGGCTTGAACTCACAACCCTGAGATCAAGAGTCGCATGCTTTTCTGACTGCTAGCCAGGCACCCTTTACGTTTATATATATGAGGGACCAGTGCTATGTCAGTGATGGTAAATTGTGTGCAACGGGCTCATCAATGTTATAGGGCTTTAAGAAATACATTGGGCTTAATGTAAATTGGAATTATAATATGCAATTACAATATTCCTCTATCTTGAAAGGTCCAGTGCCAATTTGGCTGTAGCTTTTTTATCAGCATGTGCATATTTGGCTGTTTCCTGGTTAGCTACCAGTTGCAGGCTCCAGGAAGTTGGGTCTGGGCCACAGAGCACCCCCATAATTTACCCCTTCCCTGTAGCCTGCCTTCTGAGGATTGGCTGGAATCTGGACCCTTCCCTTCTGCTGTGGATCAGGATTGAAAAGAGGAGAATATGATGCTATGTGACCTCAATTCTAATACATTTAGAGAGCAGGTAGGAGTGGCAGTGGAGGGGTGGAAAGTTTGCTCACATCTCAAATGGGCATATGGTATGTATGCAAAGTACAGCTGTAGAGAAGGAAAGAGTAGAGAAGAAGGAGAGGGAGCTTATCACTTGGCATTTCTGGGGAGTTGGGAGATAGAGGTTTTTAGATGAATGGTGGCCTGACTCTATTCATCATTTTTTGGGTTTCCATATGTACATTTTACCTCTCTCCAGCTTCTTCCCTGCTCATATATATTCTTTCTGGGTGTTGCAGTGTCCTCCGTTTCCTCTATGATAACAGCAGCTAAGGATATGGTTGGGAAGGATGTGATTTGGAAAGTGTATTTCCAATAGGAACTCTCCTGTTGTATGTATTTATTAAACTTAAAAAAAGATAGATCCAATGTTAGATATTTTAATTATTCTAGATTAACTACAAAATGTCAGTGTCATATTGTCTATCAATAATTTTTTTACCATTTTTAAATTAAAAAATATAGCTTTGTATTAGCCCAGATTACATAATGTTTATTTAAACAACATTTGTAAGAGAAAATGTGTTATAAGTTGGTTGTTTGGAACTGTTAAGTAAATTTCTATAGCACTGCTTATTGGTTAATTGAAGAGAACCAACAGATTTTTGACAGTGGGAAAGTCTGTGGAGAAATTTAAAAGATTTTAGCAAAAAGCTAGAAATAGTATATATTTTTAAAGTTAGTAACCACTCTTATCATCTTCCAAAAGCATTTAGTATAACATCTAGTACTGGCAAGAATGTAGGGAAACACTACTCTTGTGCATTGCTTGTGACATGTGATTTGTTACCATCTTTGGGGAAGAGAGGTTGCTGCTAAAGGCACATTTACTCCCTGACCCACCAAAATTTTAGAATCTTTGCAACAATTAGAATTCAAGATATTTTTGTGACATTGTTTATAATAGCGAAATATTGGAAACAACCTGAATGACTCTCAGTAGGGGGTAGTTGAATAAAATTTGATGCTTCCATGTTAAACAAATAAAGAATATGAGTGAGATCTCTAAGTATTTACCTATAATATTTCTCTGATATATTAAGGAAAATGAAAAGATAGAAAACTAACATCTATTTTTTATTAAAAACCCTGTATTAAAACATAGAAATATGAAAGATGGAAACCAAACTGTTAATAATGGTCAGCTCTAGGGGGTGAGATATTGATTTTCAAGCTCTGTCATTAACAGTTTAAAAAAGTATCTATTAATTCTATAATAAATATAAATACCACTACAAATAAAGTGAGAAGTTTAAAGAAGAAAACTCTTAAATATTTGCGTGTGTATGATGAAACAGTGCTGGTTTTTGAGAAAAGCTTCCTCCATGTGATTCTGACAGGTATAATTTATAAGCAACATTGTGGTTATTAAGTGACATTGCCTTAACAGACCATCTGCCACATTCATAAACAATTCACAGACCCTAGGTTTGTGTGGTCGTTTATGGCTGAGGTGGTTCATTATGACCTCAGCTATCATTTTCAGCATCTGATTTGATTGTACACTTGCAGGCTGTCTTCTTGGGCAAAATCCACTGGGGCGAGAAGGCACTGACTTGAATAGGGCAGAGAAATGTAATAATGGTCTCTAAGAAGTGCTGTCCTTAGCCAGAGTTCCTTTTTGTTTTGTTTCTTATCTGACTTAATTTTTTCATTCATTTTAATGAATTATATACAAATTTATTGGGCACCCATGACATACACAAAGATGAAGAAGATGATGTTGCTTTCCTTTAGGAAATCTCAGTCTATAAGGGAAAACCAGCAAGATGAATTCTGGAACAATTAAGGTACATTACATTCAGTATGAATAAAGTATCTTATGAGTTACTTTCTATTACGCTTTACCTGGTAAGGCCAATGTGTCCTATATCCCTTAGCTTGTTTCATATAGTCTTATTTCTCTAACAAGTAGGAATAAAGAAATTATGGTAGAGCCCTATTACAATTTCTTTTTTTTTTGCATTAGATTATAAACTAGCCCCATGCTTACAATATACTTACTTTAGTACCTAATAGTAAAAGATGATATGGAAATACACTGGGGAGATTAAGGAAAACAAACTTCGTATTTGTTTATAAGATCATCAAATAAGGGAGTATTGAATACTTCTGAGGTTTGCAAAACTAAGTTGGGAAACTGTAGGAAACATTTTTTAATGTAAGTATTTTAAATCTTTCCAGTGTTTATTATGTTTGGCATATTGTAGACACTAATTTGTTTAAAGATTATTTATTTATTAGAGAGAAAGAGAGATGGAGAGCGTGTGAGCAGGGTAAGGAGCAGAGGGAAAGGGAGAGAATCTCAAGCAGACTCGCTTCTGAGCATGGAGCCTGACATGGGGCTCAATCTTATAACCCTGAGATCACAATGTGAGCCAAAACCAAGAGTCAGACACTTGACTGACTGAGCCACCCAGGTGCCCGTAATTATTTTGTTTTTTAAGTGGTTGGATGAATGAATTTTTACTGAGGATTTTGAATTTTAGGTTTTTCTGAATTCAGATTCTTAACTGGAGTTACTATCTTCAGGTTCATTAACCTTTTCTTTCATAGTGTCTAATCTGCTGTGAATCCAAACTAAACTTTGGGTCTTTTAAAATTTCTTCTGTGTCTTCCAGGTCTTTCCTTAATATGCTTTTCTCTATCTTTTTGAACATACCGGGTATGTTAGTAATAGCTGTTTTAATATCTTTGCCTACTACTTCTATTATTTGTTATTCTGGGTCTGTTCTTTTGATTACTTTTACTCCTCATTATAGGTTTTATTTTCCAGCTTCATTACATGTCTGGAAATTTTTTATATAGGTGACAATTTTATACATTGTTAATTTTATTCAGTTGGGTGCTGAAATTTTTTAATGGGTTGTTTCAAGTGTTTCTGAGTTTTGTTTTGTGATATAGTTAAGTACTTTGAATAGATTGATCATGTCAAGGGTTGTTTTTTAGGTTTTGTTAGACAGAACCAGAGCAGGCTTTAGTGTAGGGGTGATTTTCCCCACTACAGAGGCAGCACCCTTTTGTGTTCTGCCTGTAGCTTTCTGGTGGTTCTTTACCTGACTTATGTTAGTTTCCTTATGTATGATGTACACAGTACTTAGATAAAGATGCAACCTCTTGTATATGTTTAGAATTTGCTCTATGAAGTTTTTTCTGGTTCTCTGCCCTTCAAATTCTAGTTGTCTTAACCTCCTCAGATTAACTCTGTCTCCTCAACTGAAGGAGACTGCTGGCCTTCTCCCCTCCCTTTCCCATCCCTAGCTGCACCCTGCACCCTCCTCTCCTACACACACACACACACACACACACACACACACACACACACACTGTAGCTTGGAAACTTACCACAGGCAGTATGCTGGGGTGACAGTAGGGCTCACCTTGTTTGTTTCCCTTTTCTCAGAGGTCATTCTTATCTGTCCTGGTGATTGTCTCATGTCTAAAAACTGTGGTTTCGTAAATTTTGTCTCTCTTTCTAAAGACAAAAATAGTTTTGTAAAGTGGAGGAATAAATCCAGCCCCTGTTAATTTATCATGTCCAGAGGTAGAAGGCCCTTCTTTTCTCTTTAAGTCTCATGTGCATATAAATTTTGCATTAATTTTAAAAAATTACAATAAGATAGACTATAGAAATGTTGTAGACTGAAACCCTCAATGTCACTAATACACAGTTTATCCACAAGTTTTATTAAGTTCTTTCTGTTTGTTGGAAGTTCTGGACTGAGCTTGGTGAAGGGTATAGAAGGGAAGAAAGCATTGTCCCTGTTCATGCATTTGTCTTTGTGTTGGTATAACCCTAAAAATGTAAAAGTTGTTGTGTAACTGGAGAATTAAGACATACATAAGATTTCTGTATCTTCACATTAAATGTAAATGTTTCTATTTATGTGATATTTAAATTTGAGTCAGCTTAATAAAACTAAGTTACCATACTAGGCTAGGCAGAGAGGAAAGATTCTTTTTATAGTGACAGCACATTTATTCAGAATAATAGAGCAGAATCATGGAAGTGAGATTGTGTAATTTAGCTCCTGCATTTTATGTCTGAGAATTAAGTTCAGAAATATTAAGCTCATAGAACTAGTTAGCACCTTGGAACTGGAGCCCAGATATTCTGATTTCTAGTTTAATGTTTTTTCCACTTAATCGTGCTGCCCTTGTGCTAGGGTAAGGACAAGAGTCCTTGTGCTGCTTAAGCACCCAGATAGATGCGTGCGCTATACTTCCCCTTCCTCCTGGTCCTGAGCAAGTAAGGTAAGTCTCAAGGGCCCAGCCGCCCTGTTTCCTTGGCAAGCTTCATTCTATGCAGTGTAAACATTACCACATTTTTAACATAAATCGAAACATTTAGTTGGTCCCTTTGAACACATTATTTATGTTTCTATTGCATTAGGTCCTAACACATGACATGCAATGAGCAGTTGGAAGGCAGTTGTGTACTTGACTTATTTTGGAAGTTAATATTTGTGTTTCGGTTAGACTGACTGTGGGCCTGTTTGATATTGACTTGAGTTGCTAAGTAATGTCAGAAGGTCAAAACAATTTTAAGAAATGTGTGGACTGTATCTGATGACAGTTTGGCACCTAGCTTTTATCTCCTTAAGGTGGCCTTCATAGTTAACCATGGTAGATTAGCCTTGTTATTTTTAAAGAATACTGAATCTCTCTGGCTTTGACAGCACAGAAAAGGCAAGGTTCCTGTTTGGTGCAGTTACAGACAAAGGTATGTGGTCCTTTAGGGACACAGTTTTGAAAAGGAACCTGAGCTTGACAGTCAAGTTTGCATACATAGTAACAATAGGGATAAAAAGTAGACTAGAGATAACTAACATTTTGATTTGCCACCCTTTCCTTTTTTTTCCTGTGAAAAAGAAAGAAATTAAAGGTGACTTACTATAATAATTGCTCAAATAACAGGCAGGGGTGCACTGACAAATATTTGACCCAGTGGGGGGAAAAAAAAGTCTTGATTTATAGCATATGCTCTTTTCTGTGGTGTAAATACTTTCACCACAGTCAATTTCAGGCTACCAACTTGACATCATTGACTGCAGATTGGAAAGAGCTGTGCAGTAGCACACTATTATATACATATAGTGATGCAATAGATTCAAATAAATGCATGATCATAGATAACAGTAAAATGTAGTAAAATAATTAGTGATGAGTTTTGGGTATTTATTATTTTTTAATGTAGTTTATGTAATTGTAGTTTTATGTAATTTAGTTTTTAATGATGTCTCTATTTAAAAATTGGCAAACAAAATCCTGAAAATTTAACAGTCAGCTCTCACTCAAGCTTTTATTAGCCAGCACTAACCTACCACTGAAAATAGGTAACACTTATTGAGCACATAGTATCTGCCAGGCATAGTCTGTTTTGTGTGCATGATTACATCATCCTCAAAGTAACCATATGAATCAGGTGCTTAAATTATCTCCGTTTTGCAGTGAATAAAGTTGAGGCCGATAGAGGTTAAGTAGCATGCCTGAATGGAAGTTGGCAAATGTGGCAGAGCTGGGATTCAGAACCAGGCCACCTGTCTCAAAAAGCCTATGCTCTACCCATCTTGCAAAATGTCTCTTGAGGTGAAAGATATTCTTGAATGTGAGGCAGTAGTGGGTATGATAAATTTTAAGTAAATTACTCATGCTTCAGAATTATATTATGACTTGTTTAATTGTTTAGATTTTATTTGAATTTTTATTTATGACAAAGTATTACTATTCTTACTTTATGAAATGTTTATATAAATCGACAAGAGAAGAGATACTCTCTTCAGCAGAAAAACAGACCAGAGACTTCAATAGGCAGTTCATAAAGACTAACAATGGCATGTAAACATTGAAGGCAAGGACACTATCCATTTTGTTCATTGCAGTATTAACCCAACCCTTGCATAGTGCCTGACACATAGCACAGCGGGGCTCCGTAAATACTATTACAGTACCTGTTAATTTGTACATGTCTTAATGAAGGATATATAAAGATTTCTTGACCTTTTGCTTATATAAAGCTATTTCCTAATGTTGCCTTAAAGAGTTGACATTTTTTATTTTTATTTTTTAAAGATTTTATTTGTGAGAGAGAGAGAGAGAACACAAGCAGGGAGAGCTGCAGGCAGAGAGAGAAGCAGGCTCCCCCGCTAAGCAAGGAGCCTGATGTGGGGCTCGATGCCAGGACCCTGGGATCATGACCTGACCCGAAGGCAGACGCTTCTCTGACTGAACCACCCAGGCATCCCAAGAGTTGACATTTTTTAAAAAGGGACTTCTGATTGTATTTTTAGGGACATTATTGAAAAACCCTAAGTCCAAATAAGGATGAAGAGGCCTAATAAATTATTTTTTTCTTAATTTTAATTAAGAATCAATGTAGGCTGTCTTATATAACTTTGGTAAATATAACTGATTTTCTTAAATTTATGAGACCTAGTGGAATTGTGAGAACTTGCTATGTGATTTCTAGACCTTTAAGTTGCAAGTAGTAGTGTTTTAATTCATTGAGCTCTTTTTTCTGCAAACCCTTTTGAGGAATGTACAGTCTCCCTTGGACTCTATAGTGACTGCTGTTTCACTTTGTGGGTTTTCCCAGTTTTCCATCTCTTTCTTCTCTCTGGTCAGTGTTCTTTTGGTCATTTCAGAGCTCACTTATACTTCTGGTGGATGTTGTGAAATATTTTGAGGAATGATGAAACATATCAGAAGAATGATTTTGGTGCTGACATCTGAATTTTGGAGATTAGGAATTTGAGATTTGTGAATTGGTTGAAAGAAATGTTTTTAACAAAAACATTTACTTGTCAAAAAATATACTTGTCATCTAGGGTTTGCTGTGATATTTCATTCTGGAGATGGAAAAGGCAATAAGGGGGAAGTAGAAGAGGAAACAATAGAATGATGACCTAGGGTCAGATCCAGTGCTAAGTGTGTACATGCATTATCATTAACGTAAAAGCTTTCTTATGTAGCAGTTGGGAAAAAGAGATTGGGGGAGGTGGTAGGGAACTGTCTCCTTTCAAAAATATGCAGTTCACTAAAAGGTAGTGATATTGCTCTGTGTTGGTGGTTATATACCAGAGTACTTGAAACCCTAGGGATTAGGACCCTTCTCTCTACTACAAAAACATCCTAAGTAAGGTTGGCCAGATGATCAAGTTCCTTTGTTTTTGGCAGAACTTATATTAACTTATTCTGAATTTTATGTTGATCACCAAATCTGCTTGACAGTACAGCATGTCTAATTAAAAAGGAAAGCTATTATTTATTAAATTTGGTTCATTTGGGAGATGATGCACTCTTCAGATCCTGGGACTCATGAAAGGTGGGGCACAAGATGGAGTAAAGGGGTGTTTAATATTAAAAAGGTTAATGACTGTTGCTCCATTTGATTTGTCTTATGACTTCTTATGGTACCACAGATCTAGCCATTAAAAGATAAAACACTCATATAAATGTATCCCTTTGCTTAACCTTTAGGAGGCAGAAACCTTTCCTTCCTACTCTTTCCTCCCTCTAGCCCTTCCTTTTGTACTAGCATGGTTCTTGTTATTAAAAAAAAATTGACACTTTTTCCTAGAAGGAAGTTGTATGAGCTTCCTACTGTGCTGTAATATATTATGACAAGTATAGTAGCTTAAAAAATACAGATTTAGTATCTTAAAGTTCTAGAGATCAGAAGCCCAAAATGGGTCTTAGGGCTAAAATCAGGGTGTCAACGAAACTCTTCCTTTTAGACATTGTAGGGGAGAAGTTTCCTTGCCCTTCCTGGCTTCTAGAAACTTCCCTCATTCCTTGGCTCATGGCCACATCACTTCCACGTCTGCGTCACATCTTCTCCCATCCTGATCCACCTGCTTTTTTTTTTTTTTTTAAGACTTTATTCATTTTTTTGACAGAGAGATCACAAGTAGGCAGAGAGGCAGGCAGAGAGAGGGGGAAGCAGGCTCCCCACTGAGCAGAGAACCTGGTGCGGGGCTCGATCCCAGGACCCTGAGATCATGACCTGAGCCAAAGGCAGAGGCCTTAACCCACTGAGCCAGCCAGGTGCCTCTTGATCCACCTGCTTTTATTCCTCCTCCTCCTTTCTTTTTTCCTCCTGCTTCCTTATTATGAGGAGTCTCATGATTACATTAGACCCACCTGGATGATCAGGATAGTCTCACCTCAGGATCCTTAACTCAATCACAGGGGTACAGTCCCTCTTGCTATGTAAGGTAATGTATTTACAGGTTCTGCAAGATTAGGATATAGTTATTACTGGGGGACTTTTATTCTGCCTGCCACAGAAATTTTTAGAACTTTCTGGTAAAACACCAGATAACACAACTTTCCGTATATTAGTTGATCATAATGGAGACGAGAGGTGATGTCCATGAACCTTTAGAAAAATCATCATGATTTCTTTTTTTTTTTGATTTATTTATTTATTTGAGAGAGCGAGCAGGCGCGTGCACCCAAGTAGGGGGAGGGGCAGAGGAAGAGAATCTTAAATAGACTCCCCGCTGAGTGTGGCCTGACTGTCCATGACCCATGAGATCATGACCTGAGCAAAACCAAGAATCAGTCACTTAGCTGAGTGAGCCACTCAGGCACCCCCATCATGATTTCCTTTAACGCATAAATATGATTTAATAAAAAATAAAATATGACAAGTTTAGCTAATTCATATTACTCTGTTTTGAATAAAAATGGGGAAAATAGTCAAAGGAAATACTTCATTTCTTGCCATAGAGTTTAGTCATAAAATAAAAACCCAAATGAATATTTGTCTCACAGTTCTCCATGCAAAGTCTTATTTTGTCAAATTGCTTTTCAGATATCCAACCTGCAGATATAAACAATATCCTTTGTCTTCATCTGAAAAGGAAAATAAAATCAAATGGCTCTTAGATTCTCTTGGAAAGGCTATGTTATTTTCTCAGTTGGTTTAAACTGTGAAGTTGCCTTTAAAAATAAATTCTTTATTCCAGGAGATGATTAGATCAGTAAGGTTACCTAAGAGAAATATCTTTAGGAAGGGAGATGCCAAAGAGAAAAGTAATAGTCCTCATTGAAATTTTCTTTTCTTTCCTTTTTTTTTTTTAAAAGACTTTATTTATTTATATGAGAGAGAGAACAAGCAGAGGGGAGAGGCAGGCTCCTAGCTGAACTGGGAGCCTGACACAGGGCTCAATCCCGTGGATCTGGGGATCATGACCTGAGCTGAAGGCAGGTGCCCAACCAACTGAGCCACGCAGGCACCCACCCCCTCATTGAAATTTTCTTTTAAGTTATTTTTAGGCCTCTTTTTTTTCCCTCCAATATCTATTTAATTCCTTGTCTTTTTTTTTTTTTTTTTTTAAAGTTGTTTTTTGAAACAACACCCGTTTATTCAGTTTCCATGGGTCAGGAGTCTGGGCATTGGTTGGTGATGAGTCTCTGTGCAGGATCTCACAAGGCTGCATTTGTACTCGGTTTTTAGAGCAGTATGGAGTTAGAATTGAGCAAAGACCACAAAGATCTTCGTAGGAGAGAATTTAAAAATTAAATATGAGTATAATTGCTAACAAGCCATACTTTATATATGGTGGAGAGAAACTGGAAAGTAGATAAAAGGCAAAAAAAAAAAAGTAACTATTTAAAAGTTTATCTTTCTACTTAAAATATATGAAATTTGAAATTAAGGGAGGCACAGATTGATCACGCTTGGACCTTTGAGGCTTGTTGAGTGTTTTCTGCTCACTACCACCACCACAGCCCTGTGTGAGAATAGGGGATTCCTTTCATGCTGTTTTATTTATTTTTTCCTCATAGATAAGGCCTGTTAATAAACTGCCAGGATGCCTATAAGGAGCAAGCAGAGCAATTACAATAGAGTGCCGTTGCTATGCAGCTGAACCATAGGCCTATAATAATACTTTGGGGACAGAGATAAGTGTCCTTACACATGCCATAGCTCTCGGGTGCCCTGCTAACTCAGTGTACTAGCCTGGGTCTGTAAGGTGGTTGCAGCCTCCTCCCTTTGCAAAGTGGGATATGTACATGAAAGGGGCCCTAGAAACAGGTCTCACTGTTCTCCTGAGGGAGTATCAAATGACTTTTTGCGTTAGTTTGATTTTTACAGGAAGCTGAAAAATATCAAGTAAGCAGTTTCCCAAGGTTTGTGAATTTTCATAAGTTCATTAACACCTCACACCCTATGACTTTAGGTTCACTTCAGGTTATGGAATTGAATTCATTAGATTGGGGTATAAAACTGGAGCTAAGTCAGCAGGCAGTTCGAGGGAGAAAGAAGTGGGACTATGACATTAATGAGACTGGGAGAGTACTCCTTTTGGAATATTTATTTTTCTACCCTAAAGTTTCCCTTTGGTCAAAACTCAGGGATTCCCTGCATAGACATTTTATAATTTATAACCGTCAGTTTTCATGGAAGGTAGAGGAAGAAAGAGAAGTTAAATAAGTTACTCAATCTTAACTTCGTTCAGAGCTGGGGCATGTAGCCATAAGCTTCCATCATTTTATTATCAAATTTATCTAAATTATATGGAATAATTGTTGTGTCCTAAATGTCTATATCTATTTAGATGTTAGCAGATGTTTGTTAATAGATTATAATACATTTTATATAATTTTGCAGAGCTTTTTATTTAAATATAATAGATAATATTTTTGGGTCACCGTTGGCTTAAATACTTAAATTAGAAAAAGTGAGAAATCGGATGTTTACAATACCTTATAATTTACTTTGAGAGTTAGCTGTTCAGTTTAACCTCATTTGCACTCCTGCTGTTTTCTGAAATGGCCTCAAGCCCCAAACTTGGGAGAGCAGAGGTGCTGGGATTCGGGTAGCAGGGCTGTCTTCCACCCTGCTTTGCGGTGATCGTTTTTTTAAAGGCATATGCACAGACCTTTCACCCAGTTCTAAAAGTGGAACACTTCCACTGTGCTATAAGAATTTCCTGAATCAATCAAACTCCTTTTTGGAAAGGTGTGGCAGACTCATACCAGATAAATACAGTACTTAATTTGGCCTGAGTAAAGCTGTCTTGTCCTGTAAAAATGTCATGGGTATAAATGCCCAAATTTTAACGTCGAATTTTTATACCTTGGTGTAATGGATAACTGTGG
>CM052886.1:85407948-85424415 GCA_028534135.1 Potos flavus
GAAGGCAGAGGTTTTAACCCACTGAGCCACCCAGGTGCCCCCAAACAGGATTTTTTACACCAACTTTTTACCTATCATTGAACACAAATTAGGATGTTTAGAGTCGTGTATATTAGGAATAACTAACATTATAATCTCAGTCTATTACTAATGAGATGCTGTGGTGTGTTGTGGGGCTAAATCATATTGTGTAGAAATGTGATGTTAACATTCTATCTGGTTTTAGCAGGTACGCACATTTTAGCTGTTTACTGAGTATACAGGTTGTCCTTTTATTTTCTACAACCTAACATTAATTGGGAGACACATATATAAGAAAGTAAAGCAATACTGATAAGTAAAAATGCCATATTTAAAATTCCTAAAAACTTGCAAAATTGAATGGTTCTTGGAACTTGTGATGTGAAAAGGAAGCCAAAAAAAGATTTTTAAAAGTTATACTCCTGTGGTTGAAAGTCTATCTAAAATCAGTCTCTTTGCCAGTCTTAGTTCAGGGTGGTAGGCATAACTGAAGCTTTAAGTATGTTGCCACAGAGTGAGTCATCTATGGGAACATTTACTATGATTTTACCAGCTGTCCAAGTGGAAGATGGGAGGTTATGTTAACCGTGTGCTGTCACCAACCAACGATCAATTTATATTATTTGCAGTTTTTCTTTCAAGTAGAGCAATGAAACATAGTATACTGAAGATTCTCATTTGTTGGGCTTCTGATGTTTTATTACATGATAATTATAAGAGATAGTACATTTTTAAAGATTGATTTATTAGAGAGAGAGAGTGTAAGTGCAGGGAGGGGCAGAGGGAGGAGTAGAGGGAAAGGGAGAGAATTTCAAGCAGACTCCCCACTGAGTGGGGAGCCCAACACAGGCCTCCATGTTACAACCCTGAGATGGTGATTGAGCTGAAATCAAGAGTTGGATGTTTAACTGACTGAGCCACCCAGGTGCCTCAAGGAGGCAATATTTTAAAATTTAATTTATGCTGCCATCCATATGACTAGGTTCTATAACAGGCTTGTTTAATATACAATTGAAAGTATGTATACTCCTTTCGGATAGCATCTTCATACCTCAGTGGGAAAAGATGCTAGGAGCCATCCCAAAGTTATTCTCCACTCAGGGAGGGGCGGTTGAGGTTTCTTCCCTGAGGCCAGCCCCATTCCATGAATACTTGTGACTGATGAACTGACTTGGAGAGGGAGAGATTGAAGGAATTTGGGGTGGAGTGGTATCATGGAGCTTAGGGGAGAGCATAAAGGAGCAAATCTGGGGGCAAAAGAGGGATTAGTGTCTTTCAAGAGAGGGTGGGGAGACTTGAGAGGAGTGAGCCAATGGCGTAGGTAGTCCTCACACAATCCTGCCTCCCAGCTGTTCCCTTTGCCATCTGATGCTGAGTGATTTGACATTGCAGGCAGCCGCAGAGGGCAGTGGGTGATGGAGAAGGCTCTGCACCCCACGGGATCCACATCGCACAGTCTGGCATCTGCCATCATGCTAGGCCTCATGCAACAAAATTGCCGACTAACCATTATTCGGAAATTATTGAAATCCTTGTCACTGACTAATAAACACAGAGTACCAGCAGGTGCTAGAAAATGTCCAGTTTCTATTATTAGATTGTGCTCCATCTGCTAATTATAAAAATATCAGTGGTTCATTTTTTTTTTGACCTCTTGAATGAAGCATACTAAGGGAAAATGTAGCGTAGAATATTTCTTACTACTTATGTGGAATAAGCTTAATTTGAGTAGCAATTAGTAAATATATATATTTTTTTAAATCAGAGAGAGAATGAGCACAAGCAGGGGGAGTGGCAGAGGGAGAAGCAGGCTCCTTGCTGAGCAAGGAACCCAATGCAGGACTTGATTCCAGGACTTTAGGATCATGACCTGAGCTGAAGGCAGCTACTTAACTGGCTGAGCCACCCAGGTGTCCCGCAATTAGTAAATAGAATGATGTTTCATTCTGATTCTAGTAATCAGTAGTCCATAGTTCATAGTTTTCTTTATTAAAAAATGTTGGTTAGATGTAGTTGTGTATAATTTCATTGTTTAACTTAGGAAATGATCAGAAGATATTAGGTAAATGATAGACCATTCCCTACTTATTATTATTTTTTTCTCTATAGTAATGGCAAACATGCATTTTAAAGGTTTTTTTTTTCTCCACTGTATCAGATTTTGTTAACTCATGACTCTGATTTTCTTTGTTTTCATTTCAAACCATTCATTTCCCTTTGTCCTTTTTGTTTTCAGACTTGGTGGAGCATTTAGTATCAAAAGTTAATTATTACAAATTAAGAATATTACAAAAAGAAAAAAGTCTTTTTTCTTAGGCTATTGACACTGAAGTATTTAGGAGTAAAGGGGACTAGAGGGTATTATGCTAAGCGAAATAAATCAATCAGAGAAAGACAATTATATGCTCTCTCTGATACGAGGAATTTGGGGGGGGTCGTGGGGGGAAGGGAAGGAGAAAAATGAAACAAGATGGAACTAGGGAGGGAGACAAACCCATAAGATACTCTTGATCTCAGGAAACAAACTGAGGGTTGCAGGGGGTGGAGGGGGTGGGGGGTGGGGGGGGATGAGGGATGGGGAGGCTGGGTGATGGACATTGGGGAGGGTATGTGCTATGGCAAGTGCTGTGAAATGTGTAAGACTGATGATTCAGAGACCTGTACCCCTGGAGCAAATAATACGTTATGTGTTAAAAAAAAAAGAGTAAAGGTGAATCATGCATGCAACTTCTTTTCAAATGATTTAAAAATTTTATATTTATGTATTTGTAATATATAATGATCAGGTAGATAGATGTAGATAGATAGGAGGAGATGAAACAAATATGGGTAAAATGTTAACATCTCAAGGAATGTGAGTGAAGAGTATACAGAAATTCATTTAGTATTTTTGTAACTTTTCTGTAAATATGAAGTAATTAAAAGTTAATTTTACTTGTCTACAAATATACAATACAAATAATCTGTCTACAAATATAAAATTGTAAGTAATAAATTGTTATTTTCCCACTGTAGGAATCTTTAATGTGAAAATGTATTCTATGAAAATAAAGTTCTTCAAAAAATAAAGTTCTAGGGGCACCTGGGTGGCTCAGTTGGTTACGCATCTGCCTTTGGCCAAAGTCATGATCTCAGAGACCTGGAATGGGAGCCCTGCCTTGGTCTTCCAGCTCAGTGGGGAACCTGCTTTTCCCTCTCCTTCTGCCCCTCCCCCCTGCTCATGCTCTCTCTCAAATAAGTAAATCAAATCTTTAAAAGAATAAATAAAATTCTATATAATTAAAAAAAAAGTTAACTATTCCAATAGGCTGAAGTAAACTTTTTGTATCTTTGGGGAAAAAAAAAATCAGTGTGGAAGATTTCAATTGATTTCTTAAACAGAGTGCTGGTTTTCAAAAATACTGTTTGTTACAGATAAAAAAATAGATAAGAGACTTTACCAGAGCTTGGGTGGGTGGCCCAGCAGTCAGTGGGATGTTACTTGGATGTAGTCATTGTAGCCCGGTTTGGGTTTTAGTTTCGAAGGTGTAAAGCCTAAAATCTTGTCTCCATTCAGGAAGACTGACCCATTCCAGGTAAATAAACTCTCGGGACACTGATGTATAAACCAGAACAGCAGTTTCTTAATATCTAGTGAAAAGAATGCAGTTGCCACATGGATTAGATATTCGTGCTGGATGGAGGACGAGTGCATTCTCACCAGAAAACCTACAGGAGAAGCCATGGTGTGTATGGAAGTGGGGTTAACATAGACCATTTTGAAGAGCAGAAATTTTTTTATTTTGATGAAATGCAGCTTATCCGTTTTTTTTCTTTTGTGGTTCATGCTTTTGATGTCGTATTTAAGAAGTCTTTGCCTATCGCAATATCATAAAGATTTTCAGGATCACAGCACTTGGAAAAGAGTTTACAACATTAAATATTACTGGGAAAAAATATTGCACAAAGAAAAAGTGAAAAGGGAATATAGAGCACATTAAGGTTGAAACCAAAATTTAAATTTCACATGCATAAATACAGTAGCAAAAGTTGCTGATTCTACTCTTTATGAATCAACCACGGAGAAAGTGTTTTTATTTGTAAGGGATCACTGATAGTTATTATCATGAGTTTAAAAGACTTGATCTAACAAGATTTGTGGAGGATGTGAGTTTGGTTTAGTACAGTTATGATCGTCTCCTTTGTGAAAATGTGTTTAATGGAGCTACTTCAGTGTGTTCATTCGGGCACTATGTCTTCTGTGTTATGTTTCTTGAGAAATGTACTATTGCAGTGGAATTTTAGGAAAATCAGTATTTTACCTTTTCAAATTATAATTGTCAAAAGGGACTGATATATACTTTAAAGCCCCAGGATATTGAGAATTTTTTCGGAATAAGCAATATAATATTTCATGTATCTTGTCTTTAAATTGGTAAATTAATGAGAAATTTCAGTGGTTCCAAAACATTTATCTCTGTGTAACTAGGGCCATAACTACCTTAAAGTACCTTAAAGTTTTTTTTTTTTAACATTTACTTTTCATCTTGTTTAATGACACATTTTCCCAGAACTGGACTTAAAAGTAATTGTGATGGGGGACGCAGTCAGTCAGGAATCCTGACTCTTGGTTTTGGCTCAGGTCATGATCTCGGGGTTGTGGGATGAGCTCTGCACTGGGCTCTGTGCTGGGCGTGTTTGGGATTCTTTCCCTCCTTCGCCCTCTGCCCTTCCCCTGCAACATACACACACGTGTGCATGCACTCTCTCTCTCTTAAAAAAAATAATTGCAGTAACCTGTTGTCAAGAATTTGGAAATTGTCTAAATCCTTCAGATTGCAGAGTCATAGGTGATCTATATCTGATTACCATCCATTTAATCTTTAAGATAAAAAGTAATTGTAGTTAGAGCCCTTGGCATATTTTGCTACTTAATTCACTATATATATATTAGTGTAGCCTGTATCTTGATAGCTTGATTTCTAATAAAATCTAATTTAATGAATGAAATCTAATTTATATGTGTTCAGACTCATGCTTTGAAGAAAACAACTTAATTATAATAATTTGGAAACTGAATTTGGTCATATGTTTGATATTCAAGACTGTAGGAGATTTGGTGAAATGGGGTCATGGACCTTGGCCTCTGTTCTTTGCATTTGTGTGACGGGAAAACCTTGCCTTTGTTTCCTGCACCATGATTCCCAGTTCAGCAGAATGGGTTACAAAGAAATTGTATCTGTGCTGTCCAGGTTCCCCATGAACCACAGAAATTCTTGTGGCACTGCATGCTAGGGAGTTGTCTTAAAGCTTTAACAAAAGGAAGGTGACATCTTGGAATACTGTTAAACAGTATTTGAGCTCTTGCTCTGTTAGAGTGAGTGTTGACTTGCTGGCCAGCTTGGTCTGCTTGTAAGGTTCCTATCAGGGGCTATAGGAGATTGGTCCTCTTCCTAGGGCTTTCTTACTGAAAGGGAGTTCTGCCTCTGGTAGTCAGGAAGATGACTGGTAGACAATAATTATCTCAAAAGAAAATGGCAGTGGTGAATTTAAATAAAAGATGTTAGCACTCAGATTCAGTCCAAGACTATCCTAGATATTCTTTATTATATTTTGCAGACTCCTGAACACTTAAGAGACTGAAGGTATATTGAAGCAGTAGTGTCACTATTACAGAGATTAGGAAATTCTTAAAAAGCCTTCTTTGAAAAGCAAAGTATCAAATAAGATTGTAGGATGAATTTTAAAAGTGACTTCCAAAGGAATAGGCTAAGGGTTTTATGATCTTGGCTCTGCCAGTTTACCTAAGTTTTACTCTCCTTACCTGCAAAATATGGATAATGTCCACTTATAGGATTTTTGGGGAATGAAATGGGATGATATATGTAAAGCATGTAGCTGAATACTTAGCACATAATAGACACCCCCAAATGGCAGCTATTATTGCCTAGATTTTCATGCCAGCTACAGTATTTTGGATCATTTGTCAGTATTGTACTGTATGATATTCTTTCTGTGCCTTGGACCTTCTTAAGTATAATGATTTTCCTCTTTTCAAATTGAATTTTTGACCTTTTCAAAAGTCTGGAATTCACTGAAGACAAGGAATTATCTAATACTCCATGAATGGTGATGTTTATATTGGCTTGGCTGGGGGCCAGGTGGCAAATAATATTCAGAAGCAGACATGAATTTTTCCCTTTAGAAGAAGGCACATGGTGCTCCTTCCCTGCATCAGGCTCCCATGGGTATCAATGGGTGTTATGTGTGTAGAGCAAGGGAAAGGTCTTGCTCCTAAAAACTAGAGCAATGTGCTATATGAGAGAAGTTAGTACGTTCTCATGAGCTCATGTTTGTCCTAAAAGAAGTCTTTGTCTTGAGGTCCTCAAAGTCTAGCTAGCAGTGAAGTGTCAATATTGGGTATATTTCTCAGTGGTTGAATGTTACTAGGATGTTCTGAGTTTGTAAAAAAGCTAGTAGTATTAAAGTCCAAACAAAAATATTTGTCAAAAATATTCATTAAAATCTTACATGTCTATACTTTGTTAAAGTGGTGATTGCTGAGTTTATTCTTCTTACCAAATTTAAAAGATTGATTTAAATATGCTTTCCCAAGAGTTGTAAAACAAGTGGTACTTGAATCTGTAAAGAACCTTTTTGCTCACTGTCCATGGAAATCAGAAAATGTACTCCTAATTAGTTATAGAATTCTGAAATTTAAATATATTTCTCACTATGTCATTTAATTCATGTCATGATTCATTGTACTTAAAATGCTCAGTTTTCAAACCCATCTTCTGATTATTCCTTAAAAATAAAATATAATAGATTAATGAAAAAAACAAGTAGAAATGAGAGTAGTATTAAGAAATTAGAAATCAGCTTTAGTTTCTCTCTTAGGATTTATTATGTAATGTGCCATTAAGATTAGAACATTTAACAAGTTTTATGTAATTTCTTTTGACTTTTCATTGTGATTCTTTTTCCCAAGAGTTTCTAAAAAATTTTATATGTACAAGTGCTTATGAACATGTCAAGAGTCTGGTTTCTCCATGTAATTATAAAGGTGAAGTCGTATGTTCTGGGGAAAAGGAGGGTTTTAATTTTTATCTGAACGTTTTGTAAGAAGAGGACATTTATGATCCTTGTCTAGCTTGTGAATAATATATATTAAGCAAATACATACTCCCAGTGTAGAAAGCAAAGTTTTTAGGGACCTTTTATATCATTATCCCGCTGAGCAGGGAGTCCGATGCGGGGCTCGATCCCAGGACCCTGAGATCATGACCTGAGCCGAAGGCAAACGCATAACTGACTGAGCCACCCAGGTGCACCCGAATAAGTTTTTTTCTTTTTTTAAAGATTTTATTTATTTATTTGACACACAGAGAGAAGTCACAAGTAGGCCCAGGACCCTGAGATCATGACCTGAGCCGAAGGCAGACACATAACTGACTGAGCCACCCAGGTGCACCTGAATAAGTTTTTTTTCTTTTTTTAAAGATTTTATTTATTTATTTGACACAGAGAAGTCACAAGTAGGCAGAGAGAGAGGGGGAAGCAGGCTCCCTGCTGAGCAGAGAGCCCAGGGCTCAATCCCAGGACCCTGAGATCATGACCTGGGCCGAAGGCAGAGGCTTTAACCCACTGAGCCACTCAGGCACCCCCCTGAATAAGTTTTTAAACACAGTCTTTATTTAAACATTATAATATATGCACATAGTTACAAAATCAAATAGGATTTGTAATGAAGCAGAAGGATTTGTAATGAAAATGAATAGTTTCAGATTCAGAGCTCTTTTTTTTTTTTCTTACCTTGTCCTTGAACGCCATTTAGAATCATGCTTTTATTTTTCTGGTGGTTACTTACATGTCTCTAAATAAAATGTTTATATTGTTATTTAAAAAAAATGTTGTCTGTAGACATGTTTTATTCCTGTTATGACACGAAAATGTACCCTACTTATAGAATACTTTTTTTATAATTTAGTTTTATTTTTTATTGGATTCATTTTTAAATCATTCACATAATTTAAAAGTGAAATAGTTCTTTAAAACTCATTACAAAAACAGCAGTCCCTTCCACACCATTTACGCCCACCACCCCAACTATTGTTTGCACCCAGAGACAAGTACTTTAGATTTTTGTCTGTCTGTTTTGGTATTTGAATTGTATCATTAAATAACATATTTTTTGATTGACTTACTGATTTTCCGTTTTGTGTATTGTTTGGTGGAAGGTGAGCATTTAGCGTGCTTCATCCTCTTCTACCATCAGACATGCCATAGTCCCTATCCTACCCCCCCCCACACACACTGTAGTTGTGTCATTCATTTGTATAGATCAGTGTTCTGTGCTCACATTATTGTGTTTAAGTAAATGCCGCTTCACATTGAGACATGGAATAAAATATGATGACTTTTCCTTTCTCGTACAACTTTTTGTGTTCTCTGGAGTTAATAATTATCTTGCTTCTTTGCTTATTAGTTTTCTAGGTACTTATCACAAATCCATCCCCAGATTGTCCCCCAGTTGTTAAAATTTTCTCTGGATACGTTCAAATACATGGGGTATTTTATCTTTTTGGATATGATTCCCACAGTTCTGTGGGATTGGTTGCCTTCTATCTCTGGGGCACTTAACTATCCTTCTGGGGATACCATTTGCCTGTTCCCTATATTAGTTCCTTGTTTGCTGGATCCCATGCCTTCCTCTTTCTTGCTTTACAACCTCGTTTTGCTGAACTGCCTTCTCAAGTAGTACCATGAGGAAAGGTGCAGGGAACAGAATCTGTGTAAAACCTTGGTGTTCTGGAAAAGTTTTTAGTATGTGCTTATACCTAATTGCTAATCTCTAGATTGAGAGTAAATTTTCCTTCAGAATTTTCAAAGTGCTGATCTGTTGTCTTTTGGGCTTTTACTATTGCTGTTAAGAAAAATCAAAATTGTTCTCCTTCCTCTTCTCTCTTTTTCTGTAGTTTCTGGGCAAATTTAGGACAATGATTCTCAATCTGACTGATCTTTAGAATCAGCTGGGAACTTCAACCAAATCCTAGTATGAGAGATTTTGAAATACTTGGTCTGGAGGGGAGCCAAAACATGGTATTTCTGAAAAGCTCCCTAGGTAGTTCAAATATGCAGCCATGGTTGAGAACTGCTGTTTCAAGATCTTTTGTCTCCAATATACTTAAATTTCATGATGATATGCTGTTATGTGGGTCTCTTCATCAAGCTAGGCACTTGTTTGTCCCATTAATATGGAGATTTATGTCCTTTGATTTTGGAAGATTGTTTTTCCACATTAAAGCAGTTATAACCGAAGTATTTTTATTTTATGTACAATGAGTTAGCATTAAGGTAGGTGTCTTGGATATCTGCAGTTAAGACAGGTCTCTGGGATGTCCCATTCAAGGAAGTTCGCTTAGTCCACCTTACTGAAGCCTCTATCCTTCATGTACTGATGGAAACACTGGCTGCACATTTTGAGGCCGTTATTTCTGGATCGGACTATGCCATTTTGAGCAGATGTGGCAAGAACAAGAACCCTGGCCATATTTCCTCGGATGGCACAGCGGAGCTGCTGCTGACCCCTTGTTCTCTTGAATGCAGTGAGGCAAAAGGAATTTTGGGAAGTTTTGGATTCCCTTTCCTCAAGTTCTTCTGTTCTATTGTTTGCTTGTCTCTTCTGTTTTCTATAAATTTTTCCTTTTGTTTTGGTTTCTAAGTGATTTCCTCAGTTTGACCTTCCAGTCCTTCCACTGAATCTTTCTTTTCTATTTTTATTTTCCAAGAATTCACTTTCCCCCATCTTTATTGATATGAAGTTGACCTATCTCCTTGTATAAGTTTAAGGTATATATCGTGTGATGATTTGATATATGTATATATTGTGAAGTGATTACCACAATAAGGTTAGTTAACACATCCGTCAGTTCACATAGCATTTCTTTTTCATGGTGACAACATTTAAAATTTACTCTCATAGTCTTTAAGTACGCAATATGGCATTAGCTATAGCACCTGTGCTGTACATTAGATCCCTAGAATTTAGTTGTTTTATAATTGAAGGTTTGTAACCTTTTGACCAGTATGTCCCCATCCCCCCACCCCTGGCAATCAGCAGTCTGCTCTCTGTTTCTGTGAGTTAGATTATTTTAGATTCCACATATAAGTAAGATCATATAGTATTTGTCTTCCTCTGTCTTATTTTACTTGGCATAATGCTCTCAGAGTTCATTCATGTTGTTGCAAATGGCCTTTCCTTCCCTTTTACAGCAAAATAATATTCCATTCTATAAATACATACCACATTTTCTTTATCCATTCACCTGTTGATGGACACTTAGGCTGTTTCCATGTCTTTGCTATCGCAAATAATGCTGCAGTGAACATGGGAGTGCAGGTATCTTTTCAAGATAATAATCGTATTTCCCAGAAGTGAGATTGCTGGATCATATATGGTAGTTCTATTTTTAATTTTTTTTTAAAGATTTTTTTATTTGACACACACACAGAGAATACAAGCAGGGGGAGCAGCTGGCAGAGGGGGAGGGGGAAGCAGGCTCCCGCTGAGCAAGGAGCCCGATGTGGGGCTTGATCCCAGGACCCTGGGAACATGACCTGAGCCGAAGGCAGTCGCTTAACTGACTGAGCCACCCAGGTGCCCCACTATTTTTAATTTTTTAAGGAACTTCAATGCTTTTTCCATAGTGGCTGTTAACAATTTACATTCTGCTCAATAGTGTGCAAGAGTTTCCTTTTCTTTCTAGTCAGGCCAAGACTTACCTCTTGTCTTTTTTTTTTAAGGTTTTATTTTTAAGTAATCTCTCCACCCAACATGGGGCTCAAGCTCAAGAATCCTGAGATCAAGAGTTGCATGTGCAGGAGACTGAGCCAGCCAGCTGCCCCTACCTCTTGTCTTATTGTCGATAGCTAACCTAACGGGTGTGAGGTGATATCTCATTGTGGTTTTGATTGGCATTTCCCTGATGGTCAGTGATGCTGAGCACCTTTTCATATACCTGTTGACATGGCCTCTTTTTTTTCCCAAGATTTTATTTATTTATTTGATAGAGAGATAGTGTGGGAGTGGGAGGGAGAGGGAGAAAGAATCTGAAGCCGACTCCGCGCTGAACACAGAGCCCGATGCGGGACTTGATCCCACCACTGTGAGATCACAACTGGAGCCCAAATCAAGAGTCAGACAGATCCTCAACCAACTGAGCCACCCAGGCGCCCCTGACATAACCTCTTATTCTTATTTTATGAATACAGTATCTTCCTTCTTCTGGAAGTATATTAATACTTCCTTGTTAAGTTTTTATCTCCCTTCCCAGCCCTGTTTCCTCTAAGTTAATTTTTAAAAAATCTGTTATTTCTTTTAGCCCCCTTTTTTTATATTCAGGGCTTTCCTCAGAAGTCTTCTTTGGCTGCCTCCTTACTCATGGTTGAAAGTTGACTGTGGAAGCTCTATATAGTAGACTTGTCAGTTTTAGTCTTTACTGCGGGATGATCTGCCTGGGCCATTGCATTGGGGGGAACCTTGTTATCAGGGTCTCAAGGTCCTCTCTCTTGGGCTGGTCAGATTCCTCAGAGAATAGTGTTTTCTTTTTTAAGATTTTGTTTATTTATTTGATAGAGAGCACAAGCTGGCAAAGTGGCAGGCAGAGGGAGAGGGAGAAGCAACCTTCCTGCTGAGCAGAGAGCCTGATGACCTGGGGTTTGATCTCAGGATCCTGGGATCATCATGACCTGAGCTGAAGGCAGACGCTTAACTCACTGGCCACCAAGGCATCCTGAGAATAATGTTTTCAACTCCAGCTGAGGGAACTGGCCAGAAGGTGGTTGGAGGATGTTCATTTTTAGTATATGAACTCATACTGAGCCTCCTGTCTTATCTGTCTCGTCATGCAGATTAGAGACCCTGTCTCTGTTTCATTCTCTCCAGAGAATAAATTCCTCGCCTTTTGGGGGTTGGGAAATCATTTGAGGGAGGGAAATCTGCTTTGTAGACCTTGCCTTTCAAGGCCCTTTAAGGCCCATCTCCACCCTCATTTCCAGAGTTGCCTGGTACCATGAGTTTCAGGTATGGTTATAGGGGTTTCAAGGTGTGAATCAGGTTGCTTCTCAGCTTTCCACACCTGGCTTAGGATTCAGCTCTCTGTCTGTTGTGTCAGGCATCACAAGTTCTTTTGCCTTCCAGCTCCCAAATGTTGTTTTTTAACAACTGCTTTTCCTTTCTCTTCGTTTTTGTGGTGTATCCTAAAACCAAATCCAATTACTGTCAGTGTAATGTGTTTTCAGGAGAGAGTAGAGGTAAATTTTTCAATTTGATCTATTTAATCAGAACCAAATAATGTGATTATAAGTGAAAAATAAAGAGATAGTAAAAGGCCTCAGACTGTCATGGTTCCACCTTGCAAGTCGACTCTGAATTTCAGTCCGATTCCTTGGTATATGTAGTGTCTGCAGAGATCTGGCAATAGCCTGTGTTTGGTGTTCTTTGGTTGTGGATCATGCTGTAATTAGTTGGACTGAAAGTTAAATTTGGAAAAGTTATTTAAAGTCTTCTGCTGCAATGCAGGTTGACAGCCTGTATTAAAATAAAATGTTTAGTTTAGAAACCTTAAAAACACTGTGTTGGTTACAACCAAAAGAGCTTGAATTTTATTCCTTAAATCAGTCATTGACTATGTTAGCATTTAAACATTCTCTTTCCTCAATATCATGTGTACCTCAACCAGATGTCACAAACAAAACCAGATGTCACAATTACAACTCATACCAATTTTTTTCATTGTACATTTAAAATATAAATCTATAATGTAATGTTTCATTTTAAGACTTTTTTCTTTAGGGAATTGGTAATAGTATCTTAAGGAACTATTAATAAAAATACTGGGTTTTTAAAATTTTACTCGGCATTACTTATGATAACTTATATATCAGGGGCACTGTGTACATTCTTCACTGCATATTCATTTAAATTTGGAAAGCTGGTCCGAAATTAGGATATATTTGCTGAAATGAGAATAAGCCAGATTTTTAATGTTTACACTAACCAGAAACTTTCTTTTTCTTTTTGTAAATATTTTTCTCCTCTTCAAAGCACAGTGTTCTATCTCAGAACCTCTTTTGGTTGTGAGAATTCCTTGCAGGTAGGTTGCTTTCCCTCTATTGTTTTATTTTGAAAAACTTAATATTTATAGAAAAATTGAAGGAATATACTGTGTATACCCTTCACCTAGGTTCACTGGTCACTAACATTTTGGTGCTCTCTTTATCTTTAATTTTAAGTGAACCATTAAAAATGTAGTTTACACATCATGATACTTTGTCCCCAAATAATTATGTATGACCTCAGAATAAGGACATTCTCTTACATAATCGTGATACCATTTTCATACCTAAGAAACTTATCTATAATGTTGTTCCCTGAGTTTCTCCAACCTTTAGCCTCCATTCTCTTCCACTCCCTAGGACTCCCAAGATCCAAATAAGGATCATATGTTCCATGGTTAGTATATATCTTTAGTCTCATTTATTCTGGAAAAGCCCCCTGCTTACCAGTTGTTTTATAGGATGTCCCACAATCTGGATTTTTCCTACCATTTCCTCGTGATTGGATTCAGGTTAAATATTTTTGGTACAAATGCTATAGACGTGACAGTGTGTATTTCTTATTGCATTATATCAGGAGGCACATGCAGTGTATCCCATTAATGGTGGTGTTAAATCTGATCACTTTATTTCGGTGGTATCTGCTGGATCTCTCCATGGTAGAAGTACCTTTTTTGGGTACTTTTCTCTCTTGTAATAAATGCATTATCTGTGAGTAATTAATGCTTATCCTCTTCCCCAATACCTTTTTATCTGGTGATTAGGATCCTTGACCCTTATCTGATTCAGTTATTTAATAGTAAACCTGGTGATCATCCCCCCCCCCCCATTTATTAGCTGGCATTCTTCTGTAAAGAATAGCTTTCCTTCATCCCCCCCAGCCCCCGTTTTCTTTTTTAAATTCTACTGTTGACTCATAGATTCTTTTTTTATTCAGTGTGTTAGAATTAATTGCCATTGCTATTCTTTTGATGTTTAAATTGTCCCAAAGTTCGACTAGTGGGAGCTCCTTGAAGCTGGCTTCTGTGTCTTTTTACTATGTTCTTATTAATCTTTAAGCATTTCTTTGCTTTCTGGAACGACAAGATGTTTCAAGCTCCCTTTGTGCTTTCCCTGCCTCAGATCTAGAATCAGTTTTTTCTCTAAGGAGTCCTAGTTTATTTCAGTGGGGCTTTGTATTTCAAAATCAAGATCTGGATACTAGATGTGCTTCCTGCTACCTGGTTATCACTGTTTCTAGGTCCTTGTAAAAGAAATAGCTAGGAAATAGATATCTATTTTAAAGATCATAAGTTTATTACTGATATTCAGTATTCAAATCTGCTACCATGGGGCTCTTTGTCCTCTCCCATTCTCTCTCCGTGGTTCCCAGCAACACTCATACATTTCCCTAATTGCTCTCTCCTACAGTATGTAGGAAACAGTGCCTCACTGACTGCACCTTATACTTACAAGTCTTACTTGGTTTCAGGGTAGAGAGATTTCACTCAGGCTACTGGAAAAGGATAAAAAGATAAAGGATTTAGTGCAAGGATACATTGCGGCCTTGGATCTAAGGCAGCTTTTGGCATTTGCTACTTCAGTCCACCTGCTCTCTTGGCCTTGATTGGTTTTTCTTTGTCATTCTAGGTATCTCTGCTTCTCATCTCTCACCTTCAACTTTCCCAAGTGTGGAAGAATTTATTAGGTTGGTTATTTACTCTCTAATAAGTAGCATTCCGGTTGGGCAGCTTCTGATCGAAGTATCTTTGGTACTCTTGGCCAAGGGCAGAGAAATGGGCATTTGTTTTGTTGAAAGCATCTGGCTGCTTTCTTTTGTGTGGTCTTTGTAATCATTGGGTGCTTTTAGGTTTCCTGGCCTAGTACAAACCTATTTTTATTTTTATTTTTTTTTAGTAGAGTTACAGATTCCTTCACCCAGAAGTGTGGTTAATGCTGTGTTTTAAGCTCATGAGTAATTTAGAAATAAGGTAATGAAACATGTTTTGTTTCCAGCTTGCTAACTAGCACACTGTAGTTTCTTTCTGAACAAATGAAAGTCAAAACATAGGGCAGATATATTTAGTTACCGAGGACATATTCTTAGAGGGAACCCAAAAGGAGGAAAAAGGCATGCGTTGTCTGTAGATTTCTGAATGAGAAAGTGCCCAAAGTGTGTAAACTTGATGATCTGAGAAGAATAATGGTTTTTATTCGCAATAGGTGTTAGTGACAGATTTACCAAGAGAATTTGTAAAATGTAGCATAAAATAGTGAAGAGACTATAAGCTTTAAATTTTACAGACTTAAGTCCCAAATTTGGCATGGCTCATTCATATTTTGTGACACTGAGTAAATGACTAGTGCATTCTGAGTCTCAGTTTTCTCTTTTGTAAAATGGGCATCATAGCACCTAGTATCTATCATATTAGATAGTAACTGTAAGTGAGAAATCTTAGAGGATTGGACAAAAATATATATATATTTTTAACTTTCTGACAAGTCAGAAATACCAGCTCTGGAGAAATAATGGATTCCCAGTATTAGTAAGTGAAAGCATGGCCAGGAAGAGTAACAGAAGGACAGTCTGTCAGAAGTGTGATCTGAACGCCCACAGAGCAGCCTGTGCATACAGAGACGTGAGGGAGTATCTCCAGCTGGAGGTGGACTGCTAGAACTCTGTCTGGTAGAGGCTGGAGCCTGATACCTCTGGAGCTCAGGCAAGGAAGAGTTCCTGTTCCCGGTAGTGACTCAGTGATTCCATGCTCAGTATGAGAGCTCTGGGGGCTGAGAGGTAGAAGGGGTAGACTTTCCTGTCTCAACACCCTCCCTCACTCTCCGCCCCCATGGAGTGATGTTGTAAGCCATATAAAGTGGAATTATCCTCTGTTCTTAATGAAATAATTGGAATTCTTTGCTCCAAGGACTCCTAATGTAGGGTTTTACTGTGTTTATAAATATTTGTAGATAGGCACAGTATTTTATATAGCGGCATTAGTCATAATAGCCAAGAGATGGAAGCAACCCAGATGTCCATTCATGGGAGAGTGGATAAACAAAATGTGGCCTATACATGCACAAAAATATTATTCATCCTTAAAAAGGTAGGAAATTCTGACGCATGCTGCAACATGGGTAGATCTTGAGGACGTGATGCTAAGTGAAATAAGCAGTCACAAAAAGACAAATACTGTATGATTCCACTTATATGTGGTATCTAGATTAGTCAAATTCATAGAAACAGAAAGTAGAATGGTGGGGCTCCTGGGTGGCTCAGTGGGTTAAAGCCTCTGCCTTCGGCTCAGGTCATGATCTCAGGGTCCTGGGATCGAGCCCCGCATCGGGCTCTCTGCTCAGCAGGGAGCCTGC
>CM052886.1:85424915-85451930 GCA_028534135.1 Potos flavus
GGCTCAGGTCATGATCTCAGGGTCCTGGGATCGAGCCCCGCATCGGGCTCTCTGCTCAGCAGGGAGCCTGCTTCCCCCTCTCTCTCTGCCTGCCTCTCTGCCTACTTGTGATCTCTCTCCCTCTGTCAAATAAATAAATAAAATCTTTAAAAAAAAAAGTAGAATGGTGGTTGCCAGGGCTGGTGAGTTATTGAGGATGAGGGTGGGGGCAGGAACAGAAGAGTTGGTTAATGGGTACAGAATTTAAATTTTGCAAGACAAAAAAGTTCTGGAGGTTGGTTGTGCAAAAATGGGAATATACTTAACACTAATGAACTTATACTTAAAAACAGTTAAGATGGCAAATTTTACATTACACGGTTTTTACCACAGTAAAAAAAAAAAAATAAGCACAGTATGTTAACAGATACTGTTTATATAATAGAGGTATATGTGTGTGCTGTGTATGTATGTATGTATACGTATACACACAGATATGTGCATGTCTATATATGTATGTTTATAAAATACAAATACTTAAAATTAGATTTAAATTGTATTTCATATTGTGGTATTTCAAACAGTATTTCTGCTAATATAAAAATGATACAGCCTTTTTGCAGGGCAATGTACATATTTACGACTGAAATTTCACTAGGAATTTATTATAAGGGAAAATAAATTTACACAAAGGGCTACAAGGGTATTGTTTATAGCATTATTTATAATAATTAAAAGTTGGAAGCAATTATAATTGTTTAGTATTGGGAAATTGGTTAAATGGTTTATAGTGGATCCTTAATTTCATTGGAACAGAGTGTTGCAGAAATATACCTTGACATTGAAAAATACTTTGACTCTGTTAATACTTGAAAAAATGTAGATTCCATATAGAAATGACAGAACTCAAATTTCTTAACTCTGCGTATTGTTCCATTGTCATTATAACACAGTTTCTCTTGACTGTGAAAGTAATCTCGATCCTTTTTTCAAAAGCTGGATACCAAATAATAGTGTATCTTGTACAATTATTTCATATGCTTTTGCTTCTCAAAGTATATGATGAGGAATAACAATAGAGCATTTTTCTTTGTAACTGTCGTAATTAAAGTGTTTAGAGTCTGATTTTTAAGAGTATATATTTCATGAAAGTTGTGTCTTTTTTCTTTCTCGATATCCATTTTGTCAAGTTAACATTACAGTACTCACTAGTACAGTGAAAGTTATTACACCATTCTGTTAGAATCTCTTGATAGCCATGCTTCTTTTTTTTAAACAAAGTCTAGCACATTTTGAGTCATTAATAGCCCCCAAGTATGATGATCAAAAAAAAAAAAAACATCAGGAGTTAGCATTTTTCTCTGTAAGCTTTGATTTAAATTCCAAAATGTTGGAAGTCCAATATTACCTTTTGTGGTGTGTGTTACAGTGTTTCATATTTTTCCATGCTAACTCTGGAGAGAATTGCAGCCTGTCTTAGATAATGAAGTACTTCAGTTCATAAAATACCTCAAGCTATTTTGTATCATTCTCCAGTGTCTAGGAATGCAAAATATTTAGTCTAGTTTGTTTTAGAAATCTTGTACTTTCAAGTCAAGTCTTGGTTTAAGTGGCCTTGGTTGGGTTACTATATCTCACTGAGCATCACTTTACTCATCTAAAGTAAAAGCAAAGATGATAATAAGTAGGCACATACTTAATTTTTGTCAACATAATTTTGTTTGTTCCAGGTGCATTAACTTGAGGCAAGTTTTAGGATACATGCTCAGATGCAGTGTCCATTGTACCATCTCATACTCTGATAGCTTAAAGATCCTGGTGCCTCGTGTCCCTCATTTATAAAATGGGAGGAGTAATTGAACCTACTTCGTAGAGGTACTGTGAGTTATTGCATATAGATTGCTTGGAATACTGCCCAACACATGGGAACTCAGTAAAGTGGTAAGTGTTGCTGCTACTGTCTTTGTTCAGAGTCTGTGAAGGCATTTTGTAATTCAAAACTGAAGGTTTCAATAAATAAAAATCTACAATTTAGTAGATGTTTTTTACTATGCCACAAATCATGATTTTACAGAAATTGTGCTCTGCCTAGTGATCCGCTTAGATTCTGCTTCCAGGGAACTAATTTCCCATTGTAGTAGACTAAGATCATAAGAAGTGCAAGATTCCTATTAATCAGGATTATCTCTGACCTTGGTGTTGAGAATTTAGGCTATTTTCTCACGGATATTCTGATATCTGTAAAATGTTTCTGAACCCATTTTCTCAGTCATCTGTGGTTATGCCAATTGCTGTTTAATCTAGTCCTCTAGTGTATGAATGTTAAAAAGGCTAGCACATGGCCCACTTTCAAGGGATGAATGATTTTCTGTCCCATTATTGATGGACATTTGCTGTCAGTGCATAGGACACTTCATTATTCTTAGGTACATCTTGGGTTACAAATGTATAGGACTAGAATGCTGGGAGCTTGATTTCAAGGGGAGGAATAATCAGGAACTACAGGGCTTGGTGATAAACACGTAAGAAACCAGCAAGTAGGTCTTTGGCTCTTGTTATGGACGGATCAGGAACTTAAACACTGCAACAAGATCAGACAAGATTAGTGTTAAATTCTGAAGAAGTCAGATTTCTTATCTGCTAGTAGAAAAAGCACACATATGTGAAATGCAACGGATCTTTAAAAACTGGGGTGAACATGAAAGTTGTAAGGGTTACTTCTTGTCACAGTCTAAGTCTTGGTGGGGGGGAATGGATCATGTCCTGGAAACCGACGCTTGTTTAGTTTTGTTTTGTTTTTATAAAATTAATTTACACATATACACACTTACTTACTTTAACTCATGTATGACAGTTCCTGAGATGAGTGCCAAGGATGAGGGGCGATTTTTCAGAGAGTTAGCTGTAATACAGTGGTAGGGTTCTAGAATGATAATGTTGATATGGGTATATAGATAGATGAAGGGGCCCATCGCTGCTTGGCTTCCTTTGAGTGTAAGAAAATGAAGTTAAGAACAAAATAAAAAATAAGGAAGACTTTGGGCTCCAGGAGCCTCTCAGATCTATAATCCTTTTGTTATGTTCCTGCCTCAGTTCTCTGCACAGTGATACTGTCCTGGACAATTTTGTTTTATTTTTGTGTTCAAAATTCATGGTGTTGCATAAGGGAGACAGAGATAAGTTCCTTGGAATCCAATTCCTTGAAATCCAAGTACTTCTTAGATTTACTCAAGCTTTGTGTTTGTACATACATAGAATAAATGTACAACAGTGGAGTAATGAAGTCAAGGAATATGCATATATAAATTTTCTTAAGTTTTCTTTTGCATTTTTTAGTATTTCTTATAGTACCTAATATGATGCAACTAAATAAATGTTGGTTATTTCACTCTTTTCTTGTGTGTGTGGGATGCTTATTCCCCATTCCTGTGATGGAGATTCCCTTAATGAGGAACTTAATCCGTCCTGCACCTTTTCAGGGGAGTAGAAGTGATTTGATCTGATTGGTGAGTTTGAAATGAGAAAGTGGGCATACACGGCCCGCTACTTCTTCCTCTGTCTCCTATGAACAAGCTGCCTGTAGCTTAGCTCATTGCACCATGCTTTAAGTTTTGTAGGGATACACTACCCCATCTCCAGGGTACCATACTACCTGGGACGCAAGTATGTGTAATTATGGGGCTCAGTATTTAGACACTGCCTCTTTGTCTGTAGTAAATAATGTTCTCCAATTTAGGTTTTGTTGGTAATAAAAGTGACATTTTGGTGTTTTATTGCTTCCTTCTATCCCATCCATCAGTCTAAATTATTTCTCTTAAAACTTACCACTTTTATCCATTTTATCTCATTTCTCAATTGGCTCAGAGTTTGGGCAGGGAGCAGGGCTTTTGATTTGTTGGATCTCCTTAAGACATAAATGTCTTGTATTTCTTTTTGTCCTTCCTTGTGTTTCTGACTTTAATTATATGCCACTTATTATTTGCGTAGAGAAACCAAGGTTAATTTAAGTAAAGTGTTGGGAACCACTACCAAGTAAAGAACAGTCGGGAATAAAGAATCAGGTGTTTTCATCATGACATAGAGATGAGCAATATTCATTCTTAATTTCTAGTAAATTAATTTGTAAGGCATAATGAGCTCTGCTGGGGTGCCCAAACAGTGTTTGTATATGTACTCAACTACTGTGATTATCAGAATTTCAAATCAAGCTATCATAGTGTCTGTCTCCTCAAAACTCACTTTCTCCTTGGATGTCAAAGACCTTCAAGTTTTGATCTGACTGTGGCTTGTAAATACACAATTTGTTTTGTAATGCTATACCCAATAAAATCCCTAGATGCGATAAGGGAGGTTTGGTGAGCAAAACTTTTTTTTTTTAATATTTAAAAAGTAAAAATGTATAATTTAGGTATGGTATCTGTCTATTTAAAAAATATTTTTAGCATAAAGCTTAGGTCCAGAGTCATCTTGTTTTTACTAAGAACAATTTTTCAAAATATGGAACCCCTTTGAAATTAAGAAATTTAAATGAACTTTTTAAAAGTTTTTAATTTGTAGGAAAGTTGCAAGATAGTATAAATAGTTCTTGAATACCTTGTGCCCAGTCTTCTCTATCGTTAACATCTTACGTTAGTATATACATTTGCACAACTAATTGACAGTGGTTCATAATACCCTTAACTAAACTCCGTATTTGACTTGGATTTCATTAGTTTTTCCTTAATATCTTTTTTCTATTCCAGGATCCCATCCAGGATAACATATACATTTAGTTGTCTTTTTTCATTAGTTTCCTTTGGTCTTTAAGTGTTTTTGATGACCTTGACAGTTGGAGGAATACTGTTTCGGTATTTTGTATAATGTCCTTCCATTGGGGTTTGTCTGATGTCTTTTTCATGGTCAGATTGGAATTACAGGTTTTTGCAAGAAGGACCACAGAGGTGAAGTGCCATTCTTAACCCATCATCTCAAGGGCACACACTTTCAACAAGACTTAGTGTGGTGTTGACGTTGATGACCTCACTGAGGTTGTGTTTGCCAGGTTTCTTCCTTCATCTTTCCATGCTCTGCTCTTTGGAAGCAAGTTACTAAGTGCAGCCCATACCCAAGGGATGAGGAGTTAAGCTTCACATCCTTAGAGGGGAGTATCTACATCAACTGTTCGGGGTTCTTCTGTGAGGGAAATTTGTCTCTTCTTCCCCATTTATCTTTTTATTCCTTCAGTCATTTATATTAGTATAGAATTGTGGATATTTATTTTACACTTTGGGTTATTTTGTTTTGTTGCTCACATTATTCTAGTACTGGCCAGTAGGAGCTCTTTCAGACTGGTTCCTGTGTGTATTTGACATGCCCCCTGTTGCTTTGTTTTTTTGAACGCTTTCTTACTTTTCTGACATTACAAGATCAGGCTCATTTTGTACGTTCCTTGCTCTAGCCCTAGAATCAACCATTTCTCCACGGAGCCTTGGTTCCTTTGATTAGAGACTGGTATTAGAGGCCAAGATCTGAGCATTGGTTCTTTGAAATATTTTGTCATCTATTTTTTTTTAAAGATATATTTATTTTAGAGAGAGGAAGGGGGAGGGGCAGAGGAAGAGGGAGAGAGAATCTCAAGCAGACTCTGCACTGAGTGTAGAGCCTGACACGGAGTTCAATCTCAGGACCCCAAGATCATGACCTGAGCCCAAACCAGGAGTTAGACACTTAACGGACTGTTCCACCCAGGAACCCCATTGTCATCTGTTTTTAAGAGTAATGCAGCTATTTTGGGAACATATCTTATAAAACTTTATCCCTGTTTTCAGTTAATAAATGAAATATTGGTGGCACCCATTCTGTGCATAATTATGATGGCCACACTTCTGCTTAGAGGTGAGACATTTAAGGTGAAGTAAACAAAGCAGCTTCAAATTATGTTGGTTGTGAGTTATGCTGGGAGTGAATACAGTTATGCATGTTTGACAGTGATGACCAGAGTCATTTAGGGCATCCCTCTTGGCTAAAGAAGCCCGAGAGAGGTTCTTTACTTTGATGAACCACTTATTCTTCCTAGTCCGGCTCAGATATAACCTGGTCCCTGTAGTTCTTTCTCTGCTTTGTGGAACAGCTCAGTTACCATCGCCTCTTTTTTTACTTGTTGCTTATCACACTGTACAATGGGAACTATTTGCAACTTGCTCTCCCACGAATCTGTAAGCTCCTTGAAGTCAGGGATTATATCTCAACCTTTGTACAATCTTGAGCACAGAGTGCAGTAAACGATGGCTTCTTGGTGTTACAGTTTTGAGTGAGCTGAGTTCAGTGTATCATAGAGCATTACAGAATAGTTAGTGAACAATATAAATGTTTGGAAAGCTAAATAAATACATCAAGTTCAAATAAATATTCTCAATCATTGTAAAAGAGTCACTGAACTGATACGTAACTAACAAGTAAATGGATATCTTGAGAGTTCTTTGTTGCAGGACTTCAGAGGATGGCCTAGCAGTAAGAGCAGCTTCACCAAAGGAAGTGATGTTTGGTTTGGTTTTATGATATGGGTAAAGTGTGGATGGGGCAGTTGACTGGAATATCATGAGTGGGAAATACAAGGCTTTTCCTGAGGCTGTTGGATAGGCTAGTCTGTTGTAATAGAATGTTTCAATAGAGCCAAGAGGCTGGAAAGGTAGGTGGCAGTCTTATTGAAGAGGTATGTAAATGCCAGGTTAAATAGTTTGGTCTCAATTAAATAGGTCATGGGTATCCACTGGAGGTTTTGAGCAGGGGAACCAAGATCAAAGAGAAATTCTAGAGAGGTAAATCTAGAGTAGAGGTTGGAAATTGGTGGTTCACAGGTGGAATCCATATTATAGGTATGTTTTGTCCCATGTACTGTATTAAAATTTTTAAATCAGTATTTCAGAATTGGGAAATTTCACTTAGAAGTCCAGAGTCCAGGCCCCTCTTGAAAAAGAGGCCATCTTGTAACGCTGGGCCCACATCCTCGAATGGCAACAGTTGGCAGGAGTTGAGTGGAAGACTGCCTGCCCCCTTAAGAAGGCTCCCATCCTAACATTCACTGTTTCCCACATCCCTATTACCTTATACTTGGTCCACTCTAACTATATCATTGACGTTGTCTGAAAATCTCCTGTTTGTATTCAAATGTGGGATCCCTGACTCAGAGGTGTATAAACCGTAGGCTTTAGTGTATAGGTATATAGGTTTTTATAATATTTGTAATAGTAAGATATAAGGGATCCACATCCGGGTGGTTGTAGAGGAAATGAAAAAAGTATATGTGTGGGGGTTGATTATATAAAAGGGTGAGAGAAGAATAAACAAATCTGGTGACCCATCACATATAAGGGCCTTTTATCAAAAAATAAAAGAATGCTGTAGTAGTTATCTGTTGCTCTATAGCAGTTTACCCCAAAACCTAGTAGTTTAAAACAGCAAATGTTACTGTCACACAATTCCTGAGGGTCAGGAATCGAGGAATGGCTTTGCTGGGTGTTTCTGGCCCAGGGTCTTTCATTAGGTGGCAGACGAGCTGTTGCAGTCATCTCAAGGCTCAGTGGGGGCCAGAGAGAATCTGCTTCCAGGCTCTCGCACGCATGCGCTTTTGGGCTTTGGTTCTTTGCTTGCTGTTGGCCAGAAGCCACAACATGCTCACGACATGGCAGCTTGTTTTCCTCAGAGACAGAGATCCAAGAGCAAGGGGGAGAGAGTGGGCACCCAAGAGGAAGAGTCCCTTGTTTTGACCAGTCTTGGAAGTGACATATCGTTTCTGCCACATGCAGTTGGTCACACAGACAACCCTGATACAGGGAGATACATCCCCACATCCCTGTACAGATGAGATACATAAGGGTGTGAATAACAGAAGGTGTGGATTATCGGGGGGCATCTTGGAAGCTGGTTACCACAGTGACTCTGAGGAACCTAACCGTTTGTGGGCCAGCCTTTCTGAGGGACTTACCTCATACATGAAATGTTATTTTAGGGCCGCTTAAAATTGTAATTGTTTCTGTTCTAATTGGCCCTGACTCTCATTCTTTACTTTGGATAGACTCATAAATTCAGAGTAAATATAATTAAGATTGTTAAAGATCATATAGTTCATTCCGTTAATTTTATAGTCTTTTCTAAAAATTGAGGTGCTGAAAGGTAGTGACTTGATCAGAATCACATGGCTAATAAGTTGCAGTTCAAGGAATAGATTGAAGATCCTTGACTCCTTCTGGAGTGCTGTTTCTGGCGCTCAGGCTCCTGCCCTGTGCTCTTGTAGTACAGAGAGTATCATTACAGTAAAAATGTCAGTTTAAGAAACAACTTCTTCTGGTTCAGCTAATAAATAACTTACGTATTTTTTATTCTTATTTTCTATCACATGACATAATTCAGATGTTCTATTGAAAATTTGCTCTGTATTTTTTTTAAAGATTTATTTATTTGGAGAGACAGTGCAGGGGGAGGGGCAGAGGGCGAGGAGGGAGAGAGAATCTCCAGCAGACTCCCTGCTGAGTGTGGAGCCTGACAGGGGGCTTGATCTCAAGATCCTGAGATCATGACCTCAGCCAAAGTTGAGAGTAGAAGGCTTAACTGACTGAGCCACCCAGGTGCCCTGCTCTGTATTTTTTATTGCGTAACTTTGACATTTGTTTTTACCAGATGATAAAGTGCTTATATAACAAATTCTCTTTAGAAAGTCTAAAATTATACCTACTTTAAAAATTGAGATTTTGGTAGGTTAACTTTCTTCGTGTTACTCAGTCTTAACGTTTAAAACAACCTGGACCCCACAGGGTAAGGTGTAACTCTTCACTATTTCCATTGTGGTTTCTCTTTCGGAGTCAGTTTTGTTAGCAACACTATGAATCTTTTCTTTTCTCACCTGCAGTATTAACACTTTGCATAGAAGTCACTATCCCAGTGTCTCACAAGCCATAGTGCAAGTCTAGCAATCTTGCAGTGGGGTTTTTCTCCAGGTTAGAAGTTTTTAAACTGAGGTTAAAAGTTAGGTACTCCCTACATTTGTAGGTAAAATTTTGCCTTCATGTACATGTACTGTGTGCATTTGGAAGAAATTACATAGATATTATCAGGTTTTTAAAGGGACCTGTGATCCAAACTATTAATGACTCCTATTTACATGTTACAATTTTGTCCTGTAGGTGTGATTGGTATGTGCAGTTTGTGTTCATGGCAAACAGGATACAGATATTTCTAATTTTTTGGATAGGAAAATGGAATCTTAGCATTTTGCCCATAAGTACTCAAACCAAAACACATACCTCTTTTGGTCCAGGTTTTTGTGCTTATTTTGTGATTATTTGTACATTTAAAAAATGTTAGAAGTAATAATTTTTATTGTTTAATGGTTTACAAACATTTTAATACTCTAATTCAATACAGAAAATTATAGTGTCTCCTTAAATGACACCACATTCTTTAACTATTACATTACAGACAGAGCCAGAATGTCAGCTGGACAACTGCTCTTTGCAGACAATTTTAGTCACATACCAGTGTGAGGATTAGCATTAGCCTAAATTGGGGGCCCTGTGTAAAAGAATTTATGAACTTCTAAAGTAATACCCAGTTTTCTTAGGTAATGTTTATAATTCTTTTCCCTTTTGGAGAGTTTCTATTATCCAACAGGAATGTAGTTAAGATATCTCCTGATAATTGTATGGTCAGAGTTATTTTAAATGATAAGCTATTTTGGGATATGGTAGCTCTAAGACCTGTGTATAAATTGTCCAGAAGAGATACTTTTATAAATAGAGCTTTTCCTTTCTCCAATTCCTACCTTACACCTCGATAATTTAGTTTCCTGGCTGGTATTTGTTTACATTTTAAAGGCAACAGGTTTTATTGTGAGTCACATGTTAAGGGTGTAGCAAAAACAAGTCTGGGGAAGAGTCTAGTTTATCTTTTGAAACCCTTATTACTTTGCAGGACTCAAGGTGAGCATGGCAGAGTTACGTCCTATCAGCAGTGGACCCGAGCCCCCAGCTCTGGGCAGATGTGTAGAGTGAAATAGAGATCTCACTCTGGGTTTTAATCTATAAACAGGGTTTGCAATTAGGAGCAATTGTGATCTTTTTGAGTAAGTTAGGTAGATTTCCAACTGAACCACTGAATTATGTTATTGAATCACTACATTTGACAGCCTGATGATAACGTACAGTACAAAAATTACATCATACTTTATGGTGTAATGCCAAGAACATGAGGCCTTGAAGTCAGACAGTCAGGTTTTGAAATCCTCGCTATGCCACTTTTAAGCTGGGACTTTTCATTATTTAATTTCTCTGAACCTCAGTTTCTTTATCAAATTTTTAGCCGCCCGATTACTATTGCATTTCTCACCTTCCCTGTTTTTGAGGAATCTCATATAAGGGCAGATACTGAGGAAATGATATCTGTAAAATTATAATTGGAGTAGGTGCTATGTAAAGGGCAGATTCATGGGGCAATGAGAGAATATAAGGGAATTTGATGGAGGGGAAGTAAGCAAAGGAATAATGAAAAGTAACTCTAGCTTAAGTTTTTGGTATAGTTGTATTGCTTTCCTTACACATGGTTTTTGATATTTTATTTCTACTCATACTATCCTTTTTCCATGTGTCATTGTAAGTCTATTTTGGAAGTGGTCAGGAATATGTATAATAAAGTGATGACAATATGGATTTTGAGGATACAAAAAAATTTTTTATTAATAGACTTTTAGAACAGTTTTAAGTTTACAAAATATTGGGCATAAAGTACAAAGAGTTCCCATATACACCTTCTCTCTCATCATTTCCCTTCTTGTTAAATTAACATTTTGCCTTAGTGTGATACAGTGATTATAATTGATGAACCAATAGTGATACATTATTATTAACTAAAATCCATAGTTAAACTCTAGGGTTGTTGTACAGTTGTACATGGGGTGTTATATAGTTCTGTGGTTTTTGACAAATACATAATGTTTAATAACTACCTTTACAGTATCATACAGATGAACTTCACTGCTCTAAAAATATTCTGATCCACTTGTTTATCCCTCTCTTCCTCCCTTCCCTATGCCTCCTGGAAACTACTCATGTTTTTCTGTCCCTGCAGCTTTGCCTTTTCCAAAGTGTCTAATACTTGGAATCATACAGTATATAGCCTTTTCAGACTAGCTTCTTTTGCTTAGCAGTATGCTATTAAGGTTCCTCCATATCTTTTTGTGGCTTAATAGCTCATATTTTGTTTTTCTTTATTTTTTTGTTAACATTTAAAAATTAAAAAATAAATTTATACCCTCTTAACCCATTTTTATTATTGCTGAATATTCCATTATATGAATGTACCATAGTTCATTCCTTCATCTATTAAAGAACATCTTAGTTACCTCCTATTTTTGTCAATTGTGAATAAAAGCTGCTATAAACATCCATTTGCAGATTGTTGTGTGGACATAAGTTTTCAACTCATTTGAGTAAACATCTATGAGGGTGTTAATGGATGGGATGGTAAGACTGTGTTTAGCTTTGTAAGAAACTGCCGAACTGACTTCCAGAGTGGCTGTACTATTTTGCATGTCTCTTGGCAATGAATGAGGGTTTCTGTTGCTCCACATCCTTGTCAGCATTTGATGTTGTCAGTTGTTTTGGATTTTAGCCATTCAGGCTCATTGTTGTTTTCACGGTGCAGCTCCCTAATGACATATAATGTGGAACATCTTTTCATATGCTTAGTTGCCATTTGTTTATGTTCTTTGATGAGGTGTCTCTTCAGATCTTTTGCCCACTTTTCAGTTAGGTTGTTTCCTTATTGTTGAGTTTTAAGTGTTCTTTGTATAGTTTGGATAATAGTCCTTTTCCAGATCTGTGTCCTGCAAGTATTTTCTCTTGATCTCTGGCTTGTGTTTTCATTTCCTAAGCAGAAGTTTTAATTTTAATTCAGTCCAATTTATCACTTATCTTTCAAGGATTCTGTTATTGCTATTGTATTTAAAAAGTCATCATCAAATACAAGGTCACCTAGATTTTTTCCTGTGTTGTCTTGTAGAAATTTTATAGGTGTATATTTTACATTTTGGTCTGTGATCCATTTTGAGTTAATTTCTGTGAAAGGTCTGTGCCTGGGTTCATTTTGTTTTACATGTGAATGTCCAGTTCCAGCACCATTTGTTGAAAAGATTATCTTTTCTCTGTTGAATTGCCTTTGCTTCTTTGTCAAAGATCATTTGGCTATATTTGTGTTGGTCTATTTCTGGGCTACTCTTTTCCATTGATCTCTTTGTTCTTTTGCCAATACCACACTCTCTTGGTTACTGTAGCTTTGTAGTAAATCTTGAAGTTGAGTAATAGTCCTCCAACTTTGTTATTCTTCAGTGTTGTGTTGGCTATTCTGGATGGGATTAATATTTTATGCCTCAGGAATAAGCACTTGGTGAATATTCTGTCTTGGGAATCTTTTTTCCCCCAGTATAAAAGCTGTAGGGACCTTATACAACATAAGTCAGATCTGTTATTCTTCTGCCAAAATCCCTCTAGGGGCTTCTTAGTAGGAGTCAAATTGAAGGTCCTTGAAATGACTTACATGGTCCTTCAGTACCCAGCTCTTCTGTTACCTCTCTGACTTCATCTTTTAATGCTCTCCCCTTTCAATCTTTTCCTTCTAGACACAGTGGCCTCCTTGGTCTTACTTGAATACATCAGGCACACTTGGTATAGGTCCTTAGCAGTAGCTCTTGCCTCTGCCTTGAATGTCATTTCTCCCAGATATCTGCCTGGCTGACTCTATCCCTTTCAAGCCCTATTTATTTATTTTATTTATTTATATTCTTTTTTTTATTGGATGAATGACTTTTTAAAAATTAACATATAATGTATTATTTGTTTTGGGGGTACAGGTCTGTGATTCATCAGTCTCATATAATATCCAGTGCTCGGGGCACCTGGGTGGCTCAGTGGGCTAAAGCCTCTGCCTTTGGCTCAGGTCATGGACTTGGGGTCCTGGGATTGAGCCCCACGTCGGGCTCTCTGCTCAGTGGGGAGCCTGCTTCCCCCTCTCTCTCTGCCTGCCTCTCTGCCTACTTGTGATCTCTCTCTCTCTCTGTCAAGTAAATAAATAAAAATAAAATATTTAACACACAGTGCTCATTACAACACATACCTCCCCAATGACCATCACCCAGTTAACCCATCCCTCCAGGCCCCTCCCATAATATCAGCCATCAGAAAGGATGAATACCCACCATTTGCATTGAGATTGATGGAACTGGAGGGGATTATGCTAAGTGAAATAAGTCAAGCAGAGAAAGACAATTATTATATGGTTTCAGTTATATGTGGAACATAAGGAATAATAATGGAGGACATTAGGAAAAGGAAGGCAAAAATGAAGGGGGGAAATCAGAGGAGAAGATGAACCATGAGAGACTATGGACTCCGGGAGACAAACTGAAGGATTCAGAGGGGACGGGGGTTGGGAGGATGGGTTGGCCCAGTGATGGGTATTAAGGAGGGCATGGATTGCATGGAGCACTGGGTGTTATATGCAAACAATGAATCATGGAACACTACATCAAAAACTAATGATGTACTGTATGGTGACTAACGTAACATAATAAAAAAAAAGTCAAGGCTTATTTAGATGTCATCTTCCCAATGAGGACTCTCAGGTCATTTTCTTTGAACTTGAACTTGCTTCCCTCTTCCCTCTGACCCTGTACACACTTAATCTCTTTTGACTGCTCTGCTTGGTTGTAACCATCATCACTTTTACCATCTGATATACTCACTTACTTGGTTATGTTTATTGTCATTATTCATTGTCTCTCTTTTTCTGCTGGAATTTATTTCCAAATGGCAGGGCTCTTGTGTCTCCAGATCATAAAATATAGCAGGTTTTAGTAAATATTAATTTTCAGCAATGAATGAATGAAAGAATGATTTGATGACTGATAGGGCATTAGTTGTGTGAAAGGATGCTACCGGATCCTTAAACGTGTGAACTTAGAAGACGAAGTCAAGATTCAAACCAAACCAAGATAGTGTTTGAGAAAATTTACTGATTCCTGACAAGGTACAGCTGCTTGTGGTAATAATAGGTTTTCCTTACTTGATATTTATGAGTCACTTAAGGGCATCACCCAAGTCAAAATGGAAGAAAAACCCCTGACTCAGTGGATTTCTAAAACATGAACAGTCCACTTGTGTTTCTTGATTCAGAGAATTGGGATTTCCCCGTATAATCTTTACTATTAAAGTTACTACAACAATTTCAGGGAAAGGCCTTTTATGTCTGAGAAGAGAGACTGCAAGCTTTAGAAAGCCAGCAATGTCATCTTTCTAAACAGCATGACAGCCAGGATTTAAAAGCCAGATAGATCTCTTTTACCCACCTTTGTATCCCATAACTGGCCTGGTTGGTACATGTCACATAGTAGGTGCTCGATAAATGTTTGTGGAAAGGATGATTGTAAGAGACATTGTCAGTGAGTGAGTGACATTTGTGATGTGGAAATGTCACAAAACATGGGGGTAATGAGAGCCATGCACTTTTTAGAAGAAAATGCTTTTCATACTTAACATAGAAATTGTATTAGGTTGTTTTAATTTATTTATTTGAGAGAGAGAGAGAGATAGCAAGAGAGAGCACGAGCAGGGGGAGAGGGAGAAACAGACTCCCTGCTGAGAAGGGAGCCCGATGTGGGACTCTATCCCTGACCTGGGGATCATGACCTGAGCTGAAAGCAGATGCTTAACCCACTGAGCCACCCAGGCGCCCCTGTATTAGGTTGTTTTTGACTTAAAGATTCAGACAGGTAAGTTTTAACAAAATGCACAGCCATATTTCAGTTAACATATCTTTGGGAAATGAGGTTCAGCTGTCACAGTTAGCATGGATGGATTGGGATTTTGGTCCCATGAAATTGTACTGTAGGAATGCTAAGTTGTGCGTGTGCCTAGCTGAGTAAGATAGATAGTTTGGCTCAGATTTTCTTTGCCCACCTACAGTTCATGTAAACATAATGAACCCCAAATCAAACTTGGCAAGTCTTGAGAGGAAATGTTACCCAGGTGTTTTTAGGATGTTTAAAGTGTAAGTGGTTTTTGAAGGAACTGATGGCTTTTTCCTCTTCAGGAATGTTGAAGAGGAGCCTGTCGTGGCTCCACTCCTGAAAAGTTGGCTCCTGGTAGTTATCAGGAACTAACAATTAAAGTCTCACTTGAATCTTTGGAGGCTTCTCCCAGACACTAGTAATTCTTCTGTTTTGTTTGTTTGTTTGTTTGTTTTTTTGAAAGATTTTATTTATTTATTTGAGAGAGAGAGTGTGAGCACAAGCTGGGGAAGGGGCAGAGGGAGAGGGAGAAGCAGAGTCCCTGCTGAGCTTGGAGCCCAACAGAGAACTCCATCCTAGGACCCTGGGATCATGACCTGAGCTGAAGGCAGAGGCTTAACCCACTGAGCCACCCAGATGCCCCGACACTAGTAATTCTTTAACTAGGATGTGCCTGGCGGGCCTCAAGCTCTCTGTCAGATGTTGTAATTCGTATTTCTCCACCATCCCCACGTCCCCACTCTCTGAGCAGATTGGTTTCTGCTGCCTCTCATTACCCCTGCCTCAAAACTCAGACCTGAGATCAGTCTTGCATGTCTTGACTTCTGCATGTACCTTTATTCTGTAACCTTCCCCGTTATGATGTCCTGTCACGCATCTATTTCCCATGTTATTTCTCCCAAATGGTTGGTCAGAATTCGTTCCTTTTGTGGGTAGTTCTGGTTCCTACCTAACATCTTCCTGCAGTGACTTCATACCATGATTCTGTAAATAATCTACCATAATTCTTATGAAATTCATAATTTGAAGATAATGCAAGTTCTAAATTATTTATTTCCAAGTCCACACCTATGGTGAAACTAAAAATATTTTGAAACATAAAATTGGGGGGGGATGGCACCTACAGAGATGTGAAAGTAGTAAAGCAGGTAGAAGCTTTGCTTTTAAAAATTTCATTGAAAATGGGTATTTCTTGTGGTGACCTTCACTAGCATGATGATCATTCATATAAGAAAGTAAAATAGTAGAATGTACAGGTCACGGAGTCTTAGAGGTCATAGACTGTAGTCCAGTGATCTTATAGGTGATGAAACTGGAATGAGCTGTCCATGTTCATATAGCCGGCTAGTGGCAGGCAGCCATATGCAGATTTACTGGGTCCTTTGCCTACCTCGTTTTTCACCCTGTTCCCAACTTCTTCCTTTCTTAACTTTCTTCCTTCTTTACATAAATATTTGAATATCCTCTCTCTGCTAGGCAGTGTGCTCGTTGCTGGGAATACAGAGATAAATGAAACAAGGTCATTGCTCGCATATAGTACCACAAGTAGTGAGGTAGCTGGACTTGTAAACAGGGACCTGACCTTGCAGCTTGGGAGGGCGGGTCTCAGGACACGAGTGCAGATGCAATATCTAAGGCCAAGCAGATGTGAATGGGGCACTAGAAGTTACAGAATATTGACAGTGACCAAAGAAGGTAGAAGAAAAAGCTGCCAGCCAAACAGAACAGCAAATGTTATTTGCTGTTAGAGTGGTTTGACCAAAAATAGTCTTGGAAACTGTGCTTGTTGCTTTGTGGGTTGGTGACTTGCATTTTTCAGTTTAGCCACTGGAGAGCGCAGGAAAACTGGGCAGCGGTGTTCACAGAGGCTCCTGCCCAGGTAGGAGTGGACCAGCTGTTCGCAGGTATCTGTCTCGAGGCATCTGGGACCTTGTGTGGCACGTGCGCTTGCACGCACACACTCTGGCAAAAGGTTTTGGTTATTAGGAGCGGGTAGTTAGATTTTGGCTAGAGACTTATTCAACTGTAATTACTGTTCTGTTGGATTATTATTAGCCTATATCTTTGTGCTGTTCAGCTATATAAGAGGGGCGCTTCCATGCTAGATAACAAAAATATTTCCAAACCTTCAGTTAACTGTGTACTTAATCTGAGTACATATTCTTGAAGGTAAAAAATATAGGTGATAAAGGACTGGAGTTCCTTGTTAGATCGGACCAGTATTTCTGGGGGTCAGTGGTAATTTACAAGATGAACCCTTTGCTTTCTGTCTCTCTCTCCCTCTTTCTTTCTCTCTTTCTCAATTAATTGATCATAGAGAAAAGCTAGGACATGTTGACTTGATTCAGGCAGAGAGAAGAGGCACTTTCACATATTAGGCAAATGATCAGAAAGATGAGGCATGAATTAATGGTTATGTGAATATGTCTGGCATACGTAAGGAGAAAATTAGAACATATGGCCATAGATGCCAAATCCCTAAGCATAAACAAGGAGAAACTACTTTATCTAAAGGTGTTGTTTTCATTAATTTATTTTAACCATGATAAAGTACATAGGGGATGTTAAAATAACTGCTTGTTTTTTTCTAAAGATTATATTTGTTAATTTAACAGAGCGAGAGAGCACAAGCTGAGGGAGCAGTAGATGGAGAAGCAGGCTCCTCACTGAGCAGAGAGCCCACTGCAGGGCTCGATCCCAAAACCCTGGGACCATGACACGAGCCGAAGGCAGATGCTTAACCATCTGAGCCACCCAGCGCCCCAAAATTTGTGCTTGTTGAATGAATACAATAAACTAATCAAGAAAAAGAAATAAACTTTTTTTTTTTTTGGTTTTGACCTAAAAATATGTAAGGAGTTAAAAAAAACATAAGGAGAAAATAATTGTGCAACTGTTTTAGAGTGTTTTAGAAAAAAAAATTAAATTATTTTTAAAAATATTTATTTATTTTAGAAAGTGAGAGAGTATGAGCATGTGTGAACCATGCTGGGGGAGGGGCAGAGGGAGAAGGAGAGAGAGAATCCCAAGCAGACTCTGCGCTGAGTGTGGAGCCCCATATGGGGCTCAATCCTATGACCGGAGATCATGACCTGAGCCAAAATCAAGAGTCAGATGCTCAACCCACTGAGCCACCCAGGTGCCCCTATCATGTTTTAAAAATGAGAGTCTGTCACTTTTTCTATATAAGGAATTAGGACAGAGTTGGCTTTCCTATATGTACTAAACTCATCAATAAGTCCTTTCTCTGCAGTCTTATTTGAAAGTGTCATCATTCTGTAGTCAAAAATCTCATTTTAACCATGATTATTCTATATCTTAATTTCTGTAAGGAACATGTTTGTAGAGAATTAACTACCCCCTAGTTCTTTTTTTTCTTGTAATAGCTTTAGTGAGATATAATTCACATACTATGCAACTCACCCCTTTAATATGGTTTTTAGAATATTCACAGAATTGTGAAACCAAATCAAATTTAGAGTAGTTTTATCATCTTGAAAAGAAACCCTTTACTCCTTAGTGGTCACTCCTTATTTTCTCTATTTGCCCCAGCCCTAGGCAACCACTAATATACTTTCTGTCCTTATGGATTTGCCTTTTCTGGACATTTCAAATAAATGGAATCCTATAACCTATGATCTTGTGTAACTGGCTTTTGTCGTTATTTCTCCTACCTTTGTTTTCTATGGAAAAGGCAGCAGACTGGTTCTCAAGACCCACCTGTTCTCACTGAGGCTTCTTATAAGGGTTGGTCCTTCAATGAAAGACTATGGATGTGATAGAAAGACCAGGGATCCAGGAAGGGCCTGATTGATGGATGACATCTGATGTGATGCTCCCTGTTTGTAGAACCATCTTGCAATTTCATTAGTCATCTTGGTATCATTATAATTGATTCTTTTTTTTCCTTAAAAAGGTAGTTAGTAGGTTTGTATTATACTGGCATTTATTTACCTAGTAGGTAGATTTTGGATTAACCTGTATTTTAGTTCTATTTCTGCTGGCTATGTTTGCATTCAAAGTGTCTGTGTGGTACATTTTCATTTAAAGTTTTATGTTTAAAATTTCCGAATTACTATTCATTTGAGCTTTTCTGTGAGAATAAAGTTCCTTTTGAGCCCATTCTATCACAACTGAAAGGAATAGCCAAGGCTATTAGTCATTAGTCTTTAGTCATTTTCCACTTCCTTGTAGATATCCAGCCAGAAGGATGGCTGGGGGCTAGTGTGACCTCTCTTGCTGTGTGGCTTCTGGCTTCCTTTTTGTCATCTTTTCTTTCATCTTCTCTAACTGCTTTAGAGATTAAAAGCTAGTGATGGTAGCTTTTCTGGTTGAGCCATTTAGATAAATAGCCATGAAATGCTTTCTTTCCTTTGTATTTTTAAAATTTTATTTATTTATTTATTTGAGAGAGAGAGAGAGAGATAGCACAAGCAGGGGGAGCGGCAGAGGTAGAGGGAGAAGCAGGCTCCCCACTGAGCAGGGAGCCCGACACGGGGCTCAGTCTCAGGATCCCGAGATCATGACCTGAGCCAAAACCAAGAGTCAGCCACTTAACCAACTGAGCCAGCCGGGCGTCCCAGCAGCAGCAACGTATTTAACTCATTGAGATCCAACATGAAACAAAGAAATCATGAAAAGAAATTAACAGATTCTTGGGGAAATCTGAACTCTTTATTTCATGATATGAAGGAAGATTTTACTGTTTGAGGCACATGCTAAAATATTCATGGATGAGATGATAATACTGTGTGAGAGTTACTTCAAAATAATTCATGGCAGGAAAGAGTGGGTTATAGATATACAGATGGATATTGATAGACCAAGACTGTCCGTGAGCTGATGATTGTTTTAGTTCCCTGATGGATATATGGCAGTTTATTCTATTCTTCTCAATATCTTTTTAGAATTTTTCTGTAATACAGGCTTCTCTAAAAAAGTGATGTTCAGACCTTTCCTATGCAGCTAAATATATCGGGATCCATGTTGCAGGTGAGGTCTCCTTTAAATAGGTAACAGACGTATGTTTCATAAACCACAAACACAACTCTTAATATCACTTGCTAAATATAGGTGGAAGCCTGTGAGAAAGATGAACCCCGAGCCCTGTCGGAAAAAACACTGCTTGCATTGCCTGGCTGCCATGCTGTCCCTGGTCTGCTCCAGTGGACAGCCCTGACACGGACCTGCCAGGGACCATGCCCGTGTGTAGATGAAACAGCGTTCTATTGGTCCTGCCTGGGACTGACAGACAAAGATTGTATAGAGAACACAGATCTGTCATCCTTCTCTTGGGGATGTAGTCTGTGTCATCCAGCACCAGCAGTGCACGAAATGCTCTAGTCATACTGCTGTTCTAGCAAAGGGGACCTGTGGTTTTTCTAATTCTGTGTTGTCTGTATTCTCTGTTCATTGAAGCCCTAGCACGGTCTTATACTACCTTTTGGGAGTGAGACAGAATATTTTGTGAGCTGGAAAGGAAGCTGTGGAGACACTAGGTGGTATGCATGTTCGTTTAGTGAGTTAGGGGTCCTCAAATCGAAGCGGATCTAACACACACTGAATATCTGCTTTGTGCCAGTCACTGTGTTTAATCCTTGTGGTGTTTCTTGGCAGTTGGCTCCATTTTATAGACCTTTGTGACTGAGGCTCAGGGAGGGTAAGTAACTTCCCCGAGGTCACACAGCTAGTAAGTTGTGGGACTTGATTTTAACTTAATCTGTTTCAAAAGACCTTATTTTTCTGAATTCTACACTCATAGATTTTGATATTAAAATGTTTTGATATTAAATGTTTTCCTCTAGATACATATTTCAAAGTAATATGAATATGAAATGGTCCTTTAAAACTCTTATATTCTCTAAAGCTTCTCTTTGCTTAGTTATAAATGCATGACAAGAAGCTCAGGTGGAAGGAGTGCTTTACTTGGCCTGGAATAGGGTCTTTGGGGGAGTAGCTGTGATATGAGAGGCTTTAGGGCCCATTCAGTCACATTTGCACAGCACATCTGGAACTTATTGTCTTTCAGGCTACAGTTTCTTGGCTGTATCAGCATCTTTATTGTCTGGGCTTAGAAACCCCACAATGCACCAAACCAGAAAGGGAAATTGGCAGCATGCAAATGACAAAAGGATTGCAGTGTATTAGGGGTTTCTGATACTCATTAATAATGTTGACTGAAGAAAATATGCCAGCAGCTGATAGTATAAAATAAATTATGACTACAAGGTCATTCTAGTAGTTATGAAATTAGTTTTTTGAGACAACATTATTGCTACTTGTGTTTGATGATCTATTTCCAAATATTGGGATACATAGTATTGTTTTAAAAATTTACTGTAGAGATCCACAATACCAGTGGCTTAAAAATGATCACTTTTATTTCCACTTAGGTAACAGACTAGAGAGTCCAGGATGGTCTGCTGCTCAGCTCTGTGAGGTGGCCGGGGCTAGTATGAGGCTCAGGGACCCGGACAGTGGTAGTTTTAAAATGTGTTAAGTTTCTTAGCTGCTTTTCCCTTCGAAAGGTTGTGAAATCTTTTCTTGTCTTGATCTGGATGCTTGTAAAACTGTTCGCTTGCAAAACTGTTAGATTCTCTAAAGTTTCTCTCTACTTGACTCACCTGTAACCAGTGGAATGTGGGGTTAGTGATGCTACCTAACTTCCCAGAGTTAGGTCAGGAAAGGTGTGATACAGCTTCTGGCTTGTCCTCCGGACAACTTGCTTTTGGAGCCCTGAATTACTACGAGCACAGTTTGACTACCCTGAGGTCACTATTCTGTGAGACCAGTGTATAGGTCACCTGTGAGTGATCTGGCTGACTGCCCCAAACGAGGTCCCCTACAGCTAGCATCAACCACCAGACGTGAAGATGCTGCCAAATGGTTCTCGCCTCCCAATTGTCAGCCATTTTATCTGTTGAGTTTTACCAGCTGAGGCTCAGACATTGTGGAACAGAGACAAGATGTCCCCTTGGACTGGGTTTGAATTTCTAACCCATAGAATTCATGAGCATAATGAAATGGTGATTTTACATAGTTAAGTTTTGGAGTGGTTTGTTACACAACCGTAGTAACTGGAACAAGAGTCCTTCGGTCATGTTGCTTTGCCATCCTAGACTGTTACCCTCACAGCGTTCTGAGATATTCAGCTACCGTGTCTGCATTCCAGCCATCTGGACAGAGGAATTACAGTCCCCAGAAGTAGCACAGTCCCTTCTTCTTACATCTCATCGGCCAGAACTTAGCCAGAGCATGGCCTCATCTAACTCATGGAAGACTGGGAGATGTAGTATTTATTCCCACTGACCATGCATCTAGCTAAAAATGAGGGCATCTGTTTATTTAAGAGAGAAGGATACATACATGGTACACCTGATTAGACTTAATTCTTTACGTTGTACTTTATAAATGCTATCTGTTTCTCTTCTAGGAAACTTTCTTTTTAAAAGCATTCTCAGCAGGTTTGCTGGAAAACAGGTTAGGTTAGGTGAGGTTGGTTAGGATTGGAAGCAGTTTATTAATAATTGTCCTGTTTTGCAAATTAAAACAACACTGATATAGAATGAAGTTTACTTCTCTCTCCTGTAAAAGAAGCACAGCAGGAGGCAATCCAAGGCTGGCTAAGCTTGGTCTCATTAATGCTCATTTATACAAATACTCATGAATACCACCATCACCAGCAACTTAGACTCCTTTTACCTTGTTCCTGCAACAGCCTTAGATGCTGCCTTGCGGTGCGAGATGCGTGCATGAACTTTATCCATCCGGTTGGCCTCCCAGCCAGTAGAAAGGAAGAAAGAAGGAAGAAGGGATAACAGGTTCACCACGTGTCTTTCATAGAAAATTCCTAAAAGTTGCCGTATGATACTTCTGCTTTGATTTCATTGACCAGAGGTTTTTGTTTTTTTTTTTTCAATTGGCCATGCTTGCCGAAAGTAAAGCTGGGGAGGTGTCGTTCTTATTCTAGGCAACCGTGTGACTTCATCAAAATCAGGATTTCTTTTACGAGGGATTATGGTGAGAGTCATCAACAGTCTCTGCTCCACACTGGTAATTTGAAAAGAACCGTTTGGTTTGACAGAATTTGGGCCACATTAAATGTTGCAACATAGAAAATGGTTAGAAAATGCACAGTAAGTTTAAGAATGTTTTGATTGACATCTGTGTTCTCATAGAACTTTCAGCCATTCCTTCTTTATTATTATAAACACTTGGGTTTTTAGGGACATCAGACTGCACGTGGCCGTTTACAGACAGTCACTGTTTTAGTTTAAATTCTCAAAGCCTTTCCTGAAAAAGAACAATCCCATCTCCAGTATAGACATAATAGGGCTGTCACCGTTTCTTGGGAGTCCAAAATTGCATTGTTTGCAGTTCCACTTTTCTAAAGGTATACGTAGTTTCCCTGCAACAAGGGAGTCCCCCCCCCCCCATTTTAGAATTGAAATAGTCTGAATGATTATTTTAGCCATTTCTTGTACACGGCCAAACTAGTCATGAGGCAGTGATTCATCCTCGTACCACATACAGTTGGTTATAGAGCTTTTGTTTTAATACCTCTCTTGAGAAAATACGGTGACTCTTTGTTGTGCTCTGTATAAAGCAGCTTTTCCACCCTGTTGTGGTAGGGTTGAAAAATTTGATTCATGATTAAACTTGGAAATGCAAAGAAAAGATTTTCTTTAGTTTTATAACTGCTCTGGCTGTCTTCATGAATTCTATGTTTTCTGATTAGTCGAGAAAATTACTAGAGTTGAATCTGTTTTAAAGCTTAGTCTGTGGTAATGCTTAGATGTGGTAATTTGAACAGTCTTTCTGTTCTTCTGACTCTGCTGGATAAAAATGCTTCATTCTGGTAGGTAGCCTCCCTCCCTTCTTTTTCACTGGGCATCTAGAAGTAGAGATGTGGCTTCTGCAACCTTACTTTGCTGGGGAAACAAGATACTCTCACGTACTAGCGTCTTTATCTTCCTTTTTCGTACCTCTGCCTCCCTGGTGATGCGTTTTGCCTGCCTGATGCCTGGCACCACTGATTCCCAAGTCAGCAACCAGTCAGCGTGGGGCCCATTCTTGTGGCTTAGGCCATGTCCTGCATTTGCTTGGCTTCCCCTTGGTTCTGCTGGTGCTGCAAACTGTCTGAAGTCTGGCTGGGATGCTCAGTTGTTCCTGGCTCACATGCTCTGCTCTCCAGCCCTTGCGACAGAGCCCCTTCTTGCTAGGATGATCCCTCAGGCCAGTGCCCCAGCCAGACTCGCAGGGACTCTGTGTCTGGTCTGTTCTAATTAGAACCAAGGATGGCCCTGGCCCCCTTCAAAGCATACTCAGTACAGAGTAGGGCCAAGAGCCCCCTGTGCCTTCTACATCACTTGTTCTTGAGTGCACCTCTTCCTCTCAGGGCCAAAGCCTGGACAGTAGAAATCGGTCTGACCTTCTGACTTTCTCTCTCTCCCACGGTATACCTGTTTCATATCCCACATATCCCTGTATCATAATGTTCCTTTTATCTAGTCCTGTGGCTTTGCTGTTACAGTTGGAAGGGGGCTATCATTTCCATGCTGGAGGAGAATTCTGTGAGCTCCATAAGGTAAAAGGAGGTAGTGATGTGGGAAAGGAATAAAACAATTTGTCAAACTCTCTTTAGATAAATCTGTAGCGTGGCTGGCAAAGTTATATAGTGTTGCTGCATGATCCTATTTTGCAAGTCAGAAGCGATTATTCCTTTTTTTGGTAGCATTTCTGTAATCTTTTTTTCCTTAGGCCGATGAACACTTTATGTCAAAAGGCAAAAGAGGACGTATGAGTAATTACATCATTTTCGAAATGTTATCCTACTACACTTGCTTTTCAGGTGTATGAAGATTTTAGTCTTCTAAGATTTGACATCCTTGAAATCAGTCTCTTTGTAGTGTTTAGTAGGAATATGGAACTTTGTAATCCAAAGACCTGTGTTCAAGTCCTAGTTACCAGCTAAGTGATGTTGGATAAATCACTCTCATCTATTTTTTTTTTTTTTTAAGATTTTATTTGATTATTTGACAGAGAGAAAGAGATCACAAGTAGGCAGAGAGGCAGGCAGAGAGAGAGGGGGAAGCAGGCTCCCTGCCGAGCAGAGAGCCCGATGCGGGGCTCGATCCCAGGACCCTGAGATCATGACCTGAGCCAAAGGCAGAGGCTTTAACCCACTGAGCCACCCAGGCGCCCCCACTCTCATCTATTAATACCTTAGGTTTTTCATCTTTAAATGTGAGTAAGGATCTTCCTCACAAATATATGTGAAATAAAGTGGAATGATTATGTGAAAGCCCTCTGCAGACTCTGGAGTGCAGTGTGATTTTATGAATACTAGTTTCCTCATCTCACATTATGCCCATTCCCATTAGTGTACTTCTGCTATTGTTCCTTCTCCCAAGTGTGTGCAGCTCCTCCTACACGTCCGTAAGTCTCTCGTGAATACTTGAGATTACCCTGGTCCTGCTGCTCTCAGTTCCCGTTCTGCATGTGGTCAGTAAGCTTCCCAGTTTGGGTCAAATATCAATTTTTTGTTTTAGTTCCTCTGTTTAATTTGAAATGCTTTTTTTTTTTTTTAAGATTTACCCATTTATTTTAGAGAGAGAGAGAGAAAGAGAGAGAGAGAATGCACAAGCGGGAGGGGCAGAGGGAGAGGGAGAAGGAATCTCAAGCAGGCTCTGCAGTCAGTGTGGAACTTCATACGGGGCTCGGTCTCACAACCCTGAGATCACCACCTGAGCCGAAACTAAGAGTCAGACACCCAACTGACTGGGCCACCCAAGTAACACAGATTTGAGATGCTTTGATGGCAGAGGCTATATTTTATATACTTCTATCATACCCCACAATATCCCTATATCATGTGTTCCTTTTTGCAGTTCTCTCTACTTCTTATATATTTCATGCCCTTTGGGTATTTTCTGTAGCCTTGGGGCACACTTTGGAGCTGAAAAAAATAGGCATTGGTTGGCATTACTATAAGCCGATGAAATAGAAAAGATAATCCAATTATATTTACTTTATAATCCTATTTCTTGCCTGATCCATTTCTGATTCTGGAAAGTACCGAACCTCTGAATAACTTGTAATTAGCTGAAATTATCCAGGACTCACGGAATAAAGAACATGTGTTTTAATTTAAATACTTTATCCGTGTGTAGTTTGACTGTTAGAAAATATTTTTAAGGCTTAGAAATTTTTCTTGGAACTATGATGCCATTCCTTTTTTACACTAAAATATTCATATCTCAGTTTATTTGAATACAGAACTAATATATGTGACATTTTGATTTTGGTGAACAAGGGCTGTATCTTCAGTTACTATAATTAAGCCATCTCAGATTTCACATACAGTTAGCTAATAAATATTCATGAGGCTTCCAGGAGAGTGAAACCAGTGATAAAGGAGATGGTCTGTATTCAGAATCCACTGAGCGCTTTTACACTCAAGACCCTGTGGTAGATGACCTGCTAAAGTAAATTAAATCTGGATCTCTCAGTTAAGAGCACAGACCCTAGGGATGCCTGGGTGGCTCAGTCGGTTAAGCCACTGCCTTCGGCTCAGGTCATGGTCCCAGGGTACTGGGATCGAGTCCCGCATCGGGCTCCTTGCTCAGCAGGGAACCTGCTTCTCCCTCTGCCTGCTGTTCCCCCTGCTGGTGCCCTCTCTCTTTCTCTCTCTCTCTCTCTCTGACAAATAAATAAATAAATACAATCTTTAAAAAAAAAAAAAAAGAGCACAGACCCTAAAAAGAATGTGTCATGCAGACCCCATCCGCAGAAATAGAATTAAAAAAAAAATTGTGCAAAGTCAGATAAAAATTTACCTTTAGTATGAATGTCGGTGTATTTTGCTTAGATTTTTAAATGGCCTATGTCACCATGTAACACTTCTGTTTCTTTCTCATCCCACTGTTAAAAGAAAGTCTTATTTCTTTTATAACTGAAAATTTCATTATCAGTAGTATTAGGTGGATTTCTGAAATGGTTCATGTAAACAGAAAGTTCTGTTTTAAGAAGCATTACTATCTTCTTTGCCTCAGGGTGCATTTTGGAGCTATGGGCGTTCAATGGGCCATGCTATTGCATCATTACTGTGACTGGATAATCAGACTTGGTTTTTGTAGGGTAGCAATAACTTATGAACAAGTATCTGGTTGAACGAGTGGTCATGATACATGTTGTTACTTCCAGACCTCATTTTGTTAGCTTGC
>CM052886.1:85452430-85471260 GCA_028534135.1 Potos flavus
TTTTTTTTTTTTTTAAAGATTTTATTTATTTATTTGTCAGAGAGAGAGAGCACAAGCAGGGGGAGCGACAGGCCGAGCAGGCAGAGGGAGAAGCAGGCTCCCCGCTGAGCAAGGAGCCCAATATGGGACTCGATCCCAGGACCCTGGGATCATGATCTGAGCCGAAGGCAGTGGCCTAACTGACTGAGCCACCCAGGCGTCCCTAGCCTTCCTGTATTCTTGAGAATGACTGATCTGCAGAAGGTGAATTCTGTCTTTTGTGTATCCTCACCACTGAAGATTGTCCAAGCCTCACTTTTTCCTTTTTGTTGTTAACTTATTGAGAAGTTAGTGTTTTCCAAGTATGAAATTTATAATATCGACTATGCTTTTACAAACCGCATCCTCTCCCCACCCCCTGCCTTTGTAGCTGTAGGACCCTAGGCAAGTTGTTTGACCTCTAAGTGCCTCTGTTTCTTCTGTTGTAAATGGACATAATCTCACAGGATTGTTGTGAGGACAATATGCAGTATATGTGTGTTGTATGTATGTTGCTGAGAACAACACCTGGCAAATAGTAAGTGTTCCCACATTGTTTGCTACTCTTACAATCCTCCTTCAGTGAAATGGGTAAGCTCAGGCTATTCTGTGGTAGAGGCAGGGACTCTAATTAAACAAGGACAATTAGAAAGGAGGAGAAAGGAAACGAAGGGTACTTACTGAGCAGATACTTTAAACTTCTCTGCAGAAGTTGATATATATTTTTTTCATTTATGGTATATTTGGAACAGAGTTAAAGATCATATGTGGATATTTCAAAGCATATTGGCAACTATTAATCTAGCAGGGTCTTTTCCCTTGGCATGATCGAATTTGCTGGTTCCCTATAGCTGAAAATAACTAGTGATCTTTTTGTTGTTTGTCATTTTGAAGTTACAGTTCATACAGTTTCTATTCAAGGAGGTCTGTTTGTCTAATGTTTCAGACAACGTGGGAGTACTGAAGGTGCTCGGTCTGTTGCTTCTTTAGAACAGGGGTCCCCCTTTCTTCCCTCCCTCCCTTCCTTCCTTTTAAGATTTCATCTATCCATTCATCCATTCATTCATTCAAGTAGTCTCTACACCCAGTGTGAGGCTTGAACTCAGGACCAGCCAGGTACCCCAGGGGTTCTCATTTCTTGACATTTTTTCATTCATGCTCAAGTGGAGATCTTGTAAATTGGAGACCCCTTGTTTTTCCTGCATTATTTGATTAGGGGTCCTATTGTTTGATGGCTTAGAAAGTTGTGGGTTTTGGAGTCAGATTAAAGATCCCACTTAGGCTGTGGAATGTTCGGCTGTTTTCTGAATCTCCCCAAATCTTGTTTTTTTCTATCTTAAAAATGAAGAGGTACCATCCAGCTCAAAAAACTGTGATTGAAGTGTAAATATTTGTGAAGTGTACATATACAAATACTTGATGGTGGAATTCCCCCTGAAGGATATGTGTCTAGCATATAAAATTGGGCTTTCTAAATCACCTTCATAGCATGCATATCAGGGATGAGTTAAACAAGTTAGGCTGGGTGTTGTTTTTTATTCCAGGGGAATTCTGCCTGGGGTGTTGGAGAATGTGATGAGCTAGTTCAGCAGTGAAATGGAACATCCTATTGGTTTGCCTCATTGCAAAAAAAGGGAATCAAAGCTCTCTTTTTAAGGGACTTCGTATGAACAGCTTAAAATTAAAAGGAGAAAGATAACTTAGTTTTTTTTTTTTCAGTAATAGTTGTAATATCCTGTACAAAATAGTGCAGGAGGCTGGCTTCGCTAATGTTTGTTTAAAAGGGGGAGTTGACTAGTTTTCAGCTTGCAAGTGGGAGTGTCTAGTCAGTGTTTTTCTTTCTACATAGAAAGTTAACAGGACTCTGACACATCAGAGTTTGTACGGAAAGTTTAGGGGACTCGTGGACGCATTTCTCTCAGAATGATGGGGCAGCTCGTGAGGAATGATCAAGACTGGAACGCAAAGCTGGTGGGGCTGATGTGCTGTATGGGTTAGTAGTTTGACCTGTAATATCACTTTCATGTTTTCAGTATTGAGAAAGGAAAGTTGCATTACCTGTGGTGTTGGTTTGTGTGGCGGGAGTTTAGCAGACCATGCGGGCACCCTTCAGAAATCTGGAGAGGCTCACATAATAACTTCTGAGCCTCCCTGGAGAGAACTTTCACCCTCTTGTCGTACATAGGATATGGGTTTAAATAATCCTAGTATTTATTGTACGTGTGATTACTAAGTGGACTTAATTTCGATTGGATTTTACTGAAAACCAGTCAGTGTAGATTGTAATAATAATCAGTGCTCTTTTTACACATATATTTTTTTTCCAAATTCTGTTATTCTTTGCATTCTGTGTCATTACATATTTTCAGCCAGGTTGTACTTTATAAAATGATCATAGATGTAAATTTTTACTTGGAACTTACTCTCTCTATACATGAAATAATTTTCCTATAGAGGAATGTTCTAAAACTTCATTCAGAAAAATAAACGGGTAATCTGTAAAACCAGTAAAATCGGTTAAAATCTCAGGAACGGTTTTCCCTTTTTGTTGTCATAGCAACATTGCCCTAAATATAAATCTCAATGTTAGACATTCTTTACTGAAATGAAATAAAGAACTATTATGAGACGTGTAATTGGAAAATTAGATGGTGTAATCTGGAATACTCCCTTTTGAAATAACTCCCTTTTGAAATAATGCTTATGGAAAGTGGCAAATCACTGTCTCCTGAGACTTGAATTATTCCCTGATCATAAGCTGCTTTCCTAAAGGAAGTTGAGGCCCTTTAAGTCCGAGTTACCTCTTTGCTCATTGTTGTAGCACTGTGGGAGGCTTCTAGTGTTGAAGAACCTTGAAGTCTACTTGAATGGGAGTCGGCTAGGTTGATCATGGTTTAAAAGAAAAGGTTTAGGTGTTACTGTTAGAAAACGGTATCAGAATTTATGAAACGTGTATGTTATTTAGTTAGCTTTACTCTTGGTACCTTACTCATGTACTTTAGTTGTGGGTCATAATTTCCAAGTATATTACCTCAGTATTACCTTGCAAATATTTAGCTCCCATCTTATATTTCCAGCAGGGCTTTTGAGCCTCTGGCAGAAACCACCACAAACAAACCTCAGTGATCAAAATAACCTTTTTAGAATTGTATCATTTAAGTGAATTTCTCATCTGTACCAGGAGGTAAATTATTGATTAAATCACCATTCTTTATATACCATGTGAGTAAGAAATTAATAAGTGATTTTTTAAGAGCATATGTTCAATTTCTTCATATTCCTTAAAATAGAGGACCATTTTTTATTAATTTAGAAAATAAGAAATATATTTTATTAACCATTATGTGCCAAGAGAAGAATTTATATAATATACATAATTATATATTATATATAACATATGTAATTATATATAACATATACATATATTAAATTTAATGAGGGAGAATAAATTTGTTTAGAGTTTGTATTACATGATAATCCAAAAATTTAATAGAATTTTGGAGGATAGTTTACAGGAATGCCTTAATCTCATATTCTGTAACATGATATGAAAGCTGTCTATCCTTGAATTATGAAGATTTTTAATTAAGAATACATTTTAATATTTTTTTTCTTGATGATTTAAGATTAGGGTCCTAGGTTATTAATTGGATGGGAATAGTGTGGATATTGCCTAAGAAGTAATATTTTTTTTATTCCCCTACTCTGTTTTCTTTTTGCTGGAGGCTTGGAAAAGCAGTGCCGAAAAGGTGGTATGAGTACTAGACTTTGGTGCAGAGGTTTAATTGTTTGCACTCGCTTGTCCAAAGTTCACATGGCACAGCAGAGCCAGGTTCTTCAGCACCCTCGTCTGTGACTGAGATGTGTTCAGCACTTTCATTTGAAAGATGACTGTGTCTTTGGAGTAGAGGAAGCAACTCTGGAGGGAATCACAACACTTGTTTGTTTGTTTTTTTTTAAGATTTTATTTATTTATTTGACAGATAAAGAGAGCCAGAGAGTACAAGCAGAGGAGTGGCAGAGGGAGAAGGAGAAGCAGGCTCCCCAATGAGCAGGGAGCACAATACAGGGCTCAATCCCAGGACCCTGGGATCATAATCTGAGCTGAAGGCAGACACTTAACCGACTGAGCCACCCAAGGCACCCTAACACTTGGGTTTTAACATAGGGCTGGCTTCTGTCTTGCTAATCTACTTCTTTTCCTCCAAGTCCCATTTGACTGCCATGAGCAGGATTGGTCTTTCTCTCATTTGTGCTTGCTTACATGGTGAATGCCACATCGTTTGCTCAGTTGGCATGCTTATCACACTGCCTTCATGTCAGGTGCCCTCTCTAGATGATGAACTCCGGAGAGCAAGGACCAGTGCGCTTTCTATCAGCATGGTGATCCCAGTACTACTGTGGCACTGGGCTCAACATATGGCCTGATACAGATGTTGGAATGAATGTGTAAATGACGGATGTATAGAATCTACATTTTATCAGTAAGTAGGACTAGTAGTTGCTTCTTATTCTTTGTTCTTGCCTTATGTACTAGTAATTTAGGTTCATTCTGAACTCTTTAGGAATGGCAAGGCTCAAAGATGTTTAAGATGCCATTATTGCTTTAAGAGATATAGTAGTGTATCTCCCTCTATAGAGTTCAGTTGTCCTTTTGAAGCATAATTAATTCACATTTGGGGTATTTATTTGTTAAGTGCATAAAAGCACTATCACATCTTCTGTGGGGTAGACAAAGGTGAGTGAGGTATAGATGATACCCCAAGGGGGCCAAGAGAGGAATTAATACGTATTTTGTAGATGATAATGTTGGTTAACAATTATTTGATATCATTGTTCTTGCGGAGAGTTGTGCCTCGAGATTTTACATTGAGAATTAGTGTTTTTGTTTTCTCTGGATAAATACCCAGAGGTCAAATAGCTGGATCAACTACCCTATGGTCATCCTATTTTTAATCTTTTGAGAGACATCCATGCTGTTTTCTATAGTGGCTGTACCAATTTATATCCCCACCAACAGTGTACGGGGGTTCCCTTTTATCCACATTTTCTCCAACACTTGCTTTCTTGACTTTTTGATAACAGCCATTTTAACAGGTGTGCAGTGATATCTTGTTGTGGTTTTGATTTGCATTTCCCAGATAATTAGTGAAGTTGAACATCTTTTCATGTGCTTTTGGCCATCTGTGAATTCTACCAAATAGTCAAAGATTTAATAGCTATCCTCAAATTGTTTCAAAAAAATTAAAGAGGAGGGAACATTTTCAAACTTATTTTACAAGGCTAGCATTACCTTGATATCAAAACCAGACCATGACACCACGAAAAAGAAAATTATAGTCCAATATCCCTGATGAACATAGATGCAAAAATCTTCAACAAAATATTAACAAACCAAATTCAACAATAAATCAAAAGGGTCATACCTCATAATCAAGTGGGATTTGTTCTGGGTGATTCGACATTCACAAATCAATCAAAATGATAGACCACATTAACAAAATGAAGGATAAAAATTATATTATCTCAATAGATGAAAAAAGACACTTGACAAATTTCAACATCCATTATGATAAAAACTCAATAAAATGGGTGTAAAGGCAACATAACTCAACATAATAAAGGCCATATACCAAACCCACAGCTAACATCATACTCAATAGTAAAAAGCTGTGTGCTCTTGAACTTTAGTGTGTTGGGAGTTTTTTCATTACCGATTCAATCTCCTTACTAGTAATTGATCTGTTTAGATTTTCTATTTCTTCATGATTTGATCTTGTGAAATTCTATGTTTCTGGGAATTTATCCATCCTAGGTTTAATTTGTTGGGGTATAATTTGTTCATAGTAGTCTCTTCATGATCCTTTATTTCTTTGGAATCAGTTGATTCCAAAGCTTCTCTTTCATTTCAGTGAAAGCTTCTCTTTCATTTCCAATTTTATTTATTTGAGCTCTCTTTTTCTTGGTGAGTCTAGGTAAAAAGCTTGTCAATTTTTATCTTTTCAAAGAACCAGCTCTTAGCTTCATTGATCTTTTTTGTTTTTATTTTTTTATCTCTATTTCATTTACAGATGGTCCCTAACTTATGGTGGTTCAAGTTTGATTTTTTGACTTACTGTAGTGTGAAAGTGATGTACATTCAGTAGGAACTATACTTTGAATTTTGATCTTTTTTTTTTTTTTTTTTTTTGTCTCCCGATATGTGGTATAATACTCTCTCATGATGCTAGGCGGTATCAGCTGCAGCTCCTAGTCAGGCATGTCATGACACAGGTAAATAACTGCTATAGTTACAACCATTCTGTACCTATAAAACATTCAATATTCAATAATTCAGTATTTAATAAATTACGTGATGAATCAGCACTTTAATATAAAATAGGCTTTGTGTTAGGTGATTTTGCCCAACTGTAGGCCAGTATAAGTGTTCTGAGAATATTTAAGGTAGGCTAGGCTAAGCTGTGATGTTCTGTAGGTTTGGTGTAATATATACATTTTCAATCTATGATATATTCAATCTCTGATGCGGTTATAGGGGGTATAACTTCGGGGTAGAATATTTGACTGCAATCTTTGGTGGGGTTTTTGGGATATAACCCCATTGTAAGTTAAGGAAGAACTTTCCACTCTGATCTTTATTATTTCCTTCCTTTTACTAATTTTGGGCTTTGTTTGCTCTTATTTTCTAGTTCCTTTCAGTGTAAAGTTAAATTGTTTATTTGAAATTTTCCTTGTTTTCTAAGGCAGGCCCGTATTGCTGTGAACTTTTTTGCTTAGAACTGCTTTTGCTGTATCCCATAGATTTTGGAATGTTACATTTTCATTTGCCCCAAGATATTTTTTAATTACCCCTTTGATTTTTTTTTGTTGACCTATTGGTTGTTCAGTAGCATATTGTTTAATCTCGATGTATGATTTTTATTCCTGTAATTAATTTCTAGTTCCATACCATTGTGGTCAAAGAAGATGCTTGATATGATTTTAATCTTCTTAAGTTATTTGAGACTTGTTTTTTGGTCTAACATTGGATCTATCCTGGAGAATGTTCCACATGTACTTGAGAAAAATGTGTATTCTGGTGCTTTTGGATAGAATATTCTGTATATATGTATCCAATGTATCATTTTACGCCAGTGTTTCCTTATTAATTTTCTGTCTGGATGATCTATCCATTGATATAAATGGGGTGTTAAAGTCCCATACTATTATTGTATTGCTGTCAGTTTCTCCCTTTAGGCCTTGTTAATATTTCCTTCATATATTTAGGTGCATAAATATTTACAAGTATTAAATCTTCTTGTTGGATTGACCTTTTTATCATTATATAATGTCCTTCTTTGTCTCTTACACAGTCTTTATTTTAAAGTCTAGTTTGTTTTTTATAAGTGTAGCTATAGCAGCTTTTTTTTCTATTTGCATAAGTATATTTTCCATCCCTTCACTTTCTGTGTATATCACATCTGAAGTGAGTCTCTTAAATGCAATATATAGATGTCTTGCTTTTTAAATCCATTGAGCCAATCTGTGTCTTTTGATTAAAGAATTTAGTCTATTTACATTTAAAACAATTAATTGGTGCACCTGGCTGGCTCACTTGGTAGAGCATGCAACTCTTGATCTTGTGGTTGTGAGTTCGAGCCCCATGTTGGGAGTAGGGAGTACTTAAAAATAAAATCTTTAAAAAAATGCAGCAGTTATTGATAGGTATGTACTTAATGTCATTTTGTTAATTGTTTTCTGGTTATTTTTATAGCTCCTCTCTGTTCTTTTCTTCTTCTTTTGCTTTCTTCCATTGTAATTTGATAACTTTTTTTAGTGTTCTGTTTTGTTTCCTTTCTCATTATCTTTTATGTATCTCCTATAAGTTTTTGCTTTGTGGTTACCGTGAGATTCATTGGTCTCATTCTTTATATATAACAGTCTATTTTAAGTTGATAGTAAGTTGAGTTTGAGCACATTCTAAAAACTGTACCTTTTTACTTTGCCTCCACCCTCATGTTTTGTGTTTTTGATATCATATCTTAAATATTTTTGTTTACCCCCTAACTTACTAGTGTAGTTATAGTTAATTTTACTACTTTTGTCTTTTAACCTTCACAATAGATTTACAAGTGGTTAATCCACTACCTTTATATTTGCTTTCCCAGTGCAGTTTTTACTTATGTAAACATATGTTTTCTTGTTATTAGTTAGTACCTTTTCTTTTCAGCTTGAAAAAGTTTCTGTAACATTTGTTGGAAGGCCAGTTTAGTGGCGATGAACACCTTTAGCTTTTACTTGTCTGGAAAACTCTTCGTCTTTCTTTCAGTTCTGAGTGATAAACTTGCTGGGTAGAGTATTCTTGGTTGGAAGTTTTTTCCTCTCATTATTTGGAATATATCATGCCACTTTCTTCTGGCCTGCAAAGTTTGTTCTGAAAAATCAGCTTTTAGTCTTTCTGGGCTTCCCTTGTATGTAGCAAGTGGTTTTTCTTTTGCTGCTTTTAAGATTCTCTATTTTTCTTTAACTTTTGACATTTTAATTACAACATCTCTTGGTGTGGGTCTCTGAGTTCTTCTTATTTGGAACTTTCTGTGTTTCATGGACCTGGATGTCTCCTTCCTTAGGTTAGGGAAATGTTCAGCCATTATTTCTTCAAAAAAGTTTTTGCCCCTTTTTCTCATTCCTTTCCTTCTCCTTCTGGGATTCCTATAATGTAAATGTTATTCTGCTTGATGTTGTTTTATGGGTCTTTAAGCTATCTCCACTTTTTAAAATTCTTTTTATTCTTTTTGCTGCTGCATTTGGGTGGGTTCCACTGCCCTGTCTTCCAGGATGATCTGTTCTTCTGCTTCATCTAGTTTGCTGTTGAACCACTCTGATGTATTTTTAAATTCAGTTATTATATTCTTCAGCTCTGTGACTTCTGTTTAGTACTTTTTTTAATATTTTCTATCTTTGTTGAAGCTCATCCCTTCTTCTCTCAAGTTCTGTGAGTATCTTAACGACCATTACTTGAACTCTTTATGGGGTAAGTTACTTATCTTCATTTCATTAAAGTTTTTTCCTGGGGTCTTATCTTGTTCTTTTGCTTGGAACATATTCCTGGGTTCTCTCATTTGGCTTGTCTCTCTATGTTCATTTCTGTGTACCAGGCAAATCACCTACCTCTCCCTGTCTTGAAGGAGTGGTTTTGTGTAGGCAATGGACCTTATCAGTCAACCTTACCTAGCTCTTGGTTGTCTGTCAGACTTTTGTGATTGTTTGAGCAGCCTGCTTTATCCTTAGTCCCAGTTGTTGAGATTGTGCCAAACCCTGACAGTGTTCCAAAGGAAGGGATCCTGGTCAGCATTTATTTTCTGGCTGATTGGAAACCAGACCCCCAAGCAGCACCTTTTAAAGTTTGCAAATATATACAGTCCTGTGGGACCACAGTCATAACCTCTCCTGAGTCTGCAGACCAAGTGACTTAGAGATGTCTTCTTGGCAACAGTTGAAAAATCAGGGCTCCAGATGAGTGTATAACCTCTTTCTGGGAAGTACCTGCAAGATGTAGTGAGCCTGAGGGAGAGTACAAAGATGGCGTCCTCTGGCCTATGTTTTCTGAGAGCTCCTCTGTGGTTTTTAGATGTATGGTAAACCTGAAGCCTGCCTCTCTGGCTAATGCTCCAAGACAAGTAAATAGGCCTTTTCCACAGGAACAATGGTGGTGGGGGGGGGTTGTTTCAGTCTCATGTTTGTGCTTTGCTCTGGGAGCTGTAACTTGCCAAGAACTATCTCTTCTATTGTTTCAGTTCCATGGAGCCCAGTAACACAGTCCACCCTGGTCGCCAGAGACAAGGGCTTAAGGGGTCACCCCTGTGTGGACTGCATGTGCCCACTGGTTTCAGTAGAGTCCACGTGGAGCCTAAGGTTGGGGAATCCCACCACCTTCAGTAGTGCTTTGGGGCAGTCCAGGGCGGTACAAGACTGCCTACTGGCTGAAGTGGGACTGTGGGAGAAGGGGGTGGTGGTGCCCTTGCACCTCCAGTAGAAGCTTTAGGATTAGCTAATGAATCTCCTTCTCATGTGGTCTAGGTGCTTTTTAAACTGCTGCTTTTGTGCTAGGTCCCCAGGTGAGTGTGTCTGTGTGTGAGCCCTTTAAGAGTGGACATTCTCTTTCCCACACAGCCTTTTGGGTCTCTTGGATGTAAGCCCTGTTGTTTTTCAAAGTCAGGTGTTTTGGGAGTCCATCTCTCTGGTGCACATCCAAGGGTTGTGATGCCTGGTGTGGGGCACAAATACCTTCCTCCTGAGGGAGATGCTCCACATTTGTGAGATCCCTGCCAGTTGTGGGTCCCTGCATCGGGGGTAGGGTTTTTGATGACACCATGTTTCTTTCCCTCCTACCTGTCTCAGTATTTTGTTTGTTTGTTGTTGTTGTTGTTCTTTTGTCCTTTGTCATGGAGGAGATGTTCAGCTAGTTTTCAGGTCTTTATCGGAGGGAATTCATTCACACGTGGCTATAGATTTGGTGTGTCTATAGAAGGTGAGTTCAGGGTATTGCTATTCAGCCATCTGAATCCAATTCCCTTAACCATGTCCATAATACTTTCAATAAATAGAACAAGCATTTTCAAAGGAACTTCATTTCCATTAAAATAGTTTAAGGGCACTCAGGGATGAAGAATGAGGAGGGAGAGAGTGAGACATAGCCAACCCCTAGGGAATGGATGGAGAATTTCAAACTGTGGTAGGGAAGGAAGAAGACCACCGAGGAAGAAGAAAGCACTATCCTAGATGCAGAAAGGAGGAAGAAGGGAAACAAGAACGCAGGGAATTGCTGCCTAGAAGCAGGGAGGAGGAAGGTAGTATAGTTTTGAATGTCAGTTCTAGATGTTGGAAGGTTATGGTTTTGTTTTGAAATAATGACGTGATGAACCACAACTTTTTAGTACTCTTTCTCCCTAAATCATAAGAAGCCTTCCCTCACTCTTCTGTGTACCATGTCTGTGGTAACCAGGGTAGTATCAGCTCTCTGTAGTGAGGATCTAGTCGGGATGTTTCGTTTTTACTAGATAGTTCATAACCAGGAGTCTAGAAAAGCAGCAGCATGTGAGTCATTAAATCAGAGTTTACTTCAGCCAAAGGACCTGAATGTAAGTCCTGCCTTTTATCACAGCTATTAAGTGTTTTGCTAAATAGTTGTGGACAAGTGTTTTAACCCCTCTAAGTCTTGGTTTCTTCTTCCGTAACATGAGAATTACACTACCTACCTTCCCTCTTTTAGCTGGAAGACCAAATGGGATGCAATATATCAGTCAGGTGCTTAGGGAAGTTCAGGGCAAGGGATCCCCGGAAGCTAGGAAGGTTTTTGTCAGACGACTTCCTCAGAGTGGTATCTGTGATGGAGTTTATGCAATAGAATGCGCAGAGGGGTTTGTTTAAAGGGGTAACATTGGCAAATACACCGCGAAGAGACCAGCTTGACAGATGGCCCTCTAACTTTCTTACAGATAGCTGTAAGTTGCCAAAACTTAACAGGAAAATCCAAATGTACTAAACAGTATTTTTTGAATACTGTATTTTTACTTACATGCATAATCACAATTGAAGTCTCCTCTTCACAGATTTTACTAACTTCATGTTACGTCTTTTCTTCCCCTCACAGATGAACGGGACAAAGTTCAAAAGAAAACGTTTACAAAATGGATAAATCAGCATCTTATGAAGGTCAGTTAATATTATTTTCACATCGTGGAGTTGTTTAGCATGCTTTTAATTTATTGTGCAGGAATTGCATGTATAGCTCCGAAGCATAGCTTTTCAGTATCAAATCAAAAGTTTACATTCTAGAGCATTTGACATGCATTTTAGTTATCTATAATTATCTGGTGTGTGGCCTGTGGCTAATATGAAGGCGAGAAGATAAGTACACGGTGATTACAGTGCATTCTGTGACTTAGTTAAAACCTATTATTATTGGACTTTGAAAAAAAGTCTCAGCATGTAAGAAGTATGTAAATATTTATGTTAGGGCATGGAAGGATTTCAATTCTCAGTAAGATTTTTTCTCTCTCAAGATTCAAACCAAGTTCTGGCATCAGATATATGTGGATGGCAGAGGGTTACATGAGAATACAGGTGGATTATAGGTTATATCTCTCTGCGTGTAATATACATTGCATACATTAAATCATTTAATTCTTTTAGCAACTATTCAAGGTGGTTTAATTTAGTGGTTCAGAGTCAGACAGCAAGCGTTCAGAGCCTGATTTACCTGGACTATGTGACTATTTTTTTTTTTTTTTTTTTTTTTAATAAAATGACAAATCTCCAGATTTAAGGCTTACTTCTGTTGTGGCGCAGTAAGAATTCGGAAAATATGTTATTTTATGCACAACTGCCATTAGATACCAGTACAACTGCTTAGGGTTGTAATCAAATTGACTTATTTGTTTCCTGAAGTATGTTACGGGGTCAGAGTTTAAAGTAACTCTTATTAAATGAGGAGTCACTGTAGGGAGTGCGGGAAAGCTGGAGAGTACAGTCTTGGCTAACTCCCACTGTCGGTTGCTTACATTCTTGTTCTGTTTCGCTCTAGTATCAGCTCAAAGTAGCCTTCGCTTATAATCTTAAAAATTGTGCACTGAAATTTCTGGCACAAAACTCAAATATGTAAGAACATAGTTTTTTAACCTTTTATTCTTTTATGTCTAGAAGTTACAGCTTTAACCTCAAACATTTAGAGGCACCAGGCTGTTAAGGTTTGTGTTGTTATTAGTTAACCAGAGAAAGGGCAGGCTTCATGTGATCTTTTGCATGTTTCACTCAAATGATAGAAAAAGGAATGTTGCACTATGTGGTCAGCCTCTTTTGTCTCATTGAAAAAAAATGCTGGACTCTTTTGCTCGAGGTGGCCATTTGGCCGTAATCCCATTAGTGGGAAATATAATATAAATACATGAATTTTAAGTAAAAAATTTTAATATTAGCAAGTAATTTTTTTGATATTGATTTTCTTATATTCTTCACTTGAAATATTGAACATCTTCAAGGGAGAAACAGGGAAAGGAGAGAAGCGGGTCCCATGTCTTATTTACCTTACCATATTCCTTTTCAATGAACGAGAGTTATGTTATTTGAAGAGTTTTTAATAAAATTGGATCATAGGAAAAAATGGCTGTGACAAATGAGTCAATAAAATGAAAATGAGTAAGGAGAGAAAAAATGGGAATGAAATCATTTAGATAATTGGGTAATTCTATGTGTTTTCTTTATGTTTTATCAGTTTTAACTGTAGTCACAAGTAGTCTTTTTTTTTTTTTTTTAATTGACATATAATGTATTATTTGCCCCAGGGGTACAGGTCTATGAATCATCAGGCTTACACATTTCACAGCACTCACCATAGCACATATCCTCCCCAATGTCCATAACCCAGTCACCCCCTCCCTACCCCCTTACTCCCACAAGTAGTCTTTAAACCATGGGGAAGGGAGGGGGATAAAAGGGAATTCTAGGAGAAAAGAGAGAAGAGGTGATGGAGGAGGTTAAAGGGGGAAAAGATGGGAGGAATGACTGTCTTGTGCACTAAGGGTGCTCTTACACAACCCCAGAGTTGTGCCTTGGGATGGCCCTGTGAGGTCTGGGGTCTGGAGACTCTGCCCTTGGCTCAGCTGCCAGGGAGTGCTGACCCCAGCTAGGGATGTGTTCCCCATTGTCTTACAAATTTTGCCCTTTCTAAATTATTATTTTATTTATTTTAATTTAATATTATATAATTATTTTACCCTATTTTTTCCAGCACAGTTTTGTCTTCAGGGAGAACTGTTCTTAGTAGTTCTGCTGCTTTGCACAATGAGGCCATTGAGAAGTTTAGTCCTGGAACAGATTTGACTTTGCTGAATTTTTTCTTTTCATTTTACAAATTATATATTTTGCTAAGTTAGAGCAAATTGTCTTTGAAAGAAGAATGGCTCCTTCAAAGTTATTAGTCTATGGCATATGAACCAAAGATGAGAGGCAACGAGAGGTCAGACAGTGCTCGTGTCCAGACTTACAGTTTATTATTCATGTGACCTAAACCTTCTTAGGTTCTCATCTGTAAAATGGTGGCAGTGATAGGTTAGTGTGAGGATATAAAAGAAATAATCCAGTTAAACATAAAATATGTTAATTGGCACATTGTGTATGTTGCCTCTGGAACCCTTCTCCTTCCTCATCCAAATCCCTTTTCTTACCAAGGATACTTTCCTTTTTATTTATTTATTTTTTTTAAAGATTTTATTTATTTATTTGAGAAGGAGAGAGAGAGAGAGAGAGATAGCAAGAGAGAGCACAAGCAGGTGGGAGAGGGAGAAGCAGGTTCCCTGTGAGCAGGGAGCTCGACCCAGGGCTTGATCCCACGACCCTGAGATCATGACCCGAGCCAAAGGCAGAGGCTTAACCAACTGAGCCACCCCAGTGCCCCAGTACTTTCCCTTTTAGTAGAAAAAGCTGGGATGTAGGTTCAGAATCTGTAGAGGTGATAGATTGGCCTGTTGCCTTCTTACCTTAGAGTCTTACTGGGACACTGAATAATTATTTATTTGAGGTAATCCTGTTGGCCATACCCTCCTCTCCTCTCTATACACCGCTCCCCAGTCATTTATGGATTGACTTCGGGGCCCAAGGTCTTTTTGGTTCCTCTTTTCCCTCTTCTCCCTCACACTCTCCTTGCAGAAAGGGAATCAGTGAAGGCCCACCATACTTCTGAAAGGTTGGCCGTTTTTATTCTTCAGTTGCGATTGCACTTAGATTCACAGCTGGAGGGCATCTTCCACATCCTCTGATTTGTTTCCTTCCTTTACGGAAGGGAGAACTTTACTGGTAGAACTGCAGTACAAGTCCTGAGATGAGAATATGAATTAGAACGGGAGCTGTGTCCAGTGTTTGGTTTCCTTGTGCACTGGGACGGGTTGCCGATCTGCCAGCAGGTTCCCCTCGGCTATGAGGTTGTGTTTACTTTGCTCTACCTATAATTTTAACTGCTCACCAATTATTCCCTGTGATTTAGGAAGTTACAGTTTATGCAGCTGCAAAATAGCATAGACCAGTGCTTAGGGCATGATTTTGGCATGGTCAGTTTTTACAAGTTTATAGGACTGAGAAAAGTAAACATTGTGGAGTTTTTAAATGACGGTTTAAGTTACTATTACATCCATATGTGTAAACATTTTTTTCCTTACAATATTTGGGTAGAATTTTTTGGGGGGAAAAAAGCTGTATTAAAAAAACAATATAGCCTCATTTTATATTCACAGAGCTTAAATTACATTTGTTTAAAGTAAATAGATAATTAAAACTTACATTTGCTGGTGAATGGACGCCTCTGGCATTTTTCTAAATGTATTTAAATATTAGTGTTCTCATATTTCAGTTGTAGGACTAAGCCTGTCCTTAAACTGATTGTTCTGGCAAGAGTGTTTTCCTTTTGATGCACCATTCTTTAGAATACTTTTAAAAATAAAGTCCAGTTGACACATTGAAGTCTTCTCCCTCTGCAAGTCTCTTCACACGCTGAGTAGACTGGATTGTTTACCTTGTAGATTGGATATTTAGGTAAACTATTGATGTTGGTAACATTTATGTAATAGTCTTCAGCATAATTTAATTATAACATTAAAAACCATGAGCTGATTGTTATAAAAAATGTTCGTGACTTCAGTTAGGTAATTTTACCCTGAGAATTGTTACAGTATTTTTTTATGTCCATTCTACTCATGAAACTTTATAAACTAAAGGGTCTTATATTATTATTTACTTTTTGTTGTTACTGATCACGTGCAGTTCTGTCTGGCTATTCAGAAATCAGCAAGATGGTAATATAAGAAATGGCACCTAAGATTTAAGTGCCTGTGATTTAGCTTTTTCCTTACTCTGGGGAAAACAAGAAAGAAGGAAGCCCTTTGTTTTCTAAAGTACTTCAGTAGTTTCTAAAGATTAGAAAATTCCCTTTATAATTATTTACTTAGACCTGGAATTAGAACTTGAACCTTGACTGAGACTGTATTTAAGAGGAATAATTTAAAGGAATGAACAATTTTTAGGAGAACATTGGAGTCTGAAGAAGTCCATATAATGGGCTTTCCTTGCCTTGAGTCCATCTAACTGGCAAATTGTAGTGGAGATAAATTCCTCTGTACCAGTTAGCTATATGTAAATTTATCCCTTAACATTATATTATAGGATATTTAGTCTGAATTTTAATTTATTGATACATAAAGCATTTGGAGAGGAAGGGGCCCTGGATTCTAGTATTTCACTGCACCCTATGTGGTAGTTACCTGCTTGGCTGCCACACGGGAGACACCCAACTGACTCTGTTCCATCTTGTCTTTGGAAAGCTTCATTTATAGCCTCGATATCCTTTGCCCACATTTTAAAGTCAACGACTTCATGGCTCCAGTGACTCAACCACATGATTCTTTATTTTCTGATTTAGTGGCTGGAAGGAAATGTATATCCCCAAGCTGAGAACAGAGTGATAACTTTTAGAGAGTAGAGAAAAAGTTCTAGTTTGCTCCGTGTTCTTGACCATTGTATACTTCTTGAGTGATTTTACACCTGTGTTATAGATAAGATGGGAGAGTATATGCAGCATTGACTTCATAAAGGGCTAATGAAAAATACATCTTCTGAGAGTATAAGACTGTGTGTTTTGGTTCTTAAAATCTGCTAATAATATATATGTATTTTAAAGACCTTTGGCTTATATGAGTGGTTCTTACACTTAAGCTGCATCAGACTCACTTAGACGGCTTGTTAAAATAGACCGTGGGCTAAGAGCTTCTGATGCACTAGATCTGGGATGAAGCTTGAAAATTTCCATTTTATTTTTTTTTTTAAAGATTTTATTTATTTAATTGACAGAGATCACAAGTAGGCAGAGGAGTGGGTGGGGGGGGCGGGGAAAGCAGGCTCCCTGCTGAGCAGAGAGCCCGATGTGGGGTTTCATCCCAGGATGCCTGGATCATGACCTGAGCCGAAGGCAGAGGCTTAACCCACTGAGCCACCCAGGCGCCCCTGAAAATTTCCATTTCTAACAAGTTCTAGGAATTTGTGTTTCTTTCTTTTTTTTTTTTTTTTTTTAAGATTTTATTTATTTATTTCACAGAGAGAAAGATCACAAGTAGGCAGAGAGGCAGGCAGAGAGAGAGGGGGAAGCAGGCCCCCTGCTGAGCAGAGAGCCTGATGTGGGGCTCAGTCCCAGGATCCTGAGATCATGACCTGAGCTGAAGGCAGAGGCTTTAACCCACTGAGCCACCCAGGCGCCCTGGAATTTGTGTTTCTAACAAAATGCTGAAGTTGCTAAGCTGAGGCCACATTTTGAGAACCCCTATCATAGATAAATGGACAAATACTACATTTAGCCATCAGTTTCATTTGATATAACCAAAAAATATTTTAATATGTTTTATTGAGCCTATATGCTAGGCACTTTACAATATTAATAATAGCTGCTAATAGCCCTTGAGAGATAACCATGTGCTAGGATCTGTCACCTTCATATCTTAGTTTATTTTTTTAAATTTATTTTTAATTAAAAAATTTTTTTTATTTTTTCGTTTGAGAGAGAGAGCCAGTGAGTGCACAAGCAGGGGGCATGGTCGGAGGGAGAGGGAGAAGTAGACTGCCTGCTGAGCGGGGAGCCCACTGTGGGGCTTGATCTAGGACCCCAGGATCATGACTTGAGCTGAAGACAGATGCCTAACTGACTGAGCCACCAAGGTCCCCGCATGTTTTAGTTTATTTAATTCTCACAACTATCCTTATGGACTGGTCCTATTTTATCCCAGCGTTACAGATGATAAAATTGATAGAGAGTTCCAAAATTTCCCAAAGTCATACACCTAGTAATTTTTAAGACTGTATGGAAAATAAGTCTAAGAGAGATTATGTAATTTCCCATAGATTGGAAAAGGAATCTAAGGAGGAAGTGAAAAATGCATCCCAGTCTGCCTCAGTACAGATCTTTTGCTGTCTCAACTACACTGAATTCTTAAGGATGAATTTAGAGTTGAGTGATTACAGCTGAAGGAGAAACTGAGCTTGACATTTGGACATTGGTCTGATTTCTCTACAAATACGACTTGACATTTAAGTTATTCCTGTTGTGATATGAGATAACAGTGTATGTAGTAGAGGAAGAGTTGAAAACTTTCTGGGGAAATGTCTGGTTTAAATGCCCAGTATGTAGAATTTAGAAGCAAATCAGGATTTAAAAATGTGAGAAATGGTTGATTTCAAGATAGTAAGAGATACATGGAAGAGTATGAAATGGCTCCTTGTAGATGAATAGTAGCTTGGGATTGAGAAATATTGAATGTCTTCTCATCATGAAGAATAGTGATACCTTGGCGATAAATTCCTCATCAAGAAAAAAAAGTCCACAATAACACTGTTTACTTTCAACAGTGCTGTATTGAACTTTAGTATAATCAGGACTGTATTTGAAATATAGTTTAGGAACTACTCTGTTTTCAGGCAGCTATTTTTTTTTTTTAAAGTAACTTCTATACCCAATGTGAGGCTTGAACTCAGGTCTCTGAAATCAAGAGTCACGTGCTCTACCAGTGGAGCGAGCCAGGCGCCCCCATGCAGCTATTTAGTTGGAGATACTAAGTACAATGTAAAATCATTAAACATTTAATCCATTAACATTAGGCAGGACAGCCTAGGATAAAGCGCCAAGGGTGGCAACCAACAAGGGTTTTTAAGAGATGGGATTTGGGAGGCTTGGGGGCTCTGAGTAGTCAGGGACTGTGCCAGGGTGGGGAGATTGGCTTAAGCTGGGTGCAGAGGAGGAGGAG
>CM052886.1:85471760-85714668 GCA_028534135.1 Potos flavus
TCCGTGCAATATGTGCCCTCCTCAATACCCACCACCAGGCTCACCCAACCCCCCAATCCCCTCCCCTCCAAAATCCCCAGTTTGTTTCTCAGAGTCCACAGTCTCTCATGGTTCATCTCCCCCTCCGATTTCCCCCAATTTACCCTTCCTTTCCTTCTCCCAATGTCCTCTATGTTTTTCCTTATGCTCCACACGTAAGTGAAACCATAAGATAACTGACTCTCTCTGCTTGACTTATTTCACTCAGCATAATCTCTTTCAGTCCCGTCCATGTTGATACAAAAGTTGGGTATTCATCCTTTCTGATGGAGGCATAATATTCCATTGTATATATGGACCATAAGGAAGACAAACTTTTTTTCCTCCCATTAGAGTCATTTAAGCAATCACACGTGATTTTAGTGTTTGTCGAGAATATAGTGAACTACCTTTTCAAATGAAGGACACCAAAATTTTACTCAATGATTTCACTGGGTGATTTTAATTTAATTCCCATCTTGCGATCAATTGTAATTTTTCTTCTTTTTGATTTCTTTATTCCTTATTATCATTATTCCATCACTGTCACTACCTTTTATTGAATACTTAACATGTGCCAGATTCTGGACTGGATACGGAACATACATGGTCCGATTTAACCCTTGTTTTTACCAGTGAGGAAACAGAGGCTGAGGGGGGCTAACTTATATGCCCAGCACGGAGTAACTAGAATGTGTCAGGACTGAGCTTTTTAGTCCTGCCTCCTTCTGGCTCTACAGAAAAATGATGTCATACCACCACATCATGCCACAAGAGGAGGACACAGAATTAAGGAATGACCAAGAAAAAATGAAGACAGAGAGGTAGGACAAAAAAGCAATATGTCGAGTTACATTGCCACTCTACTCGGCTCTGATTTTGCTCAGCCATTTCCCTACATACTCTAAGTCTTTGCTGTTATGGCTTGGCCTCTTTGTATGACCATAAATTTTTATTTGCATTCTTCTCTAATCAATATACTTTGCAAGAATTTACAGATATAGATAAAATTATACAAAGAAGCCAAGCAGCATTCCTGAAGGTGCTTGTTTTAGCTAGAGGAAGGGCATTGACGAAGGCATTTTTGAAGAAGAAAAAACTTACACTTGGATCAGTGGCGCTGACATTTTAAAACATGTTGTATAGGCCTTGACATCAGAAAAAGTATACACATTCTGTAGTAGGTAGATGAAAGTAGAAGACTTGGTTTCTTATCTGATACTAGACTCTAAGCTGCGTGAGGACAGAGCTGTGTCTGTCTGATTAAATAGTGCATCCCCAGAACCGAGCGTAGTGTCTCATACAGGACTGTTTTCCTCCAACCATACTGAGGAATTTGTTGCTTAACGAATGAATGTAAAACTAAATGAACTCTCCCCCCGCGCGCCCCCCTCCCTCCCCCCCAGTTTGTAATACAGATTTGTAACTACTATGATGGGGGAAGTGAAGGATTGCTTTGGTAGGAATGAGATAAAAGTTACCTGGAGGAAAAAGAAATTTATGATGACTTCCTTCCTTTTAGCTTCCTTTTAAAGCTGAAAAGATCTGTTTTCATTATAGGTATAATAACTGAGGTCCCAAACAGGTCATGGTTAGCAGGGCCAGACTTTCCATGTTCTGATCCCTTTTCATGTTATTTCCTCTGTGTAATTCAGTTTTTCTACTTATGGCTAGGTAGGAAGTTTACCCATATTCATAGATGAGATTCATTTATTTATCTAAAATTACTAATTAGCTTTACTTACCTACTATTTTCATTAATTAAGAATAATGGCTGGAGCTAGATACCTTGGGAATTCTCTAATATATTAATAAAATTGGTAGATTCTCTGGTCTTATTGCATGTAAGGGAGAGCAAAAAAATCCGTTTTCCTTCTATCCTTCTAGGTTCTTAGTTGGTCTGTAAAACAGAAAACAGATTAACAAGAGAAAAGCGTACAAATGTACTTAATAAAAGTTTTGGGAAAGAGAAGCCTTCATAAGGAAATGAAGACCAGAAGAAATGGTTAAACCTGAGTGTTGTTTTTTTTTTTTAAACCTGAGTATTTTTATATGAGATTTGATGAAGAATGGAAAGTCATAGAGAAATGTGATAGGACAAAAGGGTATGAGCTAAGGGTAATAAACTGAAGGGAAGCTTAACAAGGCTTATTTGTTCAGTTTTTTCCAGTGCCCCTTTGTCTTTAGAGATAAAGATGCTCTTTTTCTCCAGGTACAGGGAGGGCACCTCTCCCATGAAAGTCTTATGACCTGCATGCTTCAGGGGAGAAGGAGGTGTGGGGAGTCAGAGAATCCTTCCAGCACTTGCTGTTTTTCAAATCTCTTCAGGTTAAATATTCAGTATATCAAGGTGCTGTATTTTGGGGTTTTGTGTCCTAAACCCACCACGCGGATGTGGTTATATTTCTCTATAGGTCTGAGATATTTCTTTCCATAGAATCAAATAGAAAGCCCTGTTTCTAGGACCTAGTCAGTGTTTGCTGTAACTGCAAATCTGAGGGAGAATTCAGAAACTAAAAGGGGCTGACAGGACAAGTAGCAAAGGAGGTAGAAGCCACTAATCAGAGAGGGACAAGACCTGGAGAGAATTTGATAATGAAAGTGGTCAGGGTGTCAGAGGTCGCAATGGGTCAAGTTGGGCTTGCCTGGGGGTTTGGAAACTGTTCCATACACTAGACCACTAGAGACATTTGATCTTAATCTAATATAGAAGAAATGTCTGTTTTGTGAAAAAGGATAAGAGGGCTGACTTCAGAGGGAAATCGTTAGAGCTGGGAAGACAGTTGCATACTTCTACAGATGCTGCAGCAAATGTCTGCTGGCACTGAACGGTTGATTTGCGGTGCTGATATATTCCGACACCCATGTTTGCTTCAAGAATTTCTTATCAAAATTGTTCAGGAACTCTTCTTTGTCATTTAATAAAACTCTCGTAGAAATACACTGCTGGTTTTCAGATAAAGTTTAGGGAGACCATGGCATTCATTAGAAAATCAGTTTTTGATACTGTATCTGTACAGAGTCCTTAACATCTGAAGGGAGACTTTTATTTTATTTTATTTATTTATTTATTTTTTAAAGATTTTATTTATTTATTTGTCAGAGAGAGAGCACAAGCAGGCAGGGGGAGAAGCAGGTGCCCTGCCGAGCAAGGAGCCTGATGTGGGACTCGATCCCACGACCCTGGGATCATGACCTGAGCCGACGGCAGCCGCTTAACCAACTAAGCCAGCCAGGCGTCCCCGAAGGGAGACTTTTAGAAGTCATTTTTGGTGGCCTGTGTTTCCCTGTATGGCTGAAATAGGTTTGTAATGCTGGTCTTGTTCTCAGGCTAGCCCACTAGATCTTGTCTGATGCACATCCTATTTTATAGCTGTTAAGAGCTCAAGTCCCAATATCAAGGAGATAGAATACACTAGAGGAGAAAGTTTAATAGGCTCAAGAGTAAACCTCACTCTGAATCTTTGTTCATTCCTTAGAATTACCTTTTTTTTTTTTTTTTTTTTAGAATTACCCTCTTTTTTACCCAAGGGCCCAGTGCATGTCTGTATCCTCCTAAGGCACTGTGTTCCAGAGTGTTCATGTTCCATATTGGACTCCCAGGTCCGTTGGTCTCAGCGAGGGTTAGGAGGAAGGACTGATGGGAACCTGATTCACCGCAGCCCATAAATGATAGAGGGCTCTGGCCATCCTGCTGGAAGGGAATTGTCTGGTGGAATTTCAGACAATTCAAGAAAAAAGTTATGGGTAGGAAGGCCAGTTGGAGTCTGCCTTGGTGCGTACTTTTTCTAACCGATTCCTACTTTTTACAGCATCCTTTTCCACTTTGTCCCTTTAGAACCCAGGAAAGGTATAGTGTGAAGGTTGAGAGCACAGGCTTTGGGCTGAGCCTCTTGGACTCACATCTTTCCTTGACTATTTGCTAGAGATGTGTGAGACGAATGTGATAACCACTACACTACGAAAACTATTTGCTAGAGATCTGACCTTGACTTTTCCTAAGCCTTTCTTGGCCTCATCTGTCAAACAGATAGCTCTTTTCCTATCTCTAGACCTTGAAGATCATCACAAAGCTTCCGGTTTGCCCTGTCTTCCACAGCAGTGACAGATGTGGTCCGGATGTTTGCATTTTTATGGGTTTGAGTCATCCTGTTGCCTGCATATTGCAAAGACGACACTCCCCCAAATGTACAGCCGTGGTGGTTTTATAGTAATATTCTAGTAATGGATGCCAGTTAAATGGTGAATTCTAAATAAAGGAATGTGTTTTTCATGGTCTGGCCAGGGCCCACACTGACACCTTTTTTTTCCTCCATGGGCATGACAGTTTGAGGTGAGATGCTGTGAGTGTTTGGCAGCTAACTGTATGATTTGTGAGCCATCACATCACTGGCTGCGTTTGCCTAGATAAAGTACTTCCCGGAGCAACAGCCCCCTCGTGCCACAAACATAGCGCAGCTTGTGTTTGCTGGAGCGGAGAATTTGGCACTTAAGTCTTCCGGAAGACCAAGCAGCTTTCTAGTAGTTCTTAAACATACAAACGAAAGCCCCTCGGGATGTTAAAATCCCCAGAGAGCAGCACTGCTTACTGAATTATTGAAGAACAGTATGTAAATCCCATTTCTTAGATGTAGTTACAGTCATACCGGACAGATACAATGTAGTTGCCCTCACAAGTTCTAAAGGTAGACGTGTTTCTTACCGAACTGTTGTCCTGAGTTCATGAGTTTTGGTCCGATCCTTTTATTTCACGATTTGCTATTGTTCCTCTTAATCTTAAAAAGTAAAACTGCCAGTTATTTTACCAGCAAAAATGGGTTTACTGAGGAAGACTGGAGACTGGCAGTATGGTATACGCAAGCCACAGGAAAAAACAAAGGCAAAACCTTCAGCAAGTCCAGAGAGCAAAGGAGGGAAAGAAACACTATAGTGGAGAGGAGGGAGTTGGTGGGGCTGTTAGAAACAAAGGCCCCTGGAGTAACCTGGGAGGTCCAAGTGCAGTGGCTTTTCATTGGCTGAGTTGTGACAGTTTCTCATTGGCTGGGCTGTTGCTTATTGCTGTGGCAAGAGGAAAGCTTTTCTTCCTCCGGCTGGGGTAGTGAAGCAGTAGCTAAAGTAGTGTTGACTTGTGAGGTGTGTCTCTTCCCGTTGGGTCTACAGTTGATCCTGAGCATTAGGATGTGAGAGCTCGCCTTTTGGGTCTGTCAACTCCATTTTTGTGAGGTTTCCTTATATTAATTTTCACAGTCCTAAATGTTTTAAACATTTAACGTTTATTTTATATAAACTTAAACTTTCGAAGCCATGTTTGTAGACACTGATTTTACTGCTGTTAAGGAAGAAAAATTCAACTGATTAAATTCGAAGATCTAATTGGCTTTATGAAGCAGTTCATGAATTGGCAGCATCCCACGTGGCAAGAAGAGGGGAGTTCTGAGGACTTGTAAAAAATGGAAAGTTTTTATAGGAAGGAGAGTGGGGCAAAAGAAAAGAAAAGAGCGTTCTTATTAGCAGAAGAAAAGAAAAGAGTGTTCCAGGCAAGATCACTTGCCCTTAGGGAGAAAAGTGTGTGTGGGAGAGTCTTATTAGGTAGTTTACTTCATTTTCCTTTGAGGTGTGGGGAGGAGAGAGAGAGGACCCTTGTGATAGATTACTTTTTTGGTGCTGACCAAAAAATGCCAGATAATTTAAAATTTCCTTTGTGGGGGAGGTTGCAACTGCATTTAGGTTAGATATTAAAGCCCCAGTTTGTGACTTGGCCTGGCATAAGTGACCCCATCGGTTTTCTTTTTAACACTGAGCATTGTATTTAGTAGAGAAATTTTAATGTTTAATCCAGGTTATTAAATGTCAAACTTCTGTCTTCTCGCCTTAATTTCTGATTAATACTTTTCTTGCTGGATTTTAAAAAATTAATTATCTAGAGTTGACAAGATCAACTAAAAACATACTTTTTTTGCAGAGGAGCAGCATTTTTCAAATCAGGTCCCCAGGAGCACCAGTGTGACAATATTATGAGAAGTCCTGGTGGAAAGAGGAAAGTTCCCATGGCCAGTAGAGTTTGGAAAGCAGCATTCCCTAGTTGAAGAGATTTACGGTATATATTAGCATATTAAAGACTGAGAGCTGTGATAAAGAGCCCTTTTAATTCAGTGTTTCACAAATTCACTTGGTCATGCATTCTTTTTATCAAAGAGTATCTATTAACATCCCTTTGGGAAATTCTGCAGGAGAGTTTTAAAGTGACTACTTTTAAGCAAATATAATTAATTTTGTATTAATTAGAATCCCAGATTTGGACAGGATCTAGTTAATTTGGTTGTCATTGCAGGAATATTTTCTCACAGCCTTTCTTATGGGTCACTGATTTTCTAATTTATGGGCAACTTATACTTTTGGACCACTTGAATTGTAACTGAGCTGTTTCTTTCATTGCCTGAAATTTGCCCACTGTAACTCACACCCACCTGTCTTCGTCCAGCCCTCCCTCCTCCCCGCCATGATAGAAACCATATATGGCAGTTCTTAAATATCTGAAGAAACTGTTTCGTCCCTTTTTAAAAAAACTTTTCTTGTCAAATACTTCCTTTTCCTTTATTTCGTTTTTATGCGATGCTGTTTTTATGTCGTACATTCCTTTTTCTAGAACATTCTCTTTCAATTTTCCCATTTGAAAATTTTGAGACTCTTGAGTTGAAGGCAGAAAATGAGTTGAAGGAATTCTACCCAGTAATCGGTTATACAGTAAGAGCATAAACTGCTCTTATCCACAAAACTCAACTCTGTTTTTATTGTCTACTTCTTTTTCACCTCCCCCCCTTAGTACATATTGAGCTGTTTGCCTGTTTATTTAACTTTCCTTTTTCTTTCCTTCTCCATTGTAGGATAGCTCCTTTAATCTTAACTGTTTTTCCAGTTTTCCTACAAAGACACGTTATTGCTTTTATTAGAAAAGACCGAGATAATGTTATTTTGTAAAAACCGTCTTTTCCACTCTTGCTATAAAAAGAGAAGGCATTGTATAATTCATCTCCTTTCCAAGAGTGAAGGACTGATAACGATTAATGGGGTTCTAGTGCTAAGGGCATTTGCATCTCAACTAGGAACTCCTGGTGGGGAAGGCATAGAGGTCTGCAAACAATCTACTGCCTCAGGGCCAAATCTGGCCATAGCCTGTTTTTTGGTACATCTAGTGAGTTAAGAATTTTTTTTTTACATTTTTAAAGAATTGGAAACAAATCAAAAGAAGAATAATATTTTGGGACACATGAAAATTATATGAAATTCAAAATTTGGTGTTTAGAAATAAAATTGTATTGAATCCAGCTGTTCTGATTCACTTATGTGTTGTCACATCATACGACCCTTAAGTCCAAAAATATTTACTATCTGGTTTTTGTAGAAAAGGTTTCTTGATTCTGTCTGAGCCTAAGGTTTTATATGTATTTCGGATAAAGTTTTGTGTATATTCATTCAGTGGTGAGATGTGTGTAGTGTCTAAATGGGATGACTTTCAATTGGATGGGGACCCCCAAATGTGGAGTCAGGAGCTGGTAGAAGCTGGTGGCGAGGTAGGTGAAGGAATTCACCTGAGGCAGAACAAAGGAGATAGAAGTTTATTGAATACACAGTAAGCAAGTGGTGGGCAGGACAGCAGAGGACAGGCTGTCTGCAAGGAGGCAGTGGGTGAAGGCTGTTTTTAAAGGGGGAAGATGAGGAAGTATGACCACTGTGTGGAATTCTCCCTTTTTTTGTAAATAATGTTTACATTATTACTTGTTGTAAGTAGCCCATTGGTCAGTGGGGGCCTATGGATATTTTGAGGTCGCCTGATGGGCCCGTCCATATTCAGCAAGGGGGTTGCTGTGGGCCCTTTGTACATTCCATCACTCAAGCCTGTTTGCCTAAAAGTGGCCTCTACAATATGGCCACTTGTGTTTCCTGTGAATCCATGTATGAATGTAGTTTTCCTTTCCTATGTGTAAGGCCAACTGTGGTTCTATGAGTGTAATTTTATACCACAGCTACTTTTCTGAATGAGTCTCTCTTTGCTTTATTTACAAAATGATATTGAAAAGGCCAGATCAGTATATTGCTTTACTAAGGCAAAATTTTATTTCTATGATAATCCTCTTTGAGTCACGATCGTCATGAAAGACGTACCCATTGCAAATGCCACTTCAAGTAAAAGCTGAGCGAGTAATGCTGATATAAAGTAGATGATGGGGCACTTGGCTGGCTCAGTGGGTGGAGCAGGCTACTCTAAATCTCAAGGTTGTGAGTTCAAGTCCCTTGTTGGGCACAGAGCCTACTTAAAAAAGTAAATAAAATGAAGTGGATGAAATGTTACTTCTGTCACTCAAATTAGAGGTTTCCTAAGTAGATTAGTAAGTAATCCTTTATGACTATTGCATTTGCTTTTTGCTCTCTTAATATATACCTCCTTTTTGGTTTAGGTTAAAGGTTTTATAGTCACTGGCATTGCCAGCTTTTCCAGCTTTATTAGTATTATTATCAGTCCTTTTGTTTAATGAAGTATTAATTGATTATATTTAGAAATGTTTTTCAGTAAGTACAAATCATGCGTCTTTTAAAAATGTATCTCAGCTGATGTATTAGAACAATTGTAACATCCTGCCCTATATTCTGCGCACTATTATTAATTCTTGTTGAATTGTGGTAAGTATAAATGTTTCTCACATGCAAACATTGCTGCCGTTCAATAACTCAAAGGGAGTGTGATTAAAATATATTTTTTAAGATTTTATTTATTTATTTGACACAGAGAGAGCACAAACAGGGGGAATGGCAAGGAGAGGAAGAGGGAGAAGCAGGGTCCCCACTGAGCAGAGAGCCCCATGTGGGGCTCCATCCCAGGAATCTGGGATCATGACCTGAGCCGAAGGCAGATGCTTAACTGACTGAGCCACCCAGGTGCCCCGAGATTAAAATATTTTTAAGAACAGGTTTTCTTGATATATATTTACACACAAAATTCATTGGTTTTAATTGTATAATTGAATGATTTTTAGTAAATTTACGGAATTCTGCAGTAATTACTACAATCAAAATTTTATAACATTTCCATCACCCCAAGAGGAAACCCCTCCCTCTCCAGCCTTCGGCAGCCACTGATACATTTTCTATTTCAACAAGATTCACATTTTCTGGATATTTCACAAAAATAGAGTCATATAGTATGTGTTGTTTAGTTTGGCTTCTTCCATTTAGCGTGCTGTGTTTGGGGTTCATCAGTGTTGTAGCATGTATCTTCATTCCTTTTCATTTGGCAAGTAGTGTTTCCATCCTGTGGATGCATCACATTGTCTTTATCCATCTAACAATTGAATGGCATTTGGATTGCTTCCACTGTTTGGCTATTAGTGAATAATGCTGCTGTAAACACGAGCATACAAGTCTTTGTATGGGCATATATTTTCATTTCTCTTGGATATTTATTTAGGAATGAAATTGCTGGATCATATGGTAAACACAGTGCGACATTTTAGGGAATGCCAAACTGTTTTCCAGAGAGGTTGCGGTATTATATATTTCCCCTAGTCTTGGGGAGGGTTCTAATTTCTCTAAATCTTTTCTAATACTTATTGCCTTTCTTTTTGATTTTAGCTATCCTAATGGATGTGAAATGCTATGTCATAGGATAGTGATTTGCGTTTCTCTAATGATGTTGAGCCTTTCATATGCTTACTGCCCATTTGTATATCTCCTTTGGTAAAATGTTCAGATTTTGCCTATTTTTAAATTGGGTTATATGTTCTTTTATTACTGGGTTTTTCTTTTACCAATTATGCTCTTGGAGCTATATATAAGTAATTTTTGCCTAACCCAAGGTCACAAAGATTTACTTTTATGTTTTCATCTAACAATTGTATAGTTTTAGCTCTTCTATTTAGGTCTCTGATTAATTTTGAGGAAAAGGTTGCTTTTGCATGTGGGTATTGAATTTCCCAGTATCGGTTTGAAAATATTCAGCACTGAACTGCTTTTGTTCTTTTGTCAAAAACCATAAGTATGTGGGTCTCTTTTAGGACACTCGATTGTGTTTCAATGACCTATATGTCTATTTTTATTAAAAAAATTTTGTTATAAGATTAATTAAGTCTTGAAATTTGATTTATCTGAACCCCACACTAATTTAGATGGGTATGAGAAAATACTTAGAAGGTTGCCATGCTGAAATGGACCTTTCTCTGTGTTAGTCCTTCAGCATTTATTTAGCTCTGACTATGTGATAAGACATGATGTCAGGTACGAACTCTCATAGATGCCATGACAGACCCCTGTGGCAGAGACAGATCCCTTGCTAGTTAGTGGTCTGATGGAGTTTTTGAATCTGTTTTCTGCCTTTCCCTTTTCTTCCTATAACTGGGCAGGCATTCAAGGGCCCACAGCTGAGGGCATGGCTATGTTCACAGGCAAGTGCAGATGACTAATCTTTTATTTATTGAACAAACCTTCTTTGAATATTTACTATATGAAAAGTACGGTACAAAGCATGACACATTTACAATGAGGACCTAAGACCAGGCCCTGTCCTTTTTAGAGGCTTATATTTAAGTATATTATGTACATAAAACTATTCTATAAGGAAAATGATGATTGGTGTTCTGGAATAAGCCAACGAATATATGAATGCAGAAGAGAGTCCTTCTCAGTCTGGGTGGAATTAGAGCTTGACCTTGAAGGAAAAGTAAGATTCGGAGAGCCAGAGGATGGGAACAGAGCAGCGTTTTGGGGGTAGAGGAAATAGCATGAGCACAAGCAGAGAGATAGGACAGTGGCAGTTTTGAGAATGTGACCTCAAGTATTCAGCTGACTTTCTTTTCACATTCTCTTAGCCTTTGGGATTAGAAGTGAAGCTCTACTCTTCAGGTACTGGGACCTGTATGACTTGCAGTATACGCACAGCTGTGTCCCGTGGTTCACCTTGGAGAAATGTGGCCTCTCATTTGCTAGAGTGACTTGCCTCAAGCCTACTCTTGGTGAAACTTGTTAATTTAAAAGCAAGGGTGCTGGGGCTCCTGGGTGGCTCAGTTGGTTAAGTATCTGATTCTTGATCTCAGCACAGGTCTTGATCTCATGGCTATGAGTTCAAGCCCTGCGTTAGGCTCCACGGGGAGAGAGAGTGTGCGCCCTCAGAAAAAAAAGAGAGAGAGCAAGAGAGCACATGCTCAGAACTGAGGTGGGGGAGAAAATCACTAATACTTAGATTTGAGGCTTCAACATGAGACAGAAATGTAGCAATGCAGCCTCTTCTCTGGTCATGAACAGCTGGGAGGGCTAACTGTTGAGTATTTGTGGTCCATAGCCTTTGGTAAATAAATAGAATCTGGAAATTTAGCAAAATTGTAATGTCATTTAGGAAGTGATCAATTTGAAGAAATTAAGGGTATCTTTGAAAGCTTTAATCTTCCTGGAGAAGGTATAATTCTGTTGCAGAAATTGAGTTTAACAACAGCTAATAAAACGTGTCAATGTTTTTGTTAGGTAATTAATAGAATAAACCTGTGTTTATAACTATCCAAACTTATTAGTTTCCTAAATATGTTTTATAGTGGTTTTATTTTGGAACATGTTTATCATTGTAGTGGAGAATTAGAGTTTCATCTGGATCTAAGGAAACTTTTTTCTTAACAGGGAAGAGGAGTTAAGCATTAGCATGGATTGTAGGAAAGGTGGTGGAATCTCATCATCTGGGGGGTGTCTTTAAAAATAGTTTCAGTGTTCCTATCCCTGTGACAGTTGTCTTAATCATAATCCGGGGTTATTTCAATGGTTTAATGAAGAGGATACAACCAGTTGTTCTCAGTGGATTGTTTGTGAGGACTTGAGGAAATGGGCTTATGTTTAAAGAAGAGTGAATTAGTTTACACGCAGAGTATAAGAATATTGTAAAGGCCTTAAAACTATAAAATATGCTACTGAGAGACCCCTTAGGTTTTCCAGCCCTTGATACTTAAAAAAGAGATGAAGCAACCACTTGTGTCATTCCCTCCCTTGGTATCTCTTGCCCAGGGCTCTGAAAGGGACACCAGGAAGTCCACATGATAGTGTGACCAGGAGATATCTGCCCTTGCCAGCTCCACCTCCCTTGGATCCTTATCCACAGGTGGATTTTCTTACTTAGCCAGCACTCACCCTTCCCTGTGAGGGCCTTGCTTCCTCCCCAGCCTAGAGCCGGACTCATATTACAAGCATTCCAGCAAGTGGCTCCCTGTTTGGTTGAGGACTGGCAGAACCATGTTAGCTAGACATCATCCATGAAGTAGACAAAGTTAGATTTTGAAGGCTCAGGTGGTTCTCTGATTTTGTGTGTGTGTGTGTGTATGCTGAGGTAGTACCGGATTTTTTTCTATAAACAGTGGAGTTGTAAAAAGTATTTTTAAAATTTATTTCTATTTTTTAGTTAGTTTTTTAATCCCAGTATAGTTAACATGCAGTGTTATATTAGTTTCAGGTGTACAGTATAGTGATTCAGCAGGTCTATACATTACTCAGTGCTCATCATGGAAAGTATACTCTTTAATTCCCATCACCTATTTTACCCATCCCCCCACCCCACTCCCTTCTGGTCACCATCTGTTTGTTCTCTGTAGTTAAGAGTCTGTTTTTTGGTTCGTCTCTTTTTTTTTTTCTTTGTTTGTTTCTTAAATTCCAAATATGAGTGAAATCATATGGTATTTTCCCTTCTCTGACTGACTTATTTCACTTAGCATTATGCTCTGTAGTTCCATCCATGTTGTTGCAAATGGCAAGATTTCATTCTTTTTTATGGCTTTGTTATATTCCATTGTGTGTGTTTGTATGCACGTGTGTGTGTGTATGTGTATATGCACACTTACATAACATATTCTTTATCCATTTGTCAATTGGTGGATATTTGGGCTGCTTCCATAATTTAGCTATTGTAAATAAAGCTACAGTAACATACGGGTGCATATATCATTTTGAATTAGTGTTTTCATATTCTTTGGGTAGATACCTAGTAGTGGAATTACTGGATCATACGGTATTTCTGTTTTTAATTTTTGAGGAATCTCCATACTGTTTGCAGTGGCTGCATCAGTTTGCATCTTTACCAACTGTGCACATGGCTTCCTTTTTCTCCACATCCTCACCAATACTTGTTGTTTCTTGTGTTTTTGATTTTAGCCATTCTGACGTGTGCAGTGATATCTTATTATGGTTTTGACTTGCATTTCCCTAATGATGAGTGATGTTGAACATCTTTTCATATGTCTCTTGGCCATCTGTATGTCTTCTTTAGGAAAATGTCTGTTCATGTCTTTTGCCCATTTTTAATTGGATTTTTTGTGGTTTTTTGGCATTGAGTTGTTTAATTTCTTTATGCATTTTGGATACTAACTCTATCAGATATGCCGTTTGCAGATATCTTCTCCTATTCAGTAGGTTGCCTCTTAGCTTTATTGATGTTTCCTTTGCCGTACAGAAGCTTTTAATTTTGATGTAGTCCCAGTAGTTTATTTTTGCTTTTCTTTACCTTGCCCGAGGAGACATACTAGAAAAATGTTGCTACAGCTGATGTCAGAGAAATTACTGTCTGTGCTCTCTTGTAGAATATTTATGGTTTCAAGTGCTCACATTTAAGTCCTTAATCGATTTTGAGTTTATTTTTGTGTATGGTGTAAGAATGTGGCCCAGTTGTAAAAGGTATTTTAAATGGTTCCAGAAGGAGAGAGGACAATTCTTTTTTGGGGGAAGTATCTACTTAATTGTTGAAACACTTTCTAACAAGTCGGCCATTGACACCCTATAGGGCATTTGACAAATGCTCCAAAAGAGATGATTCAAGTCAAAAGTATTCAGGAAGCAAGTGCCACAACCAGCACTTTAATCAGAATTGTGAAGCAGTTGACATTTTTATTTGTCGCTTCCCTGTATCTTTCCTGGACTCTTCTCTCCCAACTCACCAACTGCCCAGAGTTCTCCTGCTGCCTTCTCAGTGTTAAAAGTTCTTACTCTGGAATCCTTCCATTCCCCAAACTGCAGTGCTTCCTTCAGACTACACTCCCCTCCCTCCAATTATTCCATCTAATCGCCAACCATGATTAAGGTTTCTTTGGAATTGATATTAGGTATTAAAAGGATCAGTCAGATGAAGTGACTTGATGTTAAGGGGAAAATGACTGATAGGTTTCTCTATCCCAGGAACTGTCCTTATTTTCCCATGGGAACTGAATGTATTTATTTACCTGAATGCATCACTAATTTCTAGTAATTAATCTGAACCTGACTTAAGACATTGGTGTAACCTTATCAGAGTCATTACGTGGGGATTTATTGAGGAAATACACAGTTTTTTGAATAAGTTGTAAATTTTGGTCATGATTGTAATTTAGATGAAACTAATAACAAATTTTTAAAAATAATTTTTAAAATGATTTTTACTGAAAAATATGCACAATTCTGCTTCAAGACTTTTTCAAGGGGATGCTTGGATGGCTCAGTCGGTTAAGCGTCTACCTTCAGCTCAGGTCATGATCCCAGGGTCCTGGGATGGAGGACTACATCAGCTTCCCTGCTCAGTGGGGAGCCTGCTTCTCCCTCTGCCTACCGTCCTCCCTGCTCCCTCTGTCTCTCTCTCTCTCAAATAAAAAAAATCTTAAAAAAAAAAAAAGACTTTTTAAAGAGAAGCTAGAATTTGAAAATAGAGTGGAATCTGTTCAAAATTTTGGTGCTAAAGTATAGAACTTTGATGCTGTAGTTACAGACTACCTAGGTTAAACAGGCTTATTTTATGTCTAATTACGTTTTTTAGGACTTGGCACATATGAACTCATGTAGCACACAGCTATTATAATAATATTCTACTCAGTTGTCATTATTTGTCTTATTAAATTATTATTACAGTTACATATTTACATTTATATTAAAATTATCTAAATGAAATATTAAATATCATTAATATTAATATTTATATTAATCTAAAATCAATTGGGTAATTAAAATATTAAATTATTATTAAATATTAAAAATAAAATACTAAAATGAAAAAATTTAATCTCTCATTGACTAGCTTCTTAATTATTCATTAGAAGGGCTAAGTGATTATGACCCCCAACCCCTAGTTTTCTCAGCTTTTTCTTTCTTTTGCCCAAATTGTGAGAAGGTGAATGGGAAAGAGGTAAGCATAAACATGCCAGTGATTAGGGGTGTCTTGCTGGCTCAGTAGGTAGACCATGCAACTCTTAATCTTGGGGTTGTGAGTTCGAGCCCCATGTTGGGTGTAGAATTTAAAAGAAAAATGGCAGTGATTGGTTCCTCCTCTTTTCTCAGTTATTATTGAAAGCTGCTCTTAATAGCTCTTACCATGATTTTTTTCAAGTCATATTGGTTTAAAGAACCCCACTCCATTTAAAGAACTACATGGAATGGATAATGCTGATGTCTTTATAAATCAATGCATTTGTCTGACATTGTAATATGGAGGTCATTTAGACAACATCTTTAATAAAAATCCCAAAAGCAGTGGACAGATGCAAAAAAGTATGAAGAATAATTGATTTTTGAATTCATTTTTCTCTTTCAGTGGTATTTGTAATTCCTCAGCATAAGAATTAAACAGCTCTACAAGCAATCAAAGATCTGCAGGTTGATGGGGAATCACACACAAAAATAGATTTTTTTCCCCATCTTCCCTTAGAGGGAAGAACTGGAAGGAAATGTAGAGGACTCAAACCCAAACTAAACCAAACCAGAACCAACTGTCCCAAAGCTAAAACAGATTGTTACAGAAAATAGTTACATGCTTTAAAAATTTTAAAACTCGAAAGAGTCTTTTAAAAAGATTCCTATGACAATAGTGAAACTGTACAAAAGAGACTATAAAAAATACGTGAAGACTAAACTGTTCCCAGATCTTAAAGTGTTTGTTACTAAAATATATGCTTTTATTTTATTTAACCACCTAATGTTCTACCTTATAATGAAAGACTAGAGAAGACCTTTTTTTTTATAATTGATTGTAGATTATCAACCTGAAAGCTTGAAAGAGAAATCTTATCTGTCAAAGAACTTTATCAAAGAACAGATTATTTCTGTTATTTCTAGCTGTACTATCCAGAACCAACAGTGATTTGTTTTAAACTCTTCCTTATTTTATTCATTCATACCTTAGGATGTATGACAAATATCTTTATTTTATAGTTTTATAAAACAGCAAAAGAGAGGAATTATGTATGGCCTTGATGTTGACCTACAGAAAACCATGACCATCCCATTATACTTATTTGCACCAATTTAGAAATTATAGTGATTTTGGTAGAATCTACGCTGTAGCTGTAGCTTTATTCTTTCACAACTCTTGAAGAAACAGTACCAAAGTAAACAGAACTATTCAGATAAAGCAACTAACTGATACAGTCAGGCTGGTCTGAGGACCCCAGAGGGGTCCCGCAGGACCAGCAAAGGGGGTCTTTGGCTTCTCACAGGATGGAAGTAAAAAACGAGCTGAGAGGAAGTAAGAGCAGAGTTTACTAAAGACATATAGAGCAGCTACAGACAAGAGTGTCTGGGAGACTTTGAAAGGAAAAGGAGCGTGAGTCTCGTCTTTGCTTGGGATTCTGGAGTTTTTTGTTTTTAAAGATTTTATTTTTAAGTAATCTCTATACTCAAGTCGGGGCTCAAACCTATAACCCTGAGATGAAGAGTGGCAGGCTGCACTGACTGATCCAGCCAGTCGTCCAGCCGTGGAGGGGTGGTCTGGAGTTCTTATTGAGGTGGGTCGTCTGGTCTGGTGTATGTGCCCTTGTGGGCACCCAGGAACTTGTCCAACATGGATGAGTGCTCAAGTGTCCTACGTAAGTCACTTATGCCCTGCAGCTGTGGGTCTCGGTGTCAAGCTATTTGAAGTCATTGGTCTTGGAGAACGTTCATGACGACCTTACCCTGTCACTCCTTAGATGTGATCTGTTGGGCTGGAAGACTCCAAAGAAATCAGTAACTCCTTGACCTTTATAAGGAAGACATGCATTAAAGCATGTATAAGGGGGGCATGTAGTAGTCTTAGCAAGACTAGAAGCAGGAAAAGAAACAGCTTTTTCTTTAATAGGGTCCCTTTGGTTTCCCTGTCTCATAACTATCCAAGAGAATACATTGTTTCTAAGTATTTTTGTATATTTTAAAAGCATCACTCATCAGTAACTGATAAGGTAATATATTGATAGATTATTTTTATATTTATTTTTTTGAACTAGGATTTCTAAGGCGCTCTCCCAGGAGAATGTAGTAGCTTATTTTTATGAGTGTATCTGTTTGAAGTAAAAAAAAAAAATTGCACTGGGGCGCCTGGGTGGCTCAGTGGGTTAAAACCTCTGCCTTTGGCTCAGGTCATGATCTCAGGGTCCTGGGATCGAGCCCCGCATCGGGCTCTCTGCTCGGCAGGGAGCCTGCTTCCCCCTCTCTCTCTGTCTGCCTCTCTGTCTACTTGTGATCTCTCTCTGTCAAATAAATAAATAAAATCTTAAAAAAAAATTGCATTGAAAAATATTTTAATTCATAGTTTTCACTTAAGCTCACTGTCCTCTTCTCTTCACCCAATTAGTAGGCTGTGAGCCTATCCTATTTCGGACAAGCCTTCTTTTATTATTTATGTTCCTTTCTAAAGATAGCTAGTTGTTTTCCAGAATTCTGTATCCTTTAGATGTAGGACTTCTTTAAGAGAGGACAGTGAATGCTTCTTGTGGCTGGTGTTTTACTTCTTGCTGTGCTAGCATGTGTGCATTTTACCCAGGATTTTCTGATAGTATGCCGTCTCTGCTTTTTTCTGAAAGACCTTTCCTCCATTATTGTGTCTAGATTGGACCCTCAGCGGCTTTATCTTTGATTTGGGTTTGTTCATGGTAACTATTTTATTTTTGTTCAAGATAATACTTTACAAAGAAGCTTTTATATTGGTCAGAGATACTGGGCCCTTGTTCTGCTTAAAAGCCTTCAATGGTTCTCTCTGCTGAGAAACGTTCCGAGCTTCCTCTAGTGGCATGTAAAGTCGCCATGTCTCCCAGCCCACCTTTTCCTGCTTCATCTTCTGCCTCACATTTCACTGATTTCAGGGCTGCTTTCCTTCTGTGGATCTCATGCAAAGTTGTGTGCAGGCTTGCCTGTTTTTCTTTGTTCCTGCTCTTCCCTCCCCTTGGAACATTAAGCTCTTTTCTGCATTGCTGTCAACTCAGTCTGCAGGCTTTAAGAGGTGGTGCTCTCTTATTATTCATTTTTGTACCCTTAGAGGTTAAGTGACACCCTGGCATATAATGGATGCTCAGTAAACCTTTAGTGACCTGGAGTAACCTGTAGCTACGTGGTAGCTGTAAGTTTAAATATGGGAAGGTAATAGTTTTGTGGAGTTTGTCTAGATTCACATCAGTTAGTACAAAATCAGGTTTTTGAAAAAGGCAGTCTTAGACATATTTATTTAAATAAGCAACTATATGATGATCTTATCTTCAGAGTTGAATTTGATTTAGTCAATGAAAAACCAAACAATTTTAAGTTAAAATAAAAATTTTAACACTAGTATTTTTGATCAGTTAAACCATTTGGATGATACAGACTTGGAATAATCTATTCTCTCTCAAAAATGAATTGCAAATTGCCTATGTCATCATCACCAGCATCTTGTTTAGAATCTATCTCCTTGTGTGCCCTCCCCACCATTTTGTAGTTTCCTTCTTTAGGAGACTCTTCTTAAGCAAAGGATTAGCGCCCTCTAGGGGTGAACTGCAGATGCAGTGCAGTGCACACATTTTAAAAGCCCTGAAAAATTCTGGGAGAATTCTATGAAATACAGAAAATGATGCTTCATCCTTATTATGTAATTCAGGTTATATAATTTAATCCCAGAGTATCTCAGAGTGCTTTCACTTTGCTCATCACTTCCCCCAGTACTATTTATTCAGACAGATTTTTGTCCCACAGGGAGAAAATTTCCAAAATGAGAAGAAAGAATGTTTTATTAAAAATTGAAGTGGAAGGTTAAGACTACTGGCAGTTAGCATATTCATCTGTGAAGGAAAGTTACCAGGCCAAATGTCTATGACTCAGACTTAGGACAAAATAAAAAGTTTTTCTGTGTCAGTTTAACTATTTAATTCCTTTTTTTTCTTCATAAATTGTTCACTTGATCAGATGTTTCTATAGAATTCCAATTATTTCTACTCATTTCATCCACTACCACTTGTTCCCCATAATGCTAATTTGCTGATTTTTAATTGTTAATTAACATTCTCTTTCATCCCAGTCTTTTGTGGTGAGGAAAATGAGCCAATATTTATAAAAGCCTTTGAACATGGATAGGGTCGGGTACCTAGTAATAGTTCATTGTGTATATATTTGTATTTCTTATTGTTTGTTTATTTTGTAGCTCCTTTTTTTTTTTTTTCTTAAGGTTTTATTTTTAAGTAATCTCTACACCCAGCCCGGGGCTTGAACCGACAACCCTGAGATCAAGAGCCATGTGCTCTTCCGACTGAGCCAGCCAAATACCACTGTATTTGTTGTTAATAATGATAACATTTGTTTCACATAGGATATTAAAGATGATGATAATGATGATAATGGTATCTTGCTGTTACATAGCATTTTTTATATATAGTATTTCTGTGAACCCTCAGAATAATCACTTGAGACAGGAAAAATACGCAGTATTACATGGTAAAGCCTCAGGATGTTTTCAGGCATCGCAGAAATTAAATGAGTCTATTTCTGTATTTCCTCCTAAAATTCTTTTTTTTTTTAAGGTTTATTTATCTATTTTAGAGGACGGGGGGAGGGGCAGAGAGGGTCCCAAGTCGACTCTGCACTAAGCATGGAGCCTAATGTGGGGCTCAATTCCACGACCCCAAGATCACGACCCAAGCTGAAACCGAGTCGGACACCCAGCCAACTGTGCCACCCCAGGTGCCCCTCTCCTAAAATTCTTTTTTTTTTCCTCTCCTAAAATTCTTAAGAAATTAAGCCATAAGACTTAAAAACAGCTTTCCATTTTACACGGTTTTCTTTTAAGTTGACACATTGCTTCTTAAAAATGATAATTTTATTTTCAGATAATAGATTTTTTGTTCTCTTGTTTGAGCTAGAGGCCTTGTATTTAAAGTTTTAGTTTGCAGATGAGAAAATTGAGGCCTAGAGATTTTAGGGTGCTGGTGCTAGTTGATGAGACTTGTGGCAGAAGCTAGACTAAAATGCAGGCCTCCTAATTATTTTTCCCTTATTATTTCCTTTTCCCCAACTTGGTTTTGATGGCATAATATAATTATCCTTCTCTACATATGCCTAATTTAGTTTTTCTTTACTGTTGCATAAATACGATGATGAAAAATGACACCTGGTTTTGGAAGGTTTCCTTGATGTTAGAAAGGAGGTTTAGTTCTGTCTGGCAGAAGCAAGTTGTGAAATTGCCTTCCTATGAAATAAGTGTTCAGAATCACACTTCATCTTTAACTGTCTAGGAGTGAGAATGACATAGGAAGTGGATGTGGATTGAAATGTGGCTTTGGCAGGACATGGGCGGGTATGGTGGACTGGAGAGCCCAGAATTCTCAGCACTGTGTGTTAGTTATTGTCACTGGAGGCCTCATCCTAATTGTGTGCTGAGGATGTCAGACCCATACAGTAATTTATTTTGTAAGATGAAGCCAGGATCAGGAACTACATAATATTGTTTATGTAAATGTGATCTCTTTTAGGTTCAGGCTCTTTTAGAGTTAGGCTGCTTTCTGGTTACACTGGAGATAGAGAAGTACATAGATTTAGATGCACTGATGGACAGAAATTTTATTAGCATAGCTCCTCTGCCTCGTTTTTAGGTAGGCCCTTAGCCTTATAAATTAAACTCATGCTTTGGAATGGGACTAAGGGAATTCTTACAGTGTTCTAATATGTGAGTAGAAAAGTAAGTGTTAGTATTCATTTCACTAAGTTGCTTATCTGCATGCATATGTGTCTAATGTATGTAGTAGATGTGTTCCTATGAAGATCCTTGAAAATTGATTCATCTCTGAAATATAATTAAGGACTTGAGGGGATTGTCATTTAATGGTATCCCAAGGTAAATACTCTAATGGAAGGAATAATCACTTTATAACTGTTTTTGATATTTATAGGTGTTCTAAATTAGGACTGCCTAAAATGTGTTATGACATGCTCTTCTTTTTTTTTTTAAGGGAAATAAAGTATTTTTTAAACCTTATTTTACTGTTGTATCATTATCATTATGACATCAAAGATTCAACTGATATTTCTTGGGAATTAGGAAATCAAAATAAAAAGTCTGTGAAGATGAGAAGACTTGTTTTAATAACTTGACTGACTTTCAGTGTTACTGGCCACTTTTATAGGTACTATTGATATTAGCAGTTATTTAGAGCTATTGAGCCTAAATTTAATACTTACATTATTTGTAGTTAATGATGCATACATAATTAATTGAATATTGAAAAGTTCCGTGATTTGAGCAAAAACACATAGGAACTAGTAAGTATGATATGAAAGTCTTAAAGGAATTTTTTCTTCATTAATCAAAAATATTTTCTGGTACGAATAAAACTGCAAAACATGTATATAGGCAACTAAGATAATAAAATTTAATGGCATTTAAAGTTTTTTTAAGATGAAAAACTCAACCATCACAAGTGTCCTTCCAGTTTCCGTTAGGCCTTTTCTTGCTTGTTATGTATTCATATTTTAGATCTTTGTATGATTTTGTGCTGTATATTCACTTGACATTTTGGAAGTGCAAAGAAGTTTGACTCATATGTACAAAACCTTTAAGAGTTTACTACACCAACTGGCAAGCACATAGGGCATGTGCCCTATGTGTGATGTAGGTAGAATTCTTGTCTCTGCCTCTAGACCACTTCCTTGGCTCCTTTCATGAGGGCAGCACAAAGTAATGCAGCCTAGAATCACTAAAAGGTGAGAAAATGGAAACATGCCAACCCACTGTGAAACAGCCATCTTAATAGTCTGCTTTGACATTCGCCTCTCCAGCACAAACCTTACAGTAGGCCAAGTATTTATAGGAGATATCCCTACTTGGCAGACTGAAATGAAAGCTTTTGGGAAATCTTTGTTGGTTTGTGCTCTTAAAATCACAAGCTTCAATCAGGCCTGTGGAATGGAGGAAGAAGCTATTATAGGTTAAGTGTTAACTTTGTGCTAGTGTTAACATGGTTATAAAAACCCTCCGTCCCAAGAAGATTTATGTTGTGCAGAGGAAAATTTGAGCAGAGGTCTTCCAACTTGACACATGTGAATTTTTTTTTTTAAAGATTTTATTTATTTAATTGTCAGATTGAGAGAGAGGGAGAGCACACACAAGCAAGGGGAGCAGCAGGCAGAGGGGAGAAGCAGGCTCCCCACTGAGCAGGGAGCCCGATATGGGACTCGATCCCACGACCCTGGGATCATGACCTGAGCCAAAGGCAGACGCTTAACTGAGTGAGCCACCCAGGCGTCCCAACACATGTGAATTTTTAAAAACTTTTTATTTTGAAATAAGTATAGACTCAAAGGGAAGTTTCAAAAATAGTATGTAGAATCTCATGGACCCTTCACCTAGCTTATATTTCTAGATTTTTAAAGTATGAAGTGTGTGTCTCTGACATCCTGGATCTTAAGGCACAGAGAATAGAAGACCAACTCAGGTTGGGAGAAAGGGGTAAAAACTTGCTCTTCCTGCTAGGGTTGCCCTGGCTGTTATACCAGGAATTATGAAGGTCATTGCCATTGCCTTGTATTTAAAAAATTGTAACCCCATCTGGTTGGCCAAGCCTATATTATTTCTAGTATGTTAAAAATATAACAATTCTGTTTGTCTTTAGGAGTTGTTAATTTGAAGTTTAGTCTTTTTTTAGTTTTTGGTTTTTAAATTTACATTTAGTTTTTAAGTAATGAGAGAATTAAAATGAAAATATCACTGTGAAAATGAACACCGTATGAAGAATGTTTTACACTTGTCCCTGTTCTTATCTGAGTGTTAAAGATGATCCCAGATTCAGGACCAAAAGTTTAAACTGCTTTTCTCTCTGTAGGTTCGAAAACATGTGAATGATCTCTATGAAGACTTAAGGGATGGACACAATTTAATCTCTCTTTTAGAGGTTCTTTCGGGAGATACCTTGGTAAGTTTTAAATTTCTTAATTTAGTTTGAAGAACATGTAATCCTGTCTACATGGGACCAGTGTGTTGTCAGTAGACACTGTTCAGATTCTTGACACATTCACCTTTTTTGCGCTGTGAATTCTGCCCGCAAACGAGTTCTGGTTAGCTTCCTAATCATTTTCAGACTTCAAATGATGTGAATTTGGGAGATTGAAGCACTTCGATTACTTTGCTTATTTAATCAGTTCTATAATTAAACTACTATTTTTGTTTTTGCTTCTTTTTTACCTTCGGGGTTTTTTTTTTGCTTAGCAGAGGTTGGATGCATAATATAACCACATATTAAAAGACTCACATATAGCAAAGAAATAAACATTGCTTTCCGAAAAATGGTCTAACCCATTCCACAGGTGTCATTTCCTTTTTTGTGAACATTACTTCCCCTTCTTGGTTACCTGTTCTCCTTCATTATGTTCTGTTCATGCTCTTCTTTTCATTTCTGGTCTGTCTTGTGTCTTTGCTGTCCTATCTTCTGTCTGTTATATTCATTAGCCAAGGGAGCGAGATTTTTTGAAGACCTTACGATTGGTGAGTGCAACAGAAGCATGCGAATATGAACAGCATGAGGATGTGGAGGATGAGGATAAGGGGGTAGGTGTCGGCCCCCATAACTCGACTAACCTAGCCATTACAGTGCGGTGAGCGCTAACGTGGTTGAGAAGTAACCCATGGGTTTGGGCTCCTTTTTAGAAAATTACAGAAAGGACCAAAACCCACAGTGAGGTGGATGTGTGTGTCCCAGAAAACTGGACAAAGGAAATATTTTCTCTTTAAATTTATTTACATTCCTGTGCAGTGCATGGTAATTGAACATAGGTGCTTAAATTATATGATGGCATTTTAGCTAAAGAATTTTATACACCTTTTATATAAATACGGAAATCTTGACAACTAGCCTGCTAATTTTTATGCAAATTTGTTTCACTTCTGGAATTTATATTTCAAATGTGGCAACTGTTGCCTTATCTGATGGGACTTATGGAAATTTATTTACTATTTAAGTTTATGCTTTAAATCATACTGGCAATAGGTATTTGATGGACATTCTTTATGTATTTTCTGTGTCTTATTTAGAAAGGGGGAAGGTTTTAAAATTTGGAGTCCCGGTAGAACCCACAGAGCTGTTTCATCTTCATGACACTTAGTTGACTTCAGCCCACCTTTGCAAGACAGATATGCTTCTTTTGTCATCCACATCCCAAGTGCCCCTGATTCCATTGGAAATTGAGCTTTGTTTGGATCCGATGGATGAATTCATCAACAATATTTCTACCTGTTACAGAGAACCTGTTTTCCATTCTGTAGTCTGCTGTCTGTTTCATTATGGTGCCTTTGGCTTCAATAACCTATTCATATTTGAGAAGCTAAGCTGTCAGTTTGTTTTCTTCCTTTTGGAAGTGGTAAATTTCAACTCCATTCTTTGTATTTTTGTTAAGCATCTTCTCAGCTCTATCTCCTTATGTTTTTCTTCTGCAAACTTGTAGCATTTCTCAAGGAAAACGGCATCAAAGAAAAGAATTATGGATTGTCAGTTTTCCTGAGACAGTAAATAATCATGTCCATCCCTAAGCATTGTAAAACTATTAGAGTCCAACCGATTTTGTAAAAAAGCTAAAATAAAGTAAAGAGGAAATATAGTATATGGTTTTAATTGCGTTTCTTTCTTCCTCTATCATGGCTAAGTAAAACTCTGCCTTTCTCCCTCTTGGTGATTTTTATACTAATTGCATGCTACTTTACCTCATTTTCATTAACATGCCATACATATATAATTAAAAAAACCCGCTTAACAATAGAGTTTATTAAGAAGGCAAAATAGGGAACGGTATTTAATTCTTTCTGTGCATCCAAAGTTAATAAAACTGTAGGCTAGAATTGTAGTATAGTAACTATAAAAAGTCTGTATGTTCTATGGTATTTTCTCTTTTTTTGTTTGTTTAAATAAAACATATAGAATAAATCATATGTTTAAATAAAACATGTTCAGAGAAATCCCTAGTTGTTTAAATTCAGTTTCAGATAATACAAAATCATGAAAGTATCTTTAAAAAAATCTAATGGGTTTACCTGAATAGTAAATACTGTTTTGACATGTTAAGATGAGCATAAAGTATATTTATAAGGTATATTTATCGTAAGTGTCTTTAGCATGGTCAGTGGTATCAGAAACTATAGTGTTTTTTATACCCTGCATTTTTCTATTCTTAGCCCAGAGAAAAAGGTCGGATGCGTTTTCACAGACTACAGAATGTACAAATTGCACTTGACTATTTGAAAAGACGCCAGGTATGATGTTTCTCAAAGACTATAATCATATAAACATGTATGACTGAGTAAATCTACATAGAAACATGTCAGGGAATGAAAAGGTTAAATTTGTGAATTATAATGATTACGTTTGTGGTTTTGTGAGACAAATATTTAAAAATATGTTCAAACATTTGCTCCAAAGAAAAGGAAGTTAATAGTAGGTGTAAGCCCAGAGGAATTATAAGTGGCTGCATTTCCATCTGAATAAGAGCTACAGATTTTCCTTCTGCTAGAATTGGAATGCTTTGCCTAGGAAGTTAATGATATTTTAGTAGCAACAGAATGTTAAGAATGCCTGTGAACAGTTCTTAGTAGTGGGGCAATTCTTTATTATTTATACTTAGTGTATAAAATTATTTTTATAAAAAATAGTTTATATAATACTTAAAAAAACTTGGTGTAAACATTTTTAATAGTAGTGGTAAGGCGATATTTTATTTTTATAGTAGATAAGATTGGGTGATCAAAAGTAGTTAAAAATAAAATAATATTTCTGACAACAGTCTCCAAGTAGCTTGAAGTTTTAGAAGAAATCATGTTAAGGAATGAACACTGTATTGGATGGGATCTTGATTGGTGGCATTGTGATATTGTAGAGGTATAATCCAAAGTATTGGTAATTTTTCAATTAGAAAAAAGGAGAAAAAGAAAATCAGGAGAATGGAAAATTACTGAAAACAGTAAGAAATCAGAGGTGGCAACATTTTGCTTATTAATGGAGTAAGGGAAAAAGGAAGGGAGGGAAATGGGGACAGGTAAACATTATTTTTTATTATTGATTTATTTAGTTTATTATGAACATTAAAATGCTTTTATTTTTTAAACTTCGCTAAACAGTGCTTAAATAAGGTTAAATGTTAAATTTATTTACCTTATTATTCTTAATACTAGTGGAAGTTTCCAGGAGGTATGATGGTTAATTATGTTTTCTTGTCTGACATGCTTTTGGCAGTGTTTTGTCCAGGAAGTAAGATGTTAGTTATTATCATATTTAATTCATTATATTTAATTATTTTTATCCAAGGTATATATGATAGGTATCATTACTGCCTTTGGTTACCTAAAATGCATAATTTGATAGTTGATAAGCTTTAAGTCCATGTGTTATTATTATTTTTATATTTGAGCAGCCTTCCAAATATCCAGTGACATGTATTTATCTTGGTAACACTTTATGGTAGATAAATAGAAAAATGATGCTAGTTTCTTTCCCCCATTTTGTAATAGAAGTAGGAGAAAATTATTAAACTATTTTATGGTTCAGAACTATTTTATGGTTCAGAACAGTTTCTTAATGGTAAAGAGTAAGATAAAGCTTATTTTCAAGTGACAAAATTGTATCTAATTTTAAAATCTCAAGTATTTAAGAATTCTCAACTTGAGTTGTATTTTCCTCTTGAGAAGTGAATGCCTTTAATACTTGTTCTAAAAGAAAAAGCCAAAGTAACACCTGTTTTTTCCTTTTTGGTTACTCTATAATTTGCAGTCTATGAGTGGAGATAGGGAGTAACAGTATTTTGAGGATTACTGGTATTTACATCACTTCGATTTTCTTCTTTGTGTAATTTAGAATTGCTTTTATGTAGGTAAAGATAATTTGTGTGCCGGTTTGAAAAAGTTAGCTTTATTTCTTCTTTTCATATAACACAGGTGAAATTAGTGAATATTAGAAATGATGACATAACAGATGGAAATCCCAAATTGACTTTGGGATTAATATGGACAATAATTTTGCACTTTCAGGTAAGCTTAATTTTTCTTCATTGTAATTTCTTTTAGCCTCTCATTGCTGATTTTCAAGTGGTTGATATGAACAATGAATTATGTATTTATATCCTATGGAAGAAAAGAAATTTCAGGCTTCTTTTCTTAAACAATATATTTGTATGTTTCCTTTCAAGTAACATACTGCCCGTGAACCTGGTACCCTCTTTCTTGTTATCTATGAGCTTATAAGATGATGTTTGTAATCTTGTGAAAAACCGACCTCTGTGCTTGGGAGCCGAAATATGTAATGCGAAGACAAGAGTTTGGTTATAGAGAGGAACAACAGCTTTATTGCTTTGCTGGGCAAAGGAGGCAGCAGCAGGCTAACTAAGGCCTCCAAAACCATAAGCCCGCCAGCAGGAAGGGACTCCGGGGTTTTATAGGGAAATGCAGAATCTCGCTGGTTTCCACGGGAGTTGTGTACATGCAGCCAGCCACACACATCAAATTTTCATGGGGGTTCCTGGTTCCTGAAACAAAAGGCTAAGAAGAGAGGAGGGGAGGTTTGTGGAAGAGAGTGAGAAGGTTACTTAGTTTAAAATCAACCCTCCCTGAGGCATTAATGCAGCCATTTTGATTTTGTTCAACTTCCTGATTAAGCGGTTTCAGTCTCAGTGTTGGAAGACAAAGATTTCTTTTTACTGAATGTGGACACATTTCTTTTATTTATTGGACTACTGTATTACTTGACTTAGATACATGAAGATTTTATGACTCATTCCTCACTTAGAATGGTTTTTGTCGGCATTCTAGTTTCTCAGCCAGGAGAACTACTTTTTCCTGTTGATAGACACTAGATGGCAGTATAATTTTCATAACGGGATCTCCTGAATTAGAAGTAGCCATATTTTGTGTAGAGCTGTACTTTCTCAAACTAGATTTGAGGAGAGTAAATGCAGATTTATTTATTTTTTTTAAGAATTTAATTTATTTATTTGAGAGAGAGAGCACACATGTGTGAGCAGGGAGGGGTAAAGGGTGAGGGCGAAAGAATATGAAGCGGACTCCACACTGACCGTGGAGCCCAGGAGGGGCTTGGTCCCACCACTGGGAGATCAGGTACCAAGAGTTTGAGGCTTAAGCGACTGAGCCACCCCCTGGGGAGCCCTGAGTAAATGCAGATTAATTTACTATGATTTATCTAATACATCTGTGCTCATTGAGGGCTGATTTGGATTTTTACTTTTTTGTAAAATGATGCATTTTGAAAAAAATCATCTTTATTTGATTTAAGGTGAATTCTAACTCTGGAACCTGCTTTAGTTCATTACCTATTTTTCTGCTTATGCTGTTCTGTGTACAACCCAGAGCCTGAACCATAGTAGGCATGCAGGAAAACCTACTGATTGCTGTTCAGTTAGACCTTGAAGGAGGAAAAGGTAGCTTACCAGCTTCAGAAAGGAGTTGAGGTTTTAAACCAAATCATGAGAGGAGTACGACTGATTTCTTAATTTGTAAAAATGTTCTGGGATTTAAGGTTCATAAGGGAATGATGGAAAATAGTGTACCTGGAGCTCATTTGGGAACAAGATAAATCTGACAGGTATGGAGAGCTGTAGGAATTAGAGTCTAGATAGTTTCCAGGACCTGAACAGGCAGCTGATCAAAATCTCAGCAGTAGGAAATTGGAGGAGACACCGGCAACCAGGTGTCACCAGCCAGACTACATGTTAGCTAATACAGGTAAATGTTCCCTCAGCTGGGGTTTTGCTATCAGGGAGATCCAGTAACAGGGGCTGGAGGCAGGACCCTAAAGATCTGAGGGGCCCCATTAGTAGAGCACCCCTTCCTTAGGGAACTAGGGGATTAAGCACTAAACCAAGGCAGGGATTTGGGCATGGAGCCAGACCTTGTTTCTAGAATTGGGTAAAGACTAAGTAGAACTGGCTGAAAGCAGATTTCATGTGGAGATCCTCAGCAGCACTCTCAGGGATCCTTTAATCAATCCTCAGTGGATCAGGTCCCAGAACCTTGAGCAGGGTTGAAACTGCAGGAACTCCACATGAGAAGATTAAAGACCTATTGGAGCAAGGAGCCAGTCCCATCATTTCCAACAGACTGGGAGACAGGCTGTGTCTGGGCTTTGAGTACTGAGGGGCCCAGGAAAGCATCCAGGCTGTGGCAGGAGGCAGAGCTAAGTGTCACCATTGACTCTTACGGCAGTTGATGACATTGGGTACATCACTTAACCAATCTGAACTTGAAAAATAATGTTTTAGGAAACTGAATCTATCAATTTTACGTAAAATAGATTGAAATGAGTCAGGTCTGTAGTTAGGGAGATAGAAGCCAAGAAGCTGAGGTGGTAATCTCTGAGTGGAGTGGAGGCCAGGACTTAAATGGGGATGAAAAACTGAATCCAAGGGGTGGCATTTTGAAGGTAGAAAGCAGTGGACATGGCAACAGGGCACAGAGGATGAAGGAGCGGGATTAAAGATGACTCTGAACTGTTCAGTCTGGGTTATAAAACAAACAACAAACCAGTAGACGACTGAGAGAAACAGGGTGATGGTCAGGGGAGAAAGAATAAAGAATGACCATCCAAGTGGGTCTGATGGCCTCCCGGGCGTCCTGTGCACCTGTGTGCTGAGCTCTTGGAGATACATGAGCAGAGCTGGGGTGTCAGTTACAGGTAATAGAGTTATCAATATAAAAGTGGTCACTGAGTCCATCAGATGGAAGGGATCTTCAGAGGATTCAAGAAAAGAACATGCATAGAAAAGAGTGGAGAGCTAAGGACAGACATCTGGGGAAGGCCCATGATTTGGGGTGCAGGAGGAAGAAGATCCATCTGGGAAACAGAAAAGAAGAGAACATTTGGAGAGATGGATGGAACAACAAGAAAACGTAGTGTTGCCGAATCGAGGGGGAAGAGAATGTTGAGTAGAAAGGAATGATGAGCAGTACAAAATGGCGCTGAAGAGCATGAGAAAATGAAGACTAACAACTAGTTTTACCTAGGAGGAGGACATTGGAGACCTTGGAAGAAATACTCCCAAGTGACCCAGAGCAGAAACCAGGAAATGACAGATCAAAATGTTAGGGTAAATGGTTAGAAATTAGATCCTAAGTTTGAAGAAATTTAAAGCAAAATGTCATTGAAAAAGAAGTATTAAGAAACTCTTTGCATTTTGTCACTCGAGGAAAAAGGAAGACCAGCCACAGAACTACTTTAATATAATCCTAATGATCCTATGGTGTATAGTATGGAATCCAGTGTATTTTAGGACCCAGAGGACAAAATATTATGACTGTTAATTTATCACTAGTATTTAGACATTAGATCCAGATCTGTTTAAAGTGGAACACAACAATGTTTTGATAAAATAAAAATGTTCCTTCTTATTTAAATGAAATAACTTTTCTTAGTAGTATGATAATTTAAGATTAGAATGATTTTACTGGTTATGCCAAAATAGAAGGCTGTTTACAGCAGTGGTAATCATCCTCACTCAAAGTGACTGGGCTTTTTTTTTTTTTGTCTCTATACTTTACATAAGTAAGGGAAGTAATTTCAGAAGATCAATTTATTATTTAAAAAAAATATTTGTTATGAGCATCACAAATTGAATCTCTTCCAGTCAGGTTTCTGAAGGTCAGCATTATCAACACAGTAGTCCTCTATCAGTAGCTACCATATGCTAGATCCAGAGATGCTAGGATAATGGAGTATGTTGTGTCTATTGAGAGAATGTTCATAAATACAATCTACTGGGAATGAATTCACTGCAGTATAAATAAGGGATATAGAGGAGGGAGTGTTGTGGTAGGATCAGGAAGGTATTAGAGAAATTTTCACTGATACTAGATATAGACTTTGCAGGATGAATGCCAGCTACCAGGCGGAGACTACAGTTGGGCCATCTCTGGGAGAGAGCAGTGTGCGATGGCCTGGGAGTGGGTAGTTGGTGAGTTTGGCAGGGCTGGAGGGAGGGGCTGATGGGATGCACGTCAGTGGTTGCGCCTTTTTCTCGCCAGTACAAATCCCAGCCATTATGCTTTTATGTTCTCGTGAGTGATGTTCCATTGCCGATGAAGGCATTCAAAATAAAATTAAAAATAAACCCAAATCTGAGACTTTATTTTTGCCAGCTTGTCTTCTAGGATATTCAGTTTTGCCATTAGAGATAGTTTAATTTTCTCTTTGTGGTTAATCATCATGCCGGCCTGTCATTGACAAGTATTGGCAACATCGCTAACTTGACTGCTTAATTGAATATTCTTATTTAGAAAAGTATAATAAGTTCCATCTTGTGATCAGTCTAAAGACTACCTAGAGACTGGCAATTATGTTTTCTACTTAGTCAAATGATGCCTGCTTACGTGTAAGTCCAGTCATGCCATACTGATTTTCTTTTTACCATTATCTATGACTCAGTTTTAGAAATATGCACACCTTGGATAATCAGGCTCCATATTGATTTACTGTTTTTACAGCAAGGCCCTAGTAAAATTACATAATATTTAACTAGGGTACAATTATAAGAGTTACCTACAAAGTTCAACTGCCTTCATTCATGTATAAGAAACGTATTTATGTGTTTCCTCTGGTGAAGCATTTCATGCTTCAAATCATAAAATTGATCAGTTTGCTTATGTGAAAATCCTAATGATCACATAAGGAAAATGTAATGGCAAATGAAAATGTAATATGGAATATGAAAAATTCTATTGATATGTAATATGAAAAATATTACAAATTATTTTTGAGGTTTATTTTATTTTATTATTATTTTTTTAAAGATTTTATATATTTAAGAGAGATAAAGTGAGAGCATGAGGGGAGGGGCAAAGGAAGAGGGAAAAGCAAGCTCCCTGTTGATCAGGGAGCCTGATGGGGAGCTTGATCCCAGGACCCTGGGATCATGACCTGAGCCAAAGGCAGATGCTTAACCAATTCAGCCACCCAGGTGCCCTATGAGATTGATTTTAGAAATAATTTTTATCGAGTGTTTAGGAATTTAGCATTTATTATCTCTCCTTCAGCTATTGAATCATCCTGATTTTGTTTTTTAATGGCTGCCGTTTTGAAAAAGTCTTAGTGTAATTTACAGAAATTTTTGAGCCCCTGCCTTTTTTTTTTGAAAGTACCAGAATTAGTTGGTGTTTCTTAAGAAAAAAAAATTATATGTTAGAGACTCTCTGTAACTACATTTGAAAGGCATTTTGCTAAATGACTCCTGACTGGTATTTGCTTTCTGTTTGCTCTCAGATTTGTTGAACAACCAGTAGTTTCAAAGGTTAATGCAAACTTTGGTAGTGTAACTGCATTTCAGAAAACTGAAAGTTACAGTGAGTGTCAGAGTCTTCCCGTACGATAAAGCGAAGGGTTTGCCTTGAAAGCTCATCAGCGTTATAATTTTACAGTGAGCAGTAGTGTTTGTCTAAGAGGATTGGTGGCCAGAAATAAGCCACGGTGTCTAATGAGACACAGGGACCCAGCTGGGCAAGATGCCATGGCATTTCTTGCCTGCGCTTTTCTCATAAGCAAAATGGCCTCATGTTGAAGAGGATGGTCACAAAGTCTGAGGAATTAGAGGTCAGAGTAGAATTTTCAGACTTACTGCAGAAGATCGAAGGAAGCCCTGGATTTTGAAATGAGTGAATCTGTGGAACTGTGATTTCTTGCAAATCAAATGGGGAATGTCTGTGGATGTGTCAGAGCCGAGAAAGAAGAACAGTATTTAGATCCTGCCAAAACTCCTTTGAGCCCTGAAAAATACTCTCCTAGAAGAAAATATTTCAGGAGAAAGCTGATCAAGACAACTGTAGGTGACACAGAGTCAGTAGAGCCAAACAAGCAAAATGAAGGCAAGAAGAGGAGTGGCATTCAGCTCTCAGAAGGGCCAGCTCTTGTACCCGGGGGACTGGTACGGGAGGAAGCTGCTGCCCCAGACCCCACACGGGAAGATGGGATTCCGCAAGAGAAGACACAAGCTGTAGTTGACAGTGTGAAACAGAAACTGGTGCCGAGTGCTGCAGGCGGTCTCTCTCACCGTGGGGACACTTCTCCTGCTGATGACAGTGACGGAGAAGTAAAAGTAAGTGACCTGGAGGAAAGGATTCCAGAAAAGGACAGCACTCCATGTTGTGCAAAGAGGAAGGAACATTTAGATGATGCCAACAGGAGAGAAATAACATTCCAAAGAAAAACTGATGTTTCAACGTTACGAAAGGCAGCCAGCTTAAGTTCTATTCACTATGGTACGGAGAGATCATTTGAAAAAAGTGGGTTTTCTGAAGACCCATCAAAAAATAATAGCAGTGTTCAAGGAAAGCAAAACACCAAGAGATTTTGCCCTCCCAAAATGTACCATTTTCGCTTTGAAAAAAAGAGATGTCATTCCCTCTGTACCAATGTGTCCTCTGCTTCCAAGGACACAGATGGAAATAAGGTAAGTGAAATGTGGAGTCTGAGTTTAACATGTAAATAAGGACTCAGGTACTCATATCCGACTGAAGCTCTGTAATTTGTCTATTTTAAAAGTTGTTTTCATATTAGTTTATATGAAAGTTGGAGAGTTCTTGGTGCATTTTGTTATTTGCAACCTTAAGTTCGATTAGTATAATTTTTATTTTCTGTGATATCCACATTCTTTGATCGCATTTAAATTTAAACTCCTGTACATTTTTGTTATTGTTGGAAGACTTAGAAAAAGCATCACTTTAAGAGAATGCACATCTTTTAAAGTTCTCTAGTTCATGTTCCTTGACTTTTCCTACGGAAGAGCCTTTGGAAACTTAGCTGCAGTGTAGGCAAAAATTGCATCAGAAAACTGTCACGAGAAGATAATAGCCTCATGATTTATGTTGGGAGGATACAGTACAATTATCAGTCAGTACTGACTTGCTAATCCGTAAGTCTGGAAGGCCAATTCCAGTTCTCTACCAGTTTTCATGCACAGGAACACTCACATAATTGCTTTTAACGTGTGTGTGTGTGTGTGTGTGTGTGTGTGTGTGTGCTGGGTATTACAGATGAACACTCACATAATTGCTTTTAACGTGTGTGTGTGTGTGTGTGTGTGTGTGTGTGCGCGCGCGTGCTGGGTATTACAGATGAAATCACCCAAATGTCTTTTGTCTCTTTGTTATGTGAATTATTCCTCAGCCCCTGTCTAAAAGCAGAATCATTTGGGCAACACGTCCCAGGTATTTCAGTATGACACCGACTGCCAGGAAGTTGAGATCCTTATTCCTAACACTGATCTTTAGCTTTAGGCAAGTTACTTCTCTGGGGTTTTCACTTGTCTTTTCAAGTGTAAGTGAATATTTATTTACTTGGTTGAGACATGCATTACCCAGAAAACCTCTACATGTAACTAGGTGGGAGTGGATGGTCTTTTCTTTAAGCTTTTTCTCACTTTGTCTTTCAACAAAAACTCTGGACGTAAATGTGGTATGCGATGTTAAAAAGTCTTGGCGAGGTCAGCAGGGATCATTTGCACAGCGATAAAGTGAAGTTTTGTCAGGGTCGGTGTGCATGATCCTCGTGGACCTTAGCCGTGGAGCTCTGGGAAGCTGTTTCTGTGTACGTATGCCACCACTCCTTGCCAATAGTATGTCAGCCCTTAGATTTACATTTTTCAGTGGTTACAGTTTGAAAAGAAAGCATAAAGTCTGTGTCAGTGCAAAAGGAAACTACTTAGCGGTTCTGTGTTTAGGAATGAAACCACTTGTTTTGTTCCATGTTTTCCAGCTGTTTTTTGTATATTATATAATTTCTTGTAAGCCTTACATTTTTTCGATAATGGAAATTCTTAAAATCTGTTTCCTAAGTGCTACATTGTTTTATTCTCATGCCAAGGATTTTATCCAATTGGTGTAGATTTTTGAAACTTTAATGGAAAATATATGTGAAAAGAAAGCACAAACCTGCCAGTTAGAGTTGTTGAATAATTGTGAGACGGAGGCACTTCACAAAGCCTCGTATCTTCTAGGGTAAAAGCCGAATGGGATAGTCATTATTTATCTGAGGAGTTTGACGTCTTACTTCCTTGCAGTCCAGACAAAGACTCTTCATTCTGGAGCTTACAAAGTCAGAACCAACAGCTTGGGTACTCCCTGTAGGACATTCTCCCTGTTACCTTGGAGGTGTTTGATTCTGTTTGCTTAATTACCTTTGGTTAGAACTATGCACAGAACTCTTTATCTCGCATTGGCTTCTGCATTTTTTATTGGAGCATTAAATGCAGATGGGGGCGCTCAGCCCCTTTATTAGCATTACATCTCAGAAATGACTGGCTAGCCAGCATTCCTTCCTTATTTGTTCCTGCAAGATCTTTTTCAAGTCTTCTCTGTCACATCCATTCTTTCTCTTGGTCAGTTGTCTGCAGGTTTGGGGTTGATGACTCAGAGTTAACATCTGAGCAGAAAAGTGTACAGTTCTCTGAGCTTTTCTTAACCTATGAATTAGTTCAGTCCTCTGACTTAAACTTCCCTGGGCCTGTGAAGTTTATCATTTTTGGTATAGGTGAGCAGCCTACCTCCTCTCTGAATCCTTGAGTTCCTGTGCCGACCTAGGCACAGCGCCGTCTGGAGGTTGTTCAGCCACCCCCTCCTTGAGTGCCCACCGAATAAAATCTCATAATCATGTTAATCTTGACTAGGGTCAGGAGTTGTGAATGATAAAAAAAAAAAAAGGAGTATCTTAGATTTGTATATTGCTTTGGAATTGGAAAAAGGATGTCAGACACATTGTGTCTTTTGTCTTAACTGTATGAATACGCAAAATAGTTCTTTTATAGAATGAAGAAGTCAAAACTGAGGTTAAAGCACGTTCTTATAGCAACACAGTAAATGGCATTAGCCGAGTTGAACTACTCAGCAACCTACTTTGATTAATTGTCAGAGTTCTGAAGGCTGCTGCTGTGAGGTCAGAGCAGGGGTTGATGTTTATAGGAGTTGATGTTCATGTGTGAAGGGTGAGCCTTATAAACAGAGGTGGCAGAGGCAGGCCATGTTTGGGGACAGGGAGTAATGAGCTCATTGCAGTCACCTTCGTGAGAGATATCTTATTTGTCTAAGACTCACGTGCTTCCTGTACCTTGTGACAAGGTCTCCTACCCTTGCCCTTGAGCTTTTCCCACAAAGCACTCTGTACTTCTCTAGTTTCACAAATCCCACCTCTTTCTAGTCTTGTTACTTTGATTTCAACCAAGCTGGTTGTCTTCTCTGTTTTTGGCCATTGGTTCTCTAACTGACCACATGTAGGTGTCACCTGAGGAGCTTTCTACAAAATACAGGTGCCTACATGTCACTCCAGTGATTCTAATGTAATAGATTAGGGAGGAGTTCCACAGGTGATTCTGATGGCCAAGACTAGGGCACTTGTTCCTCTCCTACAGCAGTGCTTTTTCAAGTGTGACTCCAGGGTCCCTGCTGTAGAATTATCTGGAATGCTTATCGGTAACCCCTTCCCCTGTTTATCTTGATCAGAGTATGCTCTGCTGGGGCATGAGAACATGGCATCATGTTTTAGGCACCCTCTCACATGTTTCTTAAAAACACTATGTTTTGGGAACCAGCATCACCCTAGCTTAGCATTTGTGTCTCGTTCTCTTCTCAAGGTGGCTTTTCTGATAAGCAGTCTGAATTATGGGCCCGGAAGGCAGGAGGTGTGAGTTCTAGTCAGGCTTTGCCCCACAGAGCTGTAGGACTTAGCTTTTTTCATTTCTTTAAGTCTCCGTCTCATTCTCTAGAAAAGGAAGATATTGGACTAGATCATGATACTGCTGTTAATAATAATGGTATTTGTTGAGTCTTACTATATGCCGGACACTCCACCATTATGATATCTAATCTTCGGAGCAAGCCTATGAAACGGTTTTATTTTTGGCTCCATTTTACAGAGGAGGATACTGAGCCTCAGGAAGGGTAAATAACTTGCTTAAGTCACTCAACCAGTAAGTGGAAGAGCTTGGATGTCACCCAGATATCGACCAAACTGAACTCTTACCTGTTACAAGTTACCTACCTTTTCCCATATACATCTTTTTCACTTTTAGATTTCTATGAATTCATGTACAGAACTGCATACCATTTTGTTTTTTTTAGCGTTTTCACCTCTTCCTTCATCTCTCTCTTCTTTTATTCCTCTACCAGGCACTTATGATGTACCCGTTATTGAACCAAAACAAGGCACTGTGAGAGAAATAGAATATAGCTCTTTTCTGCGTGCAGTATATCCCTTTGTTTGTTCAAAACAAATGACAGGGACCATGACTGTAAACTTAGTCACCTGAAAGTTAGACCTCTGAGATGATAATCATGAATAACTTTAACTTCCCACTACACTATGTAGCCATATTAACTAATGAAAACAGAGCTATTCTTATGTTTCTTTTAATCCTCTGGTGAATTGCAGTGTATAGTGTAGCAACCCAAGAAAGAAGCCAAGGAGAGAAGGATGAGAAATAAAGAGTGTGGATATTGTACATATTATCAATCTCTACATAATGAAGAGTTTAATCTTTAATTGACTTTTATATTATAAAAACTTAAAAAATTTGAGAACCATCTCAAAATGTTATAAGAATACATTAACATTCAAAATCACTGAAATATAATTGATATTCTTTTCTTTAACCAAATCTTTTCTGAATCTTAGATTACAGAACTCTTTCTTAGGATTCAAACACTAGGATAAGATGCCTGGGTGGCTCAGTTGGTTAGGCGTCTGCCTTTGGCTCAGGTCATGATCCTAGGGTCCTGGGTTCACGTCCCGCATCGGGCTCCTTGCCCAGCAGGGAGTCTACTTCTCCTTTTTCCTCTGTCCCTCCCCTCTGCTCATTCCCTCTCTCACTCTCTCTCACTCTCTCTCAAAATAAATAAAATCCTAAAAAAAAAAAATATTCAAGCACTAAGATAAAACCTGAATGTTTATCCTTTTATATGATAGGTTTGGTTTGCAGATTTTGAAAACAAAGGTCATTTAGTTTACAGCTAACTAACTCATTCCTTTCTGAACCATTTCATCTTTTTAAATGAAAATACTTTATTAATTTTTAAAAAATTTTACCATTGCTAGTTTTTTGGATTTCATAACCAGTCTGTGAAAATTTAGTTATAAAAAAGTTGCATAGAATTTGGGTCTCTATCAGTGCCTTGATCTTTTCAGTTAAATGAAGGACATGCGAAAGTTTAAAACCACTGCTGTATAAGAAAAAATAGTTATATTTATATTTCCCCCCATATTTGAATAAGCAATAAATGAACATTTGCTAAATGTAGCTATTAATTTGGAGCATTAGCACTTGAACATTATCAACTTTTTGCTTTTATCATCTATTTAACTCTTCCTTTTAGGGAAGCAGTTTTAGCCAGATAGAATTTTCAAAATATTTGTGCCATCTTTACTGTTAAAAATATTTTGTGGAGCATTTTCACACATTTTCGAAACTTGGAAGGACTCACTAAAAATGTGTTGATTACATTTGTTTCTGCCAGAATAGTTAAAACATCTTTGAAGAGGTTGTCTTTGGAAGCAAACCTCTTGGCTTGGAAATATTTGCCTGCGTTGACAAACTCAATATGGGATTTGCTTTTGCCCGACTGCAGTGTCAATTGCAGTGTGAATAATGTGAATAAAAGAATTTAAGCGATAGTCCTCGCCATGGTTCACTCTAGGACAGGTGCTATTCTGGACCATGTGCGTGTGTCATGTTAGTCTCTCAGTACCTCTGTGAGGAGGTACTTTACATGAGAGGAAACTGAGGCCCAGAAAGGCAACAGGCCTAGTATGTGGTGGGGTCAGGAATTGAACACAGGTCACCACCTTCCAGAGCTCTGTGCTAGTCTTCCTCCCAATGTTATACTTTTACTTGTGTAATAATTATGTTAAGAGACTCCGGAAGTAGAAGAATTTTGAGATCCATCTTTTCCAGCCTGCAGCTTTCATTCTTACGCATACCTAAACTGTTGATGGGAATGCAAGCTGGTGTAGTCACTCTGGAAAACAGTATGGAGGTTCCTCAAAAAGTTGGAAGTAGAGCTACCCCCGACCCAGCAATTGCACTACTGGGTATTTACCCTAAAGATACAAATGTAGTGATCCGAAGGGGCATGTGCACCCCGATGTTTATAGCAGCAATGTCCACAATAGCCAAACTATGGAAAGAGCCCAGATGTCCACCAACAGATGAATGGATAAAGAAGATGTGGTGTGTGCGCGTGCGCGCACACACACACACACACACACACTGGAATACTATGCAGCCATCAAAAATGGAAACTTTGCCATTTGCAACAATGTGGATGGAACTAGAGGGTATTATACTAAGTGAAGTAAGTCAATCCGAGAAAGACAATTACTATATGATCTCACTGATATGAGGAATTTGAGAAAGAAGACAGAGGATCATAGGGCAAGGGATGGAAAAATGAAGCAAGATGAAACCAGAGAGGGAGACAAACCGTAAGAAACTCTTAATCTTAGGAAACAAACTAAGGGTTGCTGGAGGGGAGGGCGGTGGGGGGGATGGAGAGGCTGGGTGATGGACATTGGGGAGGGTATGTGCTATGGTGAGTGCTGTGAATTGTGTAAGACTGATGAATCACAGACCTGTACCCCTGAAACAAATAATACATTATATGTTAATAAAAAAATATGAAAGAATTGAATTTCCTTTGAAACACTCTTGTGTCTAAGCCTCTGAACCAATAGTTATTTTGTGTTCTGCAAGGAAGAATGTTTGACTAGTATCATTTCTATATTCACTGCGTGTCCCTTATATCAGTTTTTGCTTTGGAGTGCCCGCATGGCTCAGTTAAGTGTCCAACTCTTGGTTTTGGCTCAGGTGATGATCTCAGGGTTGTGAGATTAAGCCCCATATTGGGTTCCACGCTCAGCTGGGAGTCTGCTTGAGATTCTCTCTCTCCCTCTGCCCTCCCCCCTTAAAATAAAGAAATAAATCTTTTTAAAAATCAGGTTTTGCTTCTATAAAATGAGATGATTCACTGATAGGTAAAGCTCTTTCTGGAATGTTGTAGGGAGTCAGTATACATTTGGTGTAGCAGAGGAAAGAGAACTTAAGAGATCTTGCATCAGAAGACTGAAATTTAACCCAGGTCTTACCGCATCTGTGAAACAGGGTGGTGTGTTTTGACCGTTAAATGAAGTAATATGCTTGAAAAGGACTTAATTAGACTCTAAGTACTTGATACCTTCTATCTATCTTATTACTGTCTTCTGCTGCTGTGGAAAGGAGGAAATACTTTGTAACCATCTGCTGAGTAGAAGAGCTGTATGTTTTCAAAATTTGTAACAAGACATTTCTTTCTTTGGGCATAAAGCATTCTACCTAAGTGGAGTGCGCTGCCCCCTTCTGTCTCCCCAACTCCACTCAGCTTCTCACTGTATCTTCAGCAAATATTTCCTGAATACCTATTATTTGTCATACAATATATTCCTCTAACTCCACAATTAGCTTAAAATTTTGTCAACCTTTTACACCAGAAATAACCCCTGGGACTAACCTATTCTTGGAGCTTGTATTGGTTATTTACATCTTAGTACAAGTCCCATTACAGAGACATTGTTGATAGTAGCTCTGGTATGAAAAGAGAAGAGGACATAATGCTGGAGGCGAAGCGGCTGTTCTGTGGGGAATAGGCTGCCATTTGAGGCATTGTGTTTAGTCTAGTGAAGAATATTTTGGTGAACCTTGACTTTCAGTTCATGTGAGAGATCCAGGGGTGTATCTTCTTCTGAAAATGTGTAGAGCTCTACGTATCAGCTGCTTGGCCAATATGGAGACCGAGAAGCTCCAGTGAAAAGGGCTTGACTTTAGGGAAAGGGCAGAAGGGAGATCCCTCTCATGTCCCATGTGTGTGCAGCCATTTTCCCCGCAGATGGTGCACTGAAAGGAAGCGCCCCCTGTGGGCTACAGACCTGGAGGAAAAATGAGTGTGAGTTGTAAGGATAGATTTGTTTTCTAAATGTGGAGAAACTTCTTGCGGATTCTGGACTGGAATTTAAGAGACCTAAGTCCATACCCTAGGCCTTCTGCTAGCACACTGTGAGGCCCTGGACAAGTCACTTCACTTCCTGTAGCCTCTGCTTGCTCACCAGTGAAACGAGGGGTCCTCCAAATGGCTGTGCATATTTTTAGTTTGAATCCCCCTGATGCCTTAATCCTTAAATATATTTATAGCTTTCTGTAAGCTAAATATCTTAGTTCTCTTAACTTCAGAGATGTTGCCTTTTCCAGTGTTATACATCATAAATTGTTTAAGTAGCAACTTTGATTAAACTTTCTAATCTTTTCAGCAAATTATAACTACTTTAAAAATTAAAAAAAATAAAAGTTGCATTATTTGCCTTGTGTAGAAGAATGAAATCCAAGCATTCTTTAAAGAAATAAAGTGAATCTTTTAGGAAGTATCTGACTCAACTTTGCAAGTTGGCTGTTCTCGTGTTCTCAGTGCATGCCAGAACCATGACAACATCTGTAAAAATAGGGTGTTCCTGTCGCCCAGTTGTCTGGTGGCATTGACTTTGCTCAAAGGACTTTCACATTTACAGCCTCAGCTGACCAACACAGTGAGGCAGTTGCAATTCACTTAGCAGTAAGTGAGTCATCTAGCAATAAGCTGTGAATGAAAGCAGAGTGAGCTCTGAGATGGGATATGTTGTCTTGTTTTCTTTCATTGGAAGGCACTCTGAGGTTATCTGTTGTGTCAAGTTTGTGAAATTGTTTTAGAGAAATGATGCGGATGAAACTTAGTTTCACTAATTAATGTCGGGCTCTCGCTGAGTGCTCTGTGGGCTTGTGCTTGTTGCCGGGTACTTCTGTGCAGTGGTCAGGGCATTCTATTATTATTGGATAGTGAGACTCATTGGAAAACATTTACTTTTCTAAAATGACAAGTTTTACATGACATGATAGGTTAAAACTCATTCATATCAAATGAAAACATGAACTAGGTTTCTGATCTTTTATTCTTTTCCCCTTCTTTCCTTCCTTCCTTCCTTCCTTCCTTCCTTCCTTCCTTCCTTCCTTCCTTCCTTCCTTCCTTCCTTCCTCCTTCATTTCTCTCCCCCTTCTTATTCAGCAGATATTGAGCACCTAATCTGTGTCATGTTGGGCAGAGTATGAGGAGACCGTTTCAAGGGGAGAAGTAGCTTGAATGGAGGACCCTAAGAGAGAGGGAGCATGTGGTCAACATGGTTTGAGTTTCATGTGATTTGATCATAGAATAGAAAGGGAATGGCTTGGCTCTAGAGAGATCAGCCAAGACTGAGCCGGAATACTGTGGGTGCAGTCAAGGACAACCTGAACTGGCATTTGAGAGTAGCCCAAGCCTTGGTGCAACGAGACTAGTTAGGAGACTATTACTAATCCAGACACTGAGGCTTAATCCCAGAAGAAGGTGGAAGCTTTTTTGAGCCCAATATTATTCCATGTGTCTCATGACTGTGTCTTAAAAGATGTCATTGGTATTGACATTGGAGACTAGAGGTGATGGTCCAGACCAAGGATAGTAGTTATCACAACTCAATAGTTGATAGTGGGGAAAAAAAGAGAACAGGTACTAGAAGACTCTCTCCTCTCCTAAACACAGCCTTGGGACCGCTAATATATCCCTGTTATTAGGTGCTCATGTCTTCTGTAAGGATGTGGGAAACCAGCAGATGACTGAGCGTGAGTGGCAGGATGAGTCAACATACACGATAGGGTTTCAGAAGAGTTGGAGCAACTCGTGCTTTTATTTTTTGAGAGTCCTAGCACTGGTTTCTTTGGCTCCCAGATCGCAGAAGCAAAACAGTCTGTTTGTTTTCAGGTGTTTATTGTATCTTTTGAGATGTTCGTCGAGACCATGGTTCACATTGCCTGATGGTGCCCTAGGAGGCACTGGGTCCGATGTGCACTATGAAACAAAGCTCATCCCCGAGCAGGCACATGCCTGGTTCTACCACAGTTAGAACTCTGTGCGTTTGGGTTGGACTTGCTTTCTTGTGTTTGAATTCCCTCCACCTGGACCTCTTTACCACCCTCCTCCAGGGACTCTCCTGTGCCCCCAGCACCTCCAATAGTTCCGGTTATTATTGTTTCGATCATTGTATGTTGTCTCTGCTCTGCCAAGGAGGAGAAGGGAAATTACGTAGTAAAGTATCAGTGTTGTGTCTAAGGGTAGAGGTAACATGGGAAAAAGAGACGTGAAGGTAGGAAAGAATAGGAGAGCTTTGTTTTTTTGATAGCAATATTTTTTTTTTTTTAGGCTGAGGTTCTTTTAATTTTAGGTTTTGATCTTGCTTTTGTGGAGTAAAAAGATAAAACAGAAATGGTGACTTCTTTATTCTCAAGACTCAGGATCCTGAACTATGAAAATGATTTCATATACTTGGTATCTGGATTTTTTTTTTATGCCCTACATGGCCCAAAATAATTTTGCTAAAATATATAGCCTGCAGCTATATTGCTAATTCAAATGAGTTTGAAGACTTCTTACCTAAATGGTTAGATTTTTCTGAGTTCTATTTCCAGTAGGAACAATGCTTTTAGAATCTCCATTGGAAAACCCACTTTCTAATAATGTGACCATGCAGTTTTTGAGAATGCCTTACTGTCGCATATTGTTAAACCCGGAACTTTTCTCTGTAAACCAGCTTTTGTCAGGGCTCTGGAAAATACTTGCACTTCACATAAAATTCTTGTAGATTCCTCTTTCTCATTTCGGTTCGAACTATCTTGGAAGAGGAATATACGTAAATACAATGGTGACAAAAGGCAAATTGCCCTTTCTTGCTCTAGCCCGGTAGTGACACCACCACCTTTTGGGCTTTATGGGAAGGAAATAGCATTTCCTCTGTAATTCAAGTGAAATAAAGATTTGGCTAATTCAGTGTATGTATAGTTAGCAATAAAATGTATGAAGTTTGGGTATTTTTCTGTTAATTTACTTCAACCAATCCAGTACCATTTTCATGTGGGAATTGAACCAATTATATCTGATATTACTAAAAGTAAATTTAAGCAGAATCTGTGATAAACTCTTTACTGAAATTTCACATTTAAAGCAGATACACTGGAAAAAAGGTCAGTGAAGTTGCTTAGTTGAAACATTAAAGAATATAACCCAAAAGAATGATTTCGATTTTAAGTAAAATAGCTCCTCAGATGCAGACCAGACATGACAGTTCATATGAACTTGAGATTCCCAGTAGTAAGACTCAGTTCTAGAAGGTGGAAGCTTTGCTGAGCCCAGTACCATTCTAATGACCTATCATAATTGTGTCTTAAAAGTTACCGTGAGATTGACATTGGTGTTCATTTGGACTGGCGATATAAACACATTTTGATTCAGACATTTTGACCTTCTCTCATCACACTCTCCTTGAACTTGGAGAATACTAGATTTAGGTTGTTTCTATATAGTGCCAAAATGAATTTTTTGAAAAATGTTGTGAAATGTGTCATTTCTGTTGTGTCAGTAACAAGAAGAGAAAAACCTACTTGGTCAAGTGACATTTTTATGGGTGCCTCAGTGTTGCTGCTTGGAGTTTGCACATCCACTGTAGGTAATAAAGCCTCTCCTTCCTGTGTGGGACCTTGAAGTATATGATGAAGCAGAAGTGATCAGGGATATCCTGGTTGCCTGAATGAAATGATTCAGATTCCACAGGTGCCAAACTCAGTCACAAAGGCATAGTTCATGGGGCATTACCGTCTATTATGTGCCAAGCAGTGACCAAGTTAGACACTGTAATACTAAGATAAGCAAGACACTGTAAATGGGGTAAATGGTGGGCTATCCTCCGAGCTACGAATACAGAAGGAAGAGCAGCGTGGAGAGTGATTCATTTTTCTCTATAGTGAGTTTGAAGAGGTTGTGTGATAAAGCACAGTGGAGCCAGGTAGATTCAAGTCCAAATTTTACTGCTACTTATTAGTAGTGTGTGCACTTGAGCAAGTCACATAACCACTTTGTGCTTCGTTATCATGTGTAAAATGAGATCGTATGTTGTGATGACCATGAGATAATATTCAGGAAGCGCTTGAGCTCACGGTCTGGCTCACTGTAGTGCTCAATATATGATTAGTATTACTATTTTGACAGAAGTGTTCATTAGGGAGTTGGAATTTATAGGTCTTGAGTTCAGGGGTGAGGTTTGAATGTAACTTAGGGATCCCAGAGTTGTCAGTATGAGGGGGGCAGTTGAAACCACTGTAGAAAGTAAGATTATCCAGGGAAGAGTGGGAAGAGAGAGGGGCTGAAGACCTAGCCTGAGGAACAGCACTAAAGGAAGGGTAGCAGAAAACTGAGAAGGAAAGGCCAGAGAGGCAGGAGGAAAATCACGAAGGAATGACATCAGGGAAGTCAGGGAGGAGAAGCTGCCAGTGACAGATGCCTCAGAGAGGTCAGGATTAGGAAGTGGACAGATTGAGGGGCACTTGGGTGGCTCAATCGGTTAAGCATCTGCCGTCAGCTCAGGTCATGATCTCAGGGTCCTGGGGTCAAGTCCCATGTCAGGCTCTCTGCTCAGCAGGCGGTCTGCTTGTCCCTCTCCCCCACCCCTGCTCATGCTCTCTCTTTCAAATAAATAAAATCTTAAAAAAAGAAAGACAGAAAGAAAATGGACAGATTAGAAAGCAACCCTTGAGCTCTTCTCCAGGGTGTTTTTCTGTCATTAGGCTGCAGGCTCCATGAGGATGGTTGTATGATCAATGCCCAGTAGTGGTACGAGCAGACATTGTGAGTGCTTAGTGAATAAGCAAGACTAGGGAAGAGGAGGTAGTAGATGATTGCTCACAGTATCTTTGAGCTCTTCAGGTACTGCGTGACCTCCCTCCTTTTGTGGCTACCACTTCCTCTGTCACATTTCACCATCTGATTTCCTTTTTTCATTGAGAAAATCAAGTTATGAGCAGGAACCTCCCTCACTTTCTTGTCTGGTCACTGCTACTTTTAGGTGAGTGATTGGGATGGAAGCCAAATCACAACAGGTTGACAGGTAAAGATAATAAAGGATACGAGAATAAAATCAATTTTTTTAAAAAACATAAAAAACACAGAGTTTTTTTTTCTTTCAGTTGCTTTACCGGGAAGAGAGAGAGACAATGATAAGTAAAGAGGGAATTGAGTTTATGAAGCTTTATTTTTATTTACTTTAGGATGGAAGAGACTTGGGCATTTTAAGTACTAAGAATGGAGACCCAGATGTGGAGGGAATGATTCCCAGGAGGCAGGAGGCGGAAGGATTCTGAGCGTAGGAGAAAAGCAGGTCATGAGGAACCCAAGTTTGTGGGTAGCAGGGCAGGGAAGGGAGGGAGTTCTTACTCACATTGTTATTTTCTTTATAAAGAAGGAGATAAAAAAAAGTGTGAAACATAAGGGGGTGGTAGGTTAGGGAGTTCCTTGCAAATGGGGAAGAATGTTGAAAGAGATACTGTGAGAGATGGAAAAACTGGCCAATTAGGGCACCAAGAAGAAGTGCTAGGTTTCTTAAGTGCTTAGCTGAATTGTGGAGCTGGAATTTGTGGTAGTAGCAGCCTACATAGGACTGTGGTTTTCCAGTGGAGTGTATAGCATAAGGCGCGAGTAGAGGAGACATACAGCTGACTTGATCAGGATCGGGCTCTGGCCAGGGAGTTGCCGAGCAAGGATAAGGTTGTGAGGGAGTTGAGGAAATTATTCAAAGTGGTGGATCACGTCGTACAGGCCAGATAGAGAAGGAGATGAAGATAGAAGAAGGCTCACAGAGTGGGACACAACTAGAGAAGTCAAGGAATGTGAGATGTCAACGAAGCCAGATAAGTGGTTTAGCTGGGGATAGAGAATGAAAGTTAGAAGAGGAACCGGAACTCACTCTCAGAACTTAAGTGTCTGAGGTGGGCTAGTTCTGGCGTAAGACGCTGAGATCCAGGATGTAGCAGTAGATGTGGAGAGAAGGTGGACTGTGAGGGAGATGGGTACACTCTGAGCTGGGTGTCAGATCTTTGTGGGAGTGGGGGGTGGGTAGCCGTGCAGGGATCATTTTTAAGGAGAAGAAGGTGGTAGTACAAGAGTGGCCTGTGGTATAAAAATGGAGAGTTGGGACATGTAGGTCATGGTTGGAAGACTGTTAGTTGTGCATCAGTGGGGGAGTTAGAATACACTTGGCCTGTCTACGGCCTCGGGGGTGGGTGGACTTGACCTGGGGCAAGAGGGGCAGACCTGGTTCAGTAAAATGGTAGAAGCAGTGTAAGGTCCTGAAGAGGTCGGAGACTTGTTTACCACAGAATAGACATTTCTGGAAAGCTTGAGAATGGTGTCAAGCCGGGTCAGGAGAGATGAGGCAGGGATGAAATACCGGCATGGGAGGCTCAGTGACAGGAAGAGCCTGCAGTTGGGTAGGAGCCAGCAATGACCTAGAGGTGAGGCATGAGGGCTTCGAGTTACCCGAAGGATCTCAGTGAGAAAGGATTTTGTTTGTTTTTGGTGCTAGTTGACAGATTGTTGGGGAGAAACGTTAAGCGGCAAGCACGGCTAATAAAATTGTGGCAGGAGAAGCTTACATTTATAGCGTTTCTACATGCTATATACTGTGCGAAGCGTTTGATGTGGATTTATTTTGTGGAATCTGTAGAACCACTCAAGGAGGTAGAAATGATGAGGTCATCATTTAAGTTTTCAAAATGATGAAAACGGATTTTAGAGCGATGATGTGAATGGCTCTTGGTCATAATCCCGTTAACTGTTGGAGTTGGAATCTGAGCCCAGGCGGCATGAACGCATACCTTCTCTGGTCTCCGTATTGCCTCCAAGATTTGACGGGAGGAAGCCCAATTACTTCCTGGAATCAGGCCTGACCTGTCACTGATGGAGGATTCAGGCTGATCTGCTGAATGCACAGATTTTAAATCGGGTTCATCAGTGACGACTACAGACTTAATTTTTAGAGTTTTTTTTCATTTTGGTTTTTGTTGCACAGTATCATGAAAAGGTTGATATACTTAGAGAGGTAGTGGTTAATGGTAACAGGACATTTAAAAAAATACCTTGAGTTTCCTTGTAGGAATAATACTCAAGTAATTGGAAATAGCAGGAAAAGCTGAAAACGAGCCAGTGTATTAGCAGTCTTTGATATGTTAAAGTTTGGTTTGTAACATTTGAAAATCACAGCTTTTTAAATTGTGTATGCATGTGTAACAGTCTGAAATAGTGTGTGCGGGAGTAATAATCTGAAATTCATCCATTGGAATCTTATTTAACAAGGCTGTATTGCTCTCTTGGTTGATATTTAGACTGTTTTCATCCTCTAAACTCCCCCTTTCTTTAATATCCTTCCTTGCGTAAAATGCTGTGCAGCACTCGAACCTATTAAACTTACTTTGTAGTCAAAATTTACTGACTTCCCTTGTGAATAGGTAATTTTAGTGACTGGACTGGCATGGTTCTTGACCCGCAGAAAATAGTCCCTGCTCTCTTTAGCTACTTCCCTTTTCTTTATATAGTTGTAATTACCACCCACGTAGCTCCCGTGGTATAAGGGTTTCCAGAAGCAGTTGATCTTATAATTCGTTAAGGCTAAGAGGAACCTGTTGTCAAATTTTACCTGGAGGCTCAACTTTCTCGTTCACTGTTTCCTAGATTCATTTCTCTGAACCCTTGTTTTTATAGATTTTGATTTGTTTAAGGCAGCAAATTTAAAAACTTTATTTTTTACTTCCCTTTATAGTAGGAGAATTGGGAGAATAATAAAACCAAGTTTTTGCTTCCCCCTTTGTCAAAACGAATAAAAACCACAACAATAAAATCGCTAACATTACCCTGTGTTCGTGTTGTCAGATACTCACAACACAGTGTAATAACAATTACCATCATTGTTTTACAAGTCAGAGAACGGTCTTAAAGTAGATGAGTAACTGGAACATAAACGGTGGAGATGGGGTTCAAACTCCTTGGATGTGCTAGAAAGGCTCTCTAGCATAATTGTATTTTATTTATTGATTTTTAAATATCTTATTTATTAATTTATTTAGAGAATGAGAGAGAGTATACAAATTGGGGGGAAGGGCAGAGGGAGAGAGAGAATCCCAAGTAGACTCCATGCTGAGTGCAGAGCCACGGTGGGTCTTGATCTCAGGACCCTGAGATCATGACCTGAACATAATCACAAGTTGGAAGCTTAACTGACGGAGCTGTCCCGGCACCCTTCTCTAGCATAATTTTAGATTAGGGTATCCGTTGGAAGTTGGATGAAAGAATATTGGTGATCTTGTCTCTTTTTCCACATTAAAAAAGAAAAAAGTGGGGCGCTTGGGTGGCTCAGTGGGTTAAAGCCTCTGCCTTCGGCTCAGGTCGTGATCTCAGGGTCCTGGGATTGAGCCCCGCATCGGGCTCTCTGCTCAGCGGGGACCCTGCTTCCCCCTCTCTCTCTGCCTGCCTCTCTGCTTATTGTGATCGCTCTCTCTCTGTCAAATAAAGAAATAAAATCTTTAAAAATAATAATAATAAAAAAAATAAAAAAGAAAAAGGAGGGCACCTGGGTGCCTCAGTCGTTAAGCGTCTGCCTTCGGCTCAGGTCATGATCCCAGGGTCCTGGGAGCGAGCCCCAGAGTCGGGCTCCCTGCTCAGCGGGAAGCCTGCTTCTCCCTCTCCAGCTGCCCTGTGCTTATGTTCCCTCTCTCGCTATCTCTCTCTGTCATAAATTAAAAAAAAAAAAAAGGAATTCTTCCTGTATATTCTATATAACGTGTTCATGTATGCACATAGTTCTTTTCATGCTATGGAGATTAGCACACGTTCTTAGGAAAGATGATTAAATTGTGACACTGTGGGGACGCCTGGGTGGCTCAGCCGGTAAAGCGTCTGCCTTTGGCTCAGGTCATGATCTCTAGGCCTTGGGATCGAGCCTCATGTCAGTCTTCCTGCTCAGCCAAGGTCTCCTTCTCCCTCTGCTTCTTTCCCTTCCCCTACTCATGCTCTTTCTCTCTCTCAAATAAATAAATAGAAATCTTTAGAAAAATAAATTGAGACATTGTGCTCCACTTTCCAATTATCTGTCAAGAAGCATGTCTCACTCTTAATCTCAGGAAACAAACTGAGGGTTGCTGGAGTGGAGTGGGGTGGGAGGGATAGGGTGGCTGGGTTATGGACACTGGGGACGGTATGTGCTATGGTGAGTGCTGTGAGTTGTGTAAGACTGATGAATCACAGACCTGTACCCCTGAAACAAATTACATTATATGTTAATAAAAAAAAGAAAAGGAGCATGTCTCAGACTGTGGCTGGGAGTGAGCGCCATAGGGCATGGCGGTCTGCGCTAACAGCAGAGAAAGGGTGTGTGTGGCTCCTGCCGGCACGGCTGTGTGGTGTCGATAGGGGTTGCCAGCCCTGGCGTGGGCTTTAACCGCCGCAGCCTGCACAGGGTCCTCGGTTGGCCATGCCTCCGGCTCTCGTGGCAGCTGGGAGGAATAAAGGGCTTCCCGTTTGAGCCAAGCACTGCTGCACGGAAAAGGCTTTCTTCAGTCTGGGTTTTTACAATTTTCTTCTTCCAGTTGCTTGACTCTGCCTGTTTTGACCTCTGACTTCTGGGTTGTATTTACAGTCTCTGAGGAGGACTTTAGACTGAAAAGAGTTTTAAACATGATCTGCTTCTCCTCCTACCACCTCGTTTTATAGATGAGGAAGTTGACTCACGGACATGAAATGAATTATTCAAAGCTATGGGACTAGTGGCCAGGACTAGAAGCCAATCTCATGACTTTACTGATGTTTTTCCTGTTACAAAATGATTTATGACTCCCTATTTATTGCTTCCAATTCCTTATTGACTCATCCTGTTCCTGGCTTCCCGCTTGTCTCCTTGATCCCTTGGCTTTGCATCCTGCACTGATGGAGGGAACAGTTGTTTGTTGGTGTTAATCCCAGCTTTGGAATCACCGTGTGACCCCTGGTAGAGTCACTCGGTGTCTTAATGTCATTATCAGCAGATTAAGTAGGACCCTTATTAGAGAGGCTCTTGAGAAAATGTAAATCATATGAACTGATGACCTGTTTTAGTTAGTGGAAGAAACTTTTAGAAAATTTAATGAAAACAAAGTACAGGGAAAAGTCAGTTAATGCAGATTTCATGTTGAGTAAACAGTACGAGGACTCATGAGAAAGTTAAAAGAGACTTTAGGTCAAATTGTTATGTAATGTAGTAAATTGGGGACCTTCTTTGTTCTTTACACAGAATACCTTTAGATCAAATCCTCCTCTGCGGGTAGTAACGTAGATTAATTTTTAGGTTTTACTTTTGATCCTGAACTTGGAAAAACATTTGGTTGAGTTGTTTTAACAGATCTGGTTAGTAAAGAGGAATCTCACTGAAAATTAGAATTTTCAATGCTGTGACGTTTTGGCATAATAAACTAGATGCATGGGTTAAATCCTGATTTTCTATCTATGAACCTCTTTGAAACTCAGTTTCCCTATATGTAAAATGGGAAAAATATACTTAGCGTTTCCGTGAGAATTATGAGGATCAAGTAAAATAACACTTGTGAAGTTCTTGGTGCATAGTAGGTTCTCCGTCTGAGCTAGCTTTCTTCCTAATGTTTAACACTTTCTATTATGTTTAGATATCTGATATCCATGTTACTGGAGAGTCAGAGGATATGTCTGCTAAGGAGAGATTGCTACTGTGGACACAGCAGGCAACAGAGGGCTATGCTGGAATACGGTGTGAGAATTTTACTACCTGCTGGAGAGATGGAAAACTATTTAATGCCATCATTCATAAATACAGGTATGATATTGGTGGGGGCTTTTTCCTTAAACAAATATGAGAAGTGTTTCTTCCAATCCCAAATTTCAAAATAACCTTTTATTATTACAGAAGCAATACATGTGCATGGCAGAAAGTTAGAAAATACAGACCAGGCCCAAGTAGAAACATCATATTCCCACCGCTCCAAGATCATCACTCTAAGGTCGTGCATACACATAGACTCTCATAGCTATAACATGCCTTTGGATTTCGCTGGTAACTTGGAAGATGAAAAGCTCTGATAATACAGAATCTTCAGGTGGATGAGCACAGTTGTGCATACGGAGGACTGATGAATGGTAGGGTAAGGGTTTAGTTCCAGTTTCGAGCTCACACATGTCCAAATTATAGTCTACTAGCCTCATACCCTATAGAGTAGCGGGGTTCAAAAGTGGCCAACTTTGGGGTGGTTAACAGTTTTCTGGTAAGAATTATTATTATTATTTTTAGGTTTCTTTGTTTTATTTATTCATCTCTACACCCGACATGGGGCTCAAACTCACAACTCAAGATCAAAAGTCGGTGGTCTTCTGACTGAGCCAGCCAGGCACCCCATCTGTTGAGAATTATTAACAACTAAATCCCAGTTAATACTGACAAAGCACTTAACTAAGTGCTAGACACTATCCTACACAGTTTTTACATGTATTAACTTATTTAGTCCTCACAACATCCCTACAGGAATATTATCATCCCCAGTTGACAGACAAAAACTGAGGCACAGAGTAAAACTTGCTTTTCGCCACGTAGCCAGCAAGAGGCAGCTTTGAGATTCAGACCCGGGGCCTCTGGTTTTTGACTCCGTGCTTTTATTGTCTTATAAAGAGCTAGATCCCCAGAAAATATTTACTGAAAACAATGTATTTCTTGATCTCACTTTTCTTAGTTTTGCAAAAATTACATCATGTTGTCAAAGAACTGTCTTCCTAGATAGAGTAAGCTGAAGCTATAACTCATTAAACTAACAAACGTATTTCATAAGAACAATAGTTATATAGAGTAATATTTTGTTAACTTTCTATATGTGAGGCATTCTGTTCATTGTTTTCTATATGTTATCTCATTCAGGTCTCCCAACTGTCCCACGAAACAGGGACTCTTGTTATCCCACTTTCACAGAGGAGGAGCGTTGGGTTTGCCAAGGTTACGCTACTAATACATTATAGAGCTGAGATGTTAATCTAGGTGTGCATGATTTAAAATCCCATTCTCCTTGTCTCTCTCCTTTTTCTTTCTGTTTTTCCTTTCATTCCCCTTTTCTCTCTCCTTCTCTCTCATTTTATTTGGAAATTTCAACATTGGTAACACTGTAACAATCTCCCACACATCCACACCCCAAGCCCCTTTAAAAGACCTAGTAGTCAGCTTCCTTTATGGAACAGCATTTCAGTAGAAGTAGGTATAGTCTGCCTGATGAAAAAGAAAAGCCAGAGTCAACTTGCCTACACGTGCTGAAAATAAAGCACCAGATCTCCTTGAGTAACACAGTGCCAAGAGGGGTTAGTAGTTACAGACATTTCAATGATCACAGTGCACTTCTCATGTGACTTAAAATATGAGGCCATCAGAAGGCTGTGTAGTTGGGCACATTCTATACCTGGGATAATAAGATCTTCTTAGCCTTTGAATAAAAATATTTGGATTGTTATACCTGAAGGATTTATGTCATGATGGATCTTTGAGGGTGTGCTCTTTTCCCTTTGAAGTGTTTTTAAGTAGAAACAAAGCATTTAGAAGCCAGCTATTCTTCTAAAATAATTGACTTTTAAAAACAATGATGTCCAGACATTGTCTCTTCAATACTTGTGAGGGAGTAGAAGTACCAATTAGTATACGCACGCTCTGTGTTTTTCTCCTGCGTACTTAAATAAGTCACTATCTGTCAGAGATGGTGAAATTTCCTAGGGAAGTTTAATGTTCTAGAGCTCATATTGCTTTAGGAGAGAATTTGGATCTCGTGAATGTTATTTGATTTGAACTTTTAATTTGATGGAGTGATAATTTTAGAAAATTGTTTAGCTTTAACTTCGATTTCCTAGTCGGCTTTGTTTTTCCTTGTTAGAATTCACGATGAAAATAGGGAGCATTGGGTTTAAGTGCTCACAAGGTTTCTTGTTGCTGAAGGTTAAGTTATCCTGTGCTTCAAAATATTACAGTGGCCTTTTTCACTGGAAGAAATCTTTCATGTGTGGAACTGTATTTTGAGCTAAGGTCCTCAGGCTTTTCTTTTTACTTAAAGAATAATCAAGTTTTCTTCTTCTAGCATGTGTAAGAATTAAATGGATAGGGTCGAACTGCACATAATTTTCACTGTTGAATGCCTTAAAATACTAAAGGGAAACGATAAAGTTATAAACAGTTGTAAAATCCCTATAAGCAGATTTTTGGATATTGGACAGTAGTAATCACATTTAGAGTGTAGTGTCTAATTTATAGTTGTTTTTACTTGACAATTATTTCCATAAATTTTGTGATATATTTGGATTTGCTGTAGGAACATATCCACTTAATTGGGTTTTGTGTATAGTTTTTGGATAAAAAGATTTTTTTTATATGCGTTCAATTTGACTTATGTAATAAAAATGATCTGAGGTGGAACATGGCTTTGGTTGCAACTCGAATACCAAGTCTGATTGTATGGAATACTTGGTCGATAAGGATCTTAAGAGGGAGTGAGGCTTGGCAGGGAAGAACCTTCAGATTGCTGCTGTGGCTGAAGGAGGGATGTGGGGCTTCTGAGGGAGCAAGTTTGCATGCCCTCGAGAGAGTATGAAAGATTTCTCTGGAGATTAGAAGGAAAATGGATACTATTTGCCGTTGAAAAGTAAACCAATATCATTTGTAGTAAGTGATCTCATCATATTTATATGTATATTATCTTCTGAAGATTTAGAAATATTGATCTAAAGTCAAAACAGAGTGAGCATCCTTCAGATTTTGTATTACTGTAAATACTGTCAAAAGTTAGTCAAGTACATTAAGTTGAATTGTCCAGCCTTTATTTTTATTAGTGCTCCTATATAAGAATATGACTTTTGAAGTGGAGAGAATGTTTGTTTATACCAGTAAGCAGTACTTTACTAACGTGAAGCAAAAATGAAGGATATTAATGAGGAACAACATTAATTGCATAACTTGGAATTAGCCATCAATGAAAATAGCATCGCAACAACTCATAACATACTGAGGAACATTGTAGATAATGAGAGAACATGAAAACACTTAGCATAAGTAAGAGCAAAACCACAAATGAACTATTCTATAGTTCTGGTATGTCATATTATCCTAAAGAAGTGAAGAACATGGATTATGCAATGGCTAATAAGAATGATAAAGTAGTATGATTTAGTGGAAGAGATTATGAAGGATAGTTTCATAGGATTTTTTTTTTGTTTTTGAGAGAAAGCGAGTGAGCATGTGCAAGTGAGGGGAGGGGTAGGGGTGAGGGGGAGAGAAAGAATCATAAGCAGGCTCCATGCCCAGCACAGAGACCAATGTGGGCTCAATCTCATGACCGTGAGATCATGACCTGAGCTGAAATTGAGTCGGACACTTAACCGACTGAGCCACCTGAACACCCCTATTGGATCTATTTAAATAAGTCAATGATTCAGAAGATAACTATGCTTATCGTGAGCATAGTGTAATATATACAATTGTAGAATCACTATGTTGTACATCTGAAACTAATGTAACATTGTATGTCAACTATACTTTAATTAAAAATAAATATATAGGTTAATCATACAAACACTATGGTTTTCTATTAATTCTGTCTTAGGAAGCTGTTCCTAATTCCTTCTAGGAATGTCTGTCTGTTATGTTCAGTTTTTAATGGGAAGAATTCAAATAATAAAACTGCCATATATCTGTGCTAGTTTGTACTTGTTTATATAGTTTAAGTTTCTTTAAAGCATATTAAAATCTTTTCACTGAAAACCACAACTGGTTAAGAGATCTCAGGTAAATAAGCCTCACTCTTGCCCCTAACCTTAATTTGCATTGAAAAGAATAATAAGGAAGACTGGATTTGATGGACTTGGATCAAAAGGATCTCACAAAAGCATTTGGATGAGTAAGTAGCTTAAAAGCAAGAGAAGTAGAATTAACTGAGAATCCTCAGCCATGGGATTTTAAATTCTCGTGGATTAATCACTCTGGTAGAGTTTGGATATAGAGGGCTAAAATTCCCGTCAGTAGCACACGTTCTTCATAGCAGATGTTCCAACAGAGGGTTCAACTGATTTTTCTGTTTTCTGATCTAAGAGCGTGTTCAAGTATCACAGTAAAATTGATTTTTTTTGGGAAAGAAATAAAGCTCTGACTTCTAGCTTGAAATTCAGCCCCTGACTTGTCTTAATTTATCAGTCACTGCACGTAGATAGCTGCCCTAGAACATCGACGAAAGCCAGGTTCCAAAACAGCATCGCTCACTGTGAAAACACGTCTGCCTGAGCAGGCATGAACACGAATGTGGGCCCACAGGCCAGAAAGAACAGTGCAAAATGTGTGGTAGAGCCAGGCGAGCCTGAGGTGTGGTAGAGAAAGATGCTAAGTATGTCAGGACTGGAATGTTTGTGTGTGTGTGTTGAGGGGGGTGTATTTTGCAGAGAGACTGTTTCTGCTTGCTAGTGTCTGTTAGTCCTAGTCTTGTTTTTAATTTATGCTGCTGTTCATTCATGTAAATTTCCTTTTGAGGCCCCTGGCCGCCTTTTCACAAGCAAGTTTTAAATATATTACTCAGGTAAGACTCAACTTCTTTGAAATAGATGGTATTCAGGAGCACGCCATTTAAATATTTTCTAATTAGGCAGCCAGACATTTTTCACTCGTCTGAGTGTAGTTGGATAGCAGTGATTTTGTTCATTGTTTGCATTTTGAATTAGAATTTATTGGGACCATCATATTTCATTATAGGAAATGTTAAAGATGCTGTAATTGGGAAGATTCGACTGTAAGGCTGTGGTCGGAGTCTTGTTTAATAGTCTGACCTGGAGGCCTGTGATTCAGCCACAGGCTGGGATTCGGTCACACCTTACAAGCTAAACTGGATTGGACTGGTTTAATAATACTGGGAGGAGACCCTTTAGGGCTTGAAATGTTCCCCTAGGAAGTTAGATAAGTGTTGACGAGGTGACTTTTTTTCCTTCAGAACCAGGTCTGCCCTTAGGCTGCAGAACCCTGAGGTACGAGGGTGTGTAGGTCTGTGTGCAAACACAGCACAAGTATGGGCGGTGCTTTGTGTGTGACCATTGGCTGGGCATAGACACAGAGCGCTGAAAGTTACTAATTTTTTGAAGGATCACAAGTATTTCACTTTGTGAGGCAAAATAAAATTGCTTACTTACCTTATCAAATAAATGCAAAACAGTTGAATTCTCAGAGCTCACCTTGAAAGGCTGGTACATTTTGTAGCAATTTCTACAGTAAGTATTCCTTGCCACAGCCCTCCTTTTTGTTATAGCTGTAATTAAAAAAAAAAAAAGCAACTAACAGAAAATGTAATACATTAACATAATAAAACATTCAAATAAAATAAAAGGGTATGCATTGAAATATGATTTCTTTCCCCAGATTCCCAGTCCCATTCCCTAGAGGCAGCTGTTCAGTTTCTTTCATATTCTTCCACAAATTTTCTGCACATATACAATCACTTATTTTTTGGTGGTGGTGGTGGGGAAGGGTCAACTCTGCTGAGATATGATTTACGTAAGCACCTAATCTTGAGCATTATTATAGTCTTTTCTAAAACACAGTTGAGTGAATGGCATATATGTTATTTCACATTTTTCTTTCTCCTTAATTTATTTTGTATGTCTTTCCATATCAGCAGAAATAGGTTTCCTTTATTCTTTTAAAATACTGCAGCGTATTCTAATGTATGGCTGTAACATAATTTATTTAATAGCATCGTATTGATGGACATTATGTTTTTGCTACTAAAAAGTTTGTATGTTTCTTTGTGCAGATGTGTGAATGTGTTGGTTTGATCAGGTCCTAGAAGTAGAATTTCTAGGTCAAAGGGTAATAGATTTAAAATTTTACGACCTATATCTGAATTGTCCGCCAGAAGAATGGCATTGAAATACCCCTTGTGCACTGTTTCCCCTCCATGATGCCTTTGAGAAACATTCCCTTACTTTGTTAATTGCATTCTAGCAGATCTAACCCCCATTCATTTTTTCTGTTCTTTTTAACATTTATCCTTTTATTCATAATTTTTTTTAAGCTTTTAAGCATAAAATTGTGTTTTTATTTTTGTTTTTTTTTTTCAGCTTTTCAGCTATGCACCAGAGCTGAAATGGCAGGCTTATGTTTCCATTTGTTTGGTGTGCGAGCTATTAGTCTAAGCATGTATGTGTTTAGAGTTTAGGGGAAAAATGATCAAATTAGTTGGCAAATTTCAGAGTGAATGTGATTATTTAAGAAGTTAGAATGCCAGCAGTGGGAGCTGTCTTGAGATAACATATGAGAAGATGCCTATCACAATGCAGGAGATTTAGGACATATGTAATAAGCATCAGATTCCTTTCCTCCCTATGTGCTGCTGCTGACCCACTCAGAACAGGGCATGTGACCATACAGTGCAAGAGGAGCTGGCTTTGATGGAAGACTGCCCTTTCTTGGAAACCTGACATGTGCTTCTTCCTCCTGGCTTCCGTCGGCCTTCTCTTACGTTCTCTAACACTCAGATTTCCCTTATGTTGTAGGAGCAGCTGACATGTCTTCCATCCATCTGTTTTTCTTTGAGAGGTCTATCTGTTTTGTTATAATACTGCTTTATTTTGACTCGTTTTCAGATTCATATTCCTTTGTTATTGTGTGATACGAAGTGGCTCAATATTTCATATTCTATCAGAGTAAAAAATAAGTTGATTTAACCCCTTTTGGGGTAGTATTTATCCCCTAGTGACTAAGGTTTACTGAAGTTCATTAAAATATAGGTATTGAAAAAATTACTTCTCTATCAGTATCAATACTGTTCTCTGTATTTGTTAAAGCGTATGAGGCAGTTATGGGGTTAATTGTTCTTTGTGAATTGAGACTTGTAATTCATTAGGGATCTTTTAATTTCCAATGTCACATTCCAGTCTTCAAGTACTAACAAAGCTTGCTGTAAATCATGGTGTTTTCCATTCTTTGCTGTCTGTCTTGTTGGTAGAGAGTCATTCTATAGAAAAAAATAGGAAGAAAATTTGAAATAAGTTGAGGCATCTAGTTTTGAGAGAAGGGAAAATTACCTTCATGGCTTTGTTTCTTTCAACAATATATGCCCAAATATGAGCATAAAGGAATATCTACACCCACTTACAAAACCATGGGTGGATCTCTTACGCGCTCACATTTATTTTCTGAGGAGAGGCAAAGACCATATTATAGGTCTTTTTTTTCCACCGAGGGGAGGGGGCCAAGGTGAGAGGCTTTTTGCACCAATCAGAACAGTAAGAACGTGCTAAGCCTGAACATGATTTAATCCCGACAGTCATCCACAGGAATTTGTTATGGCAGCTGCTCCACTGTCCTAGGATCAGTGAGGCATCTTTAACGCATATTGTTACTGGGTGATCTATTGAAGAACAAACGCTGACTGACACACCTGGCTTCTTGCTTGGTGTGTGAGGAGGTGCGTGGTTTTCTGCAGTACCGAGGTTGTTCAAGACTGATTTCTAGGTAAATGGAGGGTTTTTTTTGTTTTGTTTTTGTTTTTATTGTTTTTTTTTTTTTTAACTTCCACAGAATCACTTTCAGTTTCTTGCATGCCGCCGAGTATATACTAGTTTTCCAGCCAAGCCAGACCCTGTATGCGCCCAGCTGTCTGCTTTGTCTGTGCACGTACTCAAGGAGTGAAGCACCCCAGAGAAAGTCAGCCTTCAGAGCAGATTGGTTTCACCGTGACTCTTGATGACCAGGTTCTCATGGTTCCGACCAGCAGTCCTTTTCTACCCATGTTAACTCACCCCTTCTCTCCCTCACGCTGGCTTTTCCTCCCTCACTGGCAGCTGCTGATCTGTACTCCTGCTCTCAGGCAGTACTGAAGCCAGCAAGTGAAAGGTCTTTCTTTTTCCTGCCAAAGACAGAAAGCTGCCTTCGTTTGCATCCGTCTTGGCCCATCTTTGCCCCTGTTTGATAAAGCAGTGAATCCTCTCTGCTCCCTCCAAGGCCTGTACCCCTCCTCCTGTGCTCTAGATCCCAGCTGTGCCATTGCCTCAGACACCTTCTTTCTTGTTACATTAAGCTTTCCTCTCTCCACAGATCTTTCTCCTTGGATTTTAAGCACACCAAAGCCTCTTGGCTCATAAGACAACAACAAACAAGCTCCTCTTAACCCCGTGCTTTTTTCCATCTACTGCCTTGCATCGTTCCTTTCCTTAAAGGCCAGACTTCTCCAAAGAGTTGTCTGTACCTCCATTTTCATTTCTTCACTCCATGTTTATTCCTCATCCGACTCTGATGTGGCCTCTGGCTCCATAATACACCCAAACTCTTCTCAGGTCATGGATGACTTCCACGTGGCTAAATCCATTGGACACTTCTCAGGCCTCCTTTTTCTTCTCAGTCTTTGAGCCTACTGTCCATTCTTTTCTTCTTGAAATTCTACTCTTTTTCTTCAACCTAAATGGCCCTTCACTGGCCGGGTATCCCTCCTGTTCCATGGGCTGTTCCTGCTTAGCTCTGTCCGCAGACTCAGCCACAAGGCCAGTGCGTGTCGGGAATTTTTCAGGGTTGCCTGCGGACCTTCTTTGCTCTCTGAGTTGACTCTCCTCTGTGCCCTTACCCATCGGGTCTGTGGATTTGACCTCCTAGATATCACCTGGCCTGTGTACTTCTCTCCGCCACTGCCATATTCTTTAGCAAGCCACTCTGGTTCCCTACCTGGATTCTCTGGGAACAGTTTCACCCCTTGAGATTTCTTCCTCATCTAACCTCAGATCTGATCGTTTAGTCTCCTGTAATCCTCCTTAATGTATTTCACTGGTTTTCCATAGTTCCTAGAAAAACATGCAGAATCTTTGAAGAAGTTCTTGAGATTCTGCATCGTCTTGGCCCCTACATCCATCCAGCCGTCTCTTACCAAGTGTCGTCCTGCTGTGGGCTCCTCTCCCCGGCAGTGGTCTTGTTCTCACACGCCCTTGATGCATGAGCACATGCACCCTTTTTCCCTCTGCCTGGGTGCTCTTTCCATCAGGTTTTCTCCTGGTTTACTCCTGAACTCCCTTTGGAGCTCTGAGCTCTCCGTAGCCACAGTGCCTATATTCTTAATGCCTCACTGCCCAGCGCATAGTAGATGCTTACTAAATATTGAGTGAATGAATGAACTTGCTAGTTTGTTGACTGGGAAGAATTACTTATAATTAGCATACCAAAGCACCGAGTGAGGCTTTCTCTGACATTTTCATCACATTGTTCTTTACATGCCAGTGAATGCTTTTTAATCACCCGTGTGTGTGTATAGTGTGTATATATTGCTCTTTATACTTTGTTTCACAAATGCCTTCACATGAGACCTCTCTTGAGACTTTGGGCAAATCAGATGGCTTCTTAAGACCTTATGGCTATGACAGCCCAAATGCCTTCCCTTTACCCCCATTTACATCTCGAGATACTCCCTAAGGGATAACAAATTCTAGATATTTCTTGTAATTCCTGATTTTCTCTGATTCCTGATTTTCACTTTTTGTAGAAGGGAACTGAGACACAGTTTCTGGATGTGTGTTCACAGTCAGAGAGCAAGTTAGGACTAAATCACCAGACACCTGAATCACAGCCCTGTCACTTTTTTCCACCTCAGTAGAGCCTTTTCTCTCAACTGTGTAAAAATCGTCTTCTATTTTTTTAAAGTTTGAAAAACTGTGGGAAAATAATGCATAACATAACATTACCACTTGGTATGTTAATACATTGTTAAACCATCACCACCATCCATCCCCAGAACTCTTCCCCCTCCCCCAAACTGTTGGCAAACACCATTCTACTCTCTCTTTTTTTACTTGAGAAATAAAATTGTTGCTCAGTGTCCTTTCAAATGATCAGATATCTTAAATCACAAAATTTAAGTGGTTTTGATTTTCATTAAAAAAACCTGTCACCAAATGCTGTGTTTTCTAGACTTCATCATTTTACAGTGTATTCCTGAGTTAGGCCGCTGTGAAATGTGTCTCCACCCTCCCCTAATCCTAAATGGGTTCTTTTCTTCTAGATGTAAGCAATAAAAATCAGTAGAGGGAAAGAGGGACAAGGTTTGCTGTCTCCTACTGAGAGTCTAAGGCGGTAGGCATGTTTGTGTTTGTGTGCTCTTTGTCTTAGTCTTGATACGTAATTATTTGATAGTATGGTGGATTTTTTTTTTTTTTTTTTTTTTGCCAGAGCAGAACATGGATAATTTTGAAAGAAAATGAAAGATACATTAGACACAAGAGAAATTTTAAGACGATTTAGTTCCCAGAGTTGCCTGAGAAGAATCACGTGGGGGAGGGGAGAACCTTGTTAAAATATGGATGACCAGGCCTCTCCCTATATTCTTTCAGTCTGGATTAGGGCTCTAAAACCACTCCAAGTGTGGGAAACATTGGTATCATATATATCGAGGAGTACTGTTGTGGTGACAGTCTGGAGCTACATCCTATTTCTCAGAGTTTATTTTCCGGAGTATGCCGGTACACACACTGACCACATACACACTCCCTTGTGGTTCTTGTATTACCGGCATCAGTATCACCCTCCCCACCAGCAGAAGCATACATCCTTCCGTGTTTCCTTTATCTTGAATTTTCAGCTTCATAGTGCATGTTTTCAGTTTATAATGCCGGCATAGTGCAGCGAATTGCCCAGGCTTCGTGCTGGGACACACCTGGGTTTGAATCCTGACTGTCCCTTGTCAGATTGTGTTCCTGTTTAAGTTGTGTCGTCTCCTTGTTGAGAACAGTGAGCTAATGCCTTTGAAGCCTTCACTGCATTGCCTGCCACATAGTAGTTATCAATATATATTAATCCCTGTTGTTTATTGTTATTTTATAAGACATTCCAACTGGCAACTTGACCAGTAGCTGAAGCTGAGGGCACATGAGAGCATTAGAAGGGAGGAGTCACACCTAGAAGCAGTAACTTAAGCTTTTTGAAACTTTGTAATTTATCCCTAGCTGGTTGTTTTCAGTGCATGCCTGTTTTCCAGATTGTTTTCAGCAGAGAAAGGCCTTTAGGAAACCTCCGGAGGATGTGTGTTTAGTTCATGGAGAAGCTATGACATTGTGTCCTATTCCATGTGGATTTTCATAAGGATTTGGAATCCTGATTGGAAGCTATAGGTGGTAGCTTTGTCTGTAGAAATTAATGAAAAGGAAAGGAAAGGTGCAAACCTGGGATGGAAAATGTCTCCAGGAATTTGAATCAGTGGTATCAGATAGTACCTTCCAGCTCTCAAAGCTCTTTCTTTTCTTCATTATTTATCCATTTCTCGAACATTCATGTGCTGAGCATTATACTAGATATTGAAGCTATCAACATGGATAAAACACAGACTGTGCCTTTAGGCAGCCCACTGTCCATCGTGAGAGACAGGCACGTGAACAGTTATACTAAATTGTAGTAAATACACAAATAAAGATAGTAGACAGCATTTGGGAACAGAAAAACCAGGTCTTATAGGAAGACTATAAGTTGATCAGCCAGTGTCATGTGTGGGGGTGAGGTATGTAGTGGGCATTTATTTCTTGAGCAAAGGAAAGAGACAAAAAGAAAACCTGATGTGTTTTTGTTTTGTTTTGGGAAATGGAGTCTGCTCCTCTCTTTCTCTCATGATTCTTAAAACGGAAAATTTCCCAAACATAGGAAGAGGGTTTAGATCCTGGGTAGCCAGAACTTAGGTCTGTATCCATATGATAAATAATTATTGAGTGTCGATCGAGAGCCAACACAACCAAATAAACTCTATGAATTTAAATAAATTTTGTCTACTTTGAAAAAAAATTCCGATTTGGACTTTGACTATTGATATTAGATCTGTCCTTTCAGCCATTATCACATTTTTGGTTCAGAATTTGTTACTTTTGTATCTGCACTAATGCATTCTTCTCTTAGCTAACTTTTATCGGTGTCTTCTCAAGTATGTTCCAATGGCCATTTCTAAATATTTTCTTTCCAGGTATTTTGACATTGTTTCATGTTCCTTGTAGTTGAACATTTCAATGTTTGGCATGATGTAATGTGGAAGCTTTAGGTATTTTCTTGTGCTAATCTTCAGCCATTTATAACACTGTGTACGTCAAATTTTCTCTCAGAATCCTATCTACAGTTTTCATGTTCTGTCAGTTTGGCTGTCAGTGTGGGTGGTAACATATATAAAATATGTTAAATATATGTTAATAAATAATATATATATATATATATATATATATATATATATCCACATACATACCTATCTATACATAAATGCCCATACACATATACGTGTGTATATGCATGTAGTTTTGTGCGTGTGTGTGTGTGTGTGTGTGTGTAGTCTATTGTATATTTTTTTTGTCTAGAGAGAATACTCTTTTAACATGGGTGTTGTATGAAAGATACACATTACTTTTTTTTCTTTTTTCCTAGGGACAAGGGGTAGGACGATACACATTACTTTTATCCAAAATTAATTGGTGCTATGGCAGTAGCCAGTTTAATATCTTTTGGCCCTATATTTTTGAAATAAATTAAGGACACTAGGCATGCATATAAGTAGTTTGCACTTTCTGGCCTGGCTTCTAGTTTCATCTTATGGCATTATCCTGGTTTTATACTTGCACTGTACAATTTATGTTATCTTCCTGTGTTTTTCTTTGTAAGCTATCTTTAATCATTTATGCAACAAAGGTAGGGTATAGATGTATGTTTTAAAAAAAATTGTTATCTGTGAAGATTGAGTCATTCAGGAAAGCTTATATTATCATAGAATAATAACATAAGAGTTAGAATGGCCCTCTTCCCATAAAAGACTAATATATATTACTTTCAGTGGCAGGGTGTTACAATATATAATTTTGAAAGGTTTGCAAAAAATAGGGAAATTAGAATGATTAATGCATTACAGGAACCTGGGTGCCGCCTTATACCCATTTGCCATATAGTAGACTTTGGTTAGTCAGACCTAAAAGTGGAAATGAAATTTCCTATTAAAGATCCACAAAAAGGAGATCTTAAACTGAAATAAAACCTTTGAAAGAAAATACAGACCTCGTGTAGGTGGAAAATAGCTGAAGTTTTTAAAGATGATATGATCCCAGTGAGATTGTAAGGAGAAAGGCACGTAGAGACCTGCCTCTCCCGGAAGCTCCGGACCCAGAGTGGAAAGGCAGATTGGAAGACTGATCATGACCGAAGGCCTAGGGCGTGAGCTCAAGGAGGGACAGAATTTTGAAAGCTTTCAGGCTGTTAGTTTTTCATAGTGGTTTTACAGGTTTTTTTTTTTTTTTAACTTTTTTCCTTTTGCTGAATTTTGTCTCCTGTGTCACAGAGAAACACCATTTTGGTTTTTGCTCCATTATAAGTGTTAAATGTCACGATAAAAGAGGTGACTTATCCACACTCAGTGTATTATACAGCTGCCTCTGTGCTGAAAGGACTATGTCATTCTGAAGGAAGTTTTATGTTTTATTCTCTTAGTCAAAAACTTGATTCTTCAATGACTTTATTCATTCCCTCTGGGATTACTCAGTGTTTACGTTCTTGCTAATGGCAGGGTTCTTATAACAACGAGCCCTTTCTTGTTGGGAGGTTTGATAAACTCAGAAAGGCTGGTTTTTATTTCTTCAAAATGTGTGAACTTTATGGAACCAAAACAGTTTTTTGAACTTTAGGTATTCGTTTTTGTCTAGACTTATATTCACCTGTTTAGTAATCTTGAAGTTGGCAGATTCTTCAGAATGCTTCTGTCTGGATAAAAAACATTGTTTTTAGAGGTATGTCATTTACCTCTATTGCTGTCAGTAGATTTATTGGTCCTGTAATAAAGGTAGGATCACTTTTATGCGATCGTATTGGTGCCTATGAAAAGCATTAACGAATTTCCTAATAATTTCCCAGGAAATAGGTGGGTAGGTCATGGTAGTTACATTTCAAGGTTATGCACACTTTTCAAAGTGCTATAAAGCTGTATGTAGATTTCTTTGGAGGTCTGCTTTCTCAGCAGATAAAAGAAGACTACAAATTGCTGCTTACCTTCCTATTACCTGGTAATATATTTTCAAAGAGTTTTTCATGTGAATAGCTTTCCAAGTAGTATTCAAAATAATTTGCATGTCAGTCCTCCCCCACGATCTTGGAGTCTTCCCACTCTTTGTGCAGTTCCCAAATGATTATTTTGAGCAAACCAGAATGTCTGTGGACTTTGTTGAGAGCTGTCCTTAGAACTTGGTGAACTGGTTCTTACTCAGTGATTTTGGGGGTGGGGACCACTCTTATTGAGTTTTACAATTTCCACATTTGTTTTTGCATTCTTTTAATGCTTGTCTTTGAGATGAACATTTCCTGACAGGCTTTTGGCCTTGTGTTAAGTTTCCAACCAACCTATTTTGCCGCTTTCTCTACAAGGAGTATTCGGGAAGTCTTTTCCAATCTTGTATATAAACAGAGGTAGCTTTAAAGTATCCCTGTCGGAGGGGGAGACGAACCATGAGAGACTGTGGACTCTGAGAAACAAACAGGGTTTTGGAGGGAAGGGGGGTGGGTGGATGGTGAGCCTGGTGGTGGGTATTAAGAGGGCACGTATTGCATGGAGCCCTGGGTGCAGTGCATAAACAATGAATCTTGGAACACTGAAAAAATAAAATTAAATAAAAAAAAAGGTATCTCTGTGGTTTAGAGTATCATGGAAGTTTCACAAATTAGAAAGAGTTGAAGTCTGGCGCATGAGAATATGTGTGTGCGTGTACACACGCACGTGTCTACACAGGCATGGTCATATGTAGTCTTGTGGAGATGTTAACTAGTGCTTATTTTAGTCTTTCATTTATGATTCAGAATTAACCAACCTGCTTACCAGCTTATCTATAGATATATACTGTCTGCTAATTCTGTGCCACTCTTTGTCTCAGCAGAAGGATAAAATACAGATGTTTATTAATACATGGTTCTTGCTGACTTGAGAGTTGGCCATTTGTGAAAAGCAAGATATGCATGCACATTAAACAATGAATTAATAGGGCAGGGAAGTATGTGATTATTCTAAATGTCAAATTGACGAGCACAGGCTCAGGAGTATAAGGAATTCAGGGAACAGAGAGAAAAATGAGGGTAAGGAAGATTAGAGAGGGCTCCACAAAGGAGGTGGGGCTTGATCTCTGCTTCCAAAGATGAGTGAATAGTGAGAATACAACAGTGACAGGAAAGGGCATCCTGTCCATTGGATGGCAGATGCCATCGATGTGGCATTGAACTAAAGCATAAACCTTTGTGTTTGGGGAGAAACACTGAGAGGATGCTAGTTGGATTGGAAGGATGCTATTGGAATAGTGAAGCTTACATAGGTTGAATGGGACAGATATTCATATATATTTTGATGATGAAGAATTCGTGGACTTTGTCAAAAGTCATATACATTCTAATTTTTATAATTTCCTCGCTGCACTTGGTTTTGGCATCCACAAGTTTCTGAGAGAAGTCAGCAATGTTAAATACTTGATGAAAATCTCTGTATTTCAACCCAGGCTTAGTATTAGTACTTGCAGAAATGTTACATAAATAGGTCAACATGTAAGTGTAATGTTGAATTCTCACGTGAGAAAACTTAATTAATTACGGTGAATTTTTTCCTAGGCCGGACCTGATAGACATGAATACTGTTGCTGTTCAAAGCAACCTTGCAAATTTAGAGCACGCTTTTTATGTAGCAGAAAAAATCGGTGTTATAAGACTTCTGGATCCTGAAGGTGAGCTGTTGGCCTGACTAGATGTAGACTGGCATGAGAGTCTGGTCAAAAGGGATCTGTCAACATTTTGAAATAATTTATGTTGCTGCTTATAGATGTTGATGTCTCCTCACCTGATGAAAAATCAGTAATAACTTACGTGTCATCTCTCTATGATGCATTTCCCAAAGTCCCTGAAGGTGGCGAAGGTATTGGTGCAAATGTGAGTATTGGTTTTTCCATACTAGAAGCTGCTGATTCAGTAATGACCAGTCGAATGAATTCTTTGATAAAGCTTTTTACAGTATTTAAATATCAAATATTCTTTTTTAAAAAAAAATATTTTATTTATTTATTTATTTGAGAGCGAAAGAGAGGGAGGGAGCGCAAGCAGGGGGAGGGCCAGAGAGGGAAACAGACTCCCTGTTGAGCAGGGAGTCCCACGTGGGACTCGATCCCAGGCCCCCGGGATCGTGACCTGAGCCAAGGGCAGACAATTAACCGACTGAGCCACGCAGGTGTTCCAATATCAAATATTCTTTAAAGAATTTGAGTTAAGATGCTATTTAATCAACCAGTCCTGTTTGCATTTCCATGACGCTATTCCACCATTACAATTAAAGCATAACTAAAAAAAAATTTGTTCTTTGTCATAAATAAAGTAGGCTATACATATCCTTTTATAAATGAAAGTTCTAAACCACTGAATTTTGGAGTTTTTCATTTTTAACCTGCTGCTGTTTTACACTGGCAGTGTTTGATACCCTTCTGTGTATGTAGACTATCTCACTTCTGAAATCACTTTCAATGTTATCAACTCTCGTAAAATCATGAAATAACTTGGCTAGGAATTCTTTTTCCGAGTTAAAGGTGATATTTAGAGGAAGGTTATTTGACTTTGCCAAACTACCAGAGCTACTTAGTAAACAGAGTGAGGTGTCCAGTGCAGGGGACTTCGAGCTCCGTATCTGTCCACTGTTTCCCAAAGATTTGTGTGATTCGGTTCAACCATGCGTGTTGTAGTGGTTGTACGAACACGTACTTTAGGCATTTTTGAGAGCAGGAAACCCTGCAGGGATTATGAGTTTGAGGATGAGTCCCTTCACCCTGGGCTTCTCCCCTTCCCTCAGATTCCTTTTTATTTTTTCTATTTTACTTCAAAGATTCTGGAACTCATCTTGGTGAGCTCTCTTTTCCGGGCTCTTTCTCACCTCTGTGTGCTCTTGTTTCTAGATCTATTTCCATTCTCTTCGTCTTGTTTTTCCTCTGAGAGGCTCATCCTCTCCTGACCCCCGAGTAACCTGCTCCCATGCTTATCCCCTGCTGTGATGTCTGCCAGCAAGTCAGTGTCCAGTGTTGTTTGAGAGTGTTTCTTATGGCCAGTCCTTGTCTTACCTTCTCACTCCCTTCACCCTGTTCCTGACTCTTACCCCTTCACACTAGGACTAGGACGATAGCTTTTTCATACTTTTCCATCTGTTTTTCTCTTCCCAACAAAACTGCACATTGTCAACAAATCGATCTTCCTAAAACCCAGTGTCTTCAGCTTAAAAACTTTCAGCAATTACATATGGCTTGTAAGGTGAAATCCAGTCTAGATATTCTGACATTCAAAATTCTGCATATACTGGGGCCCCTGTGTGGCTCAGTTGGTTAAGCGTCTGCCTTCAGCTCAGGTCATGATCCTGGGGTCCTGGGATCGAGTTCTGTATCGGGCTCCCTGCTCAGCTCTCTGTGTCTCTGTCAAATAAATAAAATCTTTAAAAAAATTCTGTATATATTAATTTGCTTACCTACTTTTTTAGCTTTAGTCTTTCAACACAGACTGTTTGCTAGTAGTTAGGGCATTTCTATCTAGTTCAGAGTCGTGACTCACTCGGGACTCCCTATCTTTTATCCTCCCCCCACCCACCAAAGAATTACTTAGTGGTTGTTGCAGAACTGCTCAGGGACTACCTTTCCCGAGAACCCTTTGGTGACCTTTTTGAGGCACATTTATGCTTACCTGATTATTATCTCAACCCTTAGTGTATATTACCTCTTTCAGGTATTTCAGCACTTAATTAAATACTGCTTTTCATTTTGATTAGCCGTTTATATTACAGCCCTCTTGCCTCCCCACCTAGGCAGTGACTCTTTGGTAAAAGGTATTATTTCTTAAAGTATTAAATTCTTATTGCAACATTTAGCACAATGCTTTGAACATAATAAGCACTCATCACATACTTAATTGAACATAGCAGGTGACAGCCTTCCAGTTTCCTCCATTTTTAAAGTTTGTTTAATGAGTAATCCTATCGTATACATTTCCTATAGTTTTCATTCCTACCTACTTTCCTACATATTATATAGATCTTTGAGTTTCAGGTAGACAGTGGATTTAGATCTCGAAAGGTTGGCGGACAATGGCAGCTAACCCAGCTTGTACATGCTATTACTCCCTCTTCCTGGGTGCCTGGAAAACACCCCAAAAGGATCGCAGTGTTTTTTCCTGCTGCATTTGGATGCAGCCTCAGAAACCTTCTTAACACAGTGCCCCAGGCAGCCACTATCTCTGGATCGGAAGTAGCACTCATTAGGCTAACTCTTCATTGTCAAATGTTTGCTTGCATGTTTTTAAAGCTGTTTCTGTGGGAATGGGTAGAGAGTGAGAAGGCATTCAGTTGGTTCTGACTGTCTGGCTCAAGGACATAGAAATTCACAGAATGACCTCTAAGTTGTGTTAGATATGAATGTTATTATCTGCAGATGTGGATCTTTTCTGTCATTTCATTGTTTCAGGATGTTGAAGTCAAATGGATTGAATATCAGAATATGGTGAACTACCTCATTCAGTGGATTAGACACCATGTGACCACGATGTCTGAGAGAACATTTCCTAATAATCCTGTGGAACTAAAGGTCTGTGTCACTGTAGAAGTTACAAAGGATTGAGTTGATTATTAAACTTTAAAAAAAAAATAGTTTTATTTTACTTTATTTTATTTATTTTCTTTTAGAGGGATAGAGAGAATGTGAGTGGGAGGGGGGCAGAGGGGGAGAGAGAATCTTAAGCAGACTCTGCACTAAGCCTGGAGTTGGACATGGAGCTCAATCCCATGACCATGAGATCATGACCTGAGCCAAAAACACGAGTCAAATGCATAACCAGCTGAGCCACCCAGGCACCCTGAGTATTAAACTTCTAAATAATGTTATCATAATTCCATAACTCCAGAAGTTCAAGAAAAATTGCCCTTGGCAAGCCACTAGTAAATAAGCAATTTTTAAATGTATTCATCTCCTATTCAGAGAAAAGAGTGGTAAATGTTAATAATTAAAACACAATAGCGGGCGCCTGGGTGGCTCAATTGGTTAAGTGACTGCCTTTGGCTCAGGTCATGATCCCAGAGTCCTGGGATCGAGTCCCACATCGGGTTCCCAGTTCTGCGGGGAGTCTGCTTCTCCTTCTGACCTTCTCCCCTCTCATGCTCTCTCTCTTTCTCTCTCTCAAATAAATAAATAAAGTCTTTAAAAAAAAAACACACACAATAGCAGCAACATCTTAGAGATTTATAGTCCCTTAGCTTTGAATTGTTGAGAGTGAGAAGATATAATTTGAAAGACCCTGGAACTGACATTGCCGAAGTGTTTTTGGTGCATGGGGAATGCTTGGAGCCTGACCAGATAGATGGCTGCGGCAGGGGGTTCTCTGGGAAGCTGGGACAAGTTTAACAGTGGTTGGGAATGTGCCTGTGGTCAAACCCTGTTAAAAACTGCTTCAGAGGCTTCATTTTGTTTAGCAAGAGATACAGACTCTATTTCACTATGGAATCAAAAATATGCACGTGACTTCCAGTATAAATGAATTCATTTAGTAAAACATTTGCTAGTACCTAAAACCAGGTCCACCTCTTTGGGGCAAAGACATTATAGAAATGTAAAAGAATTACAGACATGTACACTTACTGAAGAATATCGTCTCATTTTATATTCGGACTTGTAATAACAAAGTAGGCTGCTTTATTTCAAGAAGCTGATAATGTGAATATTAACAACAAAGTCTAATTCCTTGAATTATAGGCTTTTTTTTTTCTTTTGATCAAACTGGAATTGCAAAAACTGTAATAACCCAGGGTGGATCCTGTTAAAGTTACTCGTTGTGTTCATGCATCAGTACAGAACATCTATGGAATGGTTTTTATTCACATTGCCATGGGGAGTTTGTCCTTGGCACGAAGTTACTTGGCATGTGTTGGTATGATGCTTTTTAAGTGTTCTAACGTCATTTGTGTGATGTCTCTCTATGTGGATGCAAACCTTTCCAAGGCCAGAAAGATTTCCCCCTTCTTTCACCCCCACCACCATCCATGGTGTGTAGCACAAAATGGCATCATGAACGTATTTTCTCCCATCCAAGTACTAACCAGGCCTGACCCTGCTTAGCTTTTGAAATCAGACGAGATCGGGCGCGTTCAGGGTGATATGGCCATAGACTGAACATATTTTCTAATGGACTTCCTGAAACATTGATTTTGAGTTCAAAACAATTTTCAGATTTCAAGTTCAACTTATTTCTAGATGGATTCCTTTTGTCCAGACACTTGGGTAAATTTGTACTGGCTTCTGATAAATGCAAATTGTTAAGGTTTTGGAAGAAGTTTGAGGACTACACAGATTACTTGCTGGTGCTTAGTATAGCACATAATACACGGAAGAAAACATCATGGGGAATGCCCATAATTTCATTAGCCAGCAAAACATTGAATGGAATCCTTCAGAAATGTGGCTGCCTGAGGTTTGACAGGGAATTTTTTTTGAAAAACAGTATGAATTAAAGTGAAATAATTAGTATATACTTATTAAATGTGGATATGTTTTATCTACATAATTTTTACAAAGGTCCTTTTTAACATAATAAGTTATATTTAAAAGATTTTCAAATTAGTTTCTACAAACCAGATAATTTAATTATATGGTTGAAACTTCTACAATAATAGCAGCAGCCAATAGCATCTATATTTGTTTATTAAAAGATCTGTTTAACTTGGCCAATGGGACATTGAAACCAAGGTTTAGCCACATGGTGAGAATTCTGTGTGATAGAATTCTATTTTCAAGGATAGATTCATGATACAGAAGAGAACACTTTTTTCCCTTACAAGAATTGCATCAGATTATTTTTCCAAAAACTAAAAGCTAAAGTGCAGCACTTGGAAATAGCATCTTTTAAAGGCTATGTTTTCTTGCTGGTATGATGAGAGATTTTTAGTAGAGCCCTACTAAACACTGCCATGGTTTATTATTATCCAGATCCCCGCATGGTATATGTTGAATCATAGCTCATGTCAGTAATTACACCCTTGTCAAATCTTGCATACTGTAAGCTAGTCACTGACTAACTGGGAATTGGTATTGTCCTTGAGTGTCAGTTTTATAAAGGCATTCCACTGAATGCATAGGACCCAGTAAATATCATTTGAAGTGGTAACGTTATACGGTAATGAAACTAGGTCTTTGAAGTCTGGGCCTTCATTTATTTTCCCTTTCATTTTAGGCACTTTACAATCAGTATTTACAGTTTAAAGAAACAGAAATTCCACCAAAGGAGACAGAAAAGTCAAAAATTAAACGCCTATATAAGTTATTAGAGGTAAGCAGAAATTTCCGTTGTATTGTCAGGCACAATCTTTATTTTTTTTCTGTATCCTTGCTTCATATTAAATTTTTTTGTTTTCTCAAGATTTGGATAGAATTTGGACGTATCAAACTACTGCAAGGTTATCATCCAAATGACATAGAGAAAGAGTGGGGGAAACTCATTATTGCCATGCTTGAGAGGGAGAAGGCACTTCGCCCAGAAGTAGAAAGGTAGGCTGAAGGTGTTTTCTGCCATGGATATCAGTCTGGGCGTGGGGAGGTGACTTTTTGTTCTCTTGGAAGGAACTTAAGTTTGGAGCCAGGCAGACCTAGGGCCATCATTTATATTTTTCATGTTCTTGGCTGTGTGACCCTGGATAAGTCACTTAGTCTTTCTGATTTTTCATTTTCTTATCCAGAAACTCTTCCAAGAGGTTTGAGGAGTGAAGTAATGTTTAAATAGGGACCTGATAGGCTGGGTTGGTGTGTGACGTCTCATCTGATAATCTAAATTACCTGTGAAAATTTCCCATACTGAGAATACAGGGCCTGGATCCAGAAGCTGATACGTAGGTCAGCAGTTAACTTATTTTGTTTCTTGCTGTTTTTTTGCTACGGCCCTTTTTCTATGGGACAATGGAAACAAGAGTCTAGTCTGTCTCCACTTAGAGGGCAGTGAAATGGCATCTGGAAAACACTCAGGAAATGTTGGTTCAAATTCCCACTTTTACAGATGCCTTTATTACATGAAATCATCACTGACTCTATCATTCTCTCTCCCGCTATACTTGGTTGCCTGAGAAAGCACTGCTTAGTCATGAGGAGACATTTGTAGAATGGATTTGTCTCCATTATAGTACTTACCTCACAGCCCGACTTTGGCACTTGGGAAGGGAACTGTGATCTCCGTTCCTCATGAACTTCTGGGCCTCCCGGTAGAAGGCCTGTGTGGTCAGGTGAGCCTCTCTGGCCGCCTCACTCGACACCGCCCTTGCTCTCTGTGGTGTAGCCACACTGATTGTCTCTCAGGAGCCCTGATGTGCCAAGGTCCCGCCCTCCTCCGTACACAGGATCTTTGCACCATCTGAGCCTTTGGCAGGGAAGTCTTCATCCTCCCTGTCTCTCTTCATTCCTGATCAATCTCAGATCCTGGCTCCAGTGTTCCTTCCTCAAGAAACTTCCTGTGGTCTCCCAGGCTGGTTCAGATGTCTTGGCTATAACTCTCCTATTTACATGTATTGTTCCTTCATATCTCAGTTGTAATTTTGTATTTATTTCTGTGATCGTTTGATTAAGGGCTGCCTGTTCACAGTTATGAGCTCCAAGAACGTGGAGACAGACTTGTTTCTGCTGTCTGTCGTGTTGCCAATGCTCAGTGCAGTGCCTGGGACACAGAGGCAGTTAGTACACTCATGTTTTGTGCCCCACGCATGACTTTCCATACTGTTGAAATAGGAAATAATGCACTGACAATACAAGAGCAAGTCTTAACTTGGCAGTCATTTATTAAAGTACTGATTACATTCCTATTACAGTGTAATATTCTATCTGCATAACTCGATCTAGATCCAAAATAAGCTTGAAATACCTAGGTTGGACCTTTTATGGAGGAGATAATTTTGAGTGATTAAAATGATATGCTAAGCTAATCATTGGAAGTAATGGAAAAGTATGTCTGAGAAAGGATAGGGAGTATATTTTTAGTTGTCAGAATAGTAGCTGGATTTTAATGCAGTGGTCAAGAGTTCAAGGTCCAGGAGCTAGTCAATCTTGGATAAGATTTTTAGCTCAACTTACAAGTCATGTATTCTTAGACAAGTTCATTGCCCTCCCTAAGCCTCAGTTTCCTCATTTGTAAACAGGCTGTAATAGTACCTACCATATTTGATGGTTGAATATGAGATGAGGTCATACATGTAAAATGATTACTTTATTTCCTGGCACATAATAATTGCTTACTAAATGCTAGTGCTGCTATTATTATTTCATGCTTCTCTGCTTACTAACTATATTTGACATGATATTCCCAAATTTCCCCTCTCTTGCCATCTGAAAAGAAAAATATCTGCCTTTAGAGAGGAGAAGCAACAGTTTGGCTCTGTAGTGTTGGGAATACGAAATGTTCTATGAGCTTGGTTGGATAAATGCCTTCATTTTTCTTGACACAACAAGTTTTTTGGCATTAATGATTAATTGCAAATAATAACTATGTGGCATGGGAATGTGTAAAAGATAAATGAGAAAGAACCAATATTCTTTTGCCATGTAATAACCTATTGAAAGGAAAAACAAGCACAGACAAGTTGAATTTGCAAGCATTGCATTGATAGTCTTCTTAACACTTTGGCTTTTAAAAATATAAAGTGACTATAGTAAGATTAGAGGTAACATTCCTGAGAACATATATAAAGGCCAATGGCTACTTTTCCAGTTAATTTAACCTGATAAATGACATGGCAGTTAAAACATAAAAAACATCCTTTGTTTCTCATCAAACTCATTTGTTTATAGGCACTTCTAAGTACCAATTTTTAGCCTTGTGTTACTCAGGGCAGACCTGGCCCTTTTACAGAAGTCAGGCTGTGATTGTTTTTAAGCTGATGATTGGTATTGCCTGGCTAGCCTTTACTAATTGTACCTGGGCTTCAGGGATGCATCTGAGTTGTTTTTTAGGTGACTGCAATGGGATGACTCTTGATGAAAATATTTGGCGAATCTTTTCCAGTGACGCCCTGATCAGCCTGCCTTGTCCGTACTTGTAGAGGTTTAATGCAGGCTACAAAAGGCAAACCTCAGCTAGCAAACGCATGGCTTTAGGCGAGATTCTTTTGAATAGTTATCAGCATATTATTTGCTGCGTATTAACTATGCAGGTTGGAGCATATTTAAGGAGCCGTTACGGCTGTGACATTTAGCTGCCGCTTTTCACCGTTAGAAGTAGAGCTTTTAGCAGACCTTCGACTTTATCGTCTGCTTGGAATGGTCAGAGAAGGAACATCATTTCAGGACTAAAAATGCACAGTAGTAGTTACAGCTACCGAAGCAGCGATTCTGTGTTTAGTAACACTACTAGCACCCGGACCAGTCTGGATTCAAATGAAAACTTTCTCTCGGTTAATTGTGGTCCAACACTGATCAACTCCTGCATTACCTTCGGCAATGAGTCCCTTGATGGACACAGGTATTGAATCCTTGTTGTAGGATTGTTTTGCTTTTTGGCGGGGAGGTGTTTAAACCCTGTGACTTCAAAGGGGGAGAGGCTTTCCTTTATTCTGTCTCTTCTTTTAGGTTGGAAATGTTGCAGCAGATTGCTAACCGAGTTCAAAGGGACAGTGTCATCTGTGAAGACAAACTGATACTTGCCCGAAATGCTCTCCAGTCTGTAAGTTAATTTTAGGAGCCATTGGGATTGTGGTGGAGGGGTCCCTACCTGTGGATGAACTAAAACTTCTGTATGGCATTTGGTCGATCCTTGGTATTGTCTTCTGTGGAAACGTAAAACTTGTTAAAGATTGTGATCACTGTTTGCTCTCCTGAGGAGCGGTGCGCAAAGAGAAAACCTATTTTTGAACCACAAGGGAAAACAGAGAAGACCCAAGTAGCTTTTTCATTCCAGTATTTTGAGTTTTATATTTGAGGCTAGTTTTGAAACTTGTTTCATGGAATTAATGTTGAGTTCTTTTAAAACACAGGATTCTAAAAGATTAGAATCAGGGGTGCAGTTTCAGAATGAAGCAGAAATTGCCGGGTATATACTTGAATGCGAGAACCTTTTACGCCAGCATGTAATTGATGTACAGATTCTTATTGATGGAAAATACTACCAGGCAGATCAGTTGGTACAAAGGTAAGATTCTTGCTTATTCGTGCTCTATCTTCTGTGGAATTGCTTCATGGACACTTGTGATGGGAATGTAGACTGTGGCAGTGTTTTTTTTTTTATTAACACATAATGTATTATTTGCCCCAGGGTACATGTCTGTGAGTCCTCAGGCTTACACGTTTCACAGCACTTACCATAGCACATACCCTCCCCAATGTCCATAACCCAGCCACCCTATCCCTACCAGCCCCGACTGTGGCAGTTTTATGAAATATATTTCTTAGGCTCTTTTCAGTTGAAAATGTGTGGTACCTTAGTTCTGATGTATTTTGATACATTAAATAGGTATTTGTTCTTCAAAAGTAATAGGAAAAATATTTTATTGTACATACAATATTTAATACTGTAGTAACTAACATACTTTGTGTTAAAATATTTGTTTATGATATTTGAAAAGGGGGAAATCTGAGGAAAGTATCCTTTATAACTCAATTTTTAAGTTTTCTATTTATCCTATCCTGAAAATGTTTATAACAAAACGTTAGAACAAAATGTATGTATGAAATTCTCTATCCCTGATAAGTGGGTTTGAAGGTAAGGATGGAACCTTCTCAGGTTGTAAACTATATATATTATAAATATATATATCAGATATATATAAAGCAAAAATTGTAAATGATGCTGTGACCTAGTAATTTCACATTTAGGAATTTATAATAATTTTAAATATAGAAAACATATAAATAAATATAGAAAAAAATTTTTTTGTTACGTCAGAGATATTTTATAATAACAAAATTTGGACATATCCTACATGTCAAACAATAGGAGAATGATCGCATTATATTGTAGTAATTATGTGCATTATAAGTGATAGTTATAAAGACTTTGTGATAATATAGAAAGTGCTTACAGCATAAAGTTCAGTGAAAAAAATGTGATGCAAAATTTTATTAATACGATTATAGTGACTTTTTTAGTAGACTATTTTTTTGAACAGTTCAGGTTTACAGAAAAATTGATAGGAAAATATAGGGTTCTCATATGCCCCTTTTTACCCCCCTCCCCAATTATCAACCAGCTTGCATTAGTATGATCCATTTGTTACAATTGATGAGCCAATATTGATACATTATTGTTAACCAACTAATGTCCGTAGTTGGCATTAGGGTTCACTCTTTGTGAAAAATGCCTTCTATATTATAGTTTATCCCTTTTGATTTTATTTTCAGGGTGGCAAAACTGCGTGATGAAATTATGGCCTTAAGGAATGAATGTTCCTCCGTGTACAGCAAAGGACGCATGCTGACAACGGAACAGACGAAACTCATGATATCAGGAATTACTCAAAGTTTAAACTCAGGATTTGCACAGACCTTAAACCCCAGTCTGAACTCAGGGCTGACCCAGGGTTTAACGCCTTCCCTGACCTCTTCTAGTGTGACATCAGGCCTGTCATCAGGTCTGACTTCCCGCCTGACTCCATCTGTCACTCCGGCTTACACACCTGGTTTCCCATCAGGGGGATTAGTTCCAAGTTTCAGTTCAGGAGTAGAGACCAATTCATTGCAAACTCTGAAGTTGATGCAGATCCGAAAGCCCCTTCTGAAGTCTTCTTTGCTGGATCAGAATTTAACAGAAGAGGAAATCAACATGAAATTTGTTCAGGATCTTTTGAATTGGGTTGATGAGATGCAGGTAAAAGAATATTTATTCTCCCTGTAAGCTTCAGTCTTTATTGCTGTCAGTTTGTTTTCTAACTCTAGTGTCTTTCTCTTTAAAGGTGCAGCTGGACCGCACTGAGTGGGGATCAGATTTGCCAAGTGTTGAAAGCCATTTAGAAAATCATAAAAATGTTCACCGAGCTATTGAAGAGTTTGAATCTAGCCTTAAAGAAGCTAAAATCAGTGAGGTATATGAATTTAAAATCTGTATGAATTTCATTTTAGTTTACTGTTGTTTTGCTCTTTTTAAATAAAGACCCTGTAGCAAAATAACAGATGCAGTGAGTATGAGTCAGAATTCCTTGAGATCCCTAAACTCAATGTCTTTTTATCCCAAACTATAGATTCAAATGACGGCACCTCTGAAACTAACTTATGCCGAAAAGTTACACCGATTAGAGAGTCAGTATGCAAAACTCTTGGTAAGGCTTTTTGTTTTTTGTTTTTTAACTTTTTTAAACTTCATTTTTTTACTTTTACTAAGAATTTCCCTTAACTCTATTTGGTCAAGACATGATTCTTACAATGTTTTTTCTTACTTCTAAAGAATACATCCCGGAATCAGGAACGGCACCTTGATACCCTCCATAATTTTGTAACTCGTGCAACTAATGAACTTATTTGGTTGAATGAAAAAGAAGAAGAGGAAGTCGCTTATGACTGGAGTGAAAGAAATACCAACATAGCTCGGAAAAAAGATTACCACGCTGTATGTACAGTCTTTGTCATTGAGTGCCAAAGTCGTATCTCAGGTTTAGGTCTTTTTTCTAACCTTGCTTCTTCATTCTTTCTTACATTAGGAATTAATGAGAGAACTGGATCAAAAGGAAGAAAATATTAAATCAGTTCAGGAGATTGCAGAGCAGCTACTTTTGGAAAATCACCCAGCCCGACTGACGATCGAGGTAAGTCATGTTTGAAAATTGACATTTGATGATTACTCTTCAGATTCTCTTATTGCTGATAAATTGAAAAGTACAAACAAACTTTTATTACATCATGGCTCAAAAATAATGTTTCCGACAAATCATCGTGATTCTTGCCTTTAACTCTCGCTTTCTCTAAGAGTGTCACCCACCCATCTCTTCCATGAAAGGTACCTCTGTCAACTCCCATGGCTAAAGAGATCTATTACAGTAAATATGAAGACTCTTAATGTTACAAACTTTAATTATTTTATTCCTGACTGTGATATTGTGTAAGTGATGTAACCTACTTGCCTCCCTCACCTGTCCAAAATGAGGGCGATCCTTCTAACCCAGAGAGCTGTGTGAAAAATGGGACGAATAACATACTCTTACTTAGTACAGTTCTTGGTACATATATTCCCAGGAAATATTTGTTATTATAACTTAATAATTTTATTCATGGCTGGTTTTGTGAGGTGTATTGAAACAACAGCCTGGCAAAGCCTTATGGCATAGTGCACACATTTCAAATCCAGAAGAGGAGAACTGGAGTGGGATTTACCAAGTTTCCCATGTGGTAGTGGTAGTCTATTTACTTTTCAGTCCTATTGTATACTAGGTAGAGTGAGTGACTTTCTAAATGTAGAGGGGGTTATATCGGAGTGAGAGGAGTGTTAAACATGGAGAAACCTGGTAAATTGCCAGAGGGAACAAATGGGGCTGTGCTTACAATATGAGCTGCTTCAAGCTCTCACAGTGGAGGAGACGCACCTGATAGTCTTTGTTCACTGAAATTGCCACAGTACAGAAGATGACTAAAATTCTAGACCTCTATAGAAAGTTTTAGGAATGTTATATTTGACCTTCTTCATATATAACTATAATCTTGCGTGCCCATGAAGTGCCACATGGAAGTTAAAGACACAGAAGAGTAGGGGAACAGTAGGGAAAGCAAATTAGAATACTGAAGGGGCTGTATACTTTTGTATGATGAGAAACTAAAAATAGAGTATTCTTCAAGGTGGAGATGAAAACTGTCAGGGGATATGATTACAGGCTAAGTATTTTAATGGGACTGGATAATGTGAATGTGAACCTGATTACTTTTATGTAGAGATGTTAATCTAATTAACTAAAAGTTTCTTGAGGGATAAAATTAAGTCTGAGTCATCTTTACGATACCATTGGCCTGTCCAATGTCTTGTGGGTGCATGGATAATATTTAGTTAATTATCAACACCATTTCATATGTTATATGAAAAAAGAAACTAATAATCTAACAATGCACAATGATAATGTCTTTTATAGCCAATTTGCTGAAAGTAGCTTAATTTGAGGGCACAGGTAATATGACTGTGATATGTTGCCAGGTTTCCAGTGCTGCACTGTATATTCCATTCTGAAAGCCTGCCTGAGCATAGCTCCGCAGGAGTGAGTTTTTCCAAAAGGGCAAGAATGACAGGCTTACTTAAGATAGTCATTAAAGCATCTAGATCTCCCTCTTCTGGAAGTCAGTGAATTGCATCTTAAATATAAAAGCATGTTTTAGGTTTTCTTTAGGAAGCAGATGTTCTTTCTGTTAATGTTTTTGCTCTTGTGAGAGATTTACTTTGTATTAAAAATTCAAGTAAAAATATTTTACATAAAAATTCTTAGTATTAGGAGAATTACAGTTCCAGAATTACAGTGATAAGGAATTGCAGTCTCTCTTCTCCACTCTCCCCACATCTTCCCCTGGCAGAAGCAAACATGTAAGTTACCCCCTTCCCCGCAAGAATTTCTAGTTTGGTTTCTAGTTTTAGCAACAAAAACAAAGAGAAAACTACAGAACCATTTATTTCAGTCTGCATTTTTACACTTTTATTTTTATTTTAATTTATATTTAAATTTTTAGGACTGGCTTTGTGCAAGTAAGAACTCTTACATGAAAGGGGCACTTCACTACCCTAATTTTGAAATCTTACCCTGTTACAATAATCTCGTCGTCTGTTCAGATAGAAGAGTTTTTTAAGCCTTTAAAAGCTTTGCTGTGTCTGTATGTCATCACTCTTCAGCCAGTTACAGTGGCTGTGTTTCATCCTGCAGGCGTACCGAGCGGCCATGCAGACGCAGTGGAGCTGGATCTTACAGCTGTGCCAGTGTGTGGAGCAGCACATAAAGGAGAACACCGCGTATTTCGAGGTATATGAACGGAATCACAACGTCCGTTGATGGTATTGTGATTTTGGCCTATTTACAGAAAGCGTCTTCCTGTTTATTAAGGACATGTATGTGATGTGTGGGGGAAATAAACTGAAGTATTTTCTTTATAGGATGTATGGGACATAGGTCCTATAGGATCGATTGAAGCTGTTTTTTCAGGAGGAAATCCTTTAAAAACCTTTAAAAATGTCAGAAAATCTTGATTGTTTAAATGTCTTCTATAAAGAGATGTTTCATTACAGAGAGCGCTTTTTTTATTTTTTAGAAGTTTTAAAAAATTGTTGGAATTTCTCTCCTGCTTAAAAATTATTTGGACCCTTAAGTAAAACAGAACTTCAGCCAAAATATTATAGGGCCAAAACACAATATAGATACAAACCTTAGATACTTAGTGTTTACTGATACTCACCCAGATTCAAGAGTTCTTTGGGTAAAGGAGTGATGTGACTCTTACGTGGTCTTGTGATTTTATTCTCTTCTCACTCATGACGGGTCCACAGGGCTCTGGTACTCCGACTGGACAACTCTCTGCTTTACTGGCATTTGATATACTCTAACTGCCAGTTTTCATCTTTTTATAGTTTTTCAACGATGCCAAAGAAGCTACTGATTACTTAAGGAATCTAAAGGACGCCATTCAGCGGAAGTACAGCTGTGATCGATCAAGCAGCATTCACAAGCTGGAAGACCTTGTTCAGGAGTCAATGGTACTAGTACAGAAACCCATGCATTTCATCAGCTGTGTATAATCAGGATTAGATTAGTATTTCATCATCGTTTTATGTGTGCAGAACTTTATATTTTTTTGGTACTCTTGATATATCCATCTCATTCCGTCAAATACACAGTTTTAGTATTTTTTGGTATCAAGTACAACAAAAATGTTTTTTATGTGATTGCCTCAATATTTTAAATATTTTGAGTGTTCTCTGTGTGTGTGTGTTTAGTCATTCACTTCACAAATAACTGTAAGCACTTTTGTATCCTAGACACTGTTTTAACTACTGGAGGTAGAGCAGTGAGGAAAACAGACAAGAATCTCTACCCTCCTGGTGCTTACATGCTAAAGGGGGAGCAGAGCATAAACGTGATAAAAAAGTAAAGTATGTAGTATAGTGGTAAATGCTAAAGAGGGAAAAACCAACGAAACAAAACAAGGGAAGAGAAATGCAAGAGGAGGCAGAGGGGAATTGAATGTTTAGACCAGTTTGTCAGGGACGAATTTTGTGATGAAATTTTATTTGTGTAAAGCCCTAAAAGAAGAGAGAACACAAGTCTTTTACTTTTTAAATCTGTCTTATTCGCGTCTTAGGAAGAGAAAGAAGAACTTTTGCAGTATAAAAGCACAGTAGCAAGCCTGATGGGGAGAGCAAAAACAATAATTCAGCTGAAGCCAAGGAATCCTGATTGTCCACTCAAAACTTCTATTCCGATCAAAGCTATCTGTGACTACAGACAAATTGAGGTATTCTAGAAATAGACCAGTTTCTGTCATTATTCTTAGCTTTTAAAAATGAGGTCTTATTGCTGACCAGTGGTAAAGTTTTCTGTCTCAAAAAAACAAAACAAAACAAAGTCCCAAGACTGGGTATGGTAAAGGATTAGTCAACAGTGATCTCGTTTGATTATTCTTTTCTCCATTTAACACCAGATAACCATTTACAAAGATGATGAGTGTGTTTTGGCCAACAACTCTCATCGTGCTAAATGGAAGGTCATTAGCCCTACTGGGAATGAGGCTATGGTTCCGTCTGTGTGCTTCACAGTTCCTCCACTGAACAAAGAAGCAGTTGACTTTGCCAACAGGTTTGTATGCTTTTGCTAAACACATAGAGGTGGGTTTGGAGGCTCTCTGAAGATTAAAGAAATAATCCGTACTTTGTCAAGGCCCATAGGATCAGAAGGATCTGGAACTAGTAAACTCGGGATAGTTTACAAACAGGAAGAAAAATTATAGCATGTTTTCAGAGGAAGTGAAAAGGCTTAATCAAGTGTTTGGTTTGTTTGCTTTTTTGTGTATTTCAGAATTGAGCAACAGTATCAGAATGTCCTGACTCTTTGGCATGAGTCTCACATAAACATGAAGAGTGTAGTGTCCTGGCATTATCTCATCAATGAAATTGACAGAATTCGAGCTAGCAATGTGGCCTCAGTAAGTATGAATCTACACATCAGCCTAATCTGTCCAAGCATGAGGGGCACTTTATCATAAGGGGTGCAGTTTGTATTTGTTTCAGAATAGGATGGAGTCCAGCAGATCCATGCTAATATTTATCCATTTAATAAATATTTGTTACATACCTGCTATATATAAGGCACTTTCCAAGAATGGGGGAAATCTGAAGATCACATATTTCATTCAGTGCTTATTACATTTTGGTAGGGAGACAGTATATAGTGTTTGGACTTGTAGGGATGGATATAATTTGATTTAATTTTTTGGTGTTTTATAGTCTCGTTTTTCCTTATCTATTAAAACTTGTAATTGTTAATAAAAATAACATTAATTTCAAATGGTTCTTCTATTTATGACTATTAATATGAACTGACATACACCAGAAGACTCTAACTTAAGATCTGCCCCATTTACAGTTAGCTCTTAGTACTATAATCACTTGCTTACATGGATCATTGATCTTCTTTAGATAAAGACAATGTTACCTGGTGAACATCAGCAAGTTCTCAGTAACCTGCAATCTCGTTTTGAAGATTTTCTGGAAGATAGCCAGGAATCCCAAATATTTTCGGGCTCAGATATAACACAACTGGAGAAGGAGGTTAATGTATGTAAGCAGTATTATCAAGAGCTTCTTAAATCAGCAGAAAGAGGTAAAGCATGGGAATCCTTGCATTTTTTCCCCATAGGTGTTTAGTCTAGGCTCTTTTCTGCTCAGTGGGAATCAATCTTTGGTGTGTTATGTCACTTGGCCCATGATAGGTGGATACCGGTGCTGGAACATTAGAAGCATTTGTGAGGTGGGAAGCTGCAAGGAGGGGTTCATTTATTTCTAAATGATCAATTAATAAAAAGATGCCAACCAAATATTATATGACAAGTGGTGAATCCTCGACACATATCCTTTTCAACATTTTCACTGTTTTGTAATGTAATGTTCAGAATGATATTTTAGTTTTTGAAAAGATTCAGTTATTTTTCCATGTACCAAACCTGGACTTTTTTTTTAAAAAAACACTTGATTTTTTAGAGCGGTTTTAGATTCATAGCAAAATTGAGAGGAAGGTGCAGCGATTTCCCATGACCAAACCTGGATTTTATACAGAGGTTAGGTTAAAGGAGAAGATTTTGTCTAGTTAACTTTTATTAAATATAGTTTATTCTGGACTCTTTTGATATTACTCAGAGACAAAAATTTCATTAGTAATCTATTTTAAAAAACTTAAACATTAACAAATTCTTTACATTTCATTTTTAAGCATTTTTTTTATTTTAAAGATTAATCTGCAGCTAATGTAATTCAGATTCTTGTGAACATAAAAAAGCATAATATATTACTCTCTTTGGACATCATAAATCAGAAATTGGCACTTAGAATAGCATTAGGGAAATTTTATTAAATGTTCATAAATTGTAAGGTCGACCATTTTAAGGTGCACGTCCTTAGGGTGGGATTGTGGTGATGACAGGTAACCTTAGTTTGACCAGCAACATCCAGAAGACAGAAAACAAAGTGTTTTCTAAACATTCTGTTTACTCTGACAGAGGAGCAAGAGGAATCCGTGTATAATCTCTACATCTCTGAAGTTCGAAACATTAGACTTCGGTTAGAGAGTTGTGAAGATCGGTTGATTAGACAAATCCGCACTCCACTGGAAAGAGATGATGTGCATGAAAGCGTGTTCAGAATCACGGAGCAGGAGGTGAGATTTGTAAATGGGTTGGGACAGAATTAACTGAAGGTAAATGACTGTCTCAGTGACCTTCATTGTTAACTCCAGTGACTTCTCATGTGCTCAGCTTTGCCCACTGGTCACTTTGTGAGTTCTGATTATGTATTTATTGCTTGTCATGAACATTCTATAATTCAGTTCCGCCTTTGACTCGGGTAAACGCAGAAACGTGCACTCTTTCCCCCGCTATGATGGAGACTCTTGGGGTTTCTCACAGTGAAAGCCGGTATTTGTTTGTCGATCACCTGCTGAATGCAGAAGCACTAAGTTACATGTCTGTGCCTGAGGACATGGGCAGTAAAGGAATTACTGATTAGAAAACTTGAAGCCTGTGGCTAAGCTTCCTTGACAAAGAAAAAGTAAAGAATACATAGTTTTTTAAGTCAGCGATTATAATGTAGATTGTGTGTTTTTAAAATGTTTTAAGAAAGATACCCCATCTGGAATGATAGCCTAATACCTATGTTTATTCTCTGTAGAAACTAAAGAAAGAACTGGAGCGACTTAAAGATGATTTGGGAACAATCACGAATAAATGTGAAGAATTTTTCAGTCAAGCAGCAGCCTCCGCATCAGTTCCCACCTTACGATCCGAGCTCGGTGTGGTCATTCAGAACATGAACCAAGTCTATTCTATGTCCTCTACTTACATAGAGAAGTATGTAACCTCTGTCGTAGTATAAATTTGCCTCATACAACTGTCATATTTATGTGTATATATAAATACATGTGTGCTGTTCATTTAAAAACATTGATAAAAATGATTGTAAATATTCCCTTTTTTGTCTTAATAGTAACTATATTAATTATTTCCATGGAGTTATTATGCTTCACGTTGAAAGGAAACGGGTGTCAGAGATTAGGGCACATGTATGATCTTCCCACATTTTGCCTGTGGTTTTAGTCCCTCGGCTGTTGTAGCCTGGAGGATTGGTCTAAGTAAGGGTTGAAAGAAGACCACCTTACCCTGAATCTCTTGCAGAATCTGTGGGGCAGGGCGTGGATTGGAGCACACGCCCTCCATGAAGAAGAGACTTAGCTAAATGTTAATCTGGGAGTAAATGTGTCCATGTTCCAAGACCAAGAACGGGCTATATCATGCATCATTAATATGCTTCAGGACTGCATTACTGGAAGATAAACAGTTACTAATAGGAGGCTATTGTTACATTCTCTTATTTAGACTGAAAACTGTTAATTTGGTGTTAAAAAACACTCAAGCAGCAGAAGCCCTTGTAAAACTCTATGAAACTAAACTCTGCGAAGAAGAAGCAGTAATAGCTGACAAGAATAATATCGAGAATCTGATAAGTACTTTAAAGGTATGCCCCTCCCTTACGGCTGTTTGCTCAGATTATATTCTAAAAGTATTTCTCTAGCACCTAGGTCTTCAGACGTCAACTAGCAAATATCTTAATTTGAATACATTTATATTCGTTTCTTTGCATGTCTCTATGTAGCCATAGCTTAGTGTAAATAAGTCATTTTCAGTTTGAGGAGAGTTCTCCTCATTTGAAATCTGCATCTCTTTGTGATAATAACTTTTTATAATCAATTCATGTCAGCAAAAGGAGTTGAAGCCAAAAGTTATTTGAGGTAGTTATTTTAAGACATCAAGGAAGTAAGTAGAAGAGTTAATTCAGGAAAGGAAAAAGACTGGTAGTTGTACTCATCTGTATTAATATTTCTACCTATAAAGTATTGAGTATGTAATTATTGCAAAGTGATGAGAAATTATCTCATTGATTTTTAATGCACGTATTCATTTTTAAACAATGAGATTAGTAGATGTTTAAGAAATAGCTAATTAAAAAGACTTAGCGAGGTAGCAGACTTGCTCAAGAATATATTTTGTTTTATTGATATGCAAATTCTATTAGGCTGAACTTTATAAAAATTTTTTTAGATCAAAGTGCAGTCAAATATTGACAGTTTCATATGGTTCAGCCTAATATGTTATTTTTGTTTATGAAAGATAGTCTTTCCTTTATCTGATTTTATATCAGCTATTTGTAAATAAATTGTAAAATAGGTAAATAAATAATGTGTTTACATAGTAAGTGGTTGACACATTTTTATAACTTTCACCAATTAATGTATTTTAGCAATGGAGATCTGAAGTAGATGAAAAGAGAGAGGTATTCCATGCATTAGAGGATGAGTTGCAGAAAGCTAAAGCCATCAGTGATGAAATGTTTAAAACATATAAAGAACGGGACCTTGATTTTGACTGGCACAAAGAAAAAGCAGATCAATTAGTTGAAAGGTGGCAAAATATTCATGTTCAGATCGACAACAGGTTAGTATCATTTTTTGTTCAGTTTCAGCAGAGATTTAATGTTTATCCTTGTATTCTAGGTAAAATCTCAACTTACTAGGTTTTATAAACACTCCCGTGTACAGTTAATTTCATATAGTTACCTTCAGTATATAGTTAATCTTGTTAATTATAAGAGCTCAACCTAATTATATTTCTTTCTGATATGGTGGACTTTAGCAAGACAGTTAACTTCAAAATAATTATTTTTCAACTCTATATTGTTAAAACTGTTGATGTAGTCTGGCATTTGTTTAGTAAGTCTACTTGCCTTTTCTGAAGGAAATTATAACCAACTTACAATATTCAACTAACCGAGATTTAGTAAAAGCACGGATCATGTGTTTGAGAGGGTTATTTGGAGCAATCTGTACTAGACCTAAGAAGTGTGAAACAATTGAAATGACCTGATGTTCGTTTTAACTGAGGATACAAGAGGGTTGAAATCATTCACCCAGTGACTGAAGTAGAAAAGTAAAAGGAAATTAGATGTTTTTAGGGTTCATCTTAAAGGAGATGGAATAGTGTCCTTTCGCATTCATTTTAATGCTTATATTAATGCAAATAAAATGCTTTTATAACATAGTGCCATTCTTGAGAAGTAAAATTATGTTCAAATATATGTTATTAAATCTCTGTCAAATACGTGTTATATAGGTTTAATGTAGTGGTTTTAAAATCACAGAAACTGAGGTATTTTTATTTAATCACAGTTCCAGGAAGTACTCTCTGAGTCCACATTGGACATTGGACAACAACGTTGTCACTATTTCAAAAGTGAACTGCCATTTGATGCAAACCATGGGTATTTAAGACATGCTGACTGATCATAATTATGGTTAAGTTTCCAGTTTTCCTGATTTTTAGCTTTAGTCAGTTAGTCTTGAATCTAGAATAATCAGTATCACTAAATTGCACAAGTCCAGGAGCAGAGTATTTATATTCAACCTCAGCCAGTAAGGAGTGCCCTTGGAGCTAGGCCTCAGGGTGCCGTAGCCTAGAATCCTTTCCACACATCCCTGTTGTTACAGTGAGTGCATTGCAGTACAGTCATCTGGTCTCTCCTGTCTATGTGTTCCACCCATAATGGATACTGTTGGAAACTGTGACTCTCTTGTTTTTATTCTCTAAGGTTACGGGACTTAGAAGGCATTGGCAAATCATTAAAGTACTACAGAGATACTTATCACCCTTTAGATGATTGGATTCAGCAAGTTGAAACTACCCAGAGAAAGATTCAGGAAAACCAGCCTGAAAATAGTAAAACTCTAGCCACACAGTTGAATCAGCAGAAGGTATGTAAAAACAGTTTCTTGTACTAAGGTTTTGTCTGCATGTGATCAGTCATCACCCTTATCTACTTTCACCTTGTTAAAAAAAAAGTTGGCAACTATTTAGAAGAAGGTAAGGAGTAAATCATAAATATTAAAATCTTGTAATCCAAACCTATATTCATCATGTACTTCGATTTCTTGGAAGTCAAATTTTAAAGTATAAGGAATAAGAAAATAGCCTGTTGGGACAGTGTTCAAATTTCTAATGGTCATTTAATCATAAACATGGAAATCTCTTTAGTGCTTTGCTGGCCACAGTAGTTTTGCAGGATCCCAAATAAATAAAAATAGCTAGTGGTAGAAAATTGAACAGCCACATTTGACAGAGAATTGAATTCTTTGAGATTTTTATTCCATCCTAATGAGACAGTAGTGTCTAGTTTTGCTTTGGTCAGGAGTAGGTGGGGGTCAAGACCTTCATATCTACTTTTGGATAATTCCTGTGGAGTTTAGTAATTTCTGTGTTGGAAGGGCCCCCGACGGTGGGTCGCTTATGTGGCTTAATCCAGAAGTTTGTCATTTGCCTTATTACACATTAAGTGCAAAAGGCTAAGGAGCTTTACTGTTAAAGGGCGTGACTATTTCTTAGTTCCTGAGCATCGTAAGTGGCTAAATAGCATAGATTTCCTTATTCCTTTTCTTCTAAACTCTGTGTGTTTGTAGATGCTGGTGTCCGAAATAGAAATGAAACAGAGCAAAATGGATGAGTGTCAAAAATATGCAGAACAGTATTCAACTACAGTGAAGGTAAGAAGATTCAGTTACTTGCATCAAATTTAATATTCAGGTATGTGATTCAACAATATACTTAGAAAAAAGGAAGTCTCTGCAAGTCACTTCACTCTGTTAAATAGTGAAATCAGAATCTTCCTGGAAGTCCTGTGACACTTACCTCATAATTCTCTGTGACATGTGAGTCACATGTCAGCCTCTGCCTCATTCATCTTCTCTCTGTCACACACGTGCATAGCTGCACACGCACACACCAGAACAGTTGTGTAGCTACTGAAGTTGGTTTCTTACTGTTCTGTGCGTGCTTGTGTATCTCTCTCTTCTTTAACATCACTAGAGTAGTTCCTGGAAGAACTTGACTTTCTTAGGAGACCTTTAGCATGTTTCAAGCTGCTGCCAATGCCTGGGCCTTAGCCATCCAGATCTGCAGTTCCATTGCCTAGCCACGGGAAAGGGAGGCTGAATATAACTAGCTTATTGTAACTAAATGTTTCCATGAGCTTCTAAAGAGACTTAGGAAACTTTTCTGACCACACTAAATGTTTCTGATTTTTCTTCCCACTTTGGAAACATCCCAGGATTAGATAGGTTCCTAAGAATGTAGTTTTGCAATAATTTTTAAAAGTTACTTAGTGAAATCAGATTCAATTTCCGTACATCAGGTCACTGTAGAATGAAGCATTAATGCTTTGCTTTAATTAATTTAATCTCATTGACTCTGTTATACAGGACTATGAATTACAAACAATGACCTACCGGGCCATGGTAGATTCACAGCAGAAATCTCCAGTGAAACGCCGAAGAATGCAGAGCTCAGCAGATCTCATTATTCAAGAGGTAGTTAAAATACAGGAGAGAAGGGAGGGGATATAAAAGAGAGAAACAATACTTAAAATATTATATTTACATATTTATATTGTGGTAGAGTACACATAATAGGAAACGTACCATTTTAACCATTTTTAAGTGTGCAATTCAGTGACATTTGGTACCTTTACAGTGTTGTGCAAACCTGATACTGTCCATTGCCAGAACTTTCTTCCTTGTCCCAAAAAAGAAACCCTTACCTAAACAGTGCATTTTATTAAGGGTTGTAAAAAAATCCTTGGAAAAGCTTTATTCAAGATTAATTATTAACTGCAGAGAATAACAAATGTACTTTGTTAATTAACTTTAGAGGAGAATTGTTATTTAATATGGTTTGCACAGCAGTAAGTAATAAGCCCATTCCTACCTACTTGCCATTACTGGGCAATTGTGTATTTTACCATCACAAAGGCTAGTTAATGTTATGATTATTAATCAGCGTTCATTAAACTCATTGAGAACTACTGGAGATTATGTTTTTATTGTTTATTTCATTATTCACAGTTCATGGACCTAAGGACCCGATACACTGCTCTGGTCACCCTCATGACACAATATATTAAATTTGCTGGTGATTCATTGAAGAGGCTGGAAGAGGAGGAGGTAACGGTTAACTATGAACTCCTAACTTAAAGGAACTACAATATGGGAAAACAAAAAAAGTTTTCATGACAAATTTACATGATCGATAAGTTATTATTTAATTAGACAGTTACAGTGAAAAAGAGTAGAGGCCTAGGATTTTTCCGTGTGTTTTTGATTCTCTCCAACAGGAGAACATTGTTTATTTTCACTCTAAGATGCAAATATTATTAGAGTTAATGTCTGAAATGGCTCTATTTAAACTATGAAATGTTGGCAGTTTGGCAGGATTTTTTTTCAGTTTTCCTATATTTGGGAAATAGACTTCTTTTGAGTAGTATACTTACTACTATTACGATGTCTACAGAAATACTACTTAAACATGTTGGTTTTATACATTTTAAAGTAATGTACATTTTCAAGGGTTTAAAACATAAAAGCCATTAATTTAGAAGAAGCAGGTTTTTGTACAAAATGATAGTACTTTTTGTACAAAATGATAGTTTATTTTTTAAGAATTGTGGAGTTTTTTGTTTTGTTTTTATTGTTTCCCAAAAGGTATGGTGTATGGTAAAAGACTATATAAGTACCATTATAATTTGGAGGATTTCTGTGCTTTAACTCTACATTTAAAAAATATATTTAGAAATAGTTATTTATAAAAATATATTGTCATAAAAGGCTGTTGTATCTAATTTTGAAGAGATTATACTATGCTTTATTATCTTGATATGCTTTCTATTCTTAACCTCAGAACGGACAAAAATAGTAGACAGAATGCTAAAATAAGTAAATTGTGAGGGATTAGCCATTTTAAGTTAGACTTGTTGAACTTTTGAGCATAATTATACTTAGTGTAACTTCATATAACGAGAGAACCAAAACAGTAGTGGATGTCTAATAGATGTTAACTTTCTTATTTTCTTCTTGAGTCAACTATTTTAGTCTGTTCAGAATTAACAGTTTTCTGCAGCAAAATTACTAACCAAGCTAATTGCAAGTCTTTATAACTAGATTCCTTTGTGTTTAGAAAGGAGAACCAGAGTATCTATGATCACTCATATAATTGGTATACATCTTTCACCTGTAAAAGAACATCTATACTTTTTAAAATATTTTTAGTTTTTCAGAGATGATTCCACTTAAAATGATATGTAGGTCTTTTAAATTGCATATTTAGTATACATTTTCAGTTGTATACTTAGTTAAATATAAGATAAGTCCTTTCCCTCTCTTATAGTGTATATCTGGTTGCACATAAATGAGCCACTTCCCTCAGTTTATCTGATGAGGTATTATACTAAAGTTGATAGAACCAAGAGCTTTTTCAGAAAGCCTGGTATATATAAAAATTATGCTTTTCATCCTTTGAAACGTAAAAGGTACATATTGAATTAAACTCAAAACAATATAGTTTATGGAAGACCATGCAGAGACTGTAAGTTAAAATAGATAAAACATTGCTGATTAAAAATTCACCACTAAAAGATCATATTAGTGGAATGCCTCATAAAAAGATACATAGCTCAGTTTTCAGACTTGAGAGTGGTATTTCTGAAACTGAGTCTGCGAAGACTTGCATTGGAAATCTTGGTCTGAGAGCAGAATTTTTTATAATAAACAAAATCAAAGAGGGATACAAGTTAGTTTATATGAGTAAGTTTGAGATCTAAGAGAAAGCAAATCAGCAATAGGATTAAATTACTTTTAGTAATTTGAGTAGTATTTGCTAAAACATTCATAGTTACCTAGACAATGTGAGATTATTAACAATCACTAAAATGACTGTAATTAAGGTACTGAGGATTCAATAACAAAAATTTTTTTCTGAGAGAATTTTCATTTTTCTAGCCTCAGAATGTGACAGAGAAAAGAGGGCTCAAAACCTCTTAGTGACAGCTAAGTTTCGAAGGAGTTTTGATAAGCAATTGAGAAAGACCCAATTAGAAATTATCTCAAAAAATACTGAAAATTTAATATTTAAGCAGATAAAATGCTTCAGTGTCACCAGGAGTTCACCCTGATAACAAAGTAAAATAGAGCACTAATTATTGCGGGTTGTGATGAAATTTGCTTTTATATGATTTATTATGGAAAACCATATTTAGGTTAGCAAAGGAAACAACTGAAATTCTTACTGAAATTATTGGGGATCAAAAAATTAGAAGAAGTGAAGTAAGATATGTAGTCTATAATATAAATTGAATTCTTGAAATTCACCAAAGCCTCTCAATGAAAAAAAGAATCTGCTATCTAGAATAATTTCTCTACTCTTGTTTACATGGTTCTAATTATGATGATCTTGAGTTGGTGATATGAAACTAATAATCTTACGGTATTAATAAAAAGAAATTATCTTTAAATTCTGTACTAGCCCTGATCACGTAGTCCTATAGTCAATGCAGAGTGTAGTCCTCCCAGCTGAGACTGATTTTTCTATCAGTTGAAAAAAATTTTTCTTAATTTTATTCTGTACATTGGAGTTGACTCCTTAAGTATATTTTTAAAAACATTTATATTTAACAAATATCTTTATATTTATGGAGTATCTAAAGGTACTTGTCAAGGTGGATTCATATGAGGCATGTCATTAACAACAACAACAACAAAATATGTGAGTATATGAAGCACATCTTTTCTAAAGTGCCCAGGGACTCTAGCTGCCTTTGCATTAGCAACTCTGATTATTGTAATTGTCATAACGTGGCAAGTATAAACAAATAAGGAATTCAACTTCAGAAATTACACATTTTTATATAATTTCCCTCCTTACCCCTATGAGGCATTATTTCTTGATTTGACTCTTTAAAAGTGGTACCAGAATTCTATATTTTGTTTCTTTTAACTATGAAACAGGGAGATGTAAATATCATTTTATTTTTATATATATTTTTAAAATATTTATTTATTTTAGAGAGTGAGGGAGTGAGCACGAGTGGGAGAGGCAGAGGGAGAGAGATTCCTCAAGCTTACTGCCCACGGAGCGCTGAGCCTGACTCAGGGCTGGATCTCACCACCCTGAGATCATGACCTGAGCTGAGACCAAGAGTCGGATGCTCAAACGACTGTGCCACAGGAGGAGGTGCCCCCCTCCTTTTTAAAGATTTATTTATTTATCTTAGAGAGAGAGATAAATATTTTAAATTTCCATTGGGCCAGGTATCGAAAACTGAATTTTTAAGCGTCATTAGGTTCCTCTATGTTCTTGGCTTGTAAGACTGAGTTGTGTGGGAAAGCAGGAAGGGAGCTGCTGTGAATTTTATTCCCCATTTGTCACTCACCCATCATGTGAGTTTTCAAAACTATTTGACCTCTCTGCACCTCAGTTTCCTCATCCATAAAAGGTTGGGTTCCTGCTGTATGTTTTGTAAGGTACCTCCTTTCTTGCTGTCAAATCCTAAGCTAGCTAATTTTTAAAACAAAATTAGTTTGGCTTAGCCAGCCTGACACAAAGAGTTTATTTTTTGGGCTCTCCGATTGGTGACTTTCTGAAGCTTCGTCTCTGAAGAAGGTGGTGGTGCTGGTGGCGGTGCTGGTGACCAGGGTGGCAATTGTACTTGTTCTGCCTTTGGTTTCCCTTGTTTTTATAAGCACTTGCATGAGCATCGCTTCAGGTTTTTTAAGAAAAATTTGAACAGGACAGGTTTGACGCTCGTAAATGTCTCTTGTAGATTAAAAGGTGTAAGGAGACTTCTGAACTTGGGGCATATTCAGATCTGCTTCGGCGTCAGAAGGCGACAATGATTGAGAATAGCAAACTTACGGGAAAAATAAGTGAGTTGGAGAAAATGGTGGCTGAACTAAAGAAACAAAAGTCCCGAGTAGAGGAGGAACTTCCAAGGGTCAAGGAGGCTGCGGAAAATGAATTGAGAAAGCAGCAGAGAAATGTAGAAGACATTGCTCTGCAGAAAATCCGGGCCGAGAGCGAAGCCAAGCAGTACCGCAGGGAGCTGGAGACCATCGTGAGGGAGAAGGAGGCTGCAGAGCGGGAGCTGGAGCGGGTGAGACAGCTCACGTCGGATGCCGAGGCCAAAAGAGCGGCAGTGGAAGAAAACCTCCTGAACTTCCAGAACCAGTTAGAGGAGAACACCTTTACAAGAAGAACCCTGGAAGATCATCTCAAAAGAAAAGATTCCAGTCTCAATGACTTGGAGCAACAAAAAAATAAGTTAATGGAAGAACTGAAGAGAAAGAGAGACAATGAGGAGGAACTCTTGAAGCTGATAAAGCAGATGGAAAAAGACCTAACATTTCAAAAACAGATAGCAGAGGAGCAGTTGAAAGAAAAGCAGAAGATCGAATCGGAAGCAAGAAGAAGAATAAGTGAAATTCAGTATTCGTGTAGAGAAAGTACATTGCCACAGGCCACATCATACAGAGTCGCAGGTCTTCAGAGAGAGCAGGACAAACAGAAAACAGAAGAACTCAAGCAGCAGGTCGATGAGCTAACAGTTGCCAATAGAAAGGCTGAAAAAGACATGAGAGAACTGAAGTATGAACTCAATGCCCTTCAGCTTGAAAAAACTTCATCTGAGGAGAAGTCTCGTTTGCTGAAAGAAAAACTGGATGAAACCAATAATATGCTAAAGTGCCTTAAGTTAGAGTTGGAAAGGAAGGATCAGGTAGAGGAAGGGTATTCCCAGCAGCTCAGAGAACTGGGTAGGCAGTTGGACCAAACCACAGACAAAGCTGAGGAAGTCATGCAAGAAGCTAATGACCTTCGGAAAATAAAGCACAATTATGAAGTGGAATTAGAATCTCTTCAACAGGAGAAAGGGAAACTGCAAAGAGAAGTAGACAGGATCACTAGGACCCATGCTATAGCTGAGAGGAATATTCAGCATTTAAATTCACAAGTTAATTCTTTCCAGGCTGAGAAGGAATCCTCTAATGAAAGAATGCGATTCTGCCAGAGAAAGTCGGATCATCTCAAAGAACAATTCGAGAAAAGCCATGCACAGCTACTTCAAAATATTAAAGCTGAAAAAGAAAATAATGAAAAAATCCAGAAGCTTAATGAAGAATTGAAGAAAAGTAATGAGTGTGCAGAAATGCTAAAACAAAAAGTAGATGAGCTTACGAGGCAGAATAATGAAACCAAGTTAATGATGCAGAGAATTCAAACAGAATCGGCAAATGTGGTTTTGGAAAAACAAGCTATCCAGCAAAGATGCGAAGCCCTGAAAATTCAGGCGGATGGTTTTAAAGATCAGCTACGCAACACCAACGAACACTTGCATAAACAGACAAAGACAGAACAGGATTTCCATAGAAAAATTAAATGCCTAGAGGAAGACCTGGCCAAAAGCCAAAATTTAGTCAGTGAGTTTAAGCAAAAGTGTGACCAGCAGAACATCATCATCCAGAACACTGAGAAGGAAGTCCGGAGTCTGAGTGCGGAGCTGAGCGCCTCCAAAGAGGAAAAGCGACTAGGGGAGCAGAAGGTTCAGCTACAGCAAGCTCAGGTGCAAGAGTTAAATACCAGGCTGAAAAAAGTGCAAGACGAGCTGCACTTAAAGACCATAGAGGAGCAGATGACCCACAGAAAGATGGTTCTGTTTCAGGAGGAATCGGACAAGTTCAAGCGCTCAGCGGAGGAGTTTCGGAAAAAGATGGAAAAGTTAATGGACTCCAAAGTTATCACTGAAAATGATATTTCAGGCATCAAGCTCGACTTTGTGTCTCTTCAGCGAGAGAACTGCAGAGCTCAGGAGAACGCTAAGCTCTGTGAGACAAATATCAGAGACCTTGAAAGACAGCTTCAGCAGTATCGCGAGCAAATGCAACAAGGGCAGAATGTGGAAGCAAATCATTACCAGAAATGTCGGAAACTTGAAGATGAGCTGGTAGCCCAGAAACGTGAAGTCGAACGACTGAAGCAAAAGATGGATCAACAGATAAAGGAACACGAACATCAATTAGTTTTGCTCCAGTGTGAAATCCAAAAAAGAAATCCAGCCAAAGACTGTCCCTTCAAGCCAGATTTTGAGATGACAGTAAATGAGTGCCAACACTCCGCAGACGTGCCCTCTAGGAACGCAGTGACCAGGTCACCTCTGCTGAGAGGGAATCAAGACCCACAGCAATCGGAAGAAAAATGGCCGCATCGAGGTGTTGAGCAACTACCAAAGGAAGTCCAGTTCTGGCCGTCAGGGGGTCCACTTGAGAAAGACAAAAGCCAGCAGTGTTACTCTGAGTATTTTTCTCAGACAAGCACCGAATTACAGATAACTTTTGATGAGACAAACCCTATTACAAAACTATCCGAAATCGAGAAGATAAGAGATCAAGCTCTGTACAGTTCCAGGCCACCGGTTAGGTATCCAGATGGCAAGTGTGAGATGGACCTGGCGAAGCTTTTGGCCCCCTTGGAGGTATACTCTGGATTCTGAGACCTTACCAGCTACCTCATACCAAGTTTCCTCTCTTGTTTCCTTTCTCTGCTAGACTAAAATTTTTTTTAACAATGTTGAATGAGATTGGTTCTTTGTAGTTCTGACAGAAAATTATGCTATAGTTTTCTAGTGATTGGCTTGAATCTTTACTGCAAATTCTCATTCTTTAGTTTTTAAATGGCTGAGGTCAAATACATACATGTCATGGTGATGTGGTTATATTTATGGTATTATATTCTGAAGAATTTTTTTTTTCAAACCTAAAAAAACCAAGCAGTTCACTTTAATTTCTAAAGTTTCTTTGGACAAATTTCATCTTAAGTCTTTTTAAAATGTACCTTTTTTTAAAAAAAAATTATTTTTAGTAATCTCTGTACCCAACATGGGGCTTGAATTTACAATCCCGAGATTAATTTACACATGCTCTACTGACTGAGCCACCCAAGCGTCCCTAAACGTACCGTTTTAGTACCTTAATTGTCACCTAAAGTAAACTTCAGACTCTCAAAATACTACTACTTGTCCCTGAACCCTCTTTGGTTTGAAAATTTTCCTCTCTTTACTTAGCTTTCATTATTGTAGGAATTACATTTGGATTAAGGATGGGTAAAGTGACTTAACATTCTTTAGATGACTTGTAACATCTCGTAAATTCCTGTTACAGATAGCTCAGAACAAGCAGTATGATATGCACACAGAAGTCACCACATTAAAACAAGAGAAGACCCCAGGCCCCAGTGCTGAGGAATGGATGCTTGGAGGGTGCCGAGCACCCACTGGACTCCAGAGAGATTTGCTTAAGAAAGGCTCAGAACCAGAGACCTTCCAGAACTTGGATGGCGATCACACATGTTCAGTTAGGGATGATGAATTTAAATTCCAGGGACTCCAGCGCACTGTGACCGGTAGGCAGTTGGTTGAAGCCAAGCTTCTGGACGCGAAAACAGTTGAGCAGCTGCGACTTGGTCTCAAGACTGTGGACGAAGTTCAGAAAACGCTTAGCAAGTTTTTGACAAAAGCCACCTCCATCGCGGGGCTTTACCTAGAATCCACAAAAGAAAAGATTTCATTTGCCTCAGCAGCCAAGAAAATCATAATAGACAAAATGATGGCTTTAGCCTTTTTAGAAGCTCAGGCTGCAACAGGTTTTATAATCGACCCCAATTCGGGTCAGACCTACTCTGTCGAAGATGCAGTCCTCAATGGAGTTATTGACCCCGAATTCAAAATTAGGCTCCTTGAGGCAGAGAAGGCAGCCCTGGGATATTCATATTCTTCTAAGACATTGTCAGTGTTCCAAGCTATGGAAAATAGAATGCTTGACAGACAAAGAGGAAAACACATGCTGGAGGCCCAGATTGCCAGCGGGGGAGTCATTGACCCTGTGAGGGGCATCCGCATTCCTCCAGAAGTTGCTGTGCAGCAAGGGTTGTTAAATAACGCCATCCTACAATTTTTGCACGAGCCGTCCAGCAACTCAAGAGTCTTTCCTAATCCCAACAACAAGCAAGCTCTCTATTACTCAGAATTACTGCGAATGTGTGTATTTGATGTAGATTGCCAGTGCTTTCTGTTTCCCTTTGGGGAGAGGAACATTTCCAATCTCAATGTAGGAAAAACCCATAGGATTTCTGTAGTAGATACTAAAACAGGAGCAGAACTGACTGCATATGAGGCTTTCCAGAGAAACCTAATTGAAAAAAGTACCTACCTAGAGCTTTCAGGGCGGCAGTATCAGTGGAAGGAAGCCACGTTTTTTGAATCCTACGGGCATCCTTCTCATATGCTGACTGATACTAAAACGGGTTTACAGTTCAATATTAATGAAGCTATAGAGCAGGGAACAGTTGACAAAGCCTGGGTCAGAAAGTATCAGGAAGGGCTCATCACACTTACAGAACTTGCCGATTCCTTGCTGAGCCGGCTGGTTCCCAAGAAGGATTTGCACAGTCCTATTGCGGGCTACTGGCTGACCACCAGTGGGGAAAGGATCTCTGTCCTGAAGGCCTCCCGTAGGAATTTGGTTGACCGGATCACTGCCCTCAGATGCCTTGAAGCCCAAGTCAGCACAGGGGGGATACTTGATCCTCTCACTGGCAAAAAGTACCGGGTGGCAGAAGCTTTGCATAGAGGCCTCGTGGACGAGGGGTTTGCCCAGCAGCTGCGACAGTGTGAGGTAGTGATCACAGGGATTGGCCATCCTGTCACTAACAAAGTGATGTCAGTGGTGGAGGCTGTCAATGCAAATATCATAAGTAAGGAGATGGGAATCAGATGTTTGGAATTTCAGTACTTGACAGGGGGGTTGATGGAGCCACAGGTTCATTCCCGGTTGTCAATAGAAGAGGCCCTCCAAGTGGGCATTATAGATGTTTTCATTGCTACGAAACTCAAAGATCAGAAGTCCTATGTCAGAAATATAATATGCCCTCAAACGAAAAGAAAGTTGACATACAAAGAAGCTTTAGAAAAAGCTGATTTTGATTTCCACACAGGTCTTAAACTCTTAGAGGTATCTGAACCTTTGATGACTGGAATTTCTAGCCTCTACTATTCCTCGTAAAAGGACATGTTTAAATAACTTTGCATGGGAGTGATGCTCTCCCCTTCATATGATCTGTGCAGAGCATGAAGATATCAGTTAAATACACAGCCTCGCAATTATGTCACCTACTCAGAGCACTGTTAATTTCTTGAGGCCTGGAAATAGCTGACTGTTCAGGAGAGAGAATAATTTTTAAATTGAAAGTAACAAACTATTTACTATTCTTCAAAATGGTTTCCTTTAGCTTTTAGGTTAGTGGTTTTGTTTGGTTTTGTCTTGATCTTGCCTACACTAAAATAAAGGTATTTTACCTAGAATATGGAGTAAGCTTGATGAACTCCAGCAAGTTCATAGCATCCTTTCTTCAGAATTCTTCATCACGAAATAGATCCAGCCAGAGTTAGGGCTCGCATTTTTAAAATGATCCATTACATTCGCTGAAAAGGTACGTCAGAAGGCACCATGGAATCAAAGAGAAGGATGTAAATTTGCCCCCCATCCCCATCCATGAGGCTACTGTGTTTCAGATCTCCTTGAAAAGTGAAAAGGTTTCTAGTTTTTCTGTACATTGTAACCTTCTTTACATAATAAATGTTTACCACAATCTCCCATTTCCACATAGAATTTATAATTAAAAGTAGGCGTGGGCCACCTGGCAGGGACCAACGGAGGGTGGGGGGAGCAGCGGCTCTTGGCGGGAGCCGCCATCCACCTGCCACCCCAGTTCCACTAACTGCCACGGGGGGCGGGGGGCAAAAGTGTATGCTCACCCGAGGGTTTCAGGGCTTCTTTCACAGGCAGAAACAAGCAGAGCCCAGGAGGGAATGTTGTGTGTTGGAAGAGGGGGAGAGGTTTTTCTTCATTCTGTGTCTTTTTCACGTGTATGTACACATTCACGGTTCTTTCCGATTTCCATTTTTGATACTTTTCTTTCTAGACCACTGGGATTGTAATGCTAATGCAAAGGCAGCAATTCAAAGATCTTCTAGTGCTTCATGAATAAAATTGAAGGTTTTTTTTTTTTTTTTGTCTATATTGATAGACCAGCTGGGAGGTTAGACTGATCATTCTAGAGTGTCACAGCTTTCTTTGCTACCATAAACATTTTGGAAGTACATCTGCCATGTGATGTGAAAAACATGGTTCAGTGAATGAATAAAATGCTAAGTAAACTGTGTGTGATTAAAACATATTTCTACATTCTTGTTTTCTGTGGAGAGGTGCATTTAATAGCTCAAGCATTTACTGGAATATATCTTTTTTTTTTTTTTTTTTTTTTTTTTTTTACCATTCACACCTGTCAGAAGTCACTGGAAGAAGAAAAGAAAGAGCATGTTGAAAAAGCCAAAGAATTACAGAAATGGGTATCAAATATCAGCAAGACATTGAGAGATGGTGAGAAGGGTGGAAAATCTACCTTCTCTAAGCAAAAGGTATTCACTGAGGTTCTAGTTAAATAATAACAATGAGTAGAATTTAGTGAATTGACATGGTCAACCTAAAAAAACTGTAGGCAATTATAATGAGGGTCAGAGAGGTTAGGTAACCTGCCCAAGGAATCACAGCCTGTAGCAGAAGGAAGTGTCTCTGATCCCAAAGCCTGAACTATATCTACTAGTCTTACCATTAATTGCTGCACCTAGTGGTGAGATCTGCTTCTTGATTAGAGTGAAGAGAGTGGCTAAGGCGCTGAGTCATTCTATTTTGTGCCCAGAGTAAACCCACGCACTCCTTATAGTAAAGCTATGTAGTCTCATTCTTACAAAGGTAAAGGAAAAGGTTCAAGAACAACAGAAATACAAACTAGGGTATTAACATCTTTGAGGATTTCATGTTCTTTCCCGGGTCTTTGTATTTAAAAAAAAGTGTTCTCTAGTCAATCACTGGAAATTCTAGATTCTTTCCTTTACCTAAATGAATTCTTTCATGCTGCGGGCTATCTTCTGTTCCCCAGCTGCTTGGCAGCAGTTGGATAGCGCAGCTGGTGAGATGTTAGTGCCCCGTGATGTCTGTTGGATGGTACCGTGTGAAGCTCTTTGGATGTTGTTGAGCTGAGGTCCAGTGTTGATGCTCGCCAGTGATAGCACTGGAATTGAGGCTATATTAAAAAAATAAGTTTCCACTAAGTTAAGCAGCATTTTTCCTCAAATGCTTTTCCTACACTTGCCCTCCTGCCCCTGCCCTGCCCTTCAGAAATTATGGGGGCCATCATTAGCTTCCTCTTCTCGCTCCGCATCAGTGTTCACTTGTCATCAGTTGAAACAGACATTGTTGACATAATTAAATAGAGGGATACTTCAATGTCTTGTCTAATTTGGGCTATGATATTAGGCCGATGTAACTTATCTGGGGCTCCCCATTGGAGAAGTGTACAGACCTGAGTGTATACTTGAATTAGCATTTAATTAAAATAAAGCCGTATTAGCTCATAGTCTTACATACTATATTTCCTATTAGTGTGGAAGAAATCGGAAGTTGGAAAGCAATTACATTTGGTGTTTTAAACTCCAAACCTTCAAAGTAACTTTATGCCAATATTTACTTTAAAATACCCTATCCCTCTTCCCCCAACCCCATCAGATGGGGAAAAAACTAAAATGGGGATAGAAACTTTAGCAAGGATTTCTTGGAAGAACAAGTTTCTTTTGAGAGACGTAGATTACAAACCTTGGTATTTTCTTATTCTGCAGTTTTATAAATTCCCCCAAACTTTACTAAATCTATTTTAGACCTAGGAGATATAAAAGTAGACAGAAAACTTTCTAAATGCAGATCATCGCCTTAATTATAAATCTCTAATAAATGCTTGATGGTCTTTCTGTTAAGTGAAATTTAAGGTACTTTGATAGAATAATGTGTGTGTTAAAAATCAATATGGCCTCATGATTACCTGTAACAGTGAAATATAGACATTAAGTTGACTCTGTTCTGAATAAAGTCCATTGGGGGAAAATATACCTTTTCATTTGCCTATCATTTTCTCTCATTTCTGCTCCTCTAAAAGGATGACAGTCAGTTTCTGAAATAGAGTACTCAGAAGTGATACGTTGAGAGGTTAGGAAAAAAATGTTACAACCTCTTGCTTTTCCTCAAACAGATCAATTTTATTCCCATGTCACAGATGAATTTTTCAAATTTTAGAAATTATTTAATCTTCGTCTGCAGATCTACAGATTCATGCTTTCACCATAATTTTTTCTTTTCTTTTTTTTTTTTTTTAAGATTTTATTTATTTATTTGACAGAGAGAGAGAGAGAGATCACAAGTAGGCAGAGAGGCAGGCAGAGAGGGGGGAAGCAGGTTCTCTGCTGAGCAGAGAGCCAGAGGGACTTGATCCCAGGACCCTGGGATCATGACATGAGCTGAAGGCAGAGGCTTTAACCCACTGAGCCACCCAGACGCCCCACACCGTAATTTTTTCAAAAGGAGTAGGGCATGCAGCAGCTTGTGGGAGGGCAGATACTCTTTTGGAGTAGTGTGCCCACGTTCATGGGTTTTTGAATGCTGCACCACACAAGGATGACACTGGGCCAGTGAAGAACCTCTAGAAACACGGGATAGTTAAGATAATCTTTATTCACTGTTGGGCTGTGACAAATGCAAGAACCATGTATTGCTGTATTATCATTTCCTAATGAAAATGGAGGCATTATGGTTAGAGAGAGGGAGACTTCCCTTAATCTTCGTTCTAGATAAAGTACTCTTCTTATCCAGGCTTGTACACTACACTGATAATAACTGATAGGTTATTAACTTGGGCCACCCAGAACGTAGACCCATCATTTGGATCTTAATTAAAACTTGACCAGTTTTTAATAATTACTATTTTCTAGTCTTTATGAGGGGAGAGTTTGAATATGTTTTCTTAACCTTGCAGATTTCCAGTGAAGAAATATCGACCAAGAAGGAGCAATTATCTGAGACACTTCAAACCATGCAGCTATTTTTGGCAAAACATGGAGACAAGTATGTTGGTTTTCATTAGCTCTTTTATTCAAAGTAGAGAAGTTGTTTTCATGTTAAGCAGAGCAAAAGCTGGTAAATTTGAACTGAGGTTTTACAAATCAAACTCAGAAATTTACTTAATATACAGCTATAAACTTAGCAATTCAGTTGTCACTTTTAGTCACTTACAGTCTTTACCCAAATCTTGAAATGTACCTATTATTCCCATATAGAAGTGATAAGAAAACAGTCTCAGAGAGGTTAAGAGTGGGAAGCTAGTGAGTGGTAAAGATTTGAAGCCAAGTGTTAATTCTAAATGGTACTTTCTATGACTCTCTATGAGTTTACTTTCTGGAAAATCTGTATGAATATGTTCATTTTCTTTGCTGAGACTTGTGATAACATGGTTTCTCATATTTTGGTCTTACTTTTTCCAACAAGGTACTTCCTGTATTTCCTCTAGTGCCTCAGGCGGGAAGAAATATACCCTTTTCTTAAATCCTTTTTGGGGCTGTCCCCAAGATTATGCCACAGTGACTTTGTATTGTACCTTAGAGAATCAGGTTAATGTCCTTGTTAATTCCATCTTTATTCATGCTTCAGTTTGAACACGTTTCATCTTGAATCATGGTATCATTCTGTCCCGCTTCCATGTTGGAACAAACAATAGAATATTTCCCTCTGTTGGATGACAGCACTGTGACTTTAGAAATGTGTGTATATGCTAGAGAATTGCTGATGTATTAGTTTACGTCTTTCTCTCCAGTCTCTTTCTCAGGCAAGAGAAGGATTTCTGGATGTGTAAGGGCCATCCTTAAATTTCATACACATTCCAAGACTTCAGCAATCTGTAAATGAAGTTTTGTTTTATTTTATGTTCATGTGCTTATTTAGAAAAGGATTTTACTTTACAAAATCACTGAGCCTAATGTGTCATCTGTATCACTTGAAGACTTGCATTCCTCTTTTCATGCTTTCTGGTTACTTTAGAATGACAGATGAAGAAAGAAATGAATTGGAAAAACAAGTGAAATCTCTTCAAGAAAGTTATAATTCTTTCTTCAGTGAATCTCTCAAACAACTACAAGAATCACAAACCTTAGGAGAAATAAAGGTAGAGGAGAAGGTAATATAATTTATTTAAAACATGAAACTGTTTCAAGAGTCTTAGTTTTATTGCATGGTTGTAGAAATATATGTCAATGATAAATGACCTTGGATTCGTGTACATGGAAAAAACATGGATGGAGTTTAACTAAGTATTTAGAAATTTCAGTGTTGTTTATTAAATGCAGTCTTACACTTGCTGTCATCAGTTTCTGTGACATCTTAATCTCTGCCTTGCATGGTTAAAGAAAAGAATCATTCATTTTTCTAACTCTTCTCTTTAAAAGCCATTCTTCTACTGCTATATTAGGTATTTTACTATATAATTATGATGTTGTAAAATAGCCTCGATTCATCTCTAAAGATAATAGAGTGTTATGAACTAGTTTCATTTTCAGAGATAACCGTGAGATTTATTGAAGGAATACTGGGCCATGTGTTGTAGTGAGGATGCCCTAGCATCTTCTTAAAATATAACAGGAATCACTTAAAATTTGGCCTGTCTTTAAACTTTTGAAACTTGATAATACATATTCACAACATTCAACATAATATTCGGTATTGAAAAAGTTATCTTTGTATTCAATTCCCTTACTCCCTGGAATACTTTACACAGTATTTGTCACATTTTGGGGGTATGTAACAATTTTTCTGGTTCATTAGTTTTTTACTGTCTGCGAAGAAGTCTGTATGCTGTAAACATCAATAGCATGGGGTTTGATACTCTCTTTCATGTCAGTCAACTAATCTCACCCAATTGCAGAGAGCATGATTTGCCTTCTTAGGTATGTGTTCTGTTTTCTCACTATCATCATTTACTCTGTTGTGTCCGCACTAACCTTGTTAATGTACACAATATTAAGTTTTCAATTCACAGATGCATGTTGTTTTCAAAGCTTTTATCACATCCTGTGCTGTTGAATAGATCACTGACATAGATCACTTGTGCATTTGAGCTGCCTAACATTCACAGCATTGCTGCGCCTTGGTAAGTAGAGGATTTTTATGTTGAAGTGTATTTATTTCTTAAAAAAAGGCAAACTAAGTTTCATGAAATTCTGCCCACCCTTGGGTCACCGACTGACCCGAGAATTTTCTATTCTCTTTTCAGCTGGGTAAAGTGATTGCAGGCACCATTGATCAGACAACTGGAGAAGTTCTTTCCGTCTTTCAGGCCGTTTTAAGAGGCCTTCTTGACTATGACACAGGAATCAGGTTGCTTGAGACACAGCTAATGATTTCCGGTCTCATTTCACCAGAATTAAGAAAATGTTTTGACCTCCAGGGTGCCAAAAATCATGGCCTTATTGATGAACAAGTTTTGTGCCAACTCAAAGAACTAAATCAAGCGAAGGAGATCATTTCTACTGTGTCATCTTCCACAATTCCAGTGCTGGAAGCTTTGGCCCAAGGCATGATATTAGAATCCGTGGCCATCAGAGTTCTGGAGATACAGCTTTCCACAGGCTTTCTAGTCATTCCAGCCACAAGAGAACAGTTGACCCTGCAGAAGGCTTTCCAACAGAACTTGGTTTCCTCAGCACTATTTTCTAAAGTCCTGGAAAGGCAAAACACGTGTAAAGATCTTATTAACCCCTGCACCGCTGAGAAGGTGTCTTTAGCAGATATTATACAAAGAAGTATTTTACAGGAAAACACTGGCATGCGGCTTCTACCTGTGAGACCACAAGAAGGAGGCAGAATAACATTAAAATGTGGAAGAAACATAAGCATTTTAAGGGCGGCTCATGAAGGTCTCATAGACCGTGAAACCATGTTTAGGTTATTAGGTGCACAGCTTCTTTCCGGGGGTCTCATCAATTGCAACTCCGGTCAAAGAATGACCGTTGAAGAAGCTGTAGCAGAAGGGGTGATTGGCAGAGACACAGCTAACAGTATTCTCACATACCAGGTTCAAACAGGTGGGATCATCCACTCAAACCCTCCTAGACGTTTAACGGTGGATGAAGCAGTCCAGTGTGATCTGATTACTTCGAGCAGTGCTCTTTTGGTCCTAGAGTCTCAGCGAGGCTATGTTGGACTCATTTGGCCTCACTCCGGTGAAATATTTCCTACATCGTCTTCCTTGCAGCAAGAATTGATTACAAATGAACTGGCCTACAAGATCCTGAATGGCAGGCAGAAAATAGCTGCTCTGTATATTCCAGAAACTTCTCAAGTCATTGGTGTGGATGTTGCTAAGCAGCTGGGAATTATAGATAATAACACAGCATCGATTCTGAAAAGTATAATGCTGCCTGACAAAATGCCAGATTTGGGAGATTTAGAAGCTTGTAAAAATGCCAGGAGATGGCTCTCTTTCTGTAAATTCCAACCATCCACAGTCCATGACTACAGGCAAGAAGAGGACGTTTTTGATGGAGAAGAGCCGGTGGCAACTCAAAGCTCAGAACAAACTAAAAAATTATTCCTGTCTTATTTGATGATAAATAGCTATATGGATGCAAACACAGGTCAGAGGCTCTTGCTGTATGATGGAGACTTGAATGAGGCTGTCGGGATGCTCCTGGAAGGCTGCAGTGCAGAATTTGAGGGCACACCCATCAAAGAATGTCTTGATACCTCAAGACTCCCTAGTGTTTTTCTGAATAATGCTCCAAGTGAAGAAAAGGATGACAGTATAGCCTCACCAAGTAGTTTTGATACATGCCATTGCAGAGAACCTAAGCATAAAGAAATCCCTGAAGACAGAAAGCATGCCATAGATGAAGAGTTTAATGAGATGGGAAATAACATTACCAGTAGTGAATTCTGTCAGTCAGAAAACCTGGCAAGTAGACTAGCAACTGATCATAAGGTCAAGAATTCATCTAGTGTGTGTGTTTCCAATTCTGCATCCTATTCAACACAGCCTGGACTCATAGCAGGTGGCATGCTTACACAAGACTCTGAAAACATACTTAAAAACTGTGAAAATCAAGGTCAAGTTGGAACAAGTGAACATGTAGGTGAATGTAGTCATTCTAAAAATATTCAAAACTTTGCAAGTGATTCGATAACAGATCCTTTTATGAAATCAAAAACTAGTAGGATCTGTGACTTGAATGAAAAAGAGAATGAAGATAATATAAGCAGGGATTTGACAATCTTTGACTATTCTCCCAGGCTGAGTGCCTTGCTAAGTCACGATAAATTGAGGAATGACCAGAAAAGCCTTAGTGACGTACATACCCCAGAGAGCAGTGGCAATAAACGTGAAGACTCCACATTGGCCCTCAGCGACCAAACCATGCTGTCAGGTCAAAGAATGGGAAAGACATTTCAAGAGCAGTTTCTGGGAATTGCAGTGATCAATATCAGTTTACAGGGAGAACACTCTCAACAGAAACCTGTAAATATAGGTGACAGTTCTCCTCAGGTCCAGTCTCGCAATGATAAATATGTTTCAGAAACTTACGGCGAAGAAGAAAAACCGCATGCTGCCTCTCCGCAGAAACCTGAAGACAAGCAGACTAGGTCCAGAATGGAGGAGGACGCCTGTGCCATGACCCCGCAGGGCGCATCTCCTGTCTATGGCCCACCGCTGCTTGAAGGAACCGTGAGTGCTGGTGACTATGAAACGTCACTCCTGGATGATCAGCCGAGTGTGACAGAAACAGACACCGACAGTGAAGATGATTTTTATGATACCCCCTTGTTTGAAGATGACGACCACGATTCTCTGCTTCTGGAAGGGGACGATCGTGACTGTCTACAGCCTGAGGACTATGCCACACTGCAAGAGGACACCGATGGGGCTGCTCCCTCTGGGGATGGGTTTTATGATGTTTCAAGAGAGAATGGAAGTTCCATGGCGGCCCAGAGGGCACTGATTGACAGCCTAAGTGTGAGGGGAAGCCCAGAGTCTCCCCAGGGTGTTCTCATTGCTACTGAGAATGCTGGGTTCGATCCTGGTGAAAGAATCCATTCAGGTTCACTTGGCTCACACGAGGGCAATGGACTGTTGCTGGAAACCATATCAGAAAGGGAAAGCTCGAACAGCCTTGAAGATGATGAGTCTGACTCATCGACTGATTATGAAATCAGAGAAAGAAAAGAGAGCTTCAGTGCTTTGTTAAAATTTGATGACACTGGGTGTTGGAGAGGGAGAACAGAAGAACATATAACTGGACAAGAATTCACATCTAAGACTGAGCTTTTAGGTTCTATGCAAAGGGAAGAAGAAAGTTACAGGGTTTATGTATGTGACAGTAATGATCAGGATGACGACGATGATGGCGATGATGATGGTGATGATGAAGAAGGAGTAGAAGGTGACAGTGAGGAGCCCTGGTGCCAGGATGAGGCTGCGGATACGGACAGCCAGTTGCACGCCCCTGCAGTAGGTGAAAAGGAAAACACTCAGGACAGTCAGAGTGTTAATGAAAGAATTCTCCTGGATAGAGTGTACAATTCTAGTTCTTTAGAAAACCAGCAAGGTGTAAATGCTTTACACCTAGAATCAACTAGTAAAAGTAGCTTGATAACGGGAAAAAGCAGCCATCAAGAATATACAACTGAGGTTGCTGGAAGATCCCCAGAAAATCTGTTGAATCATGAGCTGGCTCTTAAGGATATATTGCTGCCGATCACTAAAGACGCTAAATCAGAAGACAGCTTCGGCTCTGTAGATATTTTACATAATACTAGTATCTGTTCAACTTCCGAAGTAGATAATGATGTAATGAACGTGAAGGTTAAGTTGATCCAAGGGCCAGAATCTACTGACTCTGTGAGAGGTGGAGATCCATATTCTGAGAATGTGACACTTCAAGTCTGCTCATCTTCTGATAAAATCATTTGTTCTGAGCCTGATTTAATAGGAAAGCCTGCTGAGGAAAGCCATTTGTCATCCATAGCCTCTGTAACTGCCAGCGAACATCAAGAAAATGAAAGAAGTCTAATTGCAAAGAAAGGTGACCAAAGCAGTTTACTAATTGGAGATGAAACATCGGTTCATAAAGTGTGCTTGGGTAAAGGAGAGGTGCGAGGAGAAGGTCTAGAAGATAATAGGTATCTCAGACTTTTGTCTAGTGAAAGTACGAGGGAGGGTCTTGATTTAGGTAATGATCAGTGTCCATTTCCACAAATCACAGACAGTGAAGAACATAATCAGAAAGGAGGCCTGAAAAAAGTAACTGTAACTCTTAAAAATGAACCAGAGAACCTACAGACAGTGGTATGCGAAAGTCCTGTTCAGTTTGAGAATCTTGAAGAAATATTTGACTCCTCAGTTTCCAAAGTGATCAGTGCTGACATGACTTCAGACCTTCCGTTGTCCGAAGAGGATACAAGTACTGAGAGAGATTCACTCACTGATGGGCCTGAGAAAGACTCTGACCTGTTCACTTATTTAAAACATTGTGCAAAAGATGGAAAAGCGAAAGATGTATCGAAACCCAATGAAGGTATCCCAAGCTGTGTTCTGATAGCTTCCCCTGCCGTGAAATGGCATGTACAGTTGGGAGTAAGTGATGCGAAAGAGAAGACAGCTCTTACCCAGGAAGCCTCCCCTCTAAATGAGATGGCCCAACAGAGTGGTCCTTGTACGAAGGAAAGTGCCTCAGAAGGGGGAACAGGAATTGCTCAGTTCACACCAGAAAGGAAGGAAAGCACACTGTCAGTCTTACCTCTTAAAAATGTGGAAGACCGGGGGGAAAATAACGATTTTGTGCCACCAGAACGCTGCACAAACAGCCTAAGAAATGGTAACTCCAGTAGCCCTTTAAGCACAGCCTGCTCATTCTCAGAAATTAACAATACGATGGAAATAATTGAGCAAAAAGAACGGCAAAAAGAACAAGCCTTGTCTATAGGACTCCAAGAAAAGGAGGTTCAGATTCCTGAGTTATCTCAGGTATTTGTTGAGGACGTAAAGGATATCTTAAAAAGTATACTGGAAGAAGGTCCTATGAATCCTCAAGAGGTTGGAGAGTCTTCAGTCTGTGCAGACACCAAAACTTTAATTCAAAACTTAATTAAAAGAGTTAGCACATCACAGTTGGCAAATGAAGCCTCTGGTGTGCCCAGTGACCTTAAAGTCGGTGACTATCCTGGAGTTTCCCCCATGAGTAACTCACCAGAACTGAAAGCACAGAGTACAGATGATCCGCTCTATATTGCAAACCTTAAGTCTGAGCTTCTCCTTGATATACTGAAGCAAAATCAGTATAGCCAGAAAATTACCGGAGCATTTGAATTGATAAAAGAATTAACCCAAGTGGAGTATGAGCTAGAAAAAAGAGGCATTACCTCTAAAGTAGCTCCATTGCAACTTGAAAATATTTTCTACAAGCTGCTTGCTGACACATACTCAGAGAAAGTAGAACAGGTCAGAGACTCGAATCAAAAATCACCCACTACATCTGAGACAGTGGATGAAAAGTCACACATTCTTGACAATCTTAAAAGCAAAGAAGGAAACCACTGTTCCCTTAGTTTACAAAATATAAAAGCTACTGGACTAGAAAGTTCGACTGTGTGTACATCAGCATTGCCAAGCGATGGCAAGCTGGGGGAGCTATGCAGTGATACCCCAGACCATTTGGAAAGTATTTCAGGGTCAAAAGGAATGACGTCTGGAGATAGCTCAATGGAACAAGTAAGTTGATTTTACATTTTATATGGCAGTAGCTGCATGAAACATACGGGAATAATCCCATATATTTTATTTGCTTTATAAAATTACATAAAGGCTATTGAACTAAAATGTCCAAATTCGTGTTTAGTTTTCCACTGAGGTACAGCAGTGTTTACAGCACACATCAAAAATGCATGAGTATTTGGCTTTACTTCAAGATATGAAACCCCCTTTAGACAACCAGGAGTGTCTGGATAATAACCTGGAAGCTTTGAGGAACCAACTTAAACAGTTAGAGGTAAGAACTGCCTGTTATGAATGGTTGTCAGCTGGTGTTAATTTGGAAAAACAAGCATTGGGCTTTACTATTACATTAGAATGGACTGTGATTGGTGTTTTCACTGAATAGTTCTGGGATATATATTTTTTGCAGAGATTTGAATTGGGATTGGCTCCGATTGCTGTTCTTTTAAGAAAAGACATGAGGTTGGCAGAAGAGTTTTTAGAGTCTCTTCCCAGTAACTTCCCCAGAGGACAGCTTGAGGAATTGAGGACAAGCCACCAAAATTTGCAGACCGCTTTCTCTTCTCTCAGCAGTGTGTCTTCGGAAAGAATGAAACATGTCATGCTCGCGATTGACTCTGAAATGGTAGGCATCGAAATGTTTCACGCCAAGTTAGAAATTTGGGTTTTGAAAAAAATTCGATTATTTAAAAATTTAGTCGTGAGATGAAGTCTTTTGTTTTCAGACTGTTAGGCCCTTGAAACAGAACCATTTTTTTTGTAGGAATTTGAAAATTGGAGATTGACAGAAATGAACACATGATTTTATTTTCTAGTCTAAACTAGCAGTTTCCCATGAAGAATTTCTGCAGAAACTGGAGTCTTTCTCACATTGGATATCCGAGAAGAACAAGTCTGTGAAGGATATTGAGATTATGAATGTCCAAGATACTAAACATGTGAAGAGAATGTTGGAGTTTCTCAAGGCAAGTATCAAAATAAAAGAGATAAAGTACATTTAAAAACCTCCAGGTTTACTATAACGACTGTTTACATAAATAATCATGACTGCTAAATCTAAAAGGATTATTTCCTTCCTTGTCTCTAAGAGATGTTTGTTCATAATTGACACAACCGTAAAATAATCACAACTTTATGGTTATCATTCTGATGCTTTCCCAAATGCCTATCAATCTCTTACTACCGCTGACGTCTTGAGATCTATATTCATTTATGTATTAGTCACATAAATATGTAATTGTTAAATTATTCTTAAAAATACATCATAGTTCTTAATTTGAATAGCATGGCCTCATGAATGATGTTTAGGCTCCTGGCCTATGAGTCAGAAAACTAAAATTCTAGTTCATTGAATTTATATTTCAGATTCCCCATTGGCTCATTTATATGCGATCACAATTACATGAATATTGTAACTATTAACAAGTAATATTTTAATGTTTATTTTCCCCTTTAACATGCCAAATGTATGTAAGTTTGGGTTTATATCTTTTGTTAGAGTTACATTTTAAATGTGATATGGAGGCAAGATTAAAACATTCTTAGAGGAAGGGCACCTGGGTGGCTCAGTCAGTTAAGTGTCTGACTCTTGATTTCGGCTCAGGTCATGATCTCAGGGTCATGAGATCGAGCTCCACTTTGGGCTCTGTGCTCAGCGGGGAGTCTGCTTGCGATTCTCTCCTTCTCCTTCTGTACCTCCTCCTGCACTCTCTCTCTCAAGAATAAATTAGAGAAATTAAAAAAAAAATTCTTAGAGGAATTGTCTTCCCATATAATATTAATTACCATAGTATTTAAATAATTTCATCATTACTATCCATTACCAGGTGCTAAATAGATTTTAGACTAACTGAATCATGGAAACATGTTAGTAAAACCTTGAGTCCCTGATAGAAGAAACATATTTTTAAAATATTGTTATGTAAACTTTATATTATGGCCTACCTCCCATTTTATAACTTGCACTGTTTTGTTCACAGAACGTGTTAAAAGACCTCGGACACACCAAAGTGCAGCTGGAGGCCACTGGCCTTGATGTGCAGTTCTTCATTTCTGAGTGTGCACAGGACCTATCTCCCAGCCAAAGCAAACAACTCCTGAGGCTCCTAAATACCACTCAGAAGTGCTTTCTTGATGTACAGGAATCAGTAACTGCTCGGGTAGAACACTTAGAGACTCAGTTACAGCTAGAACAAGATCTTGATGATCAGAAGGTTTGCCTTTCTTTGTGGAGTTGGAATTCTTTGTTTTTAGTTCTTTTGCGTGAAACCTGTTACGTGGATGCCCCGGAATGCGGAAAGGCAGTTAGTCGACAGGGTATAATGGAGAGATGCTAGAATATATAACAATATTGTTTTCCATAAGAATGCTGTAGTTTATTTTAATTTTTATGACTCCTTGAAATCACTGTTATCAAGTGGGAGTTGATTTTTTTTCTGGGAGTAGGAAATACGGATGCACTCAAAAATTTCCATAAATTGATGAATATATGGACAAAGAAGGGTAAGGTATCTTTTCCCTCTGGGAGGTAGGAGGGCAGAGCAGTGTGGAGCATGGGCTGTGGAGTCAGACTGGCTGAGTTCACATCCCAGCCTCACTCAATCATGTGTGACCCAGGGCACCTCGCTCAACCACGGTTTCTCTGTGGTAAATTGGAAATAGTAACTGTGCCTCCCTGGTAGAATTGTGAGCATTGATAAAAGAATGACTATAAAACACTTAGTACTTCACTTGCCTGGCATGTGTTAGGCTCCTAGGAAACATAACAAATGGTTATAAGATGCATAACTAGTATATAAATAATAGGAAAAAGAAAGGTGCAAGTATTAGTATCGATTTGCCAAATTAATCTCTTAATAGAGTGAATTGTATTAGAGTGCTACATCTAATAACAGTAATGAACAAAGGGGTGGCAATGGAATTAGGCATAGTGATTAAGTAAAAACATTGCATGCAGTGCTCCTTTTATTATTTCTTGAAGCACCTAGGCGTTGTCTCTCGCATGATAACCTATATACACATATCAGATATGTTAACAGACAAACCACAACTAACTTCTGTTTTGATATCCTTTTGCAGAATTAATTGTGTGTGTCGCAGGTTTCGAGAGCTTAAGAACATGGAATGTTCCTTCCTGTGGGTCGGAAGCTCCATCTCTTACCCATATGCATGACCAGTATTCTACTGAGCAGTTTCATCCAGACAGGAGCTCCTTCTTTGTATACGGGACATGCTCTTACTTTCTGTGTCACCTTGCTCCATATGTACCCCACTGCTATCATGTTTACAGCATACACAGAAAAGCTTGCAAGATATGTTCTAATTTTGCAGTTAGAACTCGTAAAATGTGCAGAACTTGCAAAATGTGTTCTCATAAGGAGGAATCACAAAAGTGAGTTTATGACCACACATCTAAGGTATTTTGATTTTGCCCTGTTTAGATCGTGGTGGAGCGTCAGCAGGAGTACAAAGAGAAACTCCAAGGAATATGTGATCTCCTCACCCAGACTGAAAACCGCCTCATCGGTCACCAGGAAGCCTTCGTGATTGGAGACGGCACAGTTGAATTGAAGAAGTATCAGTCCAAGCAGGAGGTAAAATTTGGCTTTGCGTCAGCAGGGTCTCTGTTGATACTAAGTTTTATTACTATTATTAGCAAATCATTTCAGCTTTTCTGAGCCAAGGTGAGGTTTCAACTTCATGCTAAGAGTTACATTTCCAACTTTGAGGAAGCCAGTAATTTTCTTGACCGACGTCAGTGAGATATCGAGGGAAGGCAACATAAAGGAGTTTGCTAATGGAAATACCTTGTGTGAGGAGTTAAAACTTGTATCCACTTAAGGCAAGCTCACTCACTTGTACAATAGCCATTTGTTTGGGTTCTTTCTCTTTCTTAACTTCCTATTCCTTTCCTCTTTCTCTACAATTGGTCCCTCTTCATCAAACAAACAAGCAATAAAGACGGGTAAAGATAGCCTGATTTTGGTGTCAGGAGATAGAACATTCTCATGGTAACTAGATAGCTCTTGGTTCAAATCCCAGACGCTCCACATTGTTAGCTTTATAAAGAACCCCTTCAAGCCTCAATTTCTTCGTTGGTCATACCTTACTGATTGTAGGAGTTAAGGAAATGCTGTGTGTTAATTAGGTGACTAGCACAGTAAATGGCACATAGTAGTGGCTCAATAAGTAGTATCTCTTTCCATTGAAATACTTAGAATAATTTGATAAGGCTTAAATTAAAAATACGGGAAAATAATGTGAAAGTTCAAACAGTATAATTTGGAGAATGAAAACACAAAGGAGGAAAAGAAGAGAAAAATTCCATAGAGAAATCTAGACAGAAGTAAGCTGTAACTGCTGAGGAGAGATCTTAATCTTGAACTTCCTAGCAACTGGGGCAAAGAAGCAAACATTGCATATTAGAGAGCCTTGGGGTTTAGGAGAAGTTATCTTAGTTCACTGGGAGAATTACTTTGTTTTTATCCCAAGTAATAGACGTATATTAAAAAATAAATGTTTAGAAACTGAATAAATATTATCGTGTCTTTAAAAGTTGTTATAAACGTGCTCACATAGTTTGATAATATCTGGTGTGTGCAAATTTGTATAGATTATATTATTGAATTCATTATTTTCTTTTTTTTTTTGAGATTTATTTATTTATTTTAGAGAGAGAGAGTGCAGGAGGAGGGGAAGAGGGAGACAGAGAGAAATCCTCATGCAGACTCCCCACTGAGTGTGGAGCCCAGTGCGGGGCTTGATCCTGGGACCCTGAGATCGTGACCCAAGCTGAAACCAAGAGTCAGCTGCTTAACCAACTGAGCCACTCACATGCTCCTTAAATTCATTATTTTCGGTGTTTTGCAAGCCATATCGTTTTGTGAAACATGAAAATCTCACACTTTCTTTAATGCTGTTTGAGATTTCACATTAAATTAAATATTGTGATTTAAGTAAACCAACTCAAATTGACTATGCTTTTTCAACCTATAAATAAGCGTTTAAAAAAAAAAAATAAGCGTTTGATTCTCCTCTGCTCACTCCCTCTTTTAGACTTACAACTCTCGAAGAATTAAATAGGTAATAATTTAATAAGAGTTTTTTCTTCTTTTGTGTTATAAGGAATTACAGAAAGATATGCAAGGAAGTGCACAGGCTTTGGCAGAAATAGTGAAAAATACAGAGAACTTCTTAAAGGAGAATGGCGAAAAGCTGTCACGAGAAGATAAAGCTTTGATTGAGCAAAAACTTAATGAAGCCAAATTAAAGTGTGAACAGCTTAATCTAAAGGCAGAACAGTCCAAAAAGGAGCTGGATAAAGTTGTGACAACAGCAATCAAAGAGGAAACTGAAAAGGTCCTGATTCCAATATGTGGTACACTGTTGCTTTGTTGAAGATACTGATGTAACAGCTACTTGAATTTTTAAGTGGTATCAGGTGCCAGTAAGCAATGATTAGTACTAGACTAACATGGTGGGTTTCCGGTTATATAACTGGCCAAATATTACAGAAAGTTTGAAAAATTGGCTGTAACTTTTAGAAAAAATTTAAGTGGGATTGTCAGACTCTCTACTGGGGAAATGCATGAGGACTCATCAATTATAGTTAAAATTTCGGAATGTGTTTTTAAGGACAATGGGAACTTCCCAGTAACTGCCTGTGGCTCTAAGGTTTAATTTCACTGTGTTCAGTTTTCAGCGTGTGTCCATTTTTAGTATCCCCACTCTAATTTTAAATGATCTTAAATATTTTCTTTTGGAATGTCTTAAAACTAGTGCCTCAGCCAGCGTGTAGAATACCTCCTGTGGACTTTCTCTCTCCAGGTCGCGGCTGCGAAGCAGCTGGAAGAGAGCAAAACCAAAATAGAAAACCTTCTGGACTGGCTGTCCAATGTGGACAAAGACTCCGACAGGGCAGAGGTAAAACAGAGACAGGTAATCGAGCAGAACGGGACCCATTTTCAAGAAGGCGATGGCACGTCGGTGATGGGAGAGGAGGATGAAGTTAATGGTAACCTGTTGGAAACTGATGTTGATGGACAAGTTGGAACCACTGAGGAGAATCTGAATCAGCAGTACCAGAAAGTTAAGGTTTGTTGTTTTAAACAGAGTGATACTGTAAAATTCTCTCAGGTGTGAAGATGGGGCACTCTTGAAACCTTAATGACCACTGAGAGTAAAGTCTCACCTTCTAGGTGCATGATTGTGTCAGATAAAAGTTACTGTGAGAACTCTAAGTCAGAAACAATGAGAACTAAATCGTTACATGTGGCATTCTTCTAATTGAAGCAAATTTGTGAGGAATAGAAATAATGATAGCTGATATTAATTAGTAGCAAATAGATAGCAGTTATGGTGGAGCCTGCAGGCTCTCTTCTCAGCTCTTCCCATCTGAACACCCTGAGTCCCCCCGGCCCCCCGCTCCCTCTGGGGCATCTGGAACGTACAGAAGTGAAGTCGCTTGCCCAGGTGTACACATCTAGTGCAGGAGCAGAGGCAACTTTTGAAAACCTTTTTCAGAGTGTCACATAACTGATCATTTTTTTGAGCATGTGGCTCTCATCGTCAAGTGACTGGACTGGAGGCCCCTTTGCAGTTTTGTGAGTTTTCCTCCATGTCTTTCTCTTTGGGGTCTTTGGAATAGAAGGTTTTTATATTCTAGGAAATATAAATTAAACCAGAAGAGTGGAAGTATTTATTGTATTCGTAGTTTCCAGGGGGTTATTCCAGAACCTTATTGTAATTATCTCTTAAAATGAAAAATTTAATGGATTCCTTTAGGAATGAGTCAGTTACAAAGAAGTCAAGAAAGGTTAGTAACTTGATCCAAGGAGTGAAAATAGCAGTAAACAAGGAAAGTCCTTGTTTTTAGCCACTGCATGATGTTTGCCTTCTGATCTTTCTGCTTCTAAGAATATGGGTCTCTGAAAGTGCTTTAGAAATTCCTAATGTCCTGGCAGAGTGCAGAGATAGCCCAAGGGCCTGGCTGGGGCTTCTGTTTCTAGCACTTTCTAGTTGTGCCACATGTCCTAGGCCACATGGTTTCTTCCTTCAGCCCAGATTTCCTCATTTGTAAAAGGAAGGGGAAGACCAGATAGTTTATAAGGTGTTACATATGCCTGTCTAACCTACTATGTGCAGAGGACCCCCTGGAGGGCAGTCCCTGGTTATAGCTCAAATGTCAAAGACCGTCTGTGGGAGAAAAGTTCTTTGGACAAAAATATTTATCATGTGTCCATGATGTGGCAGGCATTGTTACAGACAGAATACAAATATTAATGAGTCTGTTGTCAGCTGACTAGTGGGGATCAGACTTGTAAGTGAATAGTTTTCCTACAACAGTGCTTTTCAGTCCTGTTTATTTCATAGCGTATTCTTATTAGCCCTTGTTGCCGACAGTGTTCTAGGTGCTTGGGATGCCCCAGTGAGCAAAATAAATTCCCTACCATGGTGCTTGCCTAAGAGGATAGTGAGGATGATAGTTATTTATTAATAACTAAATTTTATGCAATATGGGATGGTAGAAAGTGGTGATCTTTTGCTAAAAGAAACGAGTTGGGTATGGGTGGGTGAGCATGGGGTTGGGAACCGCTTATGAGCATTTAATAGGATCATCTGAGCAGGTCTCCCTGAGAGGATGAGATTTGTGTGCGGACTTAGAGGGGACGTGTGGGAGAGATACCTGAGGGAAGAGCTGTTGCCAGACGAGAAGACCTGGGGAAAAAAGCCCCTAATGTGCCTCATGAGGTAGGGCTGGAGATAGTGGTTTGAGAGACTGCAGTTCCTGGAGTGGGGCTGGGGGTGGACCAAATAGTCAAGGAGCTCTGAGGTAATATTATCGGGTCATTTGGCTCCCTGTAAACCATTATGAGAAGTTTGGGAAATTACCCAAAAGGATTCTTATCTTTTTGGCCATATTTGGATGGCTGTTGGGGTGAATGGAAGAGGCTGCTGTGGCTGGAGAGAAAGGAACCAGCTACCTGACGCCCACCCGGCTGCCCTGAAGGCTGAGGACGCAGTAGCTCTGCACACCGGTTCTCTGCCTTCGGAGTGGATTTTCCTCCCTGGCACGTGCCAGGCTTGCCGGGAAGTGGTTTACACACGTGATCTCACGTGCTCCTGTCAGCAAACCTAGGATGTGTAGGGCTCATTGTCTCCCCTTTCCCCATGTTGGAAGCTGAGGCCCAGAGAAGCCCAGGAGCTCCAGTATTCCCTTTGATTATGTATGTTCCTCTAACTCTCTCTGGGCTTCTCCGAATGCATATTGTTCTTGCTTAATTGTTGTCCTAGTGTTTCTATAGCCTTAAAGTCAACAAATTCTCTTTTTCCTTCTTAAGTGTCTTCTCAGGATCATTTCTTAATAAAAATACTGTAATTCTTTGCTCAGTAACTAACTAAAGACATGAGCAGTCCCTTTGGGGTGGTTGTCAGGAAGCAGTTTCTAGAATGAGATCAGACTATAGGTGCTTGTTTTAGAATTGGAAGAGAAATTCATCACATTTTTTCCAAACTTCTCAAAATCAGTACTTGTCCTCTGTGACTATCTAAGTGCTGTTCTAGAGAAGATTAGAAAATCTCCATAAAAATGAGATTAGAATGGTCAAAGCCTGCTATTCTGAAATGCTGCGCCAACGTGAGGGAAATACTACACACCTTGTCGAGGTTAATGAGAAGCCAGTCGCCGGCCCGTGGATCATTTAAGTCTGTCCATCCTGAGGTGACCGGGCGGGGGGACCCCAGCAGCCTTCATGTAACCCCGTCATGGCTCTGACCTCACGGCTGATGTGTTCTCATGCAGGCCCGGCACGAGAAGATCGCCTCTCAGCACCAGGCCGTCCTCGTGGCCACGCAGGCTGCACAAGCCTTGCTCGACACACAGGGCCACCATCTGTCTCCCGAGGAGAAAGAGAAACTGCAGAAGAACATGAAGGAACTGAAAGCACACTATGAAACCGCGCTGGCCGAGTCGGAGAAGAAGATGAAGTTGACACACTCTCTGCAGGAGGAACTGGAGAAGTTCGACGCCGACTACAGTGAGTTCGAGCACTGGCTGCAGCAGTCAGAGCAGGAACTGGAAAACTTGGAAGCAGGCGCAGATGACCTCGGTGGCTTGCTGACCAAGCTGAAGCGGCAGAAGAGTTTCTCGGAGGATGTCATTTCTCACAAAGGGGACTTGAGGTACATCACGATTTCTGGAAACAGAGTGTTGGAAGCTGCCAAATCTTGCAGTAGGAGAAGCGGCAGCAGCAAGGCTGCCCAGGAAAACATTGATACTTCGGCGACCCACAGAGAAGTCCAGGGCAAACTGGAACATGCAACCGACCGGTTCAGGTCTCTCTACTCAAAGGTAATTTTATTTTTAAGGGAAGATCAGCCTGTGACTATAATTTTCACTCTGTCCTCTTCACTTTGGTTTTGGAATTAGAAGCGAGAAATCGAAGAACTGAAGCAGAGGACATGAGGTGGTTTCGTCCTCATTCCTTCTTTTTTTTTTTTAAAGATTTTATTTATTTATTCGACAGAGAGAGATCGCAAGTAGGCAGAGAGGCAGGCAGAGAGGGGGGTGGGGAAGCAGGCTCCCCGCTGAGCAGAGAGCCGGATGCGGGGCTCGATCCCAGGACCCTGGGATCATGACCCGAGCCGAAGGCAGAGGCTTTAACCCACTGAGCCACCCAGGTGCCCCATCATTCCTTCTTTCTTATTCATCTGCTTTAGCTCAGCAAACGTGTTTAAAGGTTAAGAGCCTCAAGTTATCGATTTAGTTTTTTTGCGAGTGGTTTCCAGGCAGCCTTAACTCTAAAAGGCCAATATCCGATCTGACCACCAGGCGGCGTTTGTGTTTTGGTTCCAGACCCGAAGCGTGGCTTGCTGATGTGCAGCCTCTCAGGCTTGGGACCGGACTTTCATGTCAGATCGTTTTCCCTTCACCAATAGGACACTTGTTTGTTTTGCAGGTGTGGTTGATCAGTGCGTTACTGTAATATTTCCTAGCTGACCGTTTCAGCTTCTCCTTATGCACAAGCAGAAGACTTTTGTTTAAAAAAAAACCCCACCAAATGAAGAAAACATTTCCCTCTTTACAGTATAGCTGGACAGACTAACCAAGTCGCACAAATGGTTTGAAGAGCATCGTTGGTTATTGACCTTTGCTCCATTCTGCTCTAGATTATTTGCCCTGCTTGTGCAACTTGTCTTGGGTGACATGGAAGTGATTTGTAAAGCACTTTGAAAACTTTCCCATCAAATACATAGCTATCCATATGGTGTATAAAACTCGGAATGCGTCCTGGTAGATTAGCTTCCTTTGGTGATTGATATCCGAATCCTCCATTCTGCGATAAGACCCAGCCCCTGTAAACATGTTTTTGCACTGGTATAAATCTAGGACTATCTCTTCATTCTTATGGTTACTTTTTGAAGATGCTTCTTCACATGAAGGAAAATATCTTAGTCCTATCGTTTTCACTAACTTTGGTTGAACTCTGGTGTTTTCCAAGTTGCCTAACTCATAAGTCCTATGGTTTTTAACACATATACAGTAGGATTTTAATCCCCCATCCTTCATCTCTTCTGATTTTTTATTTTTATTGTTTTTTAGTGCAATGTCCTTGGGAATAACCTTAAAGACCTGGTGGATAAATATCAACACTACGAAGATGCTTCATGTGGACTCCTTTCTGGGCTCCAGGCCTGTGAGGTCACAGCAAGCAAACACTTATCTGAACCTATCGCTGTGGACCCTAAAAATCTACAAAGGCAGTTAGAGGAGACCAAGGTAAGAGAAAGAGACAGAGAAGGAGAGACGGAGAGAGAAAAGTGAGCGATCCAACCCTGCAGTCGTCTTGCCATCTGCTCCCTACACTTTTGTGATCATTTCACTTTGGAAAGGGGAACGGAGGATGGGAAGCATACTTCTTTTTCTAATTCACAGTCCATTCATTTCTCTTTCTAATGAGGTTGTGTTTTCCACTGTTGTTAACTGGTTTGACATTGCCGTTATGGCTTGCATCCCACCGCTCCCTCCTCCCTAAAGAAAAACCTGTATTGCCCAGGCCACGTGTTTATCTTTATACTTACTTATTTCGTTCATTGTCTTTCTCCTCCATTGGAAGTAAGTTCCATGAAGGCAGGTATTTTTCTCTCTTTTGTTCATGGCTATCTCCCCAGCACCTACAAGAGTGCTTGGCCCCAAGGAGGTACTAAATAAGGGTTTGTTCAAGAATGAACAGGTGGAAAGGAAGAAGGGATGTCACTGTCCCATTCTGAGGACCAGGACTGGCGTTCCTATTGAGGGTCCCCGTGATTCTTAGAGACATAAACTGCCATTATTGCCTAGGATGGTTCTCGGGAAGTCTACCCGCTCCTTCAGATGTGCAGGCTTGACGTCAGACTTGAATAATTGAAGAACTCTCAGCACACCCACAATGGCCGAGAGAGTCTCTCTATCTTAAATTTAAAGCACATTTTAGAATCTTAATGTGGTGGGAGATCATTTTTGAAGTACTTTGCTCCTGTTCCATATGACCAATGATTTTGAGTTTGGAAGTTTCATTTCATAAATCAGTTCTGTGTCTGCTTTTAGCAGGTGGGTAGCAGTCATTGCTGCCATCGCTAGGAGGTCAACACAGTATTGCCAGTTAAACAGCTGCCTTCCAAAATTCAGCTGCCTCTGCGAGTTACAGAATCAGAAATCGTTCTCTTTCTGTTAACAGGGAAAACAGGTGCCTTGTCAAGTGAGCTTAACGTTAGGTATTGGCTGAGACTGGCCACTTCTGGCCGGAGGAAAGCTAAGTCGTAACCTAGCTAAGTTGTAGCCTAGGGTAAGACCCGGGCAGAGAGAAGGGCATGGGGAGTGCGGGATGAGAGGAGGGAGGTGAGGCACAGGCAGGTAGGGAGGACGGAGGGCGCCGCTTCTCTCCTGGGCTGCAGCATTTACCCAGTGTCACCCGAGGCTCCAGGGAAAGGTCCTTCTGTCGGTGGGCACCCCTGCGGGGGCGCGGCCTCCCGGGGGTGGCTCCCTTCCTTTGGGTGTGTGTTACCAGTCCTGAGCCTTTCTGTTTGTGTTTACTCTTCCCACAAGCACAAGAACAAGTCTGTCTTAAGTTTCCCGGTCCCACTTGATTACGTGTCCAAGGACAGAGTATGTGGTAGGGCAGAGGGCAGGCTGTGGCATAAAGGCCATTATTTTGGTAGAAATTGCCAATAGCTTAAAATAATTATTGAGATTGCCTACATGACATTTAAGAAGTTACGAAGTCAGGTATTTTTAGTATAGGAAAGTGTATACACTAAAAACAACACATTTTAAGTTAAGGTCTCTATCAGGAAACTGATTCCATCCTATATGAAAGTAATTTTTCTATAACTAGAGCTAAAAGACAAAGAAGAACCCAAAAGGATGCTGTGGTTTTAAAGTTAAACCGATATGTGGATTAATTGTCAAACAGAGGAAAACTTTTCTTGGTATGGGCCGCGGAAGCAGACTCTTCTAGTCGTCAGGCAGCCAGAGGAGTGTTGAAGAGGAGAGCAATGTCTCAAAAGAGAATTCATTCTAATTAAGCTACAGCGTAATTTTAAAAATTAAATGTGCAGTTAAAGTTGTTCTTGGCATAGGTTCTTATTTTCCTCACAGATGATCTCAGCATGTAGCAAGGATACATTTTTAGGAGGATTGGGCACTTTCCACTTCTTTCATTTTTATTAACATTTAAAAATTATTTTTCTTCAACAGTAATATAAACACATACGACTACCGCAGAAAATTCAGTTTCCTCTACACTCCCAATATTAGCATATTCTGTTGGATAATAAATGTAACTTGAGGGTATCCAGGTCTGTTCGTTTGACACATTTCTGCCCAAGAGCACATTGTCAGTAGCGTTATTATTCAAAGGACTGGTAGCTGTGTTGTCGACACTGTGATGCCACTGAACTGACCTGTAACGACTCTGAGCTCTGCTTCTAGAGAGGTCAGTGGACCAAACACACCGTAGTTCCATACCAGGCACAGAGAGACAGGATTTGGGGACCAGTTTAGAGGCCTGGGTTTGGGACTAGGTGTCGAGCCAGGTCCTGGTGACTGACAGCGTCGCCCTTCCAGGCTTGCACTGAAGCCAGGGATGGTGTAAGTCAGGAGTCTTCTGAGTCTTGGACAAGTGCCCTTTATAACTTTCACATTTTTCTGGTCCAGGCGAGGAGACCAAGGTCATAATCTTTCAGTAGCCCCTTGTCGTAGATGCTTCTTTATGTTTTAATTTCACTGAAATCCATTAAAAACTACATATGGTATCCCTTTGAGTATTTCAGTTTGAAGTTTTATTCTGAAGTCGTGTTGGAAACCCCTGCCCTAGTTAAATTATAACCTGATACATGTTAGGAACGAAAAACTGCTGACTTGAACATAATTATGGAGAGAAAAGGCATGGGATGTTTTGAAAAGAAGAGATGAAGAAAAAAGTGCTTCTTTTGTAATCCATTTCTGAGTTTTAGGATGTTGGGTAGGGCCATCGTTGGTATTGAATATTTTTGTAGAACCATGCTGACTTTTGTATGTATTTATTCGGTAGACGTTTGTGTGCCAGGCCCACTGTTAGGCTTTGTGAAGACGCAAAGGTGTTAAAACTGTATTTCTCCCCTTGGAGAACTCACATTCTAAAAAAATTTTTTTGGAGGTATTCATAACCTTATTTCATCTCTTAAATAAGTATGCAGTACCAGCAAACTGTGTCTGTGGCTTAGACTTCAGCCTGGTTCTAGGTAAAATTCCTCCTGTCGTGAGGAATTGTTTATACTTCTGTAACTAAACCTGGGAAAGGATTTCCTAGACAGATCTGCTGTAATACAGAGTCTTTGGCTTCTTGGGACAATTTTAGGATCTGGTACACAGATCACAAATCCCACGTTGGCCATCGCTTGCTGGGCCTTTTGATGTATATGGGCTGCCCGTACGTCATTTAAATTACTTGAATGTGAAAATTGGTTGAGGAAGTATTTGCCATTGGCTATAGGCCTTTGTTTAGTCTGAAATGAAGGCAGAAATAGAAGAGGATCTTTGGGGATCTTATACTTGATATTTTTGTTTATTTACTTTTCATTCATGTACTTCTTCTAGAAACTTCTCTCGGGGCCTCCTCTGTGCCAAGCACTGCGCTGGGCAGTGATAAAAGAAACCTGAATAGAATAAACTCCTCATTCTCAAAGAAGTTACAGTTTAAAAGACAAATCCAGTAATATTCACAGGGCATTTATGGGAACCCCTGCGGGGAGTTCTTACAAACTAGGGGAAAAGAGAAAGTTAGGGGGTTTCCCAGGGAAACCAGGTTTTCCAGAAAGTTAGGGGGGTTAATGGGTGAACAAGACCCAGGCTCAGGATGATGGGGGGATAGGTAGTATGAGAACGTTATATAGAGATGTTAAATGTTGGGTATAGCTTGAGCAAATAGCTAAGAAACAACTGTGGTTTTGGACATTTCTGAAACAGGAAGTGGAGGAAGATGAGATTGAAGGTAGAATTAAGGAATAGATGTCATTGTATGCTCAAGTCTGTCGTTTTTATAACGGCAATGGGAAGCTACTGAAAGATTTGAAAGAGGGGAGCGATATGGGCAGGTATGTATTTTAGATAGAATATACTGGGGGGGCTATATCGGGGAGGAGATTAGAGGCAGGGAGCTCAGTAGGATGCTTTTTTCAGCTGAGTACAGTGGTCCAGAAATACAGAGCAGAAGCCTGCTTTTAACAACACGTTAAGCAGGTAAAATTGTCAGGGCCCGGTGGTGGATTTGCATGTGGAAAGGAGGGTTGAGGGAGTGTCCAGAAGGAACCTCAGGGTTACTGCTTGGGTTGTGAGATGCAACAGCAGGAGGAGTGCAGGTGTAGGGGGTGAGATAATGAGTTCAGATTCAGTGTTTTGAGTTTGAGGGGACCGTTTACCCGCAGATGGAAATGATCAAGAGGCAGTTGGAAACCTGGGCCCATGGCCAGGGATGAGTTCATCTACAGCTGGGCATATGGGAATTTGAATTTGAAATCCGAATGTGAGACTGGAAGAGGAGCTTGAGGAGCTCCAGTGAAGGGAAAGCCAAGCATGGGGCCCGGGTGGACAGTCAGCCCGTTTGGACACAGATACGTCAGAGGTGTTAGGAATGCAGGGCCAGACTTCTGGAAGACTTCTCTGGTTCTTGCTTCTACCTCTTTTCTCTTCATTGCAGCTGTTGAGCCACATGTACTTAGAGAAATGGGGGCCTCAGTTCAGCAAATCCAGGGTTATAGTATCCTTTCTGAAGCAGACGACGTTGTTAACCTTTTCCTTTTCCGCTCTCTTTCTGTAACCTCTGGGGACGGAATTATTCCAGGCCCATTCCCACCTCCCTGATGACATCTGTTCTTTTTCCCTTCTCATCACGTACGTCTGAGAACTCTCCGTGATTCCTCATGGCCTCCTCCTCCAGTGTTTCCGTGCCTGCTGCTCTGGCGGTCTCGCCACAGGGCTCAGCTTCAGAGCTTTGTCTAGTTCTAGCCTGTGTTCAGAGCCACCTCCACTTCTATCTTCACTGGTTTTTTTTTTTTTTTTTCTTTCTATGTGAGGATCCTAAGAGCTCTTTGAAGTCATAAATTCCTAAACAGACTCTCCTTTGCTCCTAAACTTGTTCCCACTTTTGCTTATGAATTTTATTAATTAAAATTAATTTTATTAATTTTAATTAATTAAAATTAAATTTAAAATTTAAAATTTAATTAATTTTATTAATTACTTAGGCTCAAAAACACTGGGTACTTCTCTTGTCTCTTCTTTTTGCTTATTCCTTATTCCTGCCTCCTTGAGCAGTGATGTCCCATAGAACATTCTATGACCATGGAAATGCTCTATAATGTCTCCAACATGGTAACCACTCACTCATCACCCTTGACTTAGGACTTGAAATGTGGCTAGGACAACCGAGGAACTGAATTTTGAATTTCAATTAATTTTAAATTTCAAAAGCTCCACGTAGTTAGTGGCTACCGTATCTCACAGCACAGCTTTAGATAACCCGTTATCAAGAGACTTTCTCCAACTCTGTAACCAATTTTGCCTTCCCAGCCCAGAAGGGCCTCTCTCCTTTGTTACTGCTGAAATTGCCCCTAACTGGTATCTCTGATTCATTTCCTAACTCATGTCGTTTATCCCACACAGTGCTACAAATTTAGCCTTCTCTTAACACAGCTCTGAGCATGTCAGCCCATACTCAGAATCCTTGAATGACTCTCCATTGCTGCAGGATGAAATGTACTCTTTGGCTGGGCAGTCCTATTGCTTTTTATTCACCCAGACACATTCTCTGCCTGGTTGGGACCCTCCCCTGTCCTATGATGTTTCTGTCCCCATCTTTGTCCACTCTGCAGGGACATGTCCTCCCTCTCCACTTCTGCCTGCCTCCGTCCACACTTTCTTCACGACCCAGCCCAGTACCACCAACATGGAGGTGGTCCTGATTTCCCCCTCCACTTATCCCCCCTCTCAGCTTCTAGTAGCACTTATCAGCTCCTGATGTAGATTATAAGATCCCTGTGGGTGAGCTTTGTGTCTGTTTGGTTTTTGCATTTTCACAAATGCAGGAAGATATTTTTGAATTTGTTAGATGTTAAGGAACTTTTGTTGAATAAACAGAAATATGACTTTGTATAGAAATGGAAATCCTTAGTTATTTCCTTACCTGGAGTCAGAAATAGTCCCGAAGGTGTTTTTTTTTTGTTGTTGTTGTTTTGTTTTGTTTTGTTTTGGCATTAGGTTGGTTTTTGTTTTTGTTTTCTGGTGGTTACTGAGGGTATCATCACCCATTACTTGAAATGGGGATGAAGAGAGATCTCAGGCTAGGGGGAGAGGGTTGCAAGATCAAGAATCAGGCCAAGAGTCATGAACATATGCTCAGTGGTTTATTTCAAGACTGAATTTGTATTATTCTCACTGGCTGATACCTTTGCTAATACCACTTTATAACTGGCCTTATTCTAAGGACTCTGGAGTAAGTTGATAATGATGAAAACATTTCTCTGTCCAATATTACTTTATCATACTGTAAATAATTTTTTTTATATTAGAAATATATCATTTAGTCCTATTGAGTATAATTGAAGCATTCGATCCTCCAGGCTCTGCAAGGACAGATATCAAGTCAGCAGGTTGCTGTAGAGAAACTGAAAAAAACAGCTGAAGTGCTTTTAGATGCTAGAGGATCTCTGCTTCCAGCCAAGAATGACATCCAGAAAACACTGGGTAAGTGTTTATTTCCCTGTTTGCTTTGTCACGGGTAAATTCTGCATGAAGATATTCCGATACGGAGAACACGCTCCCTAGCGCAGATTGTGTTGCTTGTGCCCTTTCACTGTGCAATGGCGCTTCCCAGTCTGGGAGGAGGCGTGACTTTTGGGGCGGGTATATTGGGAGTGGGGGCTGTATACTTTGAAAACAGTATGTTTAAAATTTATTTTTATATTTAGAAAATGTAACAAAAACTCTTTCTTTACGTAATGCTCACCATAGAAAGGAGGACTTAAGATTCTTTTGGTGGATGGCATTGGGCAGAGCTAGACTCTAAACAAACCTCTGGCCAAAAGACACTCGCTGAGGGGTCTTTGTCGAAAGCAGGAGCATGGCTGGCGTTGAGAGACGTGCTTTAAAACAGTGTTCCCACCTCTCCATTTTCTAGAAGCCTTTGAGTGGTCTCACAGGGCTCCAATTACTCCAGTTTTCTCTGGCGATACCAGAAACTTGTATCCATTCATAGTGACGCTTCTGTGCCCTCTCACGTTAGAGTTGGTATCTCTTGAGAAAAGAGCTATTGCGTGTTATTCTTTGTATTAAACCACTCATCATATTTCGTTTAGATTAAATGCACAGTGGGGTATCAATCAATGTTTGCTGTCTTACTGTATTTTTTGCTTTGACTTTGCTGCTTTTCATACCACCTAATGTGTAGTTCAAGGTTATTACATATTTCTATGCATGAAATAAAAAGCATAATGTTTTGTAAGATGATTGGACCTGTGTTTCACACCAAAGCATGTGTGAGTTAAAATCTGAGCAGAAATTTTAGATGGATGAGAATATGGGTAGAGAAGGATGAAACTTTGCTTTTCTAAAACCAGTCTGTGGAAGGCAAATATTTTTTTTCATTCTTAAAGATGTCTAAACTTTTTTGAGCATGCATCCCTGTCAAAAAAATTTCAGTATATACCCTCATGTATACAAGTGTATTTATAAGTTATACTATCTTATCACATAGTTATACTATATTACATTATGTGTTTTATAATTATAAAACACAAAAACATAAAATTTAAAAGTGTAAGATAAAAATATGAATGGAAGTTCTAATATTTTGTTCCTGTATCCCAGTGCACCATTTTGTCATCTCACATTGACAACCACTGCTATAAGGACTTGGGCATGGAGATTTGGAGGAAAAAGAAAGACTATTATATATATGTGCTTCCGTTATTTGCAGAGGCATTTTTCCCATTGTTAAGTGCATACAGTTTCATTTCTATTAGCTTAAAAATTCACATGTTATACATTATTTTGAGACTTTAAAACTTCTATCTGGCATAAGTTTCTAGGACTATGTGAAAATACATTTAAGATATAGAGGAATTTCTCTAAAATCTGTCTGACCTCTAAGAAACCACTTAAAAAAACAACAGTCTTAGATTTTATTTTGGACCATTTTCTTCTAAAATAATATTTACTTAGTAAAACCAAGAATTCACTTCAGTGACAATATTTCATCACTAAGAAATACAAAATAATAACACTCAAAATGTGCTCATTTTAGTACAATAGCTGACTTTGCTTGGGAAGTCACTTCTCAAGGCTAACTAGATTGCTGATTTACCCTGTCGATACACAGCATTGCCCATTTGAGAAGCAGCTCACCTGCTAATCAGTCACCACCTGTAATTCAGAGTGTCTTCATTTATGACTTCCAAAGAAGGGCTTATATTTGAACTTGCCGCTTGTTTTGTCTGCTGATAGCATCTTGGTGCATATTCAGTGCCTTCCACTCCCCCCTCCGGCCGTCTGCACTCTCACCGCTTCATCGTGTTTTGTGACGGGACCATTGACTGTCTCTTTAAATTAGCGGAGGTTAACCTCTCAATTCAGTGAAAACTTTGGTCAAAGTGTTTTTTCATGATACATTAAAACAATCAAAGAGAAATATTGCTTCTATAGATTGTGTTCCATGGGCCAAACACAGGATGTAAAATGTTTCACTCTCAGAGAGGGGTTTGCCATCAGAGTTTTCTAACTGATCATACAATATATCCAGCCAAAGCATTCAGAAATAATTAAAATGCTTTTCAAATTATTGAACAATAAGTTTACATTGATGATTTATTCCAGAGAGAGATTAATACATTAAAAATCATTGTTCTTTGAATTTCTCATAGGTCTGCAGTATAGAATGTAGGATGTTAAAGTATAGAACTTTCTATTTGAGTGAAAACTAGGCTAGAACAGCCTGTTTTTTTAGCATCTTAAGTCTTCAGAATTGAAAGTAAGGTTAATCTCATCTGAGATCGGTCAACCTGTTAACCTTATTGATTTTTCCCTTTGGTCTGCTATTAAACTTTTCAAATAAATTCTATTTATCTTTTAGAAGCATAATCTCAACCTTTCTTATTTTAAGTGAATTTTCATGATCTATTTTCTCATTGTATTTATCTGTTTTTTCATTTATGTGCATCTGTCAGTTTCTGTGCTTTCGAGTACTTTGCTTAGACTGTAAAGGGTGACAAAAGCTTAAGTATATGTTTGTGTGTGTGTGTGAGAAGAGAGAGAGAGAGAGAATGTATATTGTGCAAAAGGGAGAGATAATTTTTATATGTAAAGGTTAATTCTTGATAAATCTTTTTTAAGCTGTGTATTGTCCTTGAGAATAGCCGTATATGAATGTCACCTTTTTCTTTTTTCCATGTAGTTATCTAGTATGGCTAATTTGAAAATGTCAGATTGAGAACCAACACTTACTCTAAAGATTGGCTGTTCAGACTGCTAACATTTTTCTGGGGCAATTCAAATGTTTATGTATCCCAAAAGCTCTTTTCAAATGCAGATGACATATATATCAACTATTTTTTAAAAACTATTTCAGTTTTTTAATATTTCACTGAGATCTTTTTCTTCTTTTGTTAAGGTTTTAGATGGCGCTCTGATTATGCATTTTGAATTTATCATTTAAACCTCTTCTCTTTTTCCAGTTTTGGTGTGGAAATTGTGTGACTCACCTTAGTGTATTTTTGAAAAGAAATAGGGCAAAGAGAGCTTTGTGGTTAACACTTTCTGATCTTTCTGGACTAGATGACATTGTTGGGAGATATGATGATCTGTCCAAGTCGGTTAACGAACGAAATGAAAAACTGCAGATAACCTTGACCCGCTCACTGAGTGTGCAGGATGGCCTGGATGAAATGCTGGACTGGATGGGAAATGTGGAAAGTTCTCTGAAAGAGCAAGGTCAAGTGCCCTTAAACTCTGCTGCTCTCCAGGATGTGATCAGTAAAAACATTGTAAGTGACATTTAAAAAGAAAAAAAACTTTTAGATGAAAAAAAAAACACAAAACTGTCCCACTTAAAAAGTCCCGAGGATGAGTACATTGAAGATAAACTTAAGGATAAAGAAAAGGAGGTTTCCTGAGTATAACTGTGAAAAGCAGTGCTTGCACCGAGACACATGTGTTAAACAGTTTTTCTCGGAAGAAGTAGAGAGAGAGCTTTGTATACTTTCTCACGAACGTAACTCATTATAGAGGGGCTTACACATACACGAGGCCTATCTTGTTTACCACAGCTTCAGCCAGCTGCGCACGAGGTTAATCAGATCAATCTTGTTGTTGTCTAGCCTTTTAAAAATTAGGACCCTGGATAATCCCTAGGCTCCATTAGATCCCTGTGGGTTGCTGCGTAGCAGCCTTCTCCTGCCTTGCCTGGGCAACTCGCCAGCTGTTCGCCACTCTGTCCTGAAGAGATTTGGGACGGTGTTCCTCAAGGGATAGATCACACTTGTGAGTCAGCCCCAGCACTTAACTTTCCTTCGTCACAGGTTGTTCAAGCTGGTGTTATGTATGGTCGTTTTTTAACACCCTGTGACATTATTTGTAAACATTATGATAGAACATATGCAATATTTGGTTCATTTCAGTTGTTGGAACAGGATATCGCAGGTCGTCAGAGCAGCATAAATGCCATGAATGAAAAACTGAAGAAATTCATGGAAACCACAGATCCATCCACTGCCTCCTCATTGCAAGCCAAGATGAAGGACTTGTCCGTCCGGTTTTCAGAAGCAAGTCGTAAACACAAAGAAAAACTGGCCAAAATGGAGGAGCTAAAAACCAAAGTAGAACTCTTTGAGAACCTTTCAGAAAAGCTCCAGACATTTTTAGAAACAAAAACTCAGGCTCTCACTGAGGCAGATGTGCCAGGAAAAGATGTTACTGAATTGTCTCAGTATATGCAGGTATGTCTTCCTTAATATTCACGAGGTTGATAAGTGTGTGAACCCTTCAGAGCAGCTCACACATATATTAGCAGCATGAAATTAGCAGTCATCATTTGCATTGCTGATGGATTGGTAAGGATCTGTGCTTCCCTCCTTCAAAAATCCCAAATCCCATCTTCTCCTTAAAGCCTTTGCTCATTGATTAGAAATGAACAGTTTCTCGCATATATACTTTCCACATATTAAAGATGATAGGAGTATCATATGCCAGAACCCACAAAAAGACAGATTATAAAGAATGCATTTTTAAATTAAATGAATTTACTTGTGTTCTCTTTCAGTCAGCCTAATGCCTATATATTTATATTTAGAGTACTGACCATAGGCAGAATCATTCTGTGAAATTCTGAGTAGAAGCATTCCGATCCCATATGTACCTCTTGATAGAATGCCACCTGGAGATCTAACAACATCTTAGATTGATTAAATATCTGAATGTTTTGTAGGAATCAACTTCTGAATTCTTAGAACACAAGAAAGATCTTGAAGTTTTACACAGTGTTTTGAAGGAGATATCCAGCCATGGCTTGCCAGGTGATAAGGCTCTGGTTTTTGAAAAAACAAATAATTTGTCAAAGAAGTTCAAGGAAATGGAGGATACCATCAAAGAAAAGTAAGCACCACTTAAGAAATTGGATTTTAGTCTACGTGATACTTAAAGAATGAAATATTTTTATTTGCTCTTATAGAAACCTGAGACAAAACTTGGGAATAAGCATAGGGCTACTTTGTAAGTGCTTTTATATTGATATATACTTTTTTCCTATTAAAATTAAGTGCATTTTTGTTAGAATATTTAGGAAGGAAATTTGATACATCTTACCTAAAAGTAGAAAGCATTATGTAGAAAAATAGTGGTGGTAGTGTATTACTGAAAATTAAAATCACTGTGGTCTCTGAAGTCTTTGGGAAATACCACAGTTTTATTTGCAAAAGCAGAAATAACCTTGAGAGATAGCTCATGGTTCATTGCTTTTGGGGCTTAGTTCAGAAACTCTACAATTTCAATATAGTTTTTGATGGCCTTTTTTTTTTTTTTTTTTGGTAAAATATTTTTAAAGAATTGTAGATAAGAAATGACTCCGTGAACAAGCAAGATAAGAAACAAGAGAATGCACCTAAGTTGAGCTAAAAAGCTGTACAGGGATAAATCTTGTGACTAGACTTCTCTATTTCTGATCTCATGTTAGTGTAGAATATGCATCTGGTTTTGCTACAGACCCCACAAAGATAGAAAATAGTTATCTTTTAACTCTTCTTTATTTCTTCAGAATTCTCTACCTAAAACTTTTGAGCACTCTCTATTACTATTTCCAGAGCTGTGTTTTCCATCTTGTCACATAATATTTAGCTCATTGCATGGAAAGGACATTCTTGGTTTTCTGAGGTGAACTCTAGGTAGTTTCTTCTTCCAGCAGGGTCCAGTTTTAAAACCATGTAGTCATCAGTATTAGTCCAGCTGCAGTGGACCCTGCTGTGCCAGTATTCCACACACGTGCACATGGGCACACGCCATCCACACGCCACCCACATACCAAATGGAACTGTCCTCACAGCTGTCATATGCTGGGCCTGTGCCCTCCCTCCATGGTACTTAGTATGCAGAAAGATCCATATGGTTCACTGTGGAGTTTTCTGAGTTATCTGTCGGGGAGGCAGTCATTAACATTTTTTAGTCACTAGGTCTCACCTCATGTTTGGAGAGTTCAGTCTGGACTCTGAAGCACCTGGTTTATCCATCCGCTAAAGTGACTGTAGTGTCGTGTAGAAACCACTAGGTGGCAGCACGTTTTCCTCAGATCGGTGATTTGTAAATGTTTCCCTGCTGGTTCTGTGCCTGCTGGCAAAAGCACCATATAAAGTGGACAGATCAAAGCTTGCTGAATCTAAATAATGTTAAAACTGTTTATATAGCCTTAGAGTTTATGTAGCATAATAAAGTGCCGTTACCGTATGGGTTACGGATTTCTTAACTGCTCCTATCTTTGTCTATGGAGTGTGCCTAAGGAATAAAGTAGTTACTTAGCTAATTTCACTTGGCACCTATGAGACCTTTCCTCCTTTTATCCAGGGTTAGAGTTTGCATGGGAGAAGGTTTTTTTTTTTTCCTTAATTGTAAGCCTGATACAGGAATAATAAATTTATTTATTAGTAATTATTCCTTTAGAGTATTTTCTTTCTGTGGCTTAAATTCTTCAATAATTTTTGTTATCTAGGAAAGAAGCTGTATCTTCTTGTCAAGAACAGATGGATGCTTTCCAAGTCCTTGTTAAGTCATTGAAATCATGGATAAAAGAAACAACAGAAAGAGTTCCCATTGTGCAGCCTTCTTTTGGTGCAGAGGATTTAGGAAAATCTTTAGAAGAAACTAAGGTGAATTGTTATCTACTACTAATTTCTTCTTTGCCCGTATGAGTAATGAGAGGTGAAAAGACTATTAGTGCTTTCCTTTTATCTAACAAATTAGATCCCCATTTTATCTTCGGTATATTTTGGTGATTTTGGAAATCATGACATAGCTCTAATCCTTTTGAGGAAGAACATAAATTTTGAGTTAATCTGCTTTTTAAAAGAGATGTATTAGTGAGTTGCTGACTGTTCTAGTACCCAAGTTTTCTTCCCTACCAAATCTCTACTTACTTTCAGTGAGTTTTTTTTATACCATTTCTCATAATGTTATGTAAAATATTCTGCTCTTCAAGTCAGTATTTAACTCTAGCTCAGATATATCAGTGGAACCAGTATTTGAAGGTAGAAGTTATTTGAATCTCTAGTACAGATACTGCACAAGTCTTTTGTCATCTGATCCAAATCATAAAACTTATGACCAGTTATGGCAATTCTCCCACTCCAACTTTGTGGAGATGTATGTCGTTAAAAATTCATTGAAATTTTGGGGATTAAAACTCACTATTAAATAGAATTCTGAATTCCCATTTTTTAAAAAATCATTTCTGGCACATTTCTTCTTATTACTTGGCTGGTACCAAGTCAGTTTTCAGACTGACAGTTGACAGTTAGTTTGGAACCCATGGCAGCTAGAAATAGCCTGACTTACACTGTGGCTAGGAGCAGAATGTAGGATGGACCATATCTCACTTCTCACTGCTAACAGTGTTAACAGTCACCTGGGCTGTTGGAACACCTAGGCATGGTGCCTTTTTTTCTATCCATTCCCCCACGAATCAGGATCCGCAGTCATCATTGCTTTAAGATATGTTTAAGAAATTGAATTATAATGTGTAACTTTGAAAATATTATGAAGATTGAAAGATACTGTGTTTTTATATCTCAAGAAATTACAAGAAAAGTGGAGTTTAAAAACACCAGAGATTCAGAAAGTAAACAACAGTGGGATCTCACTATGTAACCTAATCAGCGCTGTGACTACCCCAGCGAAGGCAATAGCAGCCGTGAAATCAGGTATGTGCTTTGTTTATATCCATGACAGACCCCCTAAGAACTGGGTCCACCCATGTTACTTCTATTTCCCTTCATTTTCAAAACTAACGCGTGAAATAAGCTCAGAAATACAAAGGGAGAGTGGCAAGAAAGATGGCATCTGTACATTCCCTTAAAGTATGTTCCACGCATGGAACAGTATCTGTACTAGTCAAATTTCAAATCCCTCTTATGGTTCATTTTCATAGAGACTACAGTTAAAATGTAGCTAGATTAATATGTATGAATAAGGAGCATTATATTGGGGAAGAGGAAAGATCAGATTCCAATTTGTTTTCTACTTTAATTAATGGAGATAACTCAAATTCTACTTGAAATATTTGATAAATGAGCCCAGTGCCCTGGGAAAGGAGAGGTGAGGGAAGGAAGCAGCTCTTTTCTGTAGAGTAGATCTCTGTATTTTGAAAAATCCCCTTCTATCTTATTTTCTACCCTGTTCCCAAAGAAAACAGTTATATAATGTGTTGGCCAGCATATCTAAATTGTAGTCATGATTGAGCCACTCAACAGAGGTGGGGAATTAGTAATGATTCTAAAATTAATTTAAGTTGTGGATATGGTTTTAAGTTTAAAACATTTATATTGTTGATATCAGGTTTTTTTTTTTTAATCCAAGAATAGACGAAGGCAGATTGCCTATCTTTATTCTGAGAGTCTCTGAGTACCCTCTGTGGTTTTTCTGCTCCGCCCAGCCCCCCAGCTGCCCCTATTGTGAGACTGATGTTCCAGCTGGGCCTCTTGCAAGCGTTTATTCCGCTCTATTAACCCCATTTCAGAGCGTACTCATATTATATATGGCGTGATGATCTCTCTTTTCTCTTCTAATCAGATTTCCTGAAATGTCAAGTGTTTTGTTTTTTTTTAAGAAAAGGAATTCTATTGTGTTTTTGGTTCTTCACGTCCACTTTATATTTGCAATAAGTAAGAAGGTTTTTTTTTTCCCCTTACTACTCTTGATAACTACCAAGCACAGTAGGAATCAGTCTTGATTCAGGATGTTTTCACTTTTGACTGAAATGCCAATGTCTGTGATTTTTTTTTTAAGAGACAAAACTCAGATTAAGAGTTAGATATTTAAATATTCCTGTTTTAAACTTGTTCTCATCTCGTGTGGCTAGTTTTAGGAAACGTCTTTGTGTTTTATAGATAGGTAGCCAGTGCATACTTACCTGAGAAAGTCTAATTGAGTATTTTAATATTCTGCTTATGCAAAAGGAAACAAGGCTAGGTGTTTATATAATTAAAGAGGAGTACTAATTACTACTTACTGAGTAGTTCCTATTTGCTAGGCAATCAGTTAACTATCTTCAATACCCACAGTGGCCTCCCAAGTTAGGTATTATTACCCCACCAGTGTGGTGGGGTGGTGATTAATTAGTCCAGTCACTCAGCTAGTAATTAGTGGGACTGGGATTTAAATTCAGGTGAGTCATAAACCAAAGCCCAAGCATTCCTGACCGCTGTGCTCTTCTCTCTCTGTGTTGACATAATGTGGGTTTTAGTAATAGGGCTTGTTTGTTTTACTTTTAACTTTTCATGTCTTTGTACCTCATTCTGCTTCCATTAAACCCATAATAACACTTTGTAACTGTACCAGATAATTTTCAAATCCTTAAGTGAGGTTTTGTCTGTCAGTCATTTATGCTTCATGCAACATACACAGTGAGCAACTTTTGAGCTTCAAGGACTTTATTACTAAAAATAGCAATAAAACAATGTTATTGTTTAATACTTAATGATGAATGTATAAACTCTACATTAAACTCTAATGTTTAAGGTGATCATGTTACCACTTTAAGAATGAATGTTATATACTGGAAAGGATCTGTAAATTATGGACCTTTGATTTAGAAATTGAATCAATATTTTATGTTTTCAAGTAGTAATAACATTTTTAAATGATTACCATTTATGGGGTTTGACTTAATGCCATCTATTATTAATGTATAGAAATACTATAGAAATCTATGACTACTTCAGTGTTGATATTTTTGCAGGTGCAGTAATATTAAATGGTGAAGGAACAGCCACAGATACTCAAGATATTTTGTCAAATAAAGGTGAATAGTAACTTAAGTGCTTACGATTACAGTAACTTTGGTTTTGCTTTGTTCTTTTTTGAGAGAAAGTCTTTTTAGAGATGAACAGTAGTAATATTGAAATGTCAACCTTGAGTTAAAGTGGAATTATTTATTTTTTAAAGAGAAAGAGAGAAAGTGTGAGTGGGGGAAGGGGAAGAGGGAGAGGGAGAGGGAGAGACTCTCAGGCAGAGTCTGCACCGAGCGTGGAGCCCATCTTGGGGCTTGACCATGACCCCCCGAGATCATGACCTGAGCTGAAATCGAGAATTGGACACTTAACCGACTGAGCCATTCAGGGGCCCCTAAAATGATATTATTTTATATCATAGTCATTTCCTCATAAATATATTTATATTACATTCCATGCGGTTTTGTTCATCTCCAGTTAGTGAAATCTGGTAGTTTGGTTTGGTATTTGGTTATGTTTCCTTCTTTTTGGTTAAATAATCTAAGATATTTTGTCACTTGGAATAACATTCTTTGAGCTATTTTCTTGAGTTTGATTCCTAAGGACTTAATACATAGCATTTCATGGTTTTGGTTTCCCATTCCGTTGAAAATCTCTTTCTCATTTCACTTGTATTATGCAATGTACCTAAACTGTTGGTTATTAAAAAGCATTATAAGATAGTTCTAAAAATTCTGTTAGGATTTTTAACCCTTTAGTTCTAAAAATTCTATGACTTTATCATGAGAGGCTTAATATGGACAAAATAGAAGAGAATGTCATGTAAAGCAAACTTTTATTTTTAGAGCTTTCCTCTAAATGTCCTGAAAATGTGTCCGTCTGATTTTATCTTATTTTATTACTTTAAGGATTGACATCCATTAAAAAGGACATGACTGACATAAGCCATGGTTATGAAGATCTTGGCCTTTTACTTAAGGACAAAATAGCTGAACTGAATACTAAACTCTCCAAATTGCAAAAGGCTCAGGAAGAATCCAGCGCCATGATGCAGTGGCTCCAGAAGATGAACAAGACTGCGGCCAAGTGGCACCAGGCACCAACACCGACAGACACGGAGGCCGTGAAGACACAGGTGGAGCAGAATAAGGTACCTTCTGAGGGTACATTTCCCGAAGACCTGAAAGAGAACAGACCAGCATCCAGATCGGAGGCCTGGTGGTCAGGACCCGTGTTCTGATTCCCAGCTCTGTAACCTTCTGCAAATAACTTGCCAGTTTTGTTTAATGTGCCTTTCTGTAGAAAGTGATCACAGGCACCTGTTTTACACACACATACATTATAAAGATGAGTGAACGGTTGGGGTGTAGGCACCTTTGCCACCTTTATTTTTTAAACGGTTTTATTTTTAAGTAATCTCTACACCCTATGTGGGGCTTGAACCTACAACCCTGAATTCCAGGGTCACATGCTCGACTGAACCAGCCAGGTGCCCCAACTTTGTCACCTTTAAATCAGGTTAAGTCTGGGATTTTAACCCGTCAACTATTGGAAAATATTTATTTAGGTGTATTAGGGATTTGTTCTGTCCAACATAAAATAGGGTAGCTCACACTTCCCATTTCTTTTTTTTTTCCCCCATTTCTTTAATGGATGGCATTTCTTTCTCCATCTGTCAGGATTGGGGAAATGATTTTACATTGTGACAACGATGGCAAAAATGTTTATATTTGAATTCTATAACACGTTATTGAGAACAGTGTTGATTCACTAGTAGATTCTCAAACCTGGCAGCCTTTATCAAGTCTGATTTTCTTACCAGTTATTATATTATTGATGTCATCTTCCTTTATTCCATAGGGAATTGCTTAAGAATAACAAGAAATTCTTCCTAGCTACTGGGGACTAGAGTCATTTTCTCCCTAGCTGTGTGTAGTGTTCCTCTTTGGGATTCCTTTATCAGATGGTTGAAGACTGCCTAAGAAGAGGAAAGGAGAATAATTAACTGCTGAATTCTGGTCCCTTACCCTCTTCAGCATTCCACAGTGGATATTTTCATCTATTATAATTGTGTTTTTGTCTTTTGATGTTGACATACTGTAACAGAGTTTTTTTCCCCTTGTTTAGTCATTTGAGGCCGAACTGAAGCAAAATGTAAACAAAGTGCAGGAGTTGAAAGACAAATTGACAGAGCTGTTGGAGGAGAACCCAGACACTCCGGAGGCCCCCAAATGGAAACAGATGCTGACAGAAATCGGTATGTCGTGTCACTCATCCCAGAGTCTGTGAATAGAAAGAAGCACAGTCATTTTTTAATCACAGTCTTTATCAGAAAAAATGTATCCACCATCCTCAGTTATTTCTGAATTTGCTTTAATGTTTCATGTTTAAGATGTTGCAAATTTAAAAGTGTCCTTTCAAATTATAGTGTGCTGGGACTGGGCATATCCTGTATTTTTCTTGCTAAACACTGTAACTAAATTTATTGTTATGAAGAGGGCAGATACTAGTGAATGAAATGCTGTGCATCGAGTACCATGTTTTCATCATTTTTTGACTGGATTTTTGGTGTTTCTATTTTTTATGCTTTAGTATATTTTAGTTTAAATATTCTTTTCATATGTGTTTTTTTTGTCTGGAAAAAGTAAGCTCCCTTCTCCCTGGAGTTCCTTCTGGGGACTCATTTGGCCCCTGCCTTATGTTCTTCTCTTCCCCAGTCAGGGTTAAAAAGTAGCTCCCCACAGAAGTCTGCTGGTTTCCATTCTTCATCCAGAGTTATCCTCTCATCTCCATCCTGTCCCTATATAAACTGTTTCCCATAAACACAGAATTCTCTTCACAAGTCCTTTTAGCTTATCACCCCTTCCCATTATTATCATATGGGAAATGCATGTAAGACAATGGTACTAATTTTCCCTACTTCATAGTATTGTTTGGAAAATTCAATGAGTTAATGTGTGTACAGCTCAGACAGACTGTACCTGGCACATAGTAGGTGCTGCGTTTACTATGATTAGAGTTATTTTACTTTCGGTTCCATTATGTTGAGCTAAATATTGTCCTTCCATTAGAGTCAGATTTGCTATGATAAATTTAAAAATTAGTAAGTATGTTTTAGTTTGAAAAAAGGTTATCGTAAGGAACCTTAATATTCAAAGGTATAGTTAATCCAACCATAGACTCCTGTTACATTATAATTAATTTGTCCCTAATTCAGTGTCTCTCACCTGGGATGATCAGAATTACTTGGGACAGTATTATCAAGGCATTTTAGAATAGGAGTGAGAGTGAGGAGTGTATATTTCAAAAAGGCTTCCTGATAAGATTTTGACATTTCTCCCTCTCAGTTCATTATTTGAATTGCATTATTTTATTGTTAGATTGTGTTTGACTAGAACATGCCGTATAGAATGATGTCATTAGGTAAGGTTTCAGGGATTGGGTTGTATTAAAAGCAGCCATTTATTGTATTGTGCTACATGAAAAAAATCTGTCAGATCAACTAGTCACACCCGTCAGTGACTGTTTATTGAGTGACTAATATGTTCAAATGCTGGTCAATAACTCTTGGCTTCAGGGAGCATACTATCTTAAGGGTGGGAACAGCAGGAAAGGCTTCCTAGCAGAGGCATAAGGTCTAATGGAATTGTGACAGAAAGATAAAGCTGGGATATACAGAGAGGGAATAGAGTGTGTTAGGTAAGGGCTGGTGTAAGCAGAAGCCTGTTTGGATGATAATGGTAGGATCAACAGGACTCAATTAGAGGTTTCATCTCAGGGTGCAAACCCTCCAATATTACTAGGCTAGGGTCAGTTTTGTGGGAGGCCTTGAATGTGAGGCAGAAGTCTTCATATTTTATCATCTAGGTGGTAAGAAGTTAATCATTGAAGGATATGAGCACAGAAGCGACATATTTAAGTGATTGTTTTAGGGAAGTTGTTTTAGAACCAAATGGGTTGCAGCTGAGAACCACTAATTACAAGGAAACCAGGGAGAAGACTAGTAGTCTAGGAGGTTAGTTCTCAAAGGTGTGCTCCGGAGAGCGACAGCCTCAGTATTGCCTGGGAACTTTTTAGAAATGCCAAAACTTCAGGCCCCACTTCAGCCCTATTGAGTCAGAAATTTGGGGGATGGGGCCCAGCAACCTGTGTTAATCCCTCCGGGGATTCTAGCACAGCTGAAGTTTGAGAACCACTAGTCTAGGCAAAACATGAGGAGGCCCAAAATGGAGTTAGGGCACTAGGAATGTAAAGGATAGGTTTAAGGTTTTATGATCAAGAAGACAGGCGTTAAGAGAGTCATGAAAGAACATTCTGAATTATTGAACCTCAGTGATATGGAAGAGAGAATAAGCTTTCAAAGAAATCTAAAAATCAGAAAAATCCACCAGTTTTGATAGGAAGAAAAGTTGTTGTTATTTTTTAGTGTTTAAAGGGTTGATGAGATTTCCTAGTGTTGTGACTTCCAAGGAGCTGGTTGTCATTGTGTGTGATTTGAATAAAAGAGAATGGGCATAGATATACAAATGTGGGAGTCATTTGCCCAGCACTGATCATTGAAGATTTGCTATTCAGAGAAAGGGTTAATGTTCCTTGTTCTAGTAGGTCCGTTATAGTTGAACAGAGAGACTCTCTAGGACTTCCAGAAGAAATGCGGGATCTCTGGATCCTGTTTGCCTTAAGGAATATTCCATATTCTCCATTCTCTCCTAAGGTCAGATTCAAATTTTTCTTATACTGCAGTTGACACACAGCGCCAGGACCATAAAATCTGTATCATGAAATGCAGTTAACTCTTAGATTAGGCTTTAATCAACTGTGTAAGAGAGTTACAAAGATGGAATGATAGCCATTATGTATCGTTTTGAGTCATATCCTGTGGTATTCACATAAACAGTGACATTAAATGTATAAAAACCAAACACTAGTTTCATCTTTTATCTTTTTCTTTTAGATTCTAAGTGGCAAGAGCTCAATCAGTTAACAGTTGATAGACAACAAAAACTGGAAGAATCCTCTAATAATCTAACACAGTTCCAGACTGTAGAAGCTCAGTTAAAACAGTGGCTTGTGGAAAAAGAACTGATGGTCAGTGTTCTTGGGCCCTTGTCAATTGACCCAAATATGCTGAACACACAGAGGCAGCAGGTGCAGGTGAGTATTATGTGGCTTAACAAGACAAATGTTTTCATTATAAATACATTAGCTTTGGACAGTTTGTGCTTAAGCTGCCTGGAAGTGTATTCGTAATGCTTCAGATGCCCATAAGATACCGTCCTGAGGTTAGTGGGGAACCCCCCAGAGCACCAAAGTCAGGAGGCATCCCAGAGCAGTCTCCTGAGCCCGTGAGTGGGTCAAGTCCCTTGATCATTTCAGTCATCTTCTGGTTTGTGCAGACCCTGTTAAAAAGGGCCTTCTTTGAAATATTAATGTGATTGTGTAAGTAATAACATTTTTATGAGAAGCTGGTATGTGCTTTTTATTGTTCAGAAATTACTCCTTTGAGGTTTTATTCATTTTGATTGTGGTAGAAGATAATGAAACTTGTAAAACTCATGCAATAAGCCCCCAAGGGGGTGGAGAGACAGAATAAAAAGAGGAGAAAGAAGAAGAGAAACAGAGTGGGAACCTTGAACCACACGTGGGTTAGACTAGTCTAATTATAAAGCGGATGTGTCCACAAGGAGAAAAAAAAATCCCTGAGATGTAAGTCAGAGGTAGAAGCAAAAGCTCCATTGTGGTTCCAGTTGGATTTCCCTACGTCTAAGTGTGGTCTCAGAGCCACGCAGCCAGTCCTGTACATTGAAAATATGAATTAGTCTTGGTCGTTGAGAGTCAACATGTCCTAGCTCATGTATGTTCTTAATCTGAAGAGAATGAAAGCCGAGTATATAAATATCTGGGGAGAAATCATTGCCCCTAGTCTTGGTAGTCTCCCTGAGATAGATAAAATGTACTAACTGAGGGAAATTTCTGGATCACTCGTTGCATAATGAGAGTCAGTGCTGAGCCTGCACATTCTGAGCAACATGATTTATTGGCTAAAATTTTTATAATAGAGACTCTAAATGTTAATAAACCTTATATCTTAAAAAAAAAAAAAGCCCTTGTAAAATAATGGCCCATGAGTTAATGTATCCTAACAGTGTCATTGGTGTGCATTTCTTTGTGTAAAATGCTATAGAACATTTAAAATATCCTGCAAAGAGAAAACTGCAAGTGGGAAAATACGAATTTGGTGTTTGTGTGATATGAACTTGTCCAGTAGCAGTGCTTCGCTTCGTATGTGAATATTTGTACGTCAGTTGTCGTTCATTCTGCCCAGACTGCCGTATTTACTCTCTGCTTTTTCCCCTGCGAGGGATGTTATTTTAGACAAGATGTTATCTCTGCGAAGCTCCACTGCTCTTTGGATTAATTTAAGATCATTGCCCTGCCCTTGAAATAAAAACTAGGACAACAGGAACTAAAACACGAAAGTAAAAACTAGACAGATAAATACCATTTCTGTCTGTCTAGAAACTTAAAGCTCTGTTTTCCATAATTAATCATCCGATAACTTGGGTGTTTATTTACCCTCGTTACCTCTTTGCCTTAGATTCTGCTGCAAGAATTTGACACTCGGAAGCCTCAGTATGAGCAGCTAACAGCAGCCGGACGGGGCATTTTGAGCAGACCTGGCGAACACCCTTCTTTCCACGGGATCGTGAAAGAGCAACTGGCAGCTGTGACCCAAAAGTGGGACAGCCTCACGGGACAATTGAGCGACAGATGCGACTGGATTGACCAAGCCATTGTTAAAAGCACGCAGTATCAAAGCCTGCTGAGAAGCCTTTCTGCTAAACTGAGTGACTTGGATAATAAAGTCAGCAGCAGTGTGGCTGTGAGCACACACCCTGAGGCTATGAACCAGCAGTTGGAAGCAGCCCAAAAAATGAAGCAGGAACTAGAGCAGGAAATGAAGCAGATAAAAGTGGCCCAGGCCCTCTGTGAGGATTTGTCAGCACTGGTGAAGGAAGAGTACTTGAAAGCAGAGCTTAGTAGGCAACTGGAAGGCATCTTAAAATCATTTAAGGATGTTGAACAAAAAACAGGTTTGTCTATCTTCTTTGAATACACGGATTTCCCGGAAACGGAGATTGTGCCGTGCCTCTTTCCAGGCCAGGGCCCTGAATCTAGGACCCTGAAGGGACTCTGCCCTCCTTGAGAGCGCAGATGCAGTGGTGGGGGTAACGCTGCACAAACAGTGGGCAAAAGTCACTTAACCATGGAAACGTCAGGTATTTCAAACCCATCTTTAAAAGGTGTCCGTTGATGTCTTTGCCGCATGACAGTTTCGTTGCACCAGGGAAACAGGTGAATACGCTTATTAAAAACGCTTCGAGTCCTTTTCTTACCTACGGTGACTCTGTTGCCTTCTGTCACAGAAAGCTTTTCTAGAGAAATGTGTGAGGGAGAAGCATTGAGCACTAGGTTCTTCTCTCACCTACCTTGGCCCCGATTCTGTGACAGATGCGCCCGTGGGGCTCACAGGCGGCAGGAGTGAGTGCCTGAGGAGAGCACATTTGGCTGCTGTGTTTGTTCTGTTTGAAAAGTAACACTAAGTGCCTTGCAACTAGTAAATACTCCGTTTATATATTTTTTAATTGATTGGATTTGCTTATTGATTGTAGCAACCATCTCAGACCTACTCCTTTATTTTGATGGGATACTGGTGATATTAGCTATGATGATGATGATATGATTACTGTTACGACCACTTTCCTGTGACAGGCATTAAGCTGAGAACTTTACATGTACTATCATTTAATTGCCACAGCAGCTTCTATTAATTTTGCCAGTTTACACTTGGGGAGATGAGGCTCAGAGGTTTAATCATCCGCCCGGGGTCTAACACCTCTTGAGAGGTTAAGCGGGAACCCGAACCCACACAGTCCCTCTGTGCTGCTGGATGGGGCCTTCATGATATGTAAAAACCGCACCAGTGGACAAGTCGTTTCCCTTTTATACAGTTCTGTCCATTTATTTGGTGGTTTTTCTCTCGGCTTTTCATAGACTAGGTTACATTTTGATGTAAAATAAACATGTCTGTGATTTCATTTTTAGAGAAGCACGTTCAGCACCTTCAGGCAGCCTGCGCGAGCTCTCACCAATTTCAGCAAATGTCCCGAGATTTCCAGGTTTGGCTGGATGCGAAGAAAGAAGAGCAAAACCGTTCTCCCCCAATATCAGCCAGACTTGATGTCTTGGAGTCATTAATTAAAGACCAGGAAGACTTTAGTAAAACTCTGTCTGCTCAATCTAATATTTATGAAAAAACCATTGCAGAAGGTGAAAATCTCTTATTAAAAACACAAGGGCCTGAGAAGGCAGCCTTACAGTCACAACTTAATACAATTAAAACCAACTGGGATGGATTTAATAAGCAGGTGAAAGAACGAGAAGACAAGGTAAAAGATTCACTGGAAAAAGCCCGCAAGTATAAAGAGCATGTAGAGACTCTCCGGCCATGGATAGACAAATGTCAGAATAACCTGGAGGAAATAAAGTTTTGCTTAGATCCTGCTGAAACTGAGAATGCTATGGCCAAGTTAAAGTCTCTGCAGAAGGAAATGAACCAACACTTGGGGATGGTAGAACTGCTCAACAACGCAGCCAACAGCTTGCTCAATGTCTGTGAGGTAGATAAAGAGGTTGTTACAGATGAGAATCAATCACTGATCCAGAAGGTAGAGATGGTCACCGAACAACTTTACAGTAAGAAACTCTCTCTGGAAAACATGGCCCAGAAGTTGAAAGAATTTCAGGAAGTTTCCAAAGAAGCTAAAAGGCAGCTTGAGTGTGCAAGGGAACAGCTGGCTGCCCAGGACTCCTTAGGACCCCAGGCCCACAGTAACAAGTACCTGACCATGTTGCAGACCCAGCAGAAGGCACTTCAGACCGTAAAGCATCAGGTAGATTTGGTCAAAGGACTTGCCCAGGACCTCGTGGTAGAAGCCTCAGACTCAAAGGGAACCTCTGATATTTTATTACAAGCAGAAACCTTAGCTCAAGACCATAGTGCACTGAATCAGCAGGTTGATGAAAGGTGTTCGTTCTTGGAAACCAAGCTTCAGGGCATTGGGCATTTCCAGAATACCATCCGAGAGATGTTTTCTCAGTTTGCAGAGTTCGATGATGAACTGGATAGCATGGCCCCCGTGGGGCGAGATGTAGACACCTTGCAAAAGCAGAAGGAGGCTATTAAAGCCTTTCTGAAGAAACTAGAAGCTCTCATAGCCAGCAACGACAATGCTAATAAAACCTGCAAGATGATGCTGGCCATGGAAGAGACCTCGCCTGATCTCGTTGGAATCAAAAGGGACTTGGAAGCTTTAAGCAAACAATGCAACAAGTTACTGGACCGAGCCCAAGCCCGAGAAGAGCAGGTTGAAGGGACAATTGGACGTCTCGAAGAATTCTACAGCAAACTGAAGGAATTTTCTACTCTGCTTCAGAAGGCTGAAGAACATGAAGAGTCTCAAGGCCCTGTTGGTATGGAAACAGAGACAATTAACCAACAGCTTGATGTGTTCAAGGTAGGAATTCTTCCTTTTTACTGTTTTTTAAAAAAATTTTAAAGAAAATTTTTATTTCATATTTTCATTGTGTTTTATTAGAAAATAATTTCTTTTTTATTTTTAAAAGAAATTTATAACTGGTACAGAAAGGAGATTGCCTGTTTTATAGAGCCTCCTAATATGGCTATCATGCAATGTTTGAGCCTGAATGAGCACATTTGGGGGTAATATCCAGGCATGTGGAGATTTCCAAGCCTTCTGAGGAGTTGGGCCCTCATAGGGTAAAACGTGAGATAGTATCAAGAGGTCAAAGGGTGCTTGAAAAGTTTTGGGTGAGCCTGAAACTAACATTATAGGGTCTGTTTCTGGTGTCATTCACAACCAACATCTGGAGTGAGCAGAGCCATGTTTTAAACTCTGCTGCAGAGTCCAGTGTGTAACCTAAAAAGCTTGTTCTCTTCGTGTGTGTCTTCCAGCATTTTTGCTTAAATGGTGAATTAGTCTTTTCCTCCTCTTTTCCTTTCTATAGTTCTTCTTATCCTTCTTAATTCAATTTCTTTTGTAAACTTTTCCTTCCAAAAGTTCATATTTTTAAAGGCAGAGTGGAGTTCCATGTCATAATCCCGGTTTTATAAAACACAAACCTTGGGCTCATGCTCCAGAAGATCAGGAGTAAAATACTCTTGATTGGACGACAAGTTCCTCAGTGCCAGAAATGTCTGCCGCTTGATAGCTTGGAGTGAGCTTAATAAACAGAACGTTAGATAAAAATGGTGGACCATGTTCAGTGTCACTGGATTTGACCTCATTTATGATAGTAAGGGCAGAAATTCCATCTCCACAGTGGACAAAGACAGGTTCAACCCTGCACAGAGTGGGTCCTAAATATCAAGAATTTGCTGCATGGGACTGATACGAATCTTTGGGGTTGGCATGGCTCTTGTTCTATACATGAGGTATATTTTGCTTTGCAGTAAAACCAGTATGACAATTAGTCCCACCATTTGCACGTAAAGGATAAAATAAGACCAAGTAAAAGTAGCATTTCCAAAACTATGAATTGTTTCCCATGAGAAATGAAGAAGAATCAGATGTGCTATCAAATTCTGTGCTGTTATATTTGACATAGTGTTTCCTTTGTTCAGCTTTAATAACATTATTTAGGGGACTGAGTTTTGAAAAATAACTTTTTTCTAATTATTATTATGGTTATTTGTTGTTTATAAGATGCTTTTAAGGCCCAGTTCCTTCAGGGCTTAAAAATCTGTGATTCTATATAGACAGTGATTTTTGAAGGTGAAGGAAGTGTTAACCTTAAAAAGTAAAACGGCCAGTTGTTGTTTTTTACCAGCAAAAGATAGATTTATTAGAGAATTGCAGGGTGGGACAAGCAAGCTAGGCCAAAACCATAGGCAAGTCTGGAGAACAAAGGAGAGGAACATTCTTTGATAGAGGAAAGCTAGAATTTGGGAAGGCTGTTAGAAAAAAATGTCCATTGGAGTAAACTGGGATTTGAAAGGATAGTGGCTTCTCACTGGCTGAGTTGTGACTGTCTCTTGCCGGCTGGACTGTTGTTCGGGTTAGGGAGGAGGAGGTAAACCTTTCTTCCTCCTGTCTGCGCAGCAATGAAGTATTAGTAACCACTCGCAAGCTCTGTCTCTTCCTGTTGGATTTCAGTTGAGGACTTGAGGGGTAGGGTGTGAGAGTTCCCCCTCCTGAACTTCCCAGCGCCATTTTAGGGAGATTTCCCTTAACTAATTAAGGGAAGGCTACCATTCTGTTGACTTTACTTCCTTAATTAACCTGTCAAACTTTCCTGTTTCTGGTTTGCAAAGTTGAGATTTCACACGAGAGAATTTGCTATTAGAAAAACAAAGTTCTGTGGCAGTGGCTGCCTCAGAGACCTGGGGAGAGCTTGATGAGTGACGAGTCTCTGGAGTTTTCTGTAGAACCCTGACAAATTTTGAGTGCGTGAATGACAGTAATCAAGTTGCCTTCTTCCTAGTGAAATTGAAGCATATTCAGTGCCTTTGTTGAAACATTATCATTTCTCTGGATTTTCTGTGAATTTGTGTAGGAAAAAAACTACTTCATCCACTTGTAAGAAAATGGACCAAGGTAATAATATTGGTGGTGCTGCTTGTAGATGCCTCCCTCTTTGTGTTCCCAGTCATGAGTACAGTGAAAAATGTGGCTCTCTATAGAGTAAGTAAGAAAAAGCAAGGTAGGAGGAGCTCTCTCACCATGGCATTGAAAGTATTTTGTAAACTCAAAAGCACTAAGGCATCATTACCATTAATGGTTACAGAGATTGTTTTATTTGATTGTGAAGAGAAATAAAGTGGTCATTTCTTCTAAAATAAACCACTTAGCATGCTGTGTTGTCTCTTTTCTGATTACTTTGGAAGGAGTTGATTGATTTTAATGAAATTTAGTAATAAAGAACATCTTGACATAACTTCAGTGTTTTGAAACCCAGTGACTAAAATAAGTTTCCAAGTGGACAGATCATCTGCATTTAATATATTCCAGGACCAGAGGAAAACAAATAACAAGAATGTTATTATGGTAAATAAAGATGGTAGCATACGCAATCACTAATTCTATTTATTTGTGTGTGTGTGCATGTGTGTGTGTGTTCTTAAAAAGGCAATGACAGCAGTTAATATTTACTGAGGGCTTACTACCTGTCAAGCATTACTCTAAACTCTGTCTTTAATCCTGTTAACAGTCCTGAGACATGGATGCTATTATTATCCCCATCTTAGTGTAAGGAAGCTGAGAGCCAGGAGTTGGGTGACTTGCCCAAGGTCACACAGGTAGTGAGTGTCCCAGCTTGGATGTTTTGGTGGAAATAATACAGTGTTTTCTGTCAACTTGATTCATCATGATGCACATCTGGTATTTTCTCTGGGAAATTTTAAAACATCTCTGCTGTAGCCAAATTTGGGTGGCCTAAGTAACTAGCACATTGTTCATTCGAATCCGTAGACTAACAATACCCACTTAACCTAAGTGTTCTATAAAACCGGCTGCTCGGAGAAAAATGAAATAAATGTGTGTGCAGATGCTATAATGTTGATGATGATGGTGTTGACTACCACTGCCTCTGCGGCTGACATAGAAGCAAACGTGTCATTGTCTAAGTGAGTCTATTTCTTGATTCAAGTGGCAGATCAATTTGTGAACAACTTAGATCTTAATTTGGCTTTTGTTGGACAGGCTTTTGTTGAACATTAGTTTTACCATAAACAAATTTTTAAATCTTCTTAGAATATTAAGTAGGATAATCTGATTATTAATATAACAGTCTGCTAATAGCTATTTTTATCATTTCTAAATATAAAACAGAAGGAGCACTGAAGTACTGGGTCTATTTTTATTATAGACTTTGAAATGTAATCCAGTTTGACATTACTCTATCAGGTAGCTTTAGGTTAACCTAATATCATGGATAGAATCTTGTAACCAATTTCTCATAATATAAAATTTAGAGTAAGACTGAAACTTAGCTATGACCCAGCTACTCAGTAGAGGGTGCCTTGTATTCACTGGGAGGGTAATGGATTATTTAAATTAGGTAAGACAGACTTCTCTGCTTCCATTTCTTTTCTAAAAATTAACCTAAGAAGTAGCAGTTAATATCCTTGTAAGTTCAAAGTTAACTCATGTTTAAGATACCAACTTAAACATAATGATTAAGAACAAATGCTATTCTGAACCAAATGTCCTAATTCACTGTCTGTAAAAGCTATTCCAAATTTTTGAAAATAGATTGGTATTACCTTTTGTGTTAGCTTAAAGTTTTTAAATTGTTCGATTGTATGAGTTCTGTTTACCGTATGTTTTCTGGCTACTAAAATGTATGAAGCGTGAGGTGTTTTCTATTACTGTTGTTAATTTAAAGTATTTTTCTACTTAAATTGTCTATATTACATTAAATTCTATGCACATCATCATAAATTCCTAGGCAGAAAAGAAAAAATTCCCTTTGGTGTTCCCTCATCCCTACCTCCTGCTGAAGATTACTAGCTTAACATTATCTTCAAATCTGAACTGCATTAAGTAATATTAATATTTCCACATTTTTATTTATCAAAGACACATGTAACTAACTGTGTACAAGGAACATGTCCCTGCAGTTCCCGTGATGTCATCAACAGCCAGTCAGATCTTCTGATTATCAGGAAGTAATCGCTATCACCGTATTGAATTGATTTAATTTCAGTGAAGATCAAAGAAACTTTGTTTCAGTGAACATATACAGTCACATCCTAGCTAAATATATACCCTTCCCACCTCTATCCAGGCCATGGTAAAAAGGCTTACCTCAGAACCTCTTTACTGTTTATATCTGGCCACTCCTTGTTGCTGCCCCAAGTTGTCATTCATCTTGTCCCCACAAATAATGTATCTCCGGTACAAAGTCTCTCTAAACTGATTTCTTTTTATTTTCAAAATTGAAATAGAATTACATAGAGCAGAAAATGTTTAAGCCGAACCAAAACCATAGCCAGAGACCGGAACACCTGCCTCATACACTGGGATACATGTTTTCTGGTCCAGGTGAAGGCATTGTTTAACCCAGGTGTCTTCACTTGAATAGTGGGTGAGCTAAAATGCCAGGTATCGTGAGGCTGCAGAAACCAGGCAGTTGGAGTTGTAAATAGTATTGCCGAAATAAATCACTTTCCAAATACTTTCCTAAGGTACTTATGAAATGATCCTAAAACAACCTCTGTGATGTCACCATATTTTTAAAGATACAATTGGATTGTCCAGAGAATGCTTTAACATAGTGGGTTTTAAGTGTGCCCATATTGTTAAATAGAGGCCTGTGGCGAATTGTGCCCCATTTTAGTTGAGGACAGGAGGAAATGAAATAAAGCTGTTGTAGAAGAGGTTTTTCTTAGGAAAGAAAATTCTTACTTGACTGGATTTCTCTTAGTGCGACTATATTAGCGAGGCAGTTGCACGATATCTTCCTCTGATATTTTTAAGAAATGAAAATATTTTCACTGTAGAAACCACAACTTGATGCATGGGCCTTATGGGAAGGTCACATCATTTAATCAGCTAGCATCAGTGTGACATTTAAGATTTTAGGAAGAAAGAATATCATATACGCTGGGCAAGAGAGATGTCCCGCCCAAGCAGAGACCAGCACCCCAAGCTGCGGAGATATGGAGCTGATCTGCTGTGTGGTGTCAATAATGCCTCATATCCTCACTCAGTAACTCGCAGAACATGGGTGCCCTCTTTCCTACGTCAGACACCAGGATCTACTACCCTGGAAGGGCCCTCTGAAGGGAACTTGGCAATGTGGGTTCTCTTTCTGCTTTTGCTAAGTAATGCTGTCCCTCTCTAAGCTGCGTGGTTCTCTCTTCCATTGCTTTATTTAAGATTGGGAATTAAAGTAGGTTGTTCTGAGGGCAGTTTTAGCCAGAAATTTTATGTGGGGGGCAGGGGGATTTTTTTTTTTTTCTTTTCTTTCTCTCTCTCTCTTTTCCTTTTTTTTGGTTTTGTTGTTAATGGGATAAAATTATATCACCATTTTAAAGGGATTCCCCCCCCCCCCAGTGCCAGACTGCAGCATCTACTGTCATTATCATAGACGTCCCGTAGATAAAAGGTGGTCTACATAATTTATTAATGTGGAAAGTTGCTTAAAGGTGTGGGTGTGTCTGTGTGTGTGAGAGAGAGAATTTGTTTTGTGGTTATAGAATTATACATTGGTCTCTTGTTAAGAAAATTTGACCTGTAAATGTTTTTTAAATGGTTGCCTAGGACTGTAATCATTCATTAAATAATGCCTCAGAGAGGTCAATGCTGTGATTTAAACTGAAAAACTTTTGGTGCTGTTCAGGAACAGGATACCCTGAGAAAATGTCTGTGCTCACATATCCTGTTGCTCACTTATTAATTGCCTTAATTTTGAGACTACTTTATTTCTTTTAGTAGTGTTTTAGTATGAAAAGTGTTTTCAGGTTTTGTTTGGTTTTTAGTTTTCTGAAGAAGTTGAATGGGACCGTTAACAGATACATTGGTTTTTGCTTTACTTGCAAAAACTTTTTAAATTTTTAGAAGTTTTTTTTTAAACTTAAAAAAACTTTAACTTTTAGAAGTTATATATGCACATATGCATATATTTCAATTAACAGTGTTATATATAGAATCACTTTGTTACACAGAGTATTTTTTATCTGCTGTCATCTGAAAACTGTATTGAAGATAGAGGAAAAATAATATTGTAGTAACTTACAGGAAAAATAGCACGTGCCTATTAAAACTATTAACCTAGCATTCACATCAAGATAAATTCCCATGAGAATAAGACAGTAAGTCTGTTAAGTGTTTTTGAAGTTGTTTGCTTTTGTGGTGGGTTCTCATATCCCACTTTCTTTTGAATATAAGCTATTTCTATTAAAATAAATAGCTATTGCATATTCATCTGATAAGTATCCTTGAAAATCCTTTAGTTATTTATGTGAAGATGTTTATTAGTTTGGAAACTAAAAACATGGGATTCTTTTCAGTTTTCATTATCTAATGGTGTTTCTGTTTAGAAAAAACAGAAATTGTTGCTCTGAAGGCTTATTTTTGTATCACAGCAAACCGCACCCCCTCACCCCCCCTCACCCCCGACAAACTGTCTATCTCTTGTTTGGCTTCTGATCTAGATTTCAGTAGCTAGCTGTTAGGTCAGGAAAATATTCTTGTCAGTTTTCATGGATAGTATTGCATTTATTCACACATTCTCCACTTACTGCACATTGACTTTCTCAATATTACCAATCTTTCAGCCCTAAAAACTCCATTTTTTTAAAGTGTTTTTTTTTTAAGATTTTATTTATTATTCGACAGAGAGAGATCACAAGTAGGCAGAGAGTCAGGCAGAGAGAGAGGGGGAAGCAGGCTCCCTGCTGAGCAGAGAGCCCGATGTGGGGCTCGATCCCAGGACCCTGAGATCATGACCTGAGCTGAAGGCAGAGGCTTTAACCCACTGAGCCACCCAGGTGCCCCAAAAACTCCATGTTTTAGTTGGTAAAATTAGCCTTTAGCTTTTCTATGAAATGGATTATTGCACTTAGTGGTAAGATTTTTCAAGAACTTATTTTTCAATGACTTAATTTCACTTTAGAAATAGAAAATGAGAAAGTGATACTAGTTTGCTATTATGCAGTTAGAATTTGTGTACTTTTCCAAAATCATCTGCCTTTAGAAGATACTTTAGCTAAAGAATACCTAGTAGGCAACATCAAGTAAGCAAAGTCACATTTTGGGAACATTTAACATTATGATTTCTGTGTGTATAAAATGATAGGGTTGACTATTTTCAGAAGAACTTTGCTCATTTTATTCATTGTGTATTATGAAAATGTGAGAGGTCTAGATATAATGATTAATATTTAATAGTTTAATATATCTTTATATATTATATACCTTAATTTTATTAACATTAGAGACTATAACATTTAAAGTAGCTGTATAAATCAAATTTGGGAAGGAAAGATAAACCAGTCTAGTTTTGCTCTGAAAATGTAAGAGTTCTTTAGTTATCCAGATACACCTTCAGAGTGTGATTTTTTTTTTTTTTTCCAACGGTGGTGAGGGGCAGAGAGAGAGGGAGAGAGAGAATCTTAAACAGGCTCCACATCCAGCATGGAGCCAGACACTGGACTCGATCTCACAACTCTGAGACCATGACCTGAACTGAAATCAAGCGTCGAATGCTTAATCGACTAAGCCACACAGGCCCCCCCCCCGGAATGTGATTTTAAGTAACAAAGATATATACATACATGTATCATGTATACATACATACATATACATACACACTATAGTTGTCATAAATACTAATATAATATTAATAGTTCAAATTTGAAATGGAATCAGAATTATCAGGATTATCATTTGTAGACTTAGTTGAAATTAGTTTAATAAAATAGGAATTCAGTTATTAAACAAATGGTATATACTTAAACATAATCACTAGAGGGCATTTTTCCATAACACTCCTTACTTCCAAACTGTGTATTGTGCCCATTTTCTCACCCATATTCTCCACTGTACTCTAAGTTGTATAAGGACAGTAGTGCTGAATCTCTTTGCACCAGTGTTTTGCCAGTGCTTACTGCGGTGTTTGGTGGATAGTATTTTTCTGATGAATGCCTGAATTTATGAGTGAGTTATATAAAAATGCACTATCCACCTCAAATGTGAAAGTTACACAATGCTCTTCTTAGCTTTACATAAAGCCCAAATAATATTGTGATAATGATGCAGAGTTAGAGTCTAAGGTGAATTAGGGCCTTTCTTATGAAAAGTTCTATAAGGATCCCAGGATGTTTAGGGAAAGGTACTCATCCACATTTCATGGAAACTTGAATATTAATATTGCCATGAATAAGTACTTTTCAAGTCTTAAACATATCAGGATAGGGGCAGTTGGGAGTAAAACCCTTGCTTGGTCTCATAATTCTCAGCCTAGAGCCCAGTCTACTGTTCAAACATGGTAACTGTGTGCACTTTTTTCTTTTTCTTACTATTAGCACCTCAGAACAACCTCTGTGCTCAAGTACCAGAGGATCAAGGGCTTATTGAAATATTTCACTACTCGACTATGAAAAATGGGCATTGATACTGTGATATTGATAGGTATTTTTATATACATTTTTCTTTATAGGTGGCTATATATATATATATATATTTTTTTTTTTTTTTCTTTTCCCAACTTAATGATGGCCACATACTGAATTGCATCAAATAATTGTTGAATGGGTGTTATTACCTATAGAGTTCTGGTTAGAGATAAGTTTGGGTTTTTTTAAGGTTCAGTTCTCAAGTTTATAAAAATAATTTTGGAATAATGTTTTTTCATTAAAAGTACAAAAGTTCCCTGCCACATCTTTTCTGTAAAATTACCAGAGAATGTATATAAGGTCTTTGTTTTTTTTACCATAACTGCCTTCTTTGGGTCAACAGTTTTATTTATGTTCAAATGATTATTTTGTGAGATTGAGAAAAAACGATCTGCCTTTATTTGTAACTCTATCTGCTACTCTGGTAGTATTGCTTATTTCGTAAAATAAAAATGGATAGGTTTTATTGAAATAAAACTATTAATTTTTCCGGCAAAGGTGAAGGTTCGACTTGCTGAATTTATTTTCAAACAGTGTTTTTAAAGAGTGTTCCGTCGATAACAATCTGCGGATGTGATTTTGTTTATTAAATATCCAGAGTCACTGGCTGCCCTTGCTCTTTGCCTGGGCCTTGCATTAAGCTCCAGGGGCCTGTGTGGTTATTAGTAACTACTGATATTCATGTCAGCAGTGCTCAGGACTGTGCCCACAGGAATAATTTACTCTGGAGAACAGTCAGACTTGAATTGGGGCTTAAAAGGAATGACTCAACACTGGACTCAAAGTGATCCGCACTTTGCATCGCAAATACTACTGAAACAGAGTCTGCAACTGCAGCGCCTGAGGTGTGGTTTGAGGGTGTGGTTTCATCTGAAGGGTAGGGATCTGCGTAGCCCTTTCCCCCTCCAGTTAATATTCAAATGAGCACGGCGACCGGCGGGCCTTCACAAAAGGCTTTCCTCAGGGAGTCCCTGGTGTCAGGTTCTGCCTCTGCGAGCCCTTCAGATCCCTCCCCAATTTGAACCACGTAGTTGTGGGATTTCGGGGATCTCTGAGCCCGAGCCGTCCCTTTCCCCAGTTCCAGGACTGGGTCTGATGGGCGCTGATGTCACCACCAAGCTGTTGCATTGCAGCCTCCCGGCCTCTAGGTACCTCCCCCTGAAACAGCTCGCTGGCTCCCGAGCGGAGGCCAGGAGTCAAAGAAAAAGATGACTGCGAAGTTAAGTCGCGTGAGGGCGTAGCAGCGAAGCGCTAGAGCTGCCGGCCGGGAGTGCGGCTCCGCGGAGGGACGAACCGCTGCTGCCCGAAGAGAGAGGGCGTTGCTGGAAGTGCCCTGGCTCGGGAGGATGCCTGCCGGGGACCGCACTGCCCGGAGGAGCTGGGGACAGCGCAGGACGTCCCTGCTGGAGTTCCTTGCCTGCCTCCCCCACCGGCCACCTCTGCCTCTCTCCAGCTGTAGCTAAAATGAAAGCCAAACCGCGGCCACAGTGGGTCAGTTTCAAAGACTAGAGTAGTCTCGGTTTTCAGCTGAATGTGAAGTGCGCTGCTTGTGCCTTAGAGGAAACCCGGAGCCCTTCTTTGCTGCAGTTTCCTCAGGTGGAATAAGCCTTAAGGAAGATCAGATAAGACTCTTTGGAAATGGCTTTTTTTTTTTTTTTTTTTTTTAAAGGGAAGTTTATAGTACACCGTGCTTTCTGTTTACTTTAAACGGTTGCTGGATTGTCCTGGCTTGGCTGTCCAAAAGTCTATTTTTTTTTTTCCTTTGGGTAGCCTCGAAGAAGCTTAATATGGGAAGAAAAACTGCCTTTTGAATCAAGATTATTTATAGCTGCACCCAAAAAAAGTAAAAGAAGATTTTAACTTTCTTAACAGCATTAGACAAGTTATTTTTCTCTGAAGATTTGTTTTGTGCCTTGATCCGAAAAATACGTGGCCCCTGTGTTTGTCTTTTAAGTTTCTGAAGCATGGTTTATTTATAAAGGAGATGGAGTTTTGCAAGCCATCATTAAGTGGATTACAGTTAAACAGAGTTCTGCCGATACTAACATTCAGCCTGTTAAAAATGCTTGCTCATTTGGAAATTTTAACCTGGAAATCTCAGATGCAAAATTAGACTAAAAAGGGAAGCAGACTGATGATGGAATGTTTTGACTGAGCCACTGTTAAGTGTGTGTTTGTTTTGTTTTGTTTTTTTTTCCTGCGTTTTGGAGTGTGTTAGGGAACTTGGGGAACTGGGGAAGGGGGAGGAAGGAGATTTCTGTTCTGTGTTCTTGATGCACTTTATTTTTTAGAATCATTTTAAAAAGAACCAGGTAAAAGGACAGTTGCATTTAGAGTGACGCACTGATGATGATGACCTTAAACACCTCATAGATCACGACCTGTTATTATTTGAGCATATGTCTTTATGCTGAGGACACTTTATAGCTCTGGTCGGAAGTATACTTTTTTGAAAGATGCTTTACCTTCTTTCTTATTTTCTGTGTCAAGAGTTGCAATATTTGTTTTAACTATCTACAAAATGGGGAAGCCACTCAGCAGACCAGACTGTTTACGTCAGAATCCCCCATGTGTAGGGAAAGGTGAGGAAGAAGAGGACCTAAATATCGAAGACTGTTACGTCCCACAGCGGTCAATCTATGACACTGTTAGATTAAATGAACAGATAGACTCTGGTTCAAAGGGTAGCCTGTCTTCCCGGCATTTTACAGATCGGACTTTACCCTACAGTCACAGAACACTGGATGTTAGTTCTTTATGCTCTAACGGTGCCCTTGCTTCTTCCAGTGTATTTGAGCTGAGAGGTCGTGAAGCTAACAAACTAGATGAAAAGATGATCTTTGATGCGCTCAAACTAAATAGCGATATCATTCGAACCACAGGATTACCCAAAACCAAATCCCATGCAGAAAAGAAAGAACATAGACGGTCATGGCGAATGTTTGTCCCAGCCAATTTTATGGATTATGCAAACAAAAGTGAAAGCTCTTTTGTTGAACCTACTGATATGTCAGATGCTGTTACCAAGGCCAGCAAGTGCAGATGGGGTACTAATTCTCTAACGTCGGAGGAGGATGACTCTGGGTTATGTAGCCCTCCAGCAGAGAGGGAAGAAAAACAGGGCATTTTAACTGGAGACCAGTCACGAATCAGAAGCTTGTCTTCTGCTGAAGATATTCATATAGCAGAGCAATACAGACCATTCTTTTCTGTTTATTCCATTAGTGAGCAGAAAATCCCATTGCTTTCATGTGGAAGTGCCCACCCTGATGAAAATTTCAGAATGATTTTACATGATGTTTCTCCACTAGAGGAAACAAAATGTGTAAGTGGCCAAAGGGAAATCCATGGTGAAAATTGCTGCCTGCAGAATGATTTCAAAGAGAGCACTGTTCAGTGTGATCCCTTAATAACGCCAAGAGATGGAGAAAGCCAGTGTGTTTCTAACCCTGGAGACGAAGGGAAAACATATGGACCAGGAGGATCTCCAATCACAGCACAAAGTAGGGAACTGGTGGAAGAGTCTTCTGAGGTTTTACAGCTCTCTCTCACAGATCTGGAGGGAAATGATGCAGGTTGTGGTGGCACAAGTTTAGTAAAAAATGTGACACTGTTGACACCATACGATCCGGAAGAATCCAACATAGCATCTAAAGAGGAAGTGGAGGTGCCCCTTCCTGCCCAGGAGATGGAGATGGTCCACAGGAAGTGTTCCCCGAAATTCATACCAGTAAGAAAGCAAGCAGCTCCCCGAAAAGCAAGGGCCCAGGCAGGAATATTGGACCCAGTCTGTAATGGCTTTCAGGCAGTTCAGGTAATTAACGGGATGTGAAACTCTGCAATGCCAGCCCTTAGTTTGTGGGTCTGTTTTAAAGCGGTCACTGGTGTTTCTAATAAGGCTCAAATCCAGTCTTTTATTTTGGGGGTGTGCCGAGTACCCTCCAAGATGTCAGGTATTGATAAGTTGATCATTGTAACAAATTAATTAGGGACCATTTTTTTTAGAAGAATAATTATTCCCAGCCGGTTGGAGTCCTGTTGATTGTGCAGATAGTACCTGTCCCCTGCATTTAGAATGCTTCCCCTGGGAGTTTATGTGAACATTCTTAGGCTCTTCCACAAGTTGTGGTTTAAGACACTGCCATTTAAGGGGAGTTATTTTGGATTTATTAAGGTTGAACAGGCCTCGTCACAAAGGTACAAATACACAGTGTTTTATTGTTGTGGTCTGCGAAGTAGTCTGCTCAAATTAAGGACATTTTAAACATGCTGAAAACCTTCTCTCAGTCGCTCTGAATGTGGAAGTAGAGAAGTTGTGCTGTGTTTTGCAGTCATTATAGCTCCTAACTTGTTGTGAGCGGTGAATGAGGTAAGAAAGTAAAGGGTGCAGCCTTGTCCTAAGTAGGGGTTGTTTGTCAAGCCTGTAATTATTTTCTTCCCACTCAGATTGAAGTTCAGCTATTTTGGTATTTTTACTAAGCTCTTCTGGTAAACTTTGCCTCAGAGGTAATTTTATTTTATTTTAAGCTTTGTGTTTGTGTGCTTATGGGTTAGATTAGGGGGAAAGTCTCTCTCTTCCTAGGTATTTGTTGCCACTGAGAGATAAGGAATTTAGACAGTATCAGAAAAGGTCCTCTTCCCAGCCTACGAAATAATTGCTTCTGTCAGCGTTACCCTTTCCTTGGGCACGTGTTAAATGGCATACTAGGTTAAAAGCTTTAAAAGTACTTTTTTATGTAAAGGGTTTTGCAGTTTATTTGTAGAAAGTAATTTAGCTCTTAGGAATATGTAGATTCTTCAGTAGTTCTCTTTTTTAACCCATAGCATATTTTTTTGGTAGCACTTTAGAAAATTACCAGACTCACCCAGACCTACTCTAATGTGCAACCCTAAAATTAATTTCTTTAAAACCAAGATCAGAGGTGAAGGCAATTTACTAGAACATTATATTAAATTTTTTGTCCTGAACGTTCTCTGAGAAGGGAAAGTAGAATTTTTCCCTGGCAAGTTCCTGGAATTACAAAGTAGCAGTTTTCTTACCATTCCCCCTTCTTTTCTGTGAGTAGTAAAACTTGTCCATAGCAGTTAGTTCCTAGAAGTGGTAAGGAAAAGAAGTAGAATGATAGCACCAAATTCTGTTTTCATCACCTTGCTGCAACTTTGTTTTGACTTATTAGCTAACTTAATGCCTTTTAAAAAATTATGAAAGCTAATTTTTTTTTCTCAGTGATTTGAGTTATTTCTTTAGTTATGTGTAATTGACTGTTTATACTTAGTACTGTTATACAGAAACAATGAGCCAATGTCGAAATTGTCTGTAAGGATTTTATGTAGGAGAATAATGTGGGCTTTTAGCTAAAAGGAGACTTTTAAGGGAAATGATCATTTATTTGTTTGCTATTTCGACATTTACTCATTCATGCGGTAACGCAGGAAGGACTGTCTTGAGTGCCATGCCCCAGGCCCGAGCCTGAAGAGTTTCTCTTGTAGCCTCTACATCTTTAAAAATTACTTTCCATAAGAAGTCTGTAATTTTTTAAGTCTTATTTTGTTATTTGCCTTTTCAATGTTTTCATATATTCTCTTAATTGTTCATTTACTTGGACTATTGATATATAGTACCCTGTAGTATAATGACTCAAACCCCAAACCTTGTCTTGTCTTAATATCTAGCTGAACCTTTCCTTCCTTGGTTACATTAATTTTCGTTATCGTATCCCTTAGGCCCTATATTTAAAGCATTTGTATCTCTATAAAAGAGTTGGTATACTATCAATATAATCCCTTTGCGAGGTTAATGTCATCCACGCCAAGATGTAAATACAATTTTTCTGGGGTGCCTGGGTGGCTCAGTTGGTTGGGCGAGTGCCTTCGGCTCAGGTCGCGATCCTGGAGTCTGGGGATCGAGTCCCACCTCGGGCTCCCAGCTCCACTGGAAGTCTGCTTCTCCCTCTGACCTTCTCCCCTCTCATGCTCTCTTTTTCTCTCTCTCAAATAAGTAAATAAAATCTTTAAAAGAAAAAAAAATATATATATAATTTTTCTGTACCACTACTCATCCAGCAAACGATTATGGGGTATGTATTACATGCTAGGTACTGTGGTAGCTTCAGGACGTAGAACCACTGTAAGGAAAACAGAAATTTCTGCTTTTGTGGAACTGGCATTTTAGTCTGGGGCATGAGTTTTTTTTTGCCAGTTGCAGGCATTTGGGACCATAAATTGGATGGGACTGAGAGTCGGGGGGAGAGTTCTGGCAAATGGCTGGCGGTGCAGGCAGTGACCAGAGAGTAACCAGACTTGCTGTGCTGGAGACATGTGTGAGCACATCCACAGGGTGAGGGCTCCGTGCTCTTGCAAGGCCATTGGCATCTCAATAGGCATGGAGGGGGCTGGGCGGGGAGGGACCCATTCTATTGTAGTGCCTGCCAACATCCCTTCTCTTTTTCTAGCTCCGTATTTTGACCCCACTGGTAAGCTATATAGATTGGCCTCTTGGCTCCCCTCAGCACCTCGTTCTTGACCTTCATTTCCAATTTGAGTTTCAAACTTCAACAGTTGCCAGCTAGCAGCAGGTATCCCTGGAGGAGTTCATAAAGCTCCTTGCCCAGTAAGGCTCTCCTGGGACCCATCTTATCACTTCCCTTCTTTGCATCTTCCATACTTTTTTCTACTGGAGTTAAATTGAAATGATAGAAACTATCTAGTGTTATGCTAATGAAGCAATAGAGAGAGACAGATAAACTCTTTTCTTGGTTTTGTAGGTAATCTGATTAAAGGTACTTAGAATATCATTCTTTAAAATTCCTGAGTGGTTTTGATAATATTATGAACTTATACTTAGTTTAGTTTCTTACTGTTATTCATAAGGTAGCTGTGACAGAGGAAGAGATAACAAAAATTATTTTTATCTGTAATACCAGATACCTGATAACTGAACAAATGTTTATATTCCGTGGTTGTTAGATAATCTGTATAAATGATTGCTCCTCTGACCGCAGGTATTCCAAAAAGAAGAGATCGAACCTTTGCAGGTTAAACAGCAAGACGTAAACTGGTTAGGTCAAGGCCTTATTCAGAGTGCTGCTAAAAGCACCAGCACACAGGGTTTGGAGCACGACCTGGATGATGTCAACGCCCGCTGGAAGACTCTCAACAAAAAGGTAATTCCTTCATCCTCTTCGTTGTCATTTCTGTTGACTATTCTCTAGCATTTGTTGTGACGACTAATCATATTTCTAGTAGCTAAACTTCCCTACACACGCCCACCTTTTTATATTGCTATAAACTGGATGGCCCAAACTGAGATGCCTGCAGTGGGCAGCATAAATGAAGGAAGCGAGCTGGGCGAAATAGGGCCTCCCCCGTCATTCTCGACTTCGATAGAGACCCTGTAGTGCCAGTGTGATGGCAGGGGGCCCATGACCCATGACCTCGTGTTGAGGGAGCACACACACCTTCAAAGGTACAGTCAGTACTTAGCCTCTAGCAAATCATTCCATGTAGGAATCCAGGTTTACTGTTGTCATATAGTCTACTTTCAAAGGAACCTGGAAATCTCTACTTTTTCCGTGAAACCTAATTTTCAGATGTTGGCAACTAACTTCCCACTGTATTATAGGTCACACTGTGCAGGTGAAAGCAGCTGTGGCTCTCTGTCAGCTCTGGACTAAAGGATTTGCCACCCTTGCTGTAGACTCTTAACTCTAAGTGTTATTTTACTTATGAAATGTAGATCCCACGTCTTTCTAAATATCCATGAGGGAACACCCTGGAAAATAATGCGCTGATACCTTAAGGAGATAATGCTGGGACACAATGGCAGCCCTTCACATGATGGAAATGATCAGAACATTGCTCTGGGATGGCTGTGCTTGTCTGCTGCTGGTGGTTTTTGTTCTTGCCGTTTTCTCTGCTCTGAAATCTTAAGCAATTGTTGCCAGATCTCAGAAGAACATTTATCATCCTTTAAAGCCGGACTCGTATTGTAGTGCCCTTCAAACACAATTGGAATGTAGTGTCAGGTGTAAATGTATTCCATGGTACTTGAAATATCTTGCCAACTACTTTTTCAGTCCTGAAGGAAAAGATCTGTGAGAAGGGCAATAGGATATCTCTCTGTAGGACACAGAGACTCCATTTACTAGAATACAAAGGCCCTGGTTTGTCAAAAAGGACTTGGAGTTGGCAGAATTTAATCGGATACTTTACAGGTATTTTGCCTAGCAAAATATAAATCTGTTTCACTCTACTATCATAGTATTTTTTTAGCTTCGTCTTTTAAAATATTCATCAGTAGGAAATAAAAAATGAATCAGAAGTATGCTGATAAAAATGAATTAGGCATTGTTTCAGTAACCTTATAGTACTCGAATTATTCATGTTTGGTATCTCCAAAATCTCAAAGATTTCATCTTTTACATTCTTGTTTGGGATGGAAACCTTTTCTTCTTGGCTTGGGTTGCTAGACTTTGACTCCTTTCCACCACAGTCCTGCCCACTGTCAAGGCTTTGGGCAGATTTTAAGTGACAAGGAAAAGAGAATTTGTGACCAGGTGGGAAGATGAGCATGAAAAGTGATGGCTGGTGGGCCAATTTCATTTTTCACGGAAACAAGTGAAGCAGTTGACGCAATGGCAACTTTGTAGGTGGCTCAGCGGGCAGCCCAGCTGCAGGAGGCCCTGCTGCACTGCGGGCGCTTCCAGGACGCCCTGGAGTCCCTGCTCAGCTGGATGTTGGACACCGAGGAGCTGGTGGCCAATCAGAAGCCCCCGTCAGCCGAGTTTAAGGTGGTGAAGGCCCAGATACAAGAGCAGAAGGTAAGTCAGCGATGCTGTTGGGTCGTGCGTCCTGTCAGATCATAAGGAGAGTAAACATTTTCCTCGTGACTTTCTCTGTATTAACAGAATGTTCTAGTCGACTGGTTATTGGTGCTCTAGACGCTATTTTTCAGTCATCCAACAGGGATTAACTGAACATCTGCCATGGGTCTGACATTGTTTCTGGTGCTGGAGATAGTCACTGCATAGAGACGATGAAAGTTCCTCACTGAGGTGAAGGTTTAGTGGGCAGGGAGGAAGAGGGAAAGACAGTAAAAGTAAGTAAATTGTGATAAGGTAGCAAGTGATAAATAAAGCCAGGGTGGGAGATAAGAATTAGGAAGTGCCAGAGCAAGGAAGGAAGACGGGAGGTGCTGTGGAGTTGGGGGGGGGTGTGTGTGCAGTTTCCAGCAGGGCAGTCAAGGAAAACCTCACTCGCCGAGAAGGTGACTTTGGCAGAAATCCCATTCCCTTATATATTAAATGGATCTATTTGAAATTGGCTTTTTTTTTTCAAAGTAGAGTTGACACACAAAGTTACATTAGTCTCAGATGTACAATATAGCGTGATTCGACAAGTCTGCGTGTTACGCTATGTTCCCCACAAGTGTAGACCCCATTGGTCACCCTGTGACACTTTGACAGTACCATTGACTGTATTCCCTATGCTGTGTCTTTCATCCCCATGACTTATTCATTCCATAACTAGAAGCCGGTATTTCTCACTCCTTATTTATAGATTAGATACAGGCAGTTTCTTGTGACTCAGCCTGTGTGCTAAGGAAGCAAATATTCGATTCGTATATGCTAAGGAATATGTGGTTATGTCTTTTGACATGACCAGTACAAGACCAAGTTGAAAAGAAAGACACACTTGTTAAAGGGATGATAACATGCAAAAAATTTGTGCTCCTGAGGGTGGTGGTCAGTTAGGAAGCATTTAGTCACATTTTCAGACGATTTGGCAGGATGACTTGAAATGGCGTATGGGAGGGGCCTAGCACACAGCACGTTGGTAAGATTTTTCCTGTGTGGAGCTTTAAAAAGAAGGGAATGGATTAAGAGGTTTAATTTAGTTTTGACATTCAGTACTATCTCTAAAAATTCTTTGAAGACTCTAGTGTATTGGGAATTAACCTATTAGAAATAGATTTAGAGTAAGGATTATGAAAACATAACAGGAAACACATTGCATTTGCATGATTTTTAAATAAGATATATGTAATATATAATATGTAATAAAGTAATGTATATTTAATAAGTATAATGTGATATTGTATATAATAATATAATTGCTACTATTCAGTATTTAATTAAACCTTTATTATACTCCCAAAGTCAATGAACTATGTTTAGCCAACAAAATGTATTTGTTGATTTCGCTTTCTTATTTGCTAGAGGCTTTGCTATTAAAGTGTATCAGAAGTAATCCATTTAATTACTTCTCTTTACTGCCTCAACCACCTGTTGTACCTTGATTTTATAATGACTATGCCCTGTATCAAGAGAATTTGCATGTCTCTCCCTTCTTTTTAAACGTGTTCCTCTTACTGCCTGATTTGGTGGTCTCAAAATGAAAGTGAGAGGATACTCTTTTTGCTTCTTACCTCGAGGTAACTGCATATCTTTAATCCTTAACTATCAGTCAGGATCAGATTAAGGAAGCAGTGAAGAAGTATTTAGCTTTTCATATACCTCTGCCTTCCTCACTGCTATTAACACAGTCCCTGTGCTTAGCACTTGCTCACGAAATAATCGTTCTGATTAGATTAGAGCAGGGTAATCCTGAGTTCTGGCTACTTCTGTCAAACATTCCATTCCAGGCTTTTTGAAGTGTTTGCTTAGAATTAAATTGGATTTTATTCTGCTGCTAAATCCTGAAACACTAGTCTTATTTAGCCAGCTTTGGGGATTTCTGACTTATTCCATCCTCTCTTCCTTTTTGAAATGATATTTAGAGGCCCTTTTTTAGTTTCCAGCCTCATGAAGGATTTTAGGAGCTAGTTGCACCTAGTAAAGAGAGGCAGAAGCCTCCAGTTTTAGCCCCACTAGCTTGTGAACTTGGTCTGAGTCGCAGCTTCCCTGTCTAGAATGGTTTGTTTAACATGGGGAAAGGTGTTGAAGACAGTAATGATTTATAATACTCTTGTCTCAGTAGGGCAGGTGATTGTTGAAGGTTTAGGGTATTCCCATTTTGTTACAATAATGGGGATTTTGTACTTTCAGTGCTGTGGAGTTACCCTTCAGCAGCACCTTCCACCCCATTATTTTATATTAAAAAATTAATAATGAACAGGCTTAATGGCGTTATCAATATTAGTTTTATCTGCTATGAAAAGCCTCAATCACAGTGTCTGACACAATAGCAATGAATCACCAAACAAAATGAGTTATTTTTAAAATCCTATCTCTTTTTTATGTGACTCCATACAAATTACATATTTTTGTTACGTATGAAAAGTACTTAGACTGAGTTTTCCATTAGTTAACACAGTTATTCCTTTACCCCACCCCCACCCCGTTTTTGCTTTTGGTATTTAATGTTCCGTCTCAAGCTTCTCCAAAGATTGTTGGATGACCGCAAATCTACAGTGGAGGTAATCAAACGAGAAGGAGAAAAAATTGCTGCAACAGCAGAGCCTGCAGATAAAGTGAAGATTTTGAAACAGCTGAGTCTCTTGGATAGTAGATGGGAGGCATTGCTTAATAAAGCTGAAATGAGGTAACATAAATACTTGCAGTCTTTTGGAAGAGTAGCAAAGGTTTTTGTACTGATAGTTTGCGTGTTGATAACACTTTTCTTCAAATCGTCATTTTCCTATGTTTACCGTGTACGTGAACAGGGAGCAAGGACTGTGGGGCCCCTCTCTTCGTTCCTCTCATGGTAAGGTCGTAGAGTCACCAAATGATTTCAACTCTTTATTTTAAGAAAAACGATTCCCTCAAGAGTAAGTTATTTATTTCTGACATAGTGCTGGACGTCGGGCACAGAGCGAGGCCTCGGGGTGTAGCGGGAGCCGGACAGGTCAGCTCGGTCCTCAGGGTACAGTCTAGTAGAGTTTCATAGCCATTGGAAAGTAATGACAAATGCGATGTTTCAGAGCAAAAACATAGGGCGTTGTGGAAGCATATAATAGGAAGAACCGAGCCTGGGTGCAGGGGAGTGACAGTTAAGCTATGTTTAAAGGAATAGGAGTTAGCTGAGAAACAAAGTAGATGGAAGGATGTGGTGACGTTTATGAAGGCTAAGAGGTCTGGAGCACAGTCTGCTGGGCTCGCAGTCAGCCTGTTTTTTAGTTACATTTTTTCATTCTCCATGTTGGCATCACATTGACCAGTGTTGAGTAGTAGCCACACTGAAGTGTGACCATAGCCACATAGACTGGTTGAGTTGAAAATAGATGAACCCCTGAACAGAATGATTATTTCCATAAATTGCTCCCTTCTTTGGAGCTACAATGGTGAAGAGAAGGATTTGTCTCATCTTGAATATCGAGATAGAATTACTTATAGTTGTAGGACCATAGAATAAGATACTCCTAAAGAGGTTAAAAGCTCCATGACCTTTAATATGTTTCAGGAGATCATTCCTTCTGTGTAATGCCCAGGACATTGTGCCCTGGCTGCCATGGGGGATACTCTCGGTACTTTTTAAAAAATAGATTAGTGACTGACAATAAGCTTTGCTACCACATGGCTTTCTTGTCCTAAACCTTCCTCACAGTGGTATTAAATGGAAGGGTACTGCTCATATTATGATTTCTGCACAGTTTAATAAAGTCACTCACAATTTAAATCACAGTAAACTGAACTTAGTCGCAAAATAATTTATTTTCACTGATTCTAGATGATTGGATATTTGAATTTAGTGATAATTCAGAAGTCAAAAATAGCATTGTCATTTTATTCATTTTTTTAAAGATCAAATATATTTCATCTGAAAGTTTTAAGACCTACAGGAATATGTAGTTTGTGATTAAAAAAATACAGAAATTGTGTTCAGTAGCATGTGCCAATTTTCTAGAATTCCTTTGGTCTCCATAGAAAGCAAATTTCTTAAATCATGTGGTTCCCTAAGACTCAAACATGATAAAAAGTTATGACAACAACTCTTGGTCCCAGGATTTGATACTGAGTCAGGTTCGTAGTATAGAGACCAGCACAGTATCTGGCCCTAGGTGAAAACTGAGGATGGGGGAAGTAGGTTTTCACTTTCACGGTACCTTTTTAACCAAGGAAACAATGTGTTTTCTAGAAGCATTTCAAATTATATAAAACATTATTTCAAACAAGTAAAAGTCTGAAGGATATTTCTCTTCTTTCGTGGTATTTTAATCCATGCATATTAACTGTTGCTTTTGGGAAATATACCTGATACTGTACTTGGGGTGGAGGTGGGGAGTGGAGAATATACCTGACACACTACTTTAGTAGGAATCCCTATTCATTCTATGGGGGGAGTGTAGCTATAGGTGGTCTTCAAAATTTGAATCCAATTTTGACCAGTTGATTAAGGCAATCAATTAGTGCTCTGATTGAAGTTAATCAATATATAAAACACTTAGAACAGGGCTTGGTGCAGACTATGTGTTCAATAAATTGTTATTTTTACTGTCATTATTGCTGCTGCTGTTATTAAAATATTTGCTCTTATTATTATACAGCTATTATTATTGTAAGTATTGTAACCAGATTTCTTCAGAGTTTCTTAAGATTTAGGTACTTGGGGTTGGTCTGTGCTTCACTTTTAATTTTACTTAGGAGGAGAACTATTTTAGCATGTCCTTTAAATGTGAGAGATCTTAACTTTAACCTTAGATGTTTTCCACAAAAAATGTTTTGAATGCAAGAGCATGAGTAAAGACTTTTATTGAATATTTCACACATTCTTCATCCCTAAGTGACCTTTATCTTGGCACTTGTGTAGGAATCGTCAGTTGGAAGGTATCTCGGTGGTAGCACAGCAATTTCATGAAACCTTAGAACCATTGAATGAGTGGCTCACAACCATAGAAAAGAGGCTGGCGAATTGCGAGCCCATAGGAACCCAAGCGTCGAAACTTGAGGAACAAATTGCACAGCACAAAGTAAGATACCCATTGTACATTAGTCAGATTCTGTTTTCCATCTCCTCTGTGGTTTTATGTCATAAATTTGAGTTATATACTGTTGTGTTACGCATGATTGCAAACAGCCCATTTCAAATGTCATTCTTTCGTTCTATTTATGTTTTCATTTTCATTTGTCCATCCTTTTTGTTTCTCTTTTTTCTTTTTTAAACTTTATTTTAGGCCTTAGAAGATGACATCATCCATCACAATAAACATTTACACCAGGCTGTTAGCATTGGCCAGTCCTTAAAGGTTTTGAGCTCCAGGGAGGATAAAGATATGGTGCAAAATAAATTAGACTCCTCTCAAGTGTGGTACATTGAGATTCAAGAGAAAAGTCACAGCAGGTCTGAGCTTCTCCAGCAGGCCTTATGTAATGCTAAGATTTTTGGGGAAGACGAAGTTGAGCTGATGAATTGGCTGAATGAAGTGCATGACAAACTAAGCAAGCTCTCAGTCCAGGATTACAGCACTGAGGGGCTTTGGAAGCAGCAGTCTGAACTTCGGGTATTTTTATTTATGTTATTTTTTTCATTTCATTTGTCATTGTTTTCTCAGTCTTCCTTATTTCTTTATTATTTTATGTTCTTATGATTTAGGTGAATTGCTATACTCAAAAAGGACTTTGCCTGTATATACAGATTACTTCTGATGAAGTCACTTTCAGAAAAGATTGAATTTATCCAACAGCCAGATTTTCCACTTTTCTTTTGTTGTCTTAGGGTTGTATACAAAGACCCGTAATTAACCAGTAGTCCAATATCTTCATGTAGGCCGTTTTCTGAAAAGGAGAGTGTGTGAAATACGGGAGTTGAACATGAGACCTGGGCCAGGATGGTTTAGAGAGGAAGGGGGAACGGGAAGGACTAGTGAAAAATGGGAGGTGTTTACTTAAATCTCTATGAAATGCAGCATTCTCTAAGATTAATCAAAGCTAATTGTTATTTAAATTCCTCCCCCCCCCCCCCAAAAATGGTACCCTGTGTTTTAGGTTCTGCAAGAGGACATCCTACTCAGAAAACAAAATGTTGATCAGGCATTACTAAATGGTTTAGAACTACTAAAACAAACAACAGGTGAGAATCTTTCAAATCAACTCCTCATGCAGTTACCATTTTTGCATTGCTTTCTAAATATTTTAGGGAGAGGGAGGAAAAACAAATATTTTGTAATTTTGGGGCCACTCCAAGACTTCATTCTGCAGAATTCTTTTGAAGGCTGAAACCCAAGGGGGTTTTGCAATATGATCTCACTTTTTTTCTCATGACCTCACTTGAGTTCTTAATGGAAGTTGTGCGTATTACTCACACAAAGCACTGTGGCATAGAGGATGGTCCAGGAAGCCCGCAGCAGGGTTACGTGGGTTTTCCACTCATGGGAGGCAGTTTGTACTTAGTGAGCGCATAGGTGGTAGACACATTTTTCCAGTGTTAAGCTAGTTTGCATTTCGTCACACACACACACACACACCCACACCGTGGTTACCCCCAGGCTTCGTGTCTCCATGCTTAAACCCACTTAAAAAAAAACAGATACAGACCGACTTGTTTTGGTCATTCCTTTGGCCGTAGGAAAGTTCCACCATACCCATGTCGTTGAGCATCTGTATTGTGGTATGAGCACGTAACACTCACTGTGAGTTGGAGGAATTCAGTATAGTATCTAGAATCTCGGACTAAGAGTCTGAAGTCCGGGACACCATTTCTCTGTCTGAACATGACGTAGAGTCGAGTGAGGACCTACTGAAACAGTGCGGATGAGTTTATTATTTTTAAGATGTATATACTGCACGCACCACACATATGTACCACATACACACACACGTGCATACATACGTGCACATAGGCCAGGCACTGTTCTAAACACTCTGCAAATAAACTCACTGAATTTTTATCACAGCCTTATGAGGCGGATTCTGTTCTTACCCCTATGTAATGATGAGTAACCAAGAGCACAGAGAGGTTATCTTACACATGGTAACAAGCCACAGAGTCAGTGTTTGAACCCAAGCAGTGTTTAGCCCCTCTGCTTGAAAACCGAGTACGCCATATAGTGAGATGGAAAGATGATGCCTTCACGTAACTGCGGCACTGTAGCCCTTTCCAACTTGATATTTGTGTTTTCAGAGCTGTTGAGATTTGCCAGAAATCCTGGGGAAAAGATTAAAACCTGGAAAAAGGCTTCTCTTGGGTCAGATCATCTTTGGGAAAATGTCCCTTTTTTTTTGTTTCCTCCCCAGAAGAATCTCATCAGTGTACAATAATATCTGAAGAAACCCTCTCTCTACCTTTTCTTTCTGGAGATCTAACATGCCTTTGAAATTTTAGGTGATGAAGTTTTAATAATTCAAGATAAATTGGAAGCCATTAAAGCGAGGTACAAAGACATTACGAAATTGAGCGCGGACGTAGCCAGGACTCTGGAACAGGCCCTGCAGCTCGCGCGGCGGCTGCACTCCACGCGGGAGGAGCTCTGCGCCTGGCTGGACAGAGTGGAGGTGGAATTACTTTCCTATGAGACGCAGGTCCTGATGGGAGACGCAGCAAGCCAAGCCCAAGCGAGACAGAAAGTACGCTCTGATCTATGCGTTTTGATCTGTGGGTTCTCTTTCGGGGAGATAGTCTCAGGTCATTCCTAATGGACTGGAGGATGCCTCCATGGGTGGGGACCCAAGAGAAATTGGCAGCAGGTCGATGGTTTAAAACTTTTAGGAGCCCAGAGATGAAAACAGTGCCATCGTAATTTGTTTCCGGAGTCTTATCGTTGGGAGTATAGTTTATTACACAAGAGACAGAATGATGAAAACAGAAAGGAAGGAAAAAAAGAAGGAAAGTGATTGTTTTAGAGATACATGTAATTTGCTTAGAATAACCATATTTTTCTAAGATAGATGCACAGCATGAGGTAGCTCTCCTACTTATATTGCAGAAGTGGTGTTCTGCCATGTAATGGTTCTTCTCTTCAGAGAGAGCCTCTGTTTTTATCAACCCTGACATGTGATCACATGCGGGTGAAAGGGAGTGGGAGAGGGCAGGCTCACGGAGCCTGTAATGATTCAGCTGGGACCATGGAAAGCTAGTATGTTCTCATTTTGAGGGTCACTTTACTTCTGGCTTGGACTTTCCTCTTTATTTTACTTTATTTACTTTATTTATTTATTTATTTATTTATTTATTATTTTTATTTACTTTATTTATTTATTTTATTTATTTATATTATTTACTTTATTTATATTTATTTATATTTATATTTATATATTTATATTTATATACTTAATTTATATTATTTACTTTATTTTTTTATTTTTTTTATTTATTTTTATTTACTTTATTTATTTACTTTATTTACTTTATTTTACTTTTCTGGTACCTGATTACTTAGAGGTTACCAGAAAGCAAAGAATAATACGTGCCATCTTGCTTGGTTTTGTTTTTCAAATTTTAAATATTTATATTCAAGTTCAAAGGATAAAATCTTTGCCATGTTGACCAGTGAATTGTTCTTTGGAACTCCTCAGGAAACACTTTTCTTTTTACAGAATAGCTTTCAAAAACAAAGGTTTCTAGAACTTAACCGAAACTCAGTGGCCAGTGCCTGGCACTGTTGGCCTGCAAACGACTTTAGGGCCAATGACAGGGAAGGGAAAAGCCTGTTCAGACTCTTGAACATTACCCCCAGATTTGTATGTTTTCTTAATTCTGTTTTCAGGAACTGAAAAAGGAAGCGAAGAACAGCAAAGGCTTGTTGGACTCCCTTAACGAAGTAAGCGGTGCTTTACTGGAGCTGGTACCATGGAGGGCGAGGGAAGGACTTGAAAAAATGGTGGCCGAGGACAATGAGCGCTACCGATTAGTGACTGACACCATCACTCAAAAGGTGGAGGAGATCGATGCCGCCATTCTGAGATCCCAGCAGGTAGGGGAGCGTGGTTTGTTGTCCCGGCAATAAATTCTCCCCAGTTGTTCTCCGAGCCTTTACCTGAACAAAGATTACCGTTCCCAGTGTTTCCACTCATTTGTTATGCTTCAAAAATGAAAGGAGGGGTTTGAAAAGATTTGGGGTGCCATGGACGTTTGAGTGCCAGGCAGGGCACCGCTAATCTGTACATTGTTAACGGCCATCTGCCTCACTGTAGCCCAGACTTAGCCTTTACCAAATCACTCACTGGGAAGAGCAGCCCTGCTTTCCAAACAAAGTGCTTTTTGCCTCCATGTATGTGAATTGCTAATGCTAATTTTATGCCTTGGCTAAGTCTGATCTGTCTGTGAGTAAATATTTTGAGTTACCATCTAAGTCAGTATTAGCTGCTCATTTCCATACAGCTATGGCAAAGAGAGGCTATATTCTTTCTGCAAAGGAAACACTGGTATGTTGGTGATGCCGTGTTTTTTTTCTGGAGATGACTCAAGGGGAAAAAAAACGATAGTTTCTGACCTGTCTGCAACTCATGCAGAGTTTATAGTTCTGGAGCGTTTTATGTGCACCCAGCCCTCACCCCAGCTCCCTCAGAAAACTATGGGCAACGAGTGGGGTCCTGGAGACAGAAGTTTAGAAGGCATGTTTTGATGGACTTTTATTGAGTATCGAGACTGTTTACATGAAGTCATCAGAATCTTACTGCAAACTTTCTGTGACAGGGTTAGTGCACTCTTGCAATGTACTGTAGAGCAGTGCTGTGGAAGCCGTCCGTAACTAAGCTTTTCCTAATGCGTGCCGGAAGCAAGAAACACAAATCATGCAGATTGTGTGGGAGCATCCACAATTAATTTTTGAAGGTTGCTGTAAAAGCGTAATTTATATATTGTTATGTATCATAATTTATGTGGTACAATGCTTCACTCCTCATGTCCGTGCCATGCTCTGGCGTCACAAAACCTGATGAAAAACAATGACAGCAAAAGGCCTGCCTAAGAAAGTTTTCGTGAGGGAGAGCATTCATGCCTGAGGAATGTATCTGCATGACTTCTGTTTTCCAAGTTTGGCACAGTTTCTGTGCCTCCTTATGACAGGAAAATAAATGCATTTATTTGTGAAGTTTATTCAACTATAGGAAAATACTGAATTTTTTTTCACCCAAACTGATATGAACATTTCAGAATTGGCACCGAGATTTCCTAAATAGCAAGACAAATATTCTGTACTCCTGGAGTATGATTTTTCTTGAGAAGTTGACTATGGCTGGTCAGTTCAGTGAAGAAAGACAGTAATGAGGGCAAGATGGCAGGTGGAGCTTGTATTGGTTAGTAATCTTGGTGATGTGCCAATGTCATCAACTGTAGCTCAGTTCTTTTCAAGGTTAGCAGATATTTTCTGAAGTTTAAAAAAAAAATGTAACCAGGTCAGTATATGTCCCAAACATATATCCTTTGGAAAAGTAACAGTTACCGTTTTGTTTTGTTTTTTTTTTTTCTGATAAAATCATTCGTTACAGAAAATTTTAAGATTTTCTGAAAGAATACAGAAAACTCATAGAAGGAAGAATGTGTGTAAATAATATGATCTCTATCCTTCTAGTCTTCCTTCTGAGAGAGAGAGAGAGAGAGAGAGAGACTGTGTGTAGTAGTGATGTTCTCGTTGTTCACATGTATTTATTTTGTATTCGTATGTGCATTCCTTTGAAATGCCTGCAAGTCTGTCCAATGAAATACCTCCAGCAATAAAGAAAATCAGTAAAATGTACTTAAGCCGTCAAAAAAAAAAAAAAAAGAAAGAAATCCTCCCGCTACGCTGAAGAGACATTTTTTGAGTAGGCGGAACATGTGCAGTTAAGGGACTTGCCTGTGATCCCAAAAGCTAGTACATGCTGGTGTTGGACCCAGATTTAATCCAGATCTCATTCTGTCTCACTGTGGTGCCTCCTTAAAAATTATGTAGAGAGGAGAAATCCTGAGGGGCAGTGTAATTTTTTTCTAACCTCCTCCAATAATCTGGAGAAGGGTGCCATTATTACAGCAAAATGGAAGTATGTAATGAGAGCATCTCCAACTACAAGGAGTTGAGCCAGGAGAGTACAGTGCTGACAGGATCATGAAATTATCATTCTCTGGGAGAATTTAAAAACAAATTTGGTACCTGTTTTTCTGGTTCGGCAGAGATTTAGTTTTGTACCCAAAAGAATAGTTTCTAAACTTAAAATTTTCAAGTTTATAAAGGAGCTAATAAATCACTGAAGTTATTTCGTAACTTTGCCCACTTATAAATGTTTGGAATTAGGACCAGAGTACAGTTGATACTAAAATATTTGTTTTCTGTTTACACAATGATAATACATCCATGCAATATAAGAAACGATGCACAAACATCTTGAGACCTGGATGTTAGCCACATATTTTGTACTGTTTTAGGGCGTATAAACAAATCACGTACCGTTCTGTGTCTCTTCTCCCTCTGAAACCCTGGACATGATCTAACTACCGTCTATCTTTTCAGACATACCCGTAGTCACATACAATCTGTTTTATTAACAGCTATCCTTTCCATGTCCCTACCCTCAACATACCCACACCCACAGGTTAACAGGGTAAGGGTATGTGTCTTGAACATGACTTGTTAATTTTTAAATGTATAGATTTAATGCTTTGCTTCTTAATAACCTGGCTAGATTAAACTAGATTTTAAATAACCGAATGTTTTTTCCAAGCAAATTTCTATTACGGTGTTTCACCTTTTGCCAGGCATTAAGGTTGTTTATATACAGATCTACCTCCTTTATAATGTTATCACCTGCTTTTTGGAATTCAGCAGAAACACAGGGACTTTGTGAGGTGTCAGGCCACTATCGCAGAGTATATTGGCTACCAAACACCCACAAGAAAGATGTCTGGGAAAACACGGAAAGAATTAGCTTGAAAAGGAAAGGGAAGGGTGCATACAGATACCTGCTGATTAGCATGACTTTGTAACAGCCCTCTATTAATGTAGTTTTTAGAAAAGTTCTGGTTTGATGTGGTTTGTTTTTTTTTCTATGTTACTTCTGTATCATAGTAAGTTTTGAAAACATGTGTCACTGAATTTTGAAATCTTAGAGCCTGATGATAGAACTCTATGAAAATGTGAGTAGTATTTATTGCTATTTGAGAAATAATCAAACTGCCTCAATTATGGGCTAAGGAGTAAGGACTGTATGCATCTGACTCTACAGATTGGCAGGCATTGACCTTCTGAAGAGAATAGTCTTTTTTTTTAAACAATTTCATTTATTTATTTGAGAGAGAGAGAGTATGCGAATGGGTGGGGAGGGAGGAACAGAGGGAGAGGAAGAGGCAGACTCCCCGCTGACCGTGGAGGCCAGTGCGGGGCTCGATCTCATGACCCTGAAATCAGGACCTGAAGGGACACCAAGACTCCGATGCCCAACCAACAGAGCCACCCAGGCACCCGAGAATATTCTTTTTTGTAAGAATTAGGCCCATTCATTACTTTTAGGAAAAGTCCGAGCAGAACAAGGCAGCTTAGTGAATAGTGATGGTGAACTTTATAAACAAAGCAGAACATCTGTGTCCTTCTCACAAAACATGAGGTCATCTAAGTTAGCAGCTGTACATATTTTTGCATGTTAAACCTGTGCATAGTAACATATTTTTATTGCTTTATTTCTCTAATTGCAAATTGAACCAAATGAGCAACGTGGAAAAGGGAGAAGTCACTTTCATTTAAAAGATGTACAGACTTGTAGCCTGAAGTCAGGCCCTTGTCATTGTTTAAACCTCAGAGCAGTTCATTGTCCTTTGCCTCTTATAAATACGCACAGTTGTCAGAAGTTGCTAAAATGGGTGTATTTCACCGGGTCTGGGAATCCCAGGCACTCTTCAGCAGTTCTGATTGCTTGCCTAATTTTAGTGGCCGCAGTGACCACTTTATATTAAGGGCACATAGGTTGGTGATTTGGGGGCAATTAAAATAAGCAGGTCATCGGGTTATTAGGAATCAGCCTCGGAGAAAAATAACACCTGTTTATTTCTTCTAAAGAACTAGAAGGAAACCTCCCCCACGGAAGTGAGATTTGTTTCGACCCTCCAGGTGTTGGGGATGGGAAAATACGAGCTGTGTTATGAATAATGCCGAGCAAAATGGAAGGAAATGCTAATCAAAAGAAAGTGATAAGATCCTCAGCCAGGGGAAGGGAGTAAAAGGATATCCTTGGAGTTGAGGTTCACTTATCATTTTGCCCTTCTTAAACCTCTTTCCACTTAAGAGAAACTTTCTAGATAAATACAAAAGCAGTTTGTCAGAGATTGGAGAAACATTTAAATAATAAGTTAAAACCTACTATTTATTGACTTAGGGTATTTGGGCCATTTTTGCTGAAATCACATGAATATTTTGAGATCATGAAGCCCAGACAGTAGACAAGCACAAGTGATCTATAGCATGACAACTAGAAGTGCAGTCCGTGGGGTCAGGCCACCTTGCTTTGAGTCTCAGATCCAACATTAACTAGCTGGGTAATCTCTGGTAAGTCAGGTAACTTCTCTCTGCCTCAGTTTTCTCGACTATAAATGGGGTTAATGGTAGTACCCAGATTATGCCGTTGTTGTCAGGATTAAAGAAGATCCTGTGTGTGAAGCACTTAGTGTGTTCAGTAAAATGCTGGCCATTATTGTTTTAGACTGTTTTTCAGGAATATTTAGAGATAGCCAATTATAAAATGTCTCTCACTATCAGGGCGCTGGCTGGCTCAGTGAGTGGTGCATGCGGCTCTTGATCTTGGGGTTGTGAGTTCAAGCCCCACAATGGATGTAGAGATTACTTAAAAAATAAAAATCTTTAAAAAATTGTCTTTCATTATCTTGTTGGAAATTCCTGAAATACTAGTTTAACTGTAATAGGAGTTAGAGTAGGTCAGTGGTTAGACTCCACTGATATAATACCTGGTAAAATATTTCCCAGAATGCAGTTATGGATGGTAAGATTATCTACAATGTATTTGAAGTCAATTTTTGCTATTTGAGTAAGCTGTGAACAAATTTATTAAAATTTGGTCTAGTAAACTTGCTCTCCATATTGCTCACATTGTAAAATAAACAGCTTTTATGGTCTATTAGAAAAGCACACAGAGGGGCACCTGGGTGGCTCGGTGGGTTAAGCATCTGCCTTCGGCTCAGGTCATGGTCTCAGGGACCTGAGATCGAGCCCCGCATCAGGCTCTCTGCTCAGCGGGGAGCCTGCTTCCCCTTCTCTCTCTGCCTGCCTCTCTGCCTACTTGTGATCTCTCTCTCTCTGTCAAATAAATAAATAAAATCTTTAAAAAAAAAAAAAAAAAAAAGAAAAGCACACAGAGAGTCATTTGAAAGATTCATAGGCCTAAATAAAATCCCTTGCTTTACTACAGATTGCTTAGTGAAGACCCCATGGCTGTTCTGTTTGTTGCTAGACAATAAATATTTGCTAATTTAATGAAAAAATTTCTCAAAAGACAGAAGGGAAATTTCTGCTTGAAGTCTTGTTTTCTTTTAGCAGAGCAAATATTTGCCTTGGTTGAAGAAACAGTGTTTGAGTTTCAGCTTTCCATTTTGGCAACTTAAAGTGTATCATCACACTGTTTTTCACTGGACCCTTTTTTTTTTTAAGGAGAGAGAGAAAAAAAAAATAGATTTAAACTAATATTGACAGTTAACAGCCTGACTTTATTTCTTAGGACTGTTGTATAAATGCTAAAAATAGCCTGATCACTAACAAGCGGGGGGTGTGTCACTTTATTTTTTTAGGGGCCAGTAGAGAAAAAAAACTCCTTACCGTTAAATTTTATTCAGATTATCTTGCAGCACTTGCACTCAGGTACAAAGGCCTGGACAGTTTTGCTCAGTTTTGTACTCTTTAAGTGAATCATATAATAAAGTTTTATTTTGAAGTTTCATCGTATATGGCTTGAAAGCTAGTGATCCATGCATAGAAGACCCTTGTACTTGTTTTTCATGAGGATTTCTTTTTTCTACATCTGAAGCTCCTGAATTAGTTGACATTTTTTTTTCCTTTTTTTTTTCTTCACGATTTTATTTTTAAGTAATCTCTAGCCTCAGCATGGGGCTTGAACTCACAACCCTGAGACCAGGAGTCATATGCTCCACTAACAGAGCCAAGCAGGTGCCCCAAAATGTCTTTTTTTTTTCCTTTTCACATCGGTGAATTATTGCTAATTAATGAGTAGTTCCATTTGAAACTAAGTAACATAGCAAAAATTATTGAGCCAGATTAAGATAGAATTTTTTTAAGAGGGAGAGGTGGGCAGAGGGGGGGAGAGAGAGAGAGAGCGCGAGAGAATCTTAAGCAGGCTCCATGCCCAGCGTCCCTGAGATCATGACCTGAGCCAAAATCAAGAGTCAGACACTTAACCAACTGAGCCACCCAAGTGCCCCAAGATAGAACTTTTCTTGTGGTTTTTCAAGATTCTTTCCGGAATCCACATTGTTCTGATTTGTCCCAGTAGCAGAAAAAGTAATGAATCAATGAAGAAACATTTCTTAACACTATTGTCTGCAAAACCAGGAGCCCCTTCAATGAGTTTTATGAAAAATGTGGCTTTGCTAAAAAAAGAATGTATAATACTATGGGAAATACAAGAAAAATAAATAAATCTATTTGAATAGACACATGTACACAGTCGTTTTAGACTGCCCTTCTGAGGGAGCTCACCCACTCTGAGGACTAAAGCTCTGAATTTCTGTCTGGAACAACATTAGCGTGTCAGTGATCCTCTTCAGGGTGTGACACTTGAAGGAGAATTCTGATCAGCAGGTATGATAGTGTGACTGCTGCCCAGACACTATATTCGTCTTAAAGCTCTGCATCGTGTTTTTGGGAGATGTTGGTTTATATTCAGATTTTGTGCCAGTAGCATTTCTAGAGGTTGTTCGGGGAAGGTCTGTTAAGTCCTATCTTCCCTTTCATATCCTTACGCAGTTGAGTTTTTAAAGGTAAATGTAAGACTGTTATTTGTACCCCTATTATATGTCTGGCTTGGGCACATTATTCAAATGATTATCTAAAAATTTTTTCTATTCTAAACTGTTGACTAAAAGAAATTGACCTGCAAATAGCTTGAGTACTTATTTACTTATTCGCAAATTTATATAACTCATGTCGCAAAGGTGAAAGCAAGTGGGTGCATGGTACATAGAAAAAAACTGTGATAATAATTTATAATATTATTATGTATTCTTTATTTGTATAATTTGTTATTTTTTCTTGTAAGATTGAAAGCATAATAGTACTCTTAATCAGTGCTATTCATGTTTGTGCCAAGTTATGACTGGCAAGTTATTTCCTTATAATGAAGGAAAGTCCACTGATAAGCTTGGCAAATATTATTAAAAAATAAATTATACCCCATGGTGATGAGGGTACAGCAAAACTCTGCTTGTGGAATTATAATTGGCACATCTCATCTGAAGGGCAGTTTGGTGTAGTATAAATCTAAAAGAGAAAATGCGAACAGGAACTCACAGATGAGAGGTTAGCCACACAAAATTTTTGTTGTTGTTGTTTTTAATTAACTTTTTTAAAGATAATTATAGATTCACATGCAGTTGTAAGAAATAATACAGAGATGATCCCACTGTACCCTTTACCTGTTCTCCGCAGGGGTAACATTTTGCAGAATTACAGCACAGGATCACAAGCAGGATATGTTGACATTGATGCAGTCAAGATACAGAACATTTCCTCACCGCAAGACTAGCTCATGCTGCCCTTTTATAGGCTCCCACCTCTACCCTCTCCTTAGCTTCTGGCAACCACAGACTTTCTGCATTTCATTTCTAGAATGGTCGAGTAACAGCTTCTTTCTCCTCTCCTTCTGGGACTCCAGTGACAGGAACGTTAGATCTTTTATTGTATTTCCACAGGTCCCTGAGGTTCTGTTGATTTTTTTCCCCCCTCCGGTCTATTTTCTGTTATTCAGATTGGGTAATTTCTGTTCTGTCTTCTACCTAACTGACTCTTTCCTCTGTGCCCTTCGTTGATCTCACCCACCGAGCTGATTTGTTATTATACATTTAAGTTCTAAAATTTCCGTTTGGTTCTTTATATAGCCCCTTTTCTTTGCCAAGAGTGTTTTGTTGCCAAGGTCTTCTCTAATTTTTCATTCATTTCAGCTGTATTTGAAAATGCTCAATGAGGCATTTTTATCATGGCTGCTCTCACACTGTTGTGAGACAGTGCTGACATTTCTGTCCTCTAGGTACTGGCGTCCATTGATTATCCCTCTTTAGTTCCATTGGAGGTCTTGGTTCTTGCTGTGAAGTTATGAGTTTTGGGTCTTAATTAAACTTTCTGTTTTGACTGGCTTCCTCTGGCACCACTCTGGCAGAAGGCGGCAGGGGGGCTGCCAGGTGGAAGAGCTCCAAGTTCCCCACTCAGCCCCTCGTGATACCTAATGGGGGTGCTCCTCATATCTGCTGGCTGGGAGTGGGAGTTGGACTTCAGCTCTCTGAGCAGCCTTTCCTACATCTCGGTGAAGGTGACTACATTAACCACTAAGCAGTGGTGAGAATCCTGACTCTCCACTAGACCTTCCTTGACACCACCCCAGAGGAGACGGAGAGGGGCAACTCATTACTGCTTAGGGGGCTCCCCACATGATCTCTACGGACACTGGGGACAGGAGCCTTATTAATGGCTGGTGGGAACTAAAGTTCTGTCTCCCTACTTGGCCCTCTCTGACACCATCCTGAAGCAGTGTCAGCAGCTTGTCCTATTGGCTCATGAGGGTGAAAATCTAGGCCTTTCTTGGCATGAGTGTGGGTGGGACCATAGCTTCTGTTCTGTGGTGTTTAGACAGAGTGGCTATTGTTTAAATGTTCTCTTGCTAGGGTGCCCCTTTCCTGGTCATTTGGCTGAGAGAGCAGCCTTTTCTTGGGGTTTTGTCTGTGCCTCTGGGCGTTTCTGGATTGTATTTTCTCCAGTATCCAGTGCAGGATACGTGAGGCAAGAAGAAAACCCAGAGAGCTCACCACTGTGTTGTTCCTTGAGCACCAAGGTCCACAGCAGTTCTGCTCTCTTCTCTCTCCCTTCAGTCTTCTCATGTGTGTTTTGTATGCAGTGTACGCATGTGTGTAATGCCCAGGGTTTTTAGTTGTACTTACAAGGAACAGGGAAAAGTACATCTACTCCATCTTCCTGGGAGTCTGCATGGTGTCGTAGAGTGTTTTAAAAGTATGAATTATTTTCCAGTCTGGTATCTTATCTCTACCCTTCTCTCTCCTCACTTAGTTATCTCCTCCCCCCATCTAGATTTCCAGGTTCTCTTGAAAAATTAGAAGTTCTGGCAGTACTGGACTTGAATGCTCACGATGTCTGTTTCCCGTGAAATCTTCCAACTGAGGCCACCGTTAGTTGCCATTTACCACTGGCGCTTGTGGAGACACTCGCCCACTTTGTTTATTTACGATAACTGCTTGCCTGGAAGGCATTGGCTTCTGTCTGATGCAGGGTATCGAAAATGTTCATGCTCTCTGACTTAGTACTCAGTTTCTAGCAATCTACCCTAAGGAACTAATTGGAGATGCCATCGGAGATTTCTGTTTATTACAGGGTTGTTTATATAATAGCAGAAAATGCAGTGAACCTAAATAAAAATATCCAGGTATGCTAGAATACAATGATGTTATTTAAAATTCACATTTAAAAGACTATGACATGGGAAATGTTCATAATAAATGAAAGAGCAGGATATGAGACTGTTTATACAGTCTTATCCCGGACTTTCATAAATCTATTTCAACTTCTGGAATAAAATTCACTAAAATACCAACAGTATTAACTCCAGGTTTTAATTTTCTTCTGTATATTTTTCTATACTTTATGAATTTCTACCATGAATTGTTAAGATCAGGAAAATGAAACCTCTTAAACAATTTAAGAATACTCTTGGAAGTGGTTTTTGCTGTTATTAAATGAGATGTAAAAAAATTATACGTGAAATGTTTGGCGGGTATATTCCACATAAAGGAACATACTTTGCACATACATTTATGCACACATAGTATGGTAAGTACATGTGATTATTTCATGAATTTTGCTAGGAGTCTTATATGCAGAGAGCAGAATGCTGCCCGCATGTCATGTGGATTAAAGTGATCGGTATGATGATTGATCCAGCTATTGACTTTTTGAGCTATTCAATTTGGGTAGTACTCTTAAGGAGAAAATTCTTATGATTACCAAAAAGAAGGCAACAGAGAGCGCTCCTAAAATCATTAATGCTGTTATGTATCCAGTGCCTTTTAAGAACTTGTGTTTAATTACTCTGTGGGAAGTTCTCCTTTCTTTATGACTTCAGTCATCCTTGTAAACTATTTCAGGATGCCATGAAGAGATAAGCTCAAATTTTCCGCTTGTGTCGTAGTTAGGATATTTGAAAGAAATGTAGAGAGGTATTTTTCTGGCACCAGTTACAGGAACTTACTGACCCAAGTATTTATCGTTTGTTTAGTTTGACCAGGCAGCTGATGCTGAGTTATCCTGGATTGCTGAAACCGAAAAGAAATTGATGTCTCTGGGTGACATCAGGCTTGAGCAAGAGCAGACTTCTGCTCAGCTGCAGCTTCAAAAGGTGAAGACGTGCATTTCCAATTATATCAGAATTATTTGTTAGTGTGGCCCCAAGTCTAGACAATGTGCTTGCATGATTTACTTTGCAAGACCCCTCTGGTGTAACTTGGTGTTTTTAATGACTTTGCCTGATTGTTTTCATTGTAGTCATACAGTCTCTCTCTTTTTATCTTTATTTTGGTAAATCACAGACATTCACCATGGAGATTTTGAGACACAAGGATATTATTGATGAACTTGTTAAATCTGGACATAAAATCATGGCCACATGCAGTGAAGAGGAAAAGCAATCAATGAAGGTATAATCTTGTCTGTGTGACTGGTGATGAGACCCTTGAATAAATGGCCTGCGTTAAGCTCTCAATCCTAGAGAAGCACATTTCCTTTATCCACAGCTGCCATTTAGACAGCTAAATCATTAGTTTTAAATAAGGCATTTTTCAAGCTTACAGAGTGACAGTAAAAGGAATATTCCTTAAGGGTATCACCCTGGGGACAATTTTTTTTTAATAGGTACTAAAGCTATTAAGGTTTGTGCCCTTGAATGACTGGCACACATTAGACATTTGATTAATGTTGGCTATATTACTGACATTACTATCAGTATAAATTGTTACTATATATGTCAACTCTTGTTTATATGCTTCAAAATACCTGGTTCTAATGCTGAAATCCATTCTGCATAAAATTTCAGTAAGTTGTATAGGAACAACAGTGAGCTGAATAATTAAGGAAGCATCTACTTTATGCATTTTTAATAATCCTTTAAACTGATGAAAAACCAGCCACAAGTAAACATGTTTAGTTCCATTCATATTCAGACACCTGAGCAGACTAAAGAAATTAATGTATATTAATGCTTCCGGTAGGAAAATAGCCCACAGCAAAAAAAAATTACACAAAAGTCTGTGCCTAAGAGCACATTTCAAAGTCTGTGTTGCTTTTAAGGTATACCATAGACAAAGTAATAGAATGTAACTATATACCGATACTTCCTCTTCTATTTATTCTGGAAGTTTACTTATTTATAATTTAACCTTTATTATTTTTACAAAGATCTTGACATGAAAAATGCTGATCAAGATGAAATAATTTCTGTGTCATTCTAGGGTTTATTAGATTACTATTGTGCTCTGTCTTCTGGTGTTGGTTTATGATGTGAATTTAAAGCATAATCTAGATTACTGTGACCAGCCCACAAAATGCAGTGTGTAGTATAATGTTCTACTCTGATTCTAATATATGTAATTAATTTTGTTGACTAGCAGTTCCTCTTACAATTTCATTTGTGAAAGGTAGTCCTTATTTTTGGCTAGAAAGTAATGTTAATGTTGCTAGACTCATATGAGACTTGTTTTCTAACCTAGAAGACCTACAAGACTTAGAAGGATAGTTGAAAATTTTGTTTATCATGCTTGGAAAGCTCAGTGTCTTATTCATAAAAATTTGAGGCTATTTATTTGTTTGTTTATATTTTGGGTTTTTGTTACCTAATATTTGGAGGTGGGGGGAGGTTCTCTATCATTAAATCCCATGATTTTTGATGATGACATAAAAATCCATTGTGTGAAGATATCATAATTTATTAGCTTAATTTCCAATTGTATTTTAAGATGTTTTCCACATTTTTGCTATTTTTTTTACATATGTATGGGAATTTTTTTTTTAATTGTGGTAAGAACACAACATTAGCATATAGTAGAATGTTATTCAGCCTTAAAAAGGGAAGAAATCCCGCCGTGTGCAATAATACGGATGAACCTGAAGGATCTTTTTTTCTTTTTTCTTTTTTTTTAAGGTTTTATTTTTAAGTAATCTCTACAATCAACGTGGGGCTCAAACTTAACAACCGAGATCAAATGTCACATGCTTTACTGATTAAGCCAGCCAGGCGTCCCTTCAAGGGTCTTTTTAAATTCTAATTAAAATGAACTTTCATACATAGAACTAGTTGCAATCTAAATAGGCTTTAATGATTTATTAATTAAACATACATTTATTGAGTGCCTGCTTTGCACTAGGCATATAGTGCTAGAAAAAGCATTCTGGAGGACCTGAGCTCTTTGGCCTGCCCGGCCAGCTAAACACATTTCATTCTCTTATTTTCTAGAAAAAACTGGACAAGGTGTTGAAGAACTATGATGCCATCTGCCAGGTAAACTCAGAGAGGTATCTACAGCTAGAACGGGCACAGTCCCTGGTTAACCAGTTCTGGGAAACCTATGAAGAACTTTGGCCATGGCTGACAGAAACACAAAGAATCGTCTCGCAGCTTCCTGCCCCAGCCCTTGAATATGAAACTCTAAGACAACAGCAGGAAGAGCATCGGGTAAGCTTGGTATTAAAGAGAAGGTTGTTGTATTCCTCATTAGAAGAGAATCGTGACGGTGATGGTGTTTTTTAGTGTATGTGCTGCCGAAGGGAGAACGATCATTGTCGTTTTTAAGCAGTTGGATGGAGATTCTAGCAATATCCTATTCTGGTCTGCACAATTGCTTTCCTTAGAGTTGCTTACCTGTTTTCCAGGGTTACAGTGAGAAGACTCATTGTGTATTGTCGTTAATTACATCACGGCTTTCCTAGAATAGTATGAAGTATAAACCATCCTGGTACAAACTAAATTCCATTTTAAAATGTTGGAGAAATACGCTTTTGAAGTACTTCCCATTTATGCATGTTGAATTGCTTTTAATTTATATAGGTCAACTAAGTTTTATACTTCATATGTATTGGTTGGAGCCATCTAGAATGTAAGCAAAGAGTAGAAATATATCAAGGCAGCATCATACAGACAAGACCATTAAACTTGGAGGAAATGAACAATATAACAATATGTCAAAACAAATAATGTAAAAGATAGCTCAATGAAAAGGAAAAATGCTGAAGTACAAAGACAAGTTGTTTCTCCTTTTTTCTCACACTTTTGATGGTTTTTGCTCCTGTAAGTATACATGAATAAACTAGAGAGTGTATTTACATCTACAAATGCATCATGTTTTAAACATAAATAAAATGGCATTATGAAGCCCTCATTTCAGCAGTAACTTAAATATTAACGTCGCTTAAAATTTTGCAAGGGTTTGAGAAAGGGCTCAAGACTGTCAGAAAAAATATGGAGTTCTTGCTGTTTATGGACTTAGGAACCTAGTTGCTGTCTCCCAGATCTGTACAAAACTCTGAGACTATTTGTGTGTGTGGAGAGTTTAACTCGGTATATTACATCATTGTTTGAAGGACATGACACACTTTTTATTAATTTTGTTTGTTGACTTTTTAAATCTACCGGCATTGAAGAATATCTCTAAGTATTTGTTTACAAGAGCTTTAGTCAACACTTTAATGCAAAATTGAAATTTTATTGAGTTCTATCTACATCAGCAGGAGAAAGACTTAATTATGCAGAATTGAATTTAATTTTAGTATAAAGGTTTATTTGTGGCAGAAATCCTGATGCTTATCCACTGAATAACTTCTAATATAAAATGTTCTGTGGATTTCTTCTATTCTGAGGTGAGATATGAGTAGCTGTGCTTCTCCGTAATATCAGATAATGGAAAGGTTATTACTGAATTATTATTAAATTTCAAAATCGAGTTGATTTTCCCTTTTTAGCATCACCTTTCAGCTCTCAAATTTATAGTTTCATATATAAAGGAACTACAAAACTTTGTAGGCAAGTCTTCAAATTATTCAACAAAATTATTCCTAATATTTACAGCCTTCTAGAACAGCATTTCTTCTGTAGCTCCACAGCTTCATCTTCAGCTTCATCCTAATCAGAAATGAAAAATGGCTCCAAGGGCCAGTTACTCTATGGTAGGTATGTTGAGGTCACACTAAGTACGTGTAACATGACTGGACTGTTACGGCACGATGTTGCCAAGAACCATTTTGTTACGTATGAGGCAAAAGATGTCTCCTACTGGCCCCTTTCTCCACACATACACCCAGGTAGACATCTAGTACTACTAGACATCTAGGAAAGGAATGGCCTAAAAATGGGTCATCTCAGTACGTCCCAAACCAAGGTGTCCCACGGTGGTGCCGCACAAATGAGATCTCCCTAGATGCTAGGCAACTCAGAAAATCTCTCATTAAAGATCTCAATGAGCAGAGATCTCTTCTTTTACCCAAGAGTCTCTTGATAACTCCAAGTGTAAGCTGGTTTTACAACCATGCCTTGTTGAGTATTGAAACCAGAACATGTGTACACATTCCTTTTTTGTGAGATTGTCTATTAGCTGATATTACCATTGCCACCTCATTCTGTAAGGCAGCATGACTATATGATCTAATAATAGGAAACAAAAATAAGAACATCTCAGCCTGGACCCCTCAGGAGCTAGATCGCAGACATGACCCTCCCATGTTCTCATGGGCAGCAGGTTAGATTTGGACCACCCCCGTTCTTCTTTTTCTAATTGAATTTGTGTTTATTTAGCTCTTTTTCCAGAGTTTTGAGACTACCTTCAGAAAAACTTCAAAAATGGTATTGGGGATTGTTGATGATGTAATATACCAATTTCCATAAGGGTTTTCAAAATAATTTGTGTGACTGATTTTAGTGAGCACTTTAAATAAAAATCTAGAGTTATGTGGCCATCTTGGTGATTCTTCTTGATGAATCATAGAAATGAAATTATTTGCAGGAGAATATTGGTGGCTTTTCTCTAGGCTATCTCTCCTGAATATAATTTCTCTCAAGAGAAATTTTTGCTGGGGGCTGGGCAGCAAAATAGTTTGGAGATATACCTTCTGGTGAGGGCAAGGAATTTCTGCTTAAGGAACCTAATCACTAATGTGGTACAAATGGAGGGTTCCTCAGTGCTACAGGGAAGCTAGCCTCAGGGAAACCTGGAAACAAAGATGGATGTGGCTTTGGATTTGGCCCATGAAAAACTACTCAGTGGAGGCCCTGGGTTCTATGGAGGATAGATATTCCAGATTTATTTGTCTCCCTAGAAGGAATGGGGGCTCCGCCTGAATTACACACACGCTCATTAGTGTAAATATCATTATTTCTCTTAATTAGACGACATCATGCAAAATATGTCATATATTTTTCATTAAACACGCTTTACAAATAATGCTCAATATATAGCCATGTATCTGATAGATTGATTACCCTGAAGCCTTTAACGTTTTAAAATAAATACAGATAGATTCATTCATATGTATATATCATACATATCCTATATGTACATAGAATAGACTTATACTTAGGGATATATAATGTAATACATACGTACACATCTTGTATTGGTTTAAATATGTATAATTACAATGCCTTGTGGGCTTATATCCCCTTAACTTAGCTTTATGTATAGTTTTTTTCTCCCTGCATTATGTCTACCCTCTGCTGAACTTCTTTCCTTTTCCTTCCTTCTCTTTCTTCCTTTCTCCATTTTAAATTTTTGCATTTATCCTGAGTGTACAGAAAGGGACTACCAAGAGTTATGGCTTGGTCTCTGTAGGTTGGGGATATAGTGATTTCATAATTCTTTTATGTAATATGACCTTTGTCCAAGTGTACTGCTCTTCATGGGAAATGCATAATGAACTGTGATTATTTCACTCAACCAGCATTTTTGTATGTTATCCTTAAAGAAACTTTGACATGACCAGACTGTTGTTTATTCTTTCTGTCAGGGCATCTCTTGCTGGCCAAGAGCAGTTTGAGCCATCCTGTGTTAAATGCCTTGTGATGGGGAGGGTGTTTGGCGTTTCTTGCCAGCTGGATGCATTGGGCATGTAGACAGCTGTAATATGGAGGCGTGACCCTGAGATACTGAGAAGCTGTTTGGTTTGTTATAGCAACTGCGAGAGTTGATAGCCGAACACAAGCCTCATATAGATAAGATGAACAAAACTGGGCCACAGTTACTGGAATTGAGCCCAGGCGAAGGCTTTTCTATCCAAGAGAAGTACGTGGCAGCTGACACCCTTTACAGTCAAATTAAAGAGGATGTCAAAAAGCGGGCCGTGGCGTTGGACGAAGCTATTTCTCAGTCTACTCAGGTAATCATTTGCACCAGAAAGATGATTGAGCTCTTCTGAACAGAAGAGCATGGAAACACATTTTCTTGGATCTCCTGATTAAAGTTCAAACAAAATTATTTCATTACATTAAATCTGAGTATGGATGTTTTGGCCTCTCAAAGGTGGTATTTGGTTGGTCCAGTCCTTACATTTCTTTGCCTACTCGTAGATACAATACAAAATAATTCTCAGTGACTTAAGAAACATACGGTTGTCATCACTGCCCAGATATTTAAAGAAGTGTCTGTCCTGAGTAGAAAGGAGGATTTGCCTTTGGGAGAGATAAAAGAAAGTGTTATTATCATTATTAATGAGACACTCCCAAGAAGGCAATAAGAAGAAAAACTGTGTGGACTAAGTAAGAAGGAAAAATATGAAGTTGGAAATTGGTATTTTTCCCTTTTGAAAATACTTTTTTTCAAGAAATTGAATTTGAAATTACCAACAGATTTTCCATTTTCAGACTTGGGCTTTAATCGTTAGATACACTGACATTAGAGTGGTCCGTTTTCTGGAATCCTGAGTGATGATTCCTTTAATATTGAAGGTAGTGTAGAACCTGAGCGAGTTTTTATAACTTTGCTTTATTGTCTGTGGTACCTTTGCAGACAAAACTTTAAAATACTTTCATGAATCTGATTATGTGTTTGACCACGAATGAAGTTCAAACGTCTGTTACAATGTCAGGGAGGCTTTTGTTTTTGTTTTCAATTCAGGAAATTTATAACTTAAGAAATACCTTCATTCTCATAAAAAATGTTCATGAATCTTATACTTAATAATATAACTTTTTAGAATATTAAAATAATGAGTAAAAACAAAACAGTTTTGATAGAAAAACATAGTTTATTGGACTTAACTTTTAAAATTCTTTTGAATATGATAAAATGAAGCAACGAGTGAGACGCTGATAGCAGGTAGTCCAATTACATGTTAACCCATCCCATTTCGTAACAAATACATTTCATTGGGTAGATGTGTTAACAGAGGATCGAAGATGTAATTCTTGATTGAGACATTAAATAGATGGGGTTTTTTTCATTTAAATTTCACTTTTGACATCACAGGTCTTTTCCCCATAAATGATCCCTTTGATTTCCTTCTAGTTCCATGACAAGATAGACCAGATCCTTGAGAGCCTGGAGCGCATCGTGGAGCGCTTGAGGCAGCCACCTTCCATCTCAGCCGAGGTGGAGAAGATTAAGGAGCAGATCAGTGAGAATAAGAATGTGTCAGTAGACATGGAGAAGCTACAGCCATTGTATGAAACTCTTAAAAAGCGGGGAGAAGAAATGATCGCGAGATCTGAGGGCACTGACAAAGACATATCTGCCAAAGGTATTAATTTCAAAATAAGGAAACAATCGAGCTTTACTTTTAAAATAATTCTAAATGTTCATGCTGTTCACTGACAGTAAATTGCATAATAATTTTAGAAAGGGTATTACCCGTGGGGTTGAAGGGCTATGTACATAAATTTCTCATTCATGTTTTCCTGTGTTCGTGGAATCAGTTACATATACAACGTGCCATTATGCAAAAGCCACGTGTTCTCTGGGACTTTTAAACCAGATGTTTAAAGGACGATGCTAATAACACCAAGCCTAGGGTTTTTTTTCTCATTACTAATCACACACTACTTTACATAATGGGTACCCAAGAATGGGTATTCCCATAGCCGCAGAAATGGCAACCACAACCTTAGCCAGCCATCTTAAAGATAGGAGCTGGGCGGTCCAAGGGAAAAGCACACACATACATTAGTGGAAGTTTATGATAAGGGTACTCTAGAAACAAGCCCAAAATACATATCCTACATTGTTACACTCCTAGAACTGAATAGACATTGTTATTCCTGATTTGGAGAGCTTAGATGGTTATGTCATTTTCTTTGGAATTAAGGTCAGCCTTGGTGAACTTGAAACTTGGTAAACTTCGGTCTACTCTGAGCTCACTTGCCTTTGAGCATCTACTTTTGTCAAAAAGAGCCTTGGCTCAGGAGGAGTAGGATACCCTGAGGTCTTGCATTTGTCCGGAGTATGTTGTGTTGGGCCTAGTGTTACCCGGTAAACTGGGATCAACCAAAATTGGATCCAGTTTTAGATACTTAGCAAATTGAATCACTGTTGCCATGTGAACTAAAACATTCGACTTTGTTGCTTAAATGGCACTAGCTAACATATTGCCTTTTTGATACTATTTTATGTCATAGCTGTTCAGGATAAGCTTGACCAAATGGTTTTCATTTGGGAGAACATACACACACTGGTGGAAGAAAGGGAAGCCAAACTACTGGATGTAATGGAATTAGCAGAAAAGTTCTGGTGTGACCACATGTCACTGGTAGTAACCACTAAAGATACCCAAGATTTCATCCGGGATCTAGAGGATCCTGGAATTGATCCCTCAGTAGTTAAACAGCAACAAGAAGCAGCAGAGGTAAGCAGAAAATCTCCTCTAAAGTTAAAAAAAAAGTTGAGGTGTAATGAAACCTGAATTCCTCTGGTAAATATTCAGAATTGCTCTATTCAAATTTATATTTCATTCTGAAAGTGGAATGCATGGTGATGTCGTAGGAGATAGGTTATACCCACAAATTTCACTTAGTACGTATTTTAAAAATTTCTCTTCATCCCCATGGCTTCTGCCTTATTTCAGGGCCTTGTTAGCTCCGTTTTTGGCTTCTGAAGTCATCCAGAGTGATGGCCCTACCTGCAGGACTCTTCCCTTGCCAGGCCTGCAGCCTTGCCCTCAGTCTTCTCTCTAGATCCGCTCTCACTGGCTCGCTGCTTCAAACCCCTTAGAGGTCTGTACGGCCTACCGAATCAAATCCAAACCCCTGCGACGGGGGACTGGCCTCTGGCATCCTAGCGTGGGCCAGACTGTGTTTCCGAAGCCGTTTTCTCCCGCTGCTCCTTCATTAGAAAGTGGCTCCCCCTGCACTGCGGTGTGCTCCTTCTAGTCTCTGTACCTTTGCACATTTGTTTCCTTGAGTGGAATGGCCCTATCCATTTTTATTTGTACCCCCACTGTCTAGTTTAGGGCTTGCTTTATGCTTCTTAAATGTTTCTCGAATGAATAAATGTATTTAACCAAGAAGATGAAAGCAAAAGTAGAACACTGCATTTTTTCTCCTTTTTTTTTTTGTAGTTTACAAGTCCTAGGGAAATGACATAAAATTGAATCCAGAGTTAGATTATCCTAAATCTACTAAAGAGTACGTTAATTTGTATGAAGTTTTCAAGCTCATATTTTACTTACATCTATTTTGTTCTGTGACTTTTATTCTTTATGATCTACTCTTTGCAACTTTCAAATGTACAATACAGTAGTATTAACTACAGTCACCATGCTGTACATTATATTCCCATGACTGCTTTCTCAGTAACTGGAAATTTGTACCTTTTGCCCCCCTTCACCCATTTCTCCTTCTCCTGTCCCCTGACTCTGGCAACCACCAATCTGTTCTCTGTATCTGAAGGCTTGGTTTTGTTGTTTGGGGAGGAGGTAGAGTTATTTTAGATTTTTTTTTTTTTTTGGATCACTTAACCTCCATTTGAAATGAATATTGCCAAACTGTTCTTTTTGAAAAACAAAATATATTTCTACACTTTTCATTGTTATTAATATTTAAAGAAGCTTGTTTCTGGTATTTGTTACATAGAATTAATTCTTTAAATATTGTTTTCATAATAAACATTTGATGTCTGTTACAAAGGACACTTTTTTTTTTAAGATTTTATTTATTTATATGACAGAGAGATCACAAGTAGGCAGAGAAGCAGGCAGAGAGAAAGGGGGAAGCAGACTCCCTGCTGAGCAGAGAGCCCGATGCGGGGCTCGATCCCAGTACCCTGAGACCATGACCTGAGCCGAAGGCAGAGGCTTTAACCCACTGAGCCACCCAGGCGCCCCAAAGGATACTGTTTTTTTCTTTAAAATATTTCTTCTTATTGAAAAAATTTATTGCAGAAGCTTGGAAAAGAGAAAAAAGAAGAAAATTGGTCATAATCTCATCTTCTAGAAATAACTCCTAATTAATGTCTTTGTGTGCATCTTTTTAGTTCCAGTGTGTTTTTGCTTAAAACTCTAAGGCTGTTATTTCTTACCGTAGGCCATAAAGGAAGAAATAGATGGACTACAGGAAGAGCTGGATATAGTTATTAACCTGGGTTCCGAACTCATTGCTGCATGTGGGGAACCCGATAAACCCATTGTCAAGAAGAGTATAGATGAGGTACAGCTAGCATATTTCCTTCTCTTGCTAGAATCCATTTTTAAAGAGATCTTGTTTAACTAAAGCATATTTGATAGAAGTAGTTGAAAACTTAGCAAATGACACTAAAAGAGTTCTAATATTTATGTTGTAGTTAAATTCAGCCTGGGATTCTCTAAATAAGGCTTGGAAGGACCGGGTGGACAAGCTCGAGGAGGCGATGCAGTCTGCCGTCCAGTACCAGGATGGGCTGCAGGTAAGGGGGTCTCGACGGGGCTGCTGGGGGGAGGAGGCGTGTGACCAAGGTCTGCAGAGGCCCACACAGACACCGCCCCAGGGCTGTGAGTGTGCATGCAACTGCCTCGCCTACTGCCGTTCGTGGTTTGCCTTCTAGAAGGTAGTTCTTGAGATCTATGTAGATCAACAGACACATCTAAGTACATTTTTATACACATGGTGAAATTTGCTTTGAAAAGAAAAATTTTACTGTTTAAAACATTGTAATGGTTCAGCACCAGACAGTGAGATGGAACCGCATTGGAGTTCTGTTCTGAAGTTGAGTGAAACAAGATGAAAGGAGTAAACACTATCTAAAAATATCACTAAGTTTAACTAAAGTCAGAAGTAAAGAAATTTGATTTGAAGCCAGTGTTCCCCGTGAACTAAAATAGATCTCTGTTTTATTAGGTCATAATCTGTTGTGTAAAATGTAAAATGTTATTCTTCCTTTCCATATACATAATTCCTTTTCATAGTTGTTTTTCACATCCCATAAGGGTTATCCTTCAGGTTATTAACTATTTTTTACGTTTTTTCTTTTTTTTTTTTTTAATGAATAATCGTCTTGTCAGATGAGGCCAGCTCAGGGGCGTTTCTCTCCCTACCTTCTTCAGCCTTATTCCATTTCCTAAGAGGCTGGCCAATGCTGAATCTGTCAGTCCTCCTACCATATGGAAAAAGCTCTTCTGAGTATTTCCATAACACCAAGTGAATATTATTTTTAAAGCTCAGATGAGAACATTTTTTCCTTTTTATTATACCATTCCACTTCTATATTTGTAAAAATAAATATCATAAGCCAGGCTTTATGCCAGCTGAAAGTGTTTTGAACTTTGGAAATGTATGAAAAAATTCACTACAAATAATATCTTATATAACTTTCCTCCTTTCCCCACTTTTTAACCAGAGAGAGAATTTATTGGTTAGGTTTCAATGGCCAGTAACTAATCAGGCTCCAGCCCTCAGTTTATGAGACCAGGTCATAATTTTCCCATACTACTGGTAAATGACTGAGTTGTGCCCTCTCCATGGCTAAGAGATGGCACTGCCGCCATTTGCAGACTGTTGACCTCGGGAGCCATTAGCCATAGAGGCTAGGCATCAGGACTCATACTCTGTCCTTACTCCTGCTAGAAGAACAAGGGCCACTAGAGGTTAGTAGCATCACCTGTGGGAACGAAGGGCCACTTGATTTATTAAATAGCTGGGGCTAGCTAGAGCTAGATCTTAAAGGTCCAGAAGCTCTAGATGTTTCAGGGTTTCATTGTAAAGTAAAATAAATTTTATTTCCCAGATTGGTGCTTAAATTCTTGGGTCTATTAATGATAACTAAAAATACCAGATAGTTTCCTTCTATATGGTCTGGCAACTTCATAAAGCCCATTATAATTTTGCGTATTCAGTATCTGAAAGAAATGTGAGTTGTGCCTTTTTAAAATGTATTACCTAACAAGAACAGGAAAAATAGATTGTGTAGTCTGTGTTGTAATTCAGAATACTGGTCATAATATTAATCTTTGTAGGTGCAGGATTTTAATGCTAATCTAAATAATATGTAAGGCTTTAGTTGGGTCGAATATTTTGCTCAAGTGCTAAACAATAAACTTCTTGCTTATGTGAATAAGCAGATGGATTTGAATCTTTTTCTTTCAATATATTTACATAATCTTTCAATATATTTACATAAGAAAGCATGGAGAATTCTATCCTATGTGTTGGAATTTCTAAAACTTTTTTCCAAATGCACCGTTTTGAAAGTTCTTAGTATTCTAAGATTCTATTCAGAAAGGAATTTCCTTTGCAAACTTGGATGCAGAACTGTGTCTACTGCATATTTGGGACACTTTTTCAGCATATTGTTGCTTTTATTTAGGTAAACCATCTTAATGTGTAAAATAGGCTCATTCCTTAATACCTGTATAGATTTATGATTGTACTTTTCTGTAACACTCAAGATGTTATAGCAATTTCAGATGTACTGATAACTTATGGGCTAATGTGTTTTTCAGGCCATATTTGACTGGGTAGATATTGCAGGTGGTAAATTAGCTTCAATGTCACCAATCGGAACAGATCTTGAAACTGTCAAGCAGCAGATTGAGGAGCTAAAGGTATGCATGGACTTCATTAATTTCAAAGACTGCATTTTTACGTTCTTTATTCATAGGATTCTGTATGCAAATTTATTTTACATAATTAAAGAGTTAACATTTTGATTGTGAAACTGATTTAATATGGTGCTTGTACAAAATGAGCAGCATATAAGTGCTCATTAAATGATAGAAAATACCAGTCTTCTTATTAAATCAGTCGCTGTTCATTATAGAAAAGTCAGAAAATACAAATAAGCAAAAAAGTGGCTTTTTTAAAGCCACCCAAAATGTTATGGACCCAGAGGCCACTACTCTTAAGATCTGATTTATAGCCTTTCAGATATCCTCCTGTTGGGAACGCAGTGATGAGGGGGAGGGGCGGGTGGGATGTGGGCGGGGGGGTGTTTTATACATCCGTAGCTCATATATAGGGATTTTCATAACATCATTATTCAGTAGTGTTTCATTGCCCTTAACATACAGCAACATTTTTGTTTTCTTCAATGGGTCAGAGTAATCCATTTAGTCTAACAGGCTAAAGAAACATCCGTGGTCTAATAGTGTTTCCCAAAATGTTTGTTTTGTAAAAATGTTTGTTGTTTTCCATCTGCTTCCCTCTGTAATTTTTGCTTTTGTGGTTCTTGATCTCCAGCTGTGAAAATGGCTGGACTGTTTCCTCTTTGAATTCCTCTCTGCTGCTGATGATTTATCCAAGTGGGGTCAGCTGTTCCTTCCTAATTTCAAGTTTCCATCCACAGAGTCATCACACCATTTTCAATGAACTCTACTAGATTTTTGTATACAATTATTACCTGGATTTAAAATTGTAGCTTTTTCATCTCTGAGTAAAATTTAGAATATTTCATTTAGAAATCAGTATGATTACCATCGTTAGATTGCGATTTTTTTCTTTAACTTTATGTGGTCATGTAGTGAACACATGCTATACTTTATGTACATTCACAGGTGTACCGTTTTGGATACTTACATATATCTCAGTAGTTTTCATACAGCAGGCTGCTTAAGAGTGCTTTCTCTGAAATTGGGTTGTCTGACATTATATCCCAGTGCTTCCACTTAGCCAGACACCCTTGGGACAGTCCTCTAACTGGTCTCACTTTTGTGTCCTTAGCTTAAATTGAGAACAAAATTATTTTCCTTATAGGTTTGGTGAAGACAAAAGCACATATCCACGATGCCTTAGTTAGCATTTTTTAATTATTATTTTTATGTTTGAAAAAAAATTAAGGGACTGTTTAGCCATTAATGACTTACTATTTACTGATTTACTGTTACAAATTAAAAATAAATGTTTTATGAAAGGACAATTTCCTACTACAAGCAACCATTTGCTAACCTGTGTTGGTTGGCAAAGCCGAGATTATTAAATACATATTTAGTGAGCGCTGGGAGAAAAAAATAATGTTATTCTGAGTCAGCAGTGGGTGAGGCATAGGAATAACTATTAACCCAGCACAGCTATGGAAAACACAAAATGTTCAGTGGATACAAGATGTATGTATGTTTTTGAGAAAGCAATGTTAATCTGGGTTTCTTAGAGATATTTTTGGAGAGTTTAGTATATGTCAGTGTATTTTTTATTTTCTATAATTTCAAAGCTCACATATTGAATATATAGACAATAGAAATAAGGTTAGCCTTGAAATTTCTTAATTTTTTTACCGTAGAGGACAAAAGTGTGAAATATCAAAATTATGAATAGAAATACCTTTCCATCATAAAACATTGAATAAAGAAAAAAGACTTCTCTCATCTTTTTCTATTTATAATTCTTTTGTGTTATATTTTTATTCCTCTTCACCTCCCTGACTATAAGAAGTATGAATTAGAATAAATATTGAGTCCATAGGATTTTTTTGTTTGAAGTTTTGATTTATATAAAAATTTCCTTGTATATCTCTTTTTAAAAAAAAAAAATAGCAATTTAAGTCCGAGGCCTACCAACAGCAGATAGAAATGGAGAGACTGAACCATCAAGCAGAGCTTTTGCTGAAGAAAGTAACAGAAGAGAGTGACAAACACACTGTTCAAGACCCATTAATGGAGCTGAAATTGATATGGGATAGTCTGGATGAAAGAATTATCAACAGACAGGTAAACACTGACACTTTCATTAAGAAGTTAGAAAAGTTCAAGTTCATATATTAAGGTAAAAATCATTATTAAAAGAGAAAATTAGATGATTAGGTACCTAAACTTTTAAAACCCCTGAAGTTTTATTTTATTAGAATTCTTCCTGCTTCTCACATGACGTTTTTAACCACAAGGAATTTCAAACTGAAAATGTAGGATATGATGATTGGGCTTCATTGGATATACTTACAGAGTTATACAGCATGCAACAGTTGATTTTTTTGCCTTTGTTACTTTTATAAATGTATGTCATTCATAATATCGAATTCATAGGGATTTTCTTCCTCTCCACTTTTTTTGTAGCATAAGCTGGAGGGGGCTTTGTTAGCCCTGGGCCAGTTCCAGCATGCCCTGGATGAGCTGCTGACGTGGCTGACGCACACCGAGGGCCTGCTCAGTGAGCAGAAACCTGTGGGAGGAGACCCCAAGGCCATCGAAATTGAACTTGCCAAGCATCACGTATGTAGCTGTTTTTGTGTGTCATGTTTCTCTATGCATTTCTAGTGCCATCAGGTTGTTTTCTGGTAGGTTTCCTCTTGATGCATTTTTCAAGCTTATGATTTTAGCACAAACCACATTTGACGTTTGTAACTGATGGATAAGTTACTTAAAACACACTTTTTAAAAGATCATAATCAAAATTTTTTTCTCCATTGTTCAAGACAGTTGTCAAGAACAGCAAGGGTGGGAAGCTTCTGGCGAAGTTTTAAGGCTGCATGGCACACATTGGTTTAAATCCCTGATTATCCCTGTTACTGGATTGACACGGGCTAGTTTTATAGGCTTTGAGGGAAAGCCTACAAATCATAGGCTTGAAATGTTCCACTGCAGGCTGTGTGTGTGTTTTTGCTCTGGTCACCCTTATCTCCGTGTATCTCACCTGCTGCTTGTTTGGCACGTCAGACATCTTTTCTATTTGCCTATATGTCTCTCACTATATGGGAGTTTGCTTCTTAGTCTCCGTGTCTCCCTTATTTCCCACTGGCTTCCTGTGTCTTTAGTGTTTTTCTTTCTGAATCAGTCTTTAATAATATTTATTATGTTTACAAGGGTTTTTATATGTCCGCACTTGATTTAAAGCTTTAAATTAAAAATTTTAATCTTGAGATACATTCAAAACAACTTTATATTGTCATCACCTTCATGACATTTGGTTGACAGTTCTTAATAAAGAAAATTCCCTAACTCCATACGCCCGAAGGGTTTAGGGAGCAAGAAAGCATGGAGCTGACCACAGTGGGCCCCAAACTGATAGCAGGAGGCATCTTTTGGGCTTTAGATAATCTCCAGCCTAGGTCATCAGAGCAGACCTCACAGGGGTTGAGAGCTGACCTCTGGCTTATTATGATAAAGTTCATTTGCCTAGAAAAATAAATCCTGAAACCCAGTTGTTAGAATCTTTGTGCAAACAACCAAAGCCATTGACTTGGCCAGGAAAAGTGAGATACATAAATTTTTTTCAGAGGAAAAAAAAAAAAAAAGAAAATTCTCTATTTCCTAAGTCAATAGGCTTAACGAATAACAGGTTATGCTCAGTAGAGTTTATTCTGAAAGTCAACAGTCTTTCATAGAACTTTAGCATTCACATTAATAGAAGCATCTTATCTAAGGTTAGGTCCTAAATTCTGACCTTATATAAGTTTTCCTTGATTATCAAATAGTTAATGTTTAATAAGTTTACGTATTTTTTATATTAAAATGAAAGGTTTATGACACTTTACTGTCATGATAAGCAGTGTTTTAGTATTCTTGGTTTAGTTTTCCTTCTTTCATACTTTTCCCTATAGTAATTGTACTCTAATTTAAATTTCTCTCCTGCTTGGGGCGCTTGGGTGGCTCAGTCGGTTAAGTGGCAGCTCCCTTTCAGTTCGGGTCATGATCCTGGGGTCCTGGGATCGAGCCCATGTCAGGGCTCTGTGCTCAGCAGAGAGCCTGCTTCTCCCTCTGCCTCTGCCCCTTCACTGCTCACACACTTTCTCTTTCTATCTAAAATAAATAAATCTTTAAAAAACATTTCTCTCTATACGGTCTATATGGTCATACGTAGTCTATATAGTCGTTGCCCAACCATATCTGATTAGGCAATTAGGACTTATTTTGTATCATTAATATTTTTTATTATTTAATGTCTATCTTACACCTTTGTTAAGAGCAGTAATGACTAGTCAGACTGTCTCTGCATAAAAAGATGTTTATTCCCATGGTGTGAGTTTATATAGCATTTACATTTTCATAAACTTAGAAGTTGTCCTTAAAAGCAACGTACATCGGTGACAGGAATTTTACATGTAATACAGTAGCGGCGGGGACATGACCCACCCTGACAGTTATTTTGGCAAGGCATGAGTAGGGATCTTTTAGTTCTGAGCATTTAGAAAGGTCTCCTTCTCCCTTCTCCTTCCATTTCTTAAAGGTCTGAAGTGAAAGGGCTTAAAATCACCAGCCCAGTTGCTGTAAGGAGGGAGGGAATGTTTCCATCCCTCTCCTTCTTGCTTCTCTGGCCTCTAGGCTCAGGCTTATGTAGCAGGACTTGGACCATTTAGAAGAATGAATTTTATAGACCTACCTTTATATTTTGACCACAAGAAAGTGATTGGTACTGTAAACCTATCAAAGTACATGCTTTTTGTAAAGATTGCTCCTTTTTAAAAAGTGTTTACTTAAGACATGAAAATTAAGTTCAATTAAAATGAGTTTGAATCAAATGAAAACGTATAGAACCTTTTAATTATAATCTCCAGATATTTAATGTCCTCAAGTGCAAGGTTATCCTAATGCAAAGAACTAACAAAATGTTCTTACATAATCATTTCAGGGGCTATTGGTAGACTAAGGGTATATCCAGGAAAGCTCCAAAGTTAAGGGAAAAGAAGTCCACCATTTTAACACTTTCTTGTATTAAAATTCTCTGCATATGTTTTTGCTTCAGAATGTTTTATACTCAGCAAATTAAAGTTGCATGAAAAGTGATGTTAACATGTGATAAGCTAGTAAACATAGTGTTATCTTAATATTTTCAGGTGCTTCAAAATGATGTATTAGCCCATCAGTCCACAGTGGAAGCTGTTAATAAAGCAGGAAATGATCTAATTGAATCAAGCGCAGGAGAAGAAGCAAGCAGCCTTCAGAACAAGCTAGAGGTTTTAAATCAACGCTGGAAAAATGTTTTGGAAAAAACAGAACAAAGGAAGCAGCAGCTGGATGGTGCCTTGCGCCAGGTGAATAAGAAAATAAATTCTCAAACGTTCGTTGTCCTACAAGACCAAAATAGCATGGAATTCTGGGGCTCCTGGCTGGCTCAGTCAGTTAAGCGTCCAACTCTTGATTTTGGCTCAGATCATGATCTCAGGATCATGGGATGGAGCTCTGCATCAGGCTCCGCATTCAGTGGGAAGTCTACTTGAGATTCTCTCTCTCCCTTGCCCTTTGCCCCTCCCCTACCCCATTCTCTCTCTCTCTCTCTCTAAAATAAATAAGTCTTTATAAAAAAAAAACCTGGAATTCTTTCATTGGTTTGCAGACCCTTGTTTGATTTTTATTCCTCAAGGAGAGGAGTAAAAATAAGTGGGATAAGGAACAGAGCAGATGAGAAGACAGCACTCTGGTTCTTAGTGTAATAGTCTTATCTGCCAGAGCTCTCATGAGGAAAGGCAGGCAAATCCCTTTGCACCTGCCTGCTCTTAAGAATACATGGAAAGGCTTAGCAGGCCGGGATTGTTTAAACCTTGTTTTCTGCTGGGAAGTGACAATGTGTTTATGGCCCAAACTTAAAACTCCCTATCACTCCAGGCCAAAGGGTTCCATGGTGAGATTGAGGATTTGCAGCAGTGGCTGACGGACACGGAGCGGCATTTGTTAGCATCCAAGCCTCTGGGAGGTTTACCGGAAACCGCCAGGGAGCAGCTTAATGCCCACATGGTAAGTCTATTATTTCCTACAGCTGTGGCCTCCGATTAAGACACTGACCAGTTTGGGTGGGCCCTGGTGATAAATAAATCGTGGGAGAAGGTTTAAAGGATATACAGTTTTATAGCAGAAATCTTTATGTGTAAGTGCTGGAAAAACCATTTATTGATTAAAATTTTCAAGTCAGAACCTATTCTTTATTTCAGAGATTAATGCGTCAGTCTATGAAGAAAGGTTTTAGAAGTCTAGACATTTTTTAGAAGCAAACTTTTCCCCATAAAATGATGAGCTAGTATGGATAGTAACACAACATAGTGTAAATTATAAACTGTTGTACCTTGAGTGAAAAGAAGAATCCCTAAAGTAATCAGAATTGACTTTAAAGTTATTGCTGTAAACATGATACTCCCACCTAGTTGCCTGGAAGGCTGGAAAGTATGTTCTTATACTGTTCAGTAGTTACTTGTTTGTTTGTTTTAATGGTGTTGGCACTGTATCTTCAACTTCATACCTATACTAGCTATGGACCAAGAGGAGGCTTCTGTAATTGTCCAATTGGAAGCATTGTGCCTGTGGGCTCTTCCCACCCAGATTCTGTGGCACTGTCAACTCTTAAAGATAAGGGGGAAAAAATAATGAAACTCTAGACTCTGGCTTTCTTTCACAGAAATGTGGACTGACAAATTAAATTTAGACTTCAATTTATTGACATTTCCTATTCATTTACGTTATAACTCAGCTTTATAAGTTCTAGGAGAAAGCAGTCTATTTCAGATTTTGAAAACTAATCCTTTTTTATACTTGTGAATTTGCATCAGAAAAAAATTTTTAATATTAATTTAATATTCAAATACTAATAGTGTCTTAGGAAATAAAAGTACAGGTACTTAGGGATCGGGCATAAGAAATGGGCCATTGTACATTAAAGCCTGTCTTCTTTACTGGATGTCCAGTGTTGCTGTAAGAGCTCACTGAAATGGCACTTAGTTATAAATAATTTTGAATTTGGTCAAAGCTTTGGAGAGGAAGTAACCATCTTGTAGGTGTTGTGAAGAAATACGACAGAGGTAGCATCTTAATCAGTTTATAGTTGCTATGAGCAGTTAAAATCAATTCTATCAATCCAGTATAGAATTTCCTAGAAAGCTTTAATGTATATTCATTGTTTTAGAAGATTATTGTGTACGTGGTTTCGTTGTTGTTGTTATTGTCATTTTTTTTGGTGCCACAGGGAACCCATTTGTTTCTCTGAAACAATAATTGACTAAATAATAACTTGGCAGTGCTCGTCTTCCTCTTCCGTAAGACCTAACTGACTTTCAGATACTTCTTACTTTCCTGGAACTAGTTATAGTTATCACAGACGATGTCCATTAAGTAGAAGTTTAATGACTTCTTAAACAAACGTGCTTGGGATTATTCTCTAATAACAAATAGTTTTTAAATGTTGACTTAGAAGAATATAGTAAAAAGGTGGAAAGCAAAGAGCTTATCTTAGAAATACTTTACTCTTAGAAAAATATTACTATACATATCCACTTATTTGGTTTAAGTGAGGTATTGAAAATGAGTTTGCTTAACCCAGTATAGTTGTAAATTCCATGATTTAAGGAATTCTAAACAGTTACTGTACTTGTTAATATCATTTTAGTAATGCTCTTTTGATTCGGTTGTTAGAAATGAAGGAAACTAGAAAACCTGGAATATTACAGTTTCCTGAGATTTAGCTGTATTTAGAAGTTTTTCTTTAGGATTAAAAGCTTTTGGTAGGTGATATTATAACTGTGTTTAGAAAGTTTTTGGGGTTTTTTTAGGGCTTAAGAAACTACAAAGTTTTGAGAAGATAAAAATGTTCTGGAATTAGTAGTAATGCTTGCACATCTTTGTGAATACATTAAAAAACACTGAATTGTACACTTCAAAATGGTGCATTTTATGAATTAGATCTCAGCTTTAAAAATTATTGTAATATGTTAGTTGAAAGTGTTGAAAATGTTAGACATAGAATGTATTTTTCAGTCGGGGCTATAATTTGACCCACATCGTAATTGGACCAATGAAATAGAGGTGGTCTTAGGTTTTACATGAATGTAACTCTTGTGTTATTGATATTAAATTCTGAATTTGCCTTCATAATTTTTTAATATTCTCTGTACAAGGAACACAACTGCATTCCAGTTGAAAGCTTTAAAAATTCTATAAATGAGAGTAGTATTCCTAATACCACAAGTTTGTCTTTTGTGATTCCAAAGTCTGAATAATCAGCTTCAGATCTCTTACTGTATTGGGTCTCTCTTTTTTATTCATTGTTTGTCTTCTGAGCACAGAATTAAATTATACCAAAAATTATTACAGCCATTGTGTCATAGTCTGAGGAGAGACTTAGAAAACCCATTTTCAGAGGAGGAAACTGAGGCCCAGAGACCTGCTCAGGCTCACAGACCTGATTGGTTACAGTACAGTGAAACCTTTCTTGGAAATATTTAAGACATTACTTCATAAACTTTAGCATGCTGGAATAGGCTGGTAATGATAGCACCATTTCTGAGCTTTCTAGCAGATAGGGTGTGTCTGTAGGTTTAGGTGTTGCTTCAGTACAGTGAAACATTTGAATGTGTCATGGTTATTCTGTGTGTCGGATAGAGGTGAATATATGATAAGGGGCTTGGGATTGATGACCTCGAAAAGGAACTCTTAGGTTTTATTCTCTTAAAAATGATATAACTTGGGGGATATCTCAATTTAGGAAATCTGTGCTGCCTTCGATGTTAAAGAAGAAACATATAAAAGTCTGATGCAGAAAGGCCAGCAGATGCTTGCAAGATGCCCCAAATCTGCAGAGACAATTGACCAAGACTTAAATAACTTGAAAGAAAAATGGGAATCGGTGGAAACCAAGCTCAATGAAAGGAAAGTATGTGCTTTAATTAATGTCCTAGGATGAACGTTTTAGTTGTTTTATTTCGCGGGATTTACTTTATGTCTGGGTAGAATTATCAGTAGAACTTTTAATGATCCGTGTTTAAATTTTCTTCATATACATATGGAGGTTTCATGGGGTCAGTTGAAAATAGTATTCTCTTTTAACACAGGAGAACAGAGTTAAAGCAGCCTATTGCAACAGATCATAGATCAAGTGTTACTAGGTATATTTTTAAATTTGTGAACCACACTAATTCTGGATTGTTAAATAATTCTGATCACATTTATGTATGTAGTGGGGAGGGAAAAAGGGAGGTCAAGAGAGTGATATGACTGTATATATAATAAGCACTTCTGTAACAAAAGTCCATGAAAAGGGATTAAAATTATCACTTTTTAATGCTATAAGAGAAATGATAGGCTAGGAATACTAGATCATGTGCCCTCACTGACAGAGCATAATGTATATATATTTCATAGTACTTTGACCCCCAACATTAATCATGTGAATGTCAAGTTTTCTTTCTACGGATTCTGTTTAGTAATTGTGTTCTGTGGCTCCCAAATCACAATTTTAGTTTATATTAGATTTTTTTTTAGCTGCAGTGAGATCTTCTCACTATACTGAAAGGAGTTTGGTTTGCCAGTATTTTAGTGAAAGCCCATTACATTCATAAACTGTTTAGGTAATACAGAAATACAGATTAAGTACAAATAAAGTGTGGATGGGAAGGAAATCTGCCAGAGAGTGGTTAAACTGGGGCAGGGGAGGGGGAATTAGATATCATCAAATACTAAATAATCGGTCTTTGCAGACTAAACTGGAAGAGGCCCTCAACTTGGCAATGGAGTTCCACAATTCTCTCCAAGACTTCATCAACTGGCTAACCCAGGCCGAACAGACCCTAAATGTAGCTTCTCGGCCAAGTCTTATCTTGGACACAGTCTTGTTTCAAATCGATGAGCACAAGGTATGTTGTAAGTCGGATGGATAGCATTCTCATTTCAGAACTTTTTAGACAACACACTGTTTTAATGTCAGAAGCATGAATTTGGTAGTTTGAAAACTTTATTTTGTCCTTTAAAATGGTTTCAGCTCATAGCACCAAAAGCATTTTTAAGATAGAAGAGTTTTTCATTTGTTTCTAATTTTACCCTTTTTTTTTCCTTTGGAAAAGGTCTTTGCCAATGAAGTAAATTCTCACCGTGAGCAGATAATAGAGTTGGACAAAACTGGAACCCACCTGAAATATTTCAGTCAGAAACAAGATGTTGTCCTAATTAAGAATCTATTGATCAGTGTCCAGAGTCGATGGGAAAAAGTGGTTCAACGGTTAGTAGAAAGAGGAAGATCTTTGGATGAGGCAAGGAAGAGAGCCAAGCAGGTAAACCTTTATAAAACTCTCTGAACTTGGCAATCAATCAGTTCTAAGTGTTGAAATATATATCGTGCTGTTAAAAGTACTTTTATTGCAGGCTCTATTCGTTGTAACAATCGTGGCACAAGGCCAAGGTGTGTATTTCCTCAAAGGGCTGTGGCCTGAGTTTCAATGGTGACATCACTCTTTGCCCTGGCAGCACCTTCCGGTCCTGGGGACTGATCTTGAAAAGACTGATTATACCTTGGCTTCAGAAACTAATCGTTATCATTAAGGTCCAAAAAGAGGCTCAGATTTTTTGTTATTAGCTTGGTTTGTTGGTTTTTCCCTTTGTCCTTGCAATCTCTGCCCTTGTACCCAGAGTAAGTCATTATACTTACTTAAATTGCTACCTTGTGTTTAGCTCATCCACCAGACTTTGTCCACAGACTCTCAGGACCGAGAGGGGGACACCTGACCCTCCAGGCGGCTTCCTGAAAGGGCGGCTTCCGTGCCTGAGCTGGCGGGTGCTCCTCGCCTCTCTGAGTCTGTACCCTTGTTGACAGGCTCTCGTTTCTTCTCTAGTATTTTGGTGCAGTTTCACGCTGCTTTTAAATTAATTGTCTGAACCTTTTTCGTTTAATCTAGAGAATCTGACGAATCTCACAAGGAATGCCCCTTCCTCTCTTCACCTGTTATTAATATTCCATTCCTAGACTAAACACAGAGAAGAGGTAAAATTCCATGTCTCTGTGCTCCAGGGAAGAGAGACATGCCTGCCTTGGTTGGCATATATCTTTGAATTTTGCTAGAAACTCAGTGTAATGTTGAGGCTGAATTTTCTAATGACTCTTTTTGCCCCATTTAGTTGCATTTTTCTGTAATTGGCATTGGACTCTATTCTTCTGGGGAGCCAGGCTCAGTCAGATGATCCAGAAGATGTCGTGGGAGTCACATGTTTCAGTGTTTAAAGCTCTCAGCACAAATTTATTAGAAGCTTTAGAAATGACAAATGGCATTGTTGTAGGATTACATGCTGTATTGCTTCTTTTTGAGTGGGATGTATGATGTGTTCAGTGTTATCAGTGAGTCTGTGGAATAGATTCAGTGTCTTACTGTGTTTTTTAACACAGTATTAATGATAAGCCTGACATCCTTCTCTCCACCGATGTAAGTGTCCTCTGTGGTGGGGGCATTAACTCATTTTAAAAGTGTTTCTCCTTTCTCCGTGCTGTCAGTTCTATTTTCTCATTTTGTTTAATCTGTAAGGCTTTTTTGCTGCTTTTTGGTGCAAAAGTACAGCATTTCTTCTATTTCTGTGGCTTAAAAGTAGTTTTTAAAGCAGGACCAGGCTTAGAATCTGTGTATCTGTACCATTAAACTTGCCATCCACGATAGCAAGACTACCAAACACTGTGACTATTCCTTTATTTCTTATTATTCTCACATCCTAGTTTGGGTTCGGATGTGGATCATAGTTCTCTGACTTTGGCAGTTTCAGTGCCTCTTCTGGCCTCTGTATTTTCATATTTAAGTTGATTGGAGTTATGGGAAGGATGCGTCGGGGAACAGGTTTACAGGGAGGTGACCTCATCGGGCCCTGCCAGCCTTGTGATCCCGTGCTCTAATTGTTTATTGCTAAGTGTCTTTTTGTTATTCCATTATTAATGTGCTTTGATATAAAACAGATTTTATTTTGATTACTTCAGTTTTTTGTTATGTATCCATCCACTTAAGTTTATTAGGAGAAATTACTTATAACCAATCTCACAATTTGGTATCCCAAAATAGTATTCACTAGCTCTCAGTGATAAACAGAAAAGAGACCATGGCTGAAATCAAGTATACATAGCACCAGAATATTGCAAGGTCATAGATGCCAAAGAGAATTATATTGTTTCAGAATTCACATGCCGTGGGTGCTCTTACATATAAAACCAGTACATGAGGCACAGGCATGAATCTGAGGATTCTGATAGCAGCAGTAAAGATACTGAACTCCCTTTGTATTAAGTAGGAATGGTAAGGTCTTTGTTGTTGTTCTTGTTACTTTTTTAGGACCGATTTATAAACTTTATCCTTCGTCCCTCCCTTTTTGTTCCTTTTCCTTAACATGGGAGTGAAACACCTTAGAAGTAGACCCAGCAGTGGATGAGGGCAGTGGACAAATGAAATTCTCTTGACAGTTTATGTTAATTACTAAGCAAAAGGAAAGGGAGGGAAGTTCTTCCTGGTGTTTGCTGTTTTTAGGCTCATTTCTGTTTTTGTTAAAGTTTATGTGTTTGAATGAGTTACAACAATGTGACCATGGGGAGGAGGGCACGATCACAGAAGCCAAGAGTTAATATGACATTTGTAGTCCAATGAAGCCACTGCTTTCTTCTTTTCTAGGGGAAATTTGAATTAATTTTTAACATTTTCATTAATTTCTATATATTATAAGCACACCAGAAAATTTTCTGGACAGAGATGTACATTTCTTTTACAGTTCCACGAAGCATGGAGCAAACTTATGGAATGGCTAGAGGAATCAGAAAAATCTTTGGATTCTGAACTGGAAATTGCCAATGATCCAGACAAGATAAAAACACAACTTGCACAGCATAAGGTGGGTCTATAATTAAGAAAAGCATATATGTTGTTCTTTATCTCAAGATCACTTTTCAATTCTTACTTGGTTGTGTATTTATTCATCACTAGGGGGGAAAAAAGGCCACCCAATATGGACCTCCATTAAATTTAAAACCTATTGCCCTTCACATTGGTCAAGTGGCAGTATCTTTTCTCTCTGCTGACCATTCCCCTATGATTCTAGGGTTAATTGTTAAAAGAAAAGACACAAAATTAAAACTGGAAGTGTTCTATAATCTATAACATAAAAGATTTATAGGGGCTCAAATGTTGGCATTTCAGTTTTTCACATGTCTGTCTTGTCTTGTAATTTCTTTCGTAGATCAAATGCCATGTAGAAGGCAATTTTATAGCAGGAAGTACTGTAAATTTTGCCATATAGGTCCTCTCAAGCAATTTAGTGGGGAAAATTGGTTGCCCTTGCACAAACTGGTATTTTATTGTATATATGTGGGATATGAAAGTCCATCCTTACCCTCAAAGACACATAGTGGGTGGCTTCCTTGTGTAGACTAGAAGGTGTAGAAACATATTGTTTTATACTTTCTACCTTTTATATTCATACCACGCGGCATTCAAAGAACATTCTCCCCATCCTCCTCAACTCTTTGAATTTGGGTCTGTCCTTCTGGTTATAAAATGATCATCAGCCATCAGGGTAAGGATATGGGTAGAAGAGAGTGGGTCCTGCAAAAACACTTACAGTTTTAAGCGTCTACATATATATTATTGCTTGAAACATGATCATTTTTTAAAAGCTGGAAAAAATTGGGGTGATGTAGGGTTTATCATCATCGGAGAATTCTAGGCATCATCTTCATACAGGTTGATTGCTTCTCTGGGTGGTTCTAACTGACCTCAGGAGGTCATGATCGTAGGAGGGCAGGAGGAGACATTGAGCACCTGTTCTTTGACTAGAGGAGGACGGCCGAGTGGCTCGTTCTGCCGGTACTCTCTGCCCTTGAGCTGCGGCATTCAATACTGACGGCACAGTGGCAGTGAGCACCCTCCTTCCTTCCCCTCGGGTGGAAAAAAGAGAGGTTCCTTCTCAAAATAGAATGTCTGCTTGAACTTGAACATGAACATGAACATGAACTTGTCATGTCATGTAGTCTTATGAAAGTGTATTGTGTATTTAAGTTGGAGAATCCTAGAAATAAGAATATGTGAAGAATGCTGGTAGAGTCTCTATTTTTCCTGACTTGTTGCCAAAGTCAGCATTTGTCTGAGATAAAGGTACAAGGTACATTAAGGTAATTTTAAGCGTCTTTTCTGTTCATCTTTTGGGTATTTTTCTGTTTTTAAAAAGTTTTAATCTTCCTTGTATTCAGCTATCTGTTCTTTTGAAAAAAATCTGTCAGTACCATGATTCTAAAACTAACATTCTGTTATTGTTTAACAAGGAAAAAATTACAGAAAACAAACTACAGAAATAGTGTGGTATTATAATGGTGTTTATTGCTTAAAAATTCCCAAACAAAGTGGTTTCCTATTATAAGACAAAATAAATATCTTAGTCGTATTAAGACACTTAAAGTGTCTAGCTTTTAAAGGAAATAAAAGCTCGTTAGGTAATTATAACCAAGGTTATTTTGGAAAATTATACATTTGCATAGCATTTGATTGTCTAAGGGTGATTCTCATGTGCTTACAAGGGTTTAGAATCACTGTGGTAGTGTTTCCCTGATATATTATGAGCTTATTAAGTTGACCTTCCTTCCTTCCCATCCCTGAGATTGTATATTCAGTAGCAGCTGTCTCATTCTTGCTATTACATACTTACACACAAAATATAAGACAAAAATGAGAGGCCTGCAAAGACAATGTCCCTGCCCTAGGAAAGCTTGTAACTGAGTTGTGTAGACAGAATATAATCCACCCCTCCCACACATACACATTTACATGCACAAACATTCAGATTAACAATGTAAAAATAGCAAAGTATTGGTGTCACATTAGCAACATAGCTATTCGATACTGGAGAAGTAATCTGTAGATCCTGTGAGACTTTTGGAAGGCATAATAGAGGTGAGGAGGAGGGGGATAGACTTGCCAAGGGATGTGGCTAGAATGAGCAGTAGGTCAGAACATAGGAATCTCGAGATGTGGTTCTTCTTTGTCCCTCATCCTGGCTCACAGATAAAATTATATGTAACATCATTGTGAACATCCAAGATGTGTGACAACAGATCTGTCTGACCAAAAACCCAAACTATAGTAAATTTGCAGATTATGAGTCACTCTGTGTCCATATAGGACCTTCTCATAGGACCTAAGTAAGGACCTTACTCCTTGAGTGTTAACTACTTTTTCCTTTCCAAACTCCTGGGTTTTTCAATAGTCGATTAGCAATTTCATTTTATTAGAACTCATATAATATTTGTGGTTTATAACTACAAAAGATTCAAGATTTCTTTTGCTTTGAAATCATTGTCTTCATAATAATAGGTACTCTCAAAGCCACCTGGCTTCTGAGAAAAATAAATTCTTCAGTTTATAAGGATTCTTTTCCACCTTGGTGCGTTCCACTGTCTGACTTGATTATTTGCTGAAGTCTTCCTCTATTTAGACTCCATTTATTAGGGGCGACTCTTGTAATATCTCTTACCTATTTCTTAGTCCTAAGTAGAAATGCACACTGTTTTCTTGTTAAATATATAGGAGTTTCAGAAGTCACTTGGAGCCAAGCATTCTGTCTATGACACCACCAACAGAACCGGACGTGCTCTGAAGGAGAAAACCTCCCTGGCTGATGACAACCTGAAACTGGACGACATGCTGAGTGAACTCAGAGACAAATGGGATACCATCTGTGGAAAATCTGTGGAAAGGTAACGTGTGCTGTAGGGCAGGATGGTTACCTTGTAGGCTTCTTTCAAGTATACAGTGGTGATGCTTTGTAGGAACATTCTAGGAACCTTCAATACCTCCTCTGCCTGGGGACTTCTGGTCATCTGTAATATCCTACTTACATAGTGCCTGCACCAAGAAGGCTTGGTTGTTCATTATTATTTATTTTTAATTACTCGATTCACTCAAAAGTGGTATTACTCTCCAAGCCTGTCATCTCATACCTGCCTTCTCTCTGGTCTCCCCAGGTCTGCTTTTGTCCTCCTTAATCCAATTTCCCCATAACTAGGAGGATGGTCTTTTTAAAATATGAATGGGGTCTTGTCATTGCCCTGCCTCATACCTTTTAGGAACTTAATACTGAGTGTGAACCAATACTTAGTGTGACGGGCAAGGCCCTCCCAATCTGACCCTGGTGTTCCCTTCCAACTTCCATCCATCCCTTTCTAGTCTTCTTTCTCATTATACTTGAACCATAAAGACCCAAAACTAATTTCAAAATCTTTAAGTATTTAGAAAGTACCATACTAGTAGAAGAGTTCAAATATCTTAGAAGTGTTTTCAAGCAATTCATAGATCCTTGGTCTAATAACTTTAGTCAGTATCAAGATTAAATAGAATATTTTATTCTAATAATAAAATTATGTTAGAATAGAAAATTAGAATATAGTCTACAGAATATATAGGAAGAATATAGAAATTTTGGTGTTAGTTTTTAAAAATCCTCAAAACCTGCAATTCCAAAAGGTTGTGTGCTTTTTACAATATCCTATAAATGATTTCATGGCAGGCAGACACACAAATGCCAGGGGTTGGAGTTGGGGCAGGCTGGGACTACAGACAGCATGCAGGAGGTTTGGGGGGTGACAGAACTGTTCTGTTTCTTGATTATGATGATGGTGACGTGAATGTCTACATGTGTTACTGTTCATGGAACTGTACACTCAAAAAAGTCAAGTTTACTGTATGATTTAAAACAAAAAAAATTTTAAAGCATATTTTTTTTACGAAGAAACTGAAGGATCACTGATTTCTAGAGGTGATGATGAAGGCGTTTTCCAAGAACAGATACGATCTACTTAAGGAATAAAAAAGAAAATTTGAGAAAAGTTTTGTTATGTTCTAAGGAAAGCAAAGAAACAGCACTGAATATACCTGTATATTGTTTTTTTCTTTGAGGACTGCCCAGCCTTCATAAATGGATTTAAGATGTTCGGGTATTTGGGAGGCTTTTTTGTTGCTCAGATTGACTTTTCCACCTTTTTCCCCAGACAAAACAAATTGGAGGAAGCCCTGTTATTTTCTGGACAATTCACAGATGCCTTGCAGGCCCTCATTGATTGGCTGTACAGAGTTGAACCCCAGCTGGCAGAAGACCAGCCTGTCCACGGAGACATTGATTTAGTGATGAATCTGATCGATAATCACAAGGTATTATTATCTGGGACATTTTATTGATCTCGTTTGATTATCCTGAATTTAGAGGAAAGTGTAATCCCTTACCTTAGCCTTTTAAAATCTAGAGACTATATATCATATAGTTACTACGTAACAGTCTTTAATATTGATTATGTGTACTTTGAGCAGAATCAGGAAGCCGACTTTAAAAGTGATACAGGAAAATTAGTATCAATGAGATACTTTTTGTTCGTTTCTTTATTACAATTTCCAGATCTAAAACCTTTTCGAACTTAGAAAGTGATTTCATTCTCTGGTGCTTTAAAATATGTTCCAAGAATGTTTTACAGTCTTTCGTTACTCATGTAAATAATTATGTAATATAATTTAAAATCACTCCCTCAGTGACCTGGAACTTGGTCATTGCCTAAGTGTATGGCTTTGTGAACATGAACTATGGGGGTCAAGATAGGCTGCTTTTCTGTTTTTAAAAACCATTGTAACCTTGCCCCTTGAACTCTAGCAATTTATGAGATAACAGCATAGGCTCTGAGGGATTCGATTATTACTTTAAGTCATGTGGTTTCCTGGCAGTCTCCTAAGATGGATTTAAAATTTTTGAGCCAATCAAAGGGAATATTCAAGACATCCCTCTGATAACTGAGTGCAAGGTCCGAAATTAGGGTAAAATGTTGTGTTATAAGTTAAAGAACCTCGAAAACAACCTGAGGCACAGTAGTAATGTGGAATGGTTGTGCCAGAGTAGACTTTTTATACACATATCTACAGCACTGCACTTGAATTCTTGTTTTATTTCTCCTCTCTTATGTTTGAATTTAGAAAATTTATTTCATTTTAAAATGTTCTTTATACTTCTTTCGTTACGCTATTTTGATCTTAACCTGTCCCTTTTTAAGTAGTTGGTCCTTTTGCATATTTATTTCCCCTTTTGTGGTTCTGTTATCTGATTATATCTATAAAAGAGAGTTTGTTACATTTAAATATTATAAAAAAAATCAAAGAATAAATGAAGAACTGTGATTGGGCCTACAAAAATAAAAAATTTTGAGTTTTGTTGCTTTGCCTGTATTGAAACAAATGTGCATGATTAATACAGACTTTTTTATTCCTTGGCATTCATTCAATGAGTAATGAATAGTGTAATGTTACTTTTTACATAAATGCCATTTGTATAAACTCACTGTCTAAATATTTACTCCCTTCAGCACTTGCCAGGTTTTTTATATATTAAAGGTCATCAAGAATGAGTTAATCATTCAGCATTAGTAATGCAATTGGAAGGCCCAGGAAGAAGTTTAAGTTCACCAAGTACATTGGAAAGTCAGCTCAGGACTATCGGGCGAGTCCTATCACAAACAGATTACACAGACGCTGTATTTTCGATGTGTGTGTGTGTGTGTGTGTGTGTCTGTCTGTCTGCAGGCACACCTCATTTAGCACCATTAGAGTGAAAGCAAGCAAAGAATTTATTGCACTATGTTTGGATTGTTTCTGTTGGGCTCACTTTTATGAATGATCTGATTATCAGAACAGAAACTCATGGACAGAGCCAAAATTATAAGATGTGTTTAGTAATATTTGTGATCATCTTTTAGAAAAACAAGGTAATCTTATTCTATCCATAAGCTTGGTTAATTTGAAAGATGTAGTTGGCACATGCAGACTCTTGGATCAGAAATGAAGTACCCTGGGCTCATTTTTCGGATTAGGTCTGTGGCCAAAAGAAGCCAGTCTAACTCCTGGCACATCAAAGTTTATCAAAATTAGGCAAGAGGGGAAAAAAGGTTTTTCTTCCAAAATGACAGGTAAGGATGTAAGCCTCTAAAATTTGACATTAGAGGTTAGTTCTCAGGATACCATGAAAGCTGAAGCCTTGTTGCAGGCCCTCTCCTCGTGAGCCCCCCACCATTCCCTCCGTACCCCTGTGCAGACCCCAGGATTGCTTAGTTCTTCATTAGTCTATTAGATATGTCCATTAATTAAGAGGAATGAGGTAGCCAGCACATTCTTGGCACTTACACTGAGGATTTGAGAAGAATTGGGACGCCATAGTAAAGAATTACAGAAAAAAAGAGAATGTGATATTTTCTTTTGTGGAATTGCAATCGGGAGGCCACCATTATTTAAATCCAAGGTGTCATTTAAAAATTAAGGTTTGATCGCTCAGGAGGATGCTAAAAGATTGAACAGCTTTACAGACGTATTCTTCATAGCATGTCATGACCGAGCTCCTGGAGATTCTGTGAGAAGTATGGCTCATTAAACTGTACATCTTAGAGACCAGTGCATGAGGTCATGCACACATATATTCCACACTGTGTTTTACTGGTTTCGTTTTGTAGTGAAAAATCAATTTTTTATAAAAACATGGTCTTTCCAGGTTTTCCAAAAAGAACTGGGGAAGAGGACCAGCAGCGTGCAGGCCCTGAAGCGCTCAGCGCGAGAGCTCATCGAGGGCAGCCGAGACGACTCCTCCTGGGTCAAGGTCCAGATGCAGGAACTGAGCACACGCTGGGAGACCGTGTGTGCACTGTCCATATCGAAGCAGACCCGCTTGGAAGCAGCCCTGCGGCAGGTGACAGTCTTGTAAATTGCAGCTGGGGGTGATGAGAAAGGTATCAAAGCCTTAACAAGAGCTGCTCTTGTGGAGAACCGTTTCACGCCTCCTTTCTTAACTGGGATGGTGATGGAGAAGGAGATTCTTAGAGCATCCTTGCCTTGCTCCTCTCCCCAGGAGTTTAAATTACTCACATAGGGAAGGTTTCCCTCATCATCACATAAAAGTGCTGCTGTCGTAATTTTTCAGCTCCGACGTGTAAGGGGCTCCCATGCATCTAACATCAGATTGTTAAAACGGTGAATTAGTCTTCATATTGGCCTTTTTGATATATTAGAGGTCTTAACATTTGTAAAGTGCAGCAACATGTATCTTTACCTTTTTAGTGGGCATAATGCATATCGTTAATGTAAATTTAAGACTTTTTTTTCATTGAGAGGAGGACTCTATACTAACAAGCATCTTTGGGGTGTGTGTGTGTGTGTGTGTGGGTGTGGGTGTGTGTATGTGTGAACTGTTAGGCAGAGGAATTTCACTCAGTGGTGCATGCCCTCCTGGAGTGGCTGGCGGAGGCCGAGCAAACCCTTCGTTTCCACGGCGCTCTCCCAGATGATGAGGATGCCCTTCGGACGCTCATTGATCAGCATAAAGTGAGTTATCTAAGTGCAAAGTAAAGCTAAATGAGAAAATCCAATAGGCTCGTGATTGTAGATATCAACTGCATGCATATTTTCCTCCTGGAGAAGAAATTAAAGATCTAGCACATTTGAGAATTTGCCTTTGTTCTCTTTGTTTCCGTCGGTGTGTCCCCATGCACCCAAATGAGTAGAGCTATCTCTCTATGCTTGCCTTGTGAAGAAGGTGGTTATTCTAAAATGAGTCACTGTCTCCTCTCTCTTGGAAGTACATTAATTTTTCTAGGAGGTTATCTGGCTTCTGACCAAAACTGGTCAATTTCATTGCACTTGCATGCGTATTTCAAAGATGAAACTTCCTTCATGAGCCTTTGGCATTTATAAAGTTATACCATTAGAATTGTAAATTAATAAGTTTGACCTTAGTAAACAAGACAAGCAAGTAATTTAATAACCGGTCTTCAAATTTTATTTTTCAATCTCTGCCAGTTCTGTTTTTTTTTTCTTTTTTAAGATCCTATTTATTTATTTGACAGAGAGAGACAGAGCAAGAGAGGGAACACAGCCAGGAGGAGTGGGAGAGGGAGAAGCAGACTCCCCGCTGAGCAGGGAGCCCAACTCAGGGCTCGATCCCAGGACCTCGAGATCATGATCTGAGCCGAACGCAGACGCTTAATGACTGAGCCACCCAGGCGCCCCGCCAGTTCTGGTTTTAATCAAGATCCACCTTAGATTCTTTTGAGAAGTAGCCCATAGTATAAGTTATAAATTAAAAATGAATTCTGTAAGTAAATATACTGTCGAATAGTTAACCAAATAAAAATTTGGCCACTGAGTTTTCAGGTCAACATCTATTTTGTAACAGTGCCTACAACTAGCAAAACCCTTAAGAGAGTGGTCTGGATACCTCTTAACACATGTTTGTTTTTGTTTTTAACCTTTGACTTTAAAAAATTAGAAACTTACAATGCTAACGCTCAATGCAGTATTGATGTCAACATTTCCATTTAAAAGGTCTGTTTAACGCCGCTGAATAAGCTCATCTTCCAGGATCAGGTTGGAAGGATGTCATTAGTTCCAGTGTAGCGTGGATTACGTCATCTATGGAGACTTCTTATTTGTGATGACTATGCTCTCTCAATGATGGGTTGCCTAACCTACGGCAATGAAATTGTGCTTTGTCATTAATAAAAGCGATGTGAGCTTGTCTAACATTATCTGGAGGAATGGAATGCTCCATAAACCATTTAAAGTTGAAGCTAGAATGTAAGAGGAGGAAAATGACATCAAATTTATTTAATTTTTGATTCAGCTCAATGTTTTGAAGAGCTATTATATTACTGTTGGCTGACCCATCAGCCAGCGTTGAGTTCCACTGACAGAGTTGGGTCTCAGAGGAGCTTCTTCAAGCCCTGTTTGCATATTGAACATATTGCAGTAAGGAACCCACTTGGGGTATCACCACCCTCAGAGCAGGAGCAGGAAACCCCCAGAAACATTAGGAGGCGGGATATCCAGAGCAGGGGGTAGTGTTGGGTTTTTTTTTTTTTCGTTTTTGTTTTTACAACAAATTATCTTTAAATATTTTTAAATAGTGTAAAATTACATGTAATTTTATAAAGGGCTGCTTAGTACTAATAATTTGCCATAATATCATCCATTCTTTCTATTTTCCTCTGCTTTCTTCACACACTGACCAAATAAAAGTAAAACAGAATATTTAATTTCTTAGCCCCAGGATCAGAGACTTCTCAGTATAGACCACTTTCTAAAAATGGCAAGCTTTCCCAGGTGAGCACAGAACGCAAGCAGGCAGTTGATCGTCCAGCCCATGGCATTCTGGGCAGCACTGTGGCGCTGCTCGGTTAGGGGTGATTAAAATATATGGTCAGATACCCTGTCCTTGTTTGGAAAGTGCAGCCGTTATTGACCTCTGGTTTTCTCTTCCTAGTTAAGCTTTTTTTTTTTTCCTTCCAGTTAAGCAGATCTATATTGGGGGAAATTAAAATAATTTTTAAAAGTAGGTGATGATATTTAAAAAATAGGTCATGTTAGTGGAGTATACTGTTAATTGAACCTTGACACGACAGCAGTAAAAATGTGTAAATGAAAGTTAAAAAGCACTTATTCAATCACAAAGACACGGAATAAGACACAGTCTTCTGATCTTGTGGACCTTAATATCCAGTAGGTATGTAAGGAAACATGGCAACATGCCAGAGTAGGAGGTCTAGGACAGAGCTGCGGTACAGAGCCTGAAAACAAAAGGTCGCTAGACATTCTAGGAAACACATTTTCACATGATCACCCTAATCACATGGCATGGGTAGTTCGGAGTGTCAGCTCTGTCTGCAGCCTCTGCAGCCCTTGTCCCTGTGACTAAGGTATCCCTCCCTCGTAGTGCTGGGGTCCAGACTGGGGCACTGGCAGATGCTTAAAATTCACTCTGAGGTTTTGGAAGCATGAGACTTTTTTTAAGGCAGAGGTCCTCATTTGTAGCCACGCTTTCAGAGTTCTGTGACTCCTGTATTTATGGATACAGTTCTGATGGTAGAAAGTACAGTTATGTGTGTGAGACATTTGCAGAGAGGTTGATTTGAAAGCATTCTGGAGCCCGTCAGGGCTTCTCCATCCCACCAGAGCAGGGGATGGCTGTTTCTGGCTGTCGGGCCCACCCCCTTCACGCTCTCCCCGATTCTTTCCTGGGGGACATTTGGGCCCTCTCTCCCTCACCCCAAACATTTATAGTTCCTTGCCCATTCTTTTCTCTTCCTTTTCGGTACATATTCCTCTCATTCCTGGCACACAGTTCATGCTATTTTAAATATACAGCCTCCTAGTCTTAACTTGTTAGGACATTTTTTTTTTTCAATCAATATTATTTCTGTCTCTGGTAGTACTATCTCTCCTAGTCTTAGTCTCCACTACTATACTTACAAGATATCTAGATATAGAAGAGTGTGTTTGTTTGTGTAACATATTTTGTAAAGTGTGAGATGTTACCCGATACATGTACTTAGAAATACCTATTGGAAAGTACCTCATTTCCCATTGTTGTCCCTTCTCCTCTCTTAATTCCCCAACTAGTGAATTGTTTCCAGCTGTGAATAAAGCAGGTGAAGTTCTTGTGCATTTGTCTAACTCTGACGGTCACAGGCACGTCAAAAACTGCAGTTTTGTTTTCAGCCAGTGCCAGCAGCTGATCGAGGTCTTTGTTCTGCCCTAGGAGTTCATGAAGAAACTGGAAGAAAAACGAGCCGCGCTGAATAAAGCTACCAGTATGGGAGACGCCGTCCTGGCCATCTGCCACCCTGACTCCATCACCACCATTAAGCACTGGATGACCATCATCCGGGCCAGGTTTGAGGAGGTCAGTGGGTCTCAGATTGTCATTAGAGCAGCAATAGAATTGAGATACATTTGTGATGCTGGGAATAGGAGGCCTCTGCAAAGAAAAATGCTCTTTAAAATACCTTCCTGTGTGCATGACCTCTCTCTGCAGTCCGTTTTTATTTAAAAACGTAAAGCCATTTTGCAGTTGTGTCCCTGAAGCATGAAAAAGCGAATATTTGGTTCCCTATAATACTTTCTGTCCCACTTCCACATTGTCGAATAATCCAGCACCCAAATTGTACTTCAGAGGAGTATATGCTTGGGGAATGGATTGCGTACATGTACTGGATTCTGCATTTTAAGATTTCTATTTCTATTTCTATTTCCACTCAGTGCTACATGGAATAAGCATCCTTGAGCCTTCAGAGAATACATATTTGAACTCAGAAATCTAAAGGAAGCCTGGGTGTTTGACACCCTATCTCTAAATAAGGGGGCAAACATCAGAGGGGGCTCTCGTGTCCTCCTCAGCCTGGGTCTCGGTACTATTGATGGGATCTAGAAGGACTAGGAGTGTTATGATCCCAGGCCCAGGATGATCCGAATTTACATTTAAATGTTGTGTATTTTTACATCAATTATTAACTAAGATGGATGAAATTCAGAGACATTTGTTTCCCCAACAGGTGCTGGCCTGGGCGAAGCAGCATCAACAGAGATTAGCGAGCGCTCTGGCTGGGCTCATTGCAAAGCAGGAATTGTTGGAAGCTTTGCTGGCTTGGTTGCAGTGGGCCGAAACCACACTTAGTGACAAGGACAAAGAAGTCATCCCCCAGGAAATCGAAGAGGTGAAAGCCCTCATCGCAGAACACCAGGTAAAATAAATATCATCCTAACCCCTGCCTTCTCAGATACTGTTTTTATTTCACTGCCATACTTCTCAAGAGATTGCTCTGTGCTTGTTACCTTCACTTCCTCAAACACACTCCTCAAATCTTTCCTTACATTTATCTTCCGCGCCACCACGTCCTTCTGCTCCGTCTTCTGGCGACCTCGCCCTCCCGCCCTTTATTGCTCCGTGCTTGTATAGTCTGCTGCCACACATCTCCCACGATGACCGTCAGTACTTCAAATACACCCTGTCTACAAGGGAGCACATCGTCTTACTCAAAAAAAAAAAAAAATGACTTCTCTATCCTACCTGTTTTAAACTCTGAAACGATGGACGTCCCAATGGCTCTGATTTATTTGTTTGCTTGTTACTTTGTCTGATATACATTTATAAAGGAAAACATTAAATGTCAGCTTAGTTGACTAAGCAGTTAACATTGCAATTATATTTTAAAAAAATGTATGAGCCATTCATGTCCATAATGGCCCTGAAGTGCCTCACGCCGTGTTCTCTGTGGGCAGAGTTCTCTAGTGTGACAGATAGTCCAGAAATGTGTTTCCCCACTTTTCACTTTTATCCTCCTCCTCTTTTTTCCATCCCTTTTCACCACAGTCTCTGTCTTTGCTGCATATTCCAGATAGAGGGATATCTAAGTCAGCAATAATAATAAGCGTAAGGAGACAAGACAAGAAGTGGCAAGATAGTCAGACCTCTTAAATGGGAACTTTAACCTGAATAACTTTTATCTCCCTTGGCATAACATATGTATCAACAGAAATTTTTAAAATATATCCACATTTAATGTGGATGCTGTATGTCACTGTATAGCAAAGCCATCCAAAGTATTTCAAATACATAAGTGAAATGTGCTGCAGAGATGTCCTAAGGGCCAGCCCAGGTAATTAGTTGCTTTGCAGATAAACACTCACTGTAAGATTCTTCAGGAAGAGCTTGGAAGCTCTGGAAGATCCCGGTTGATACACAGATAGGATAGGTTATATTAATTATACAGCTGCTCCCATGTGTGGTCTTCAAACTAAGACAAATTACTGTTACAGTGCTCTAATTACTCACCAGGCATATATAACATTTTCTATTCTTTAGATATGAGTAAATGCTATGTTACGGTGGCTTGTTTTTTCCCCTAAAGATATAACAAGTTGGTTTATGCTTTTTTTTTTTTTTTCAGAATGAATTTCAGAAATAATAGCATGGTCCTTTTTTTATTTGCTTTTAGTTCATTTCTAAAGGTAGTTTTCTATGGTGTACTGATATTTAATTGACTTTGACCTTTCAGACCTTCATGGAGGAAATGACCAGAAAACAACCTGATGTGGACAAAGTTACCAAGACCTACAAGAGGAGAGCAGCTGATCCTTCCTCATTACAGTCCCATATTCCGGTCCTGGATAAGGGGCGAGCAGGAAGTAAGCAGTGGCCAATTTCTTTAAAATGAACATGGCTAAAGCCAAGAAAGTTAGTTTTGAGTTTTTGCTTGAAATTTCAGAACAATTGGTGATTCCATGAGCTCTCTCTATCGTAAAAGTTTGCCTTGAAAGAATACATGGGGTCAAATATTGTAGCAGCTTATTTAAAAATAAAGAAAAAATATATCCAGGTCTCTCTATGTAATTTTATTTGCTCGAAGGGTATCTTTTAGATTAGCTAGAAGAAAATGGAAAGAATTTGCAACAAGAGCAGAAACCATCATCCCCTTTTACTTCTATTATATAAATAACCTTATGGTGGGATGTCGCAGAAATGACCACAGCCTGGATAAAGTTCATGACCTAACTGTTCATTAGTGACCAGCAGTCTGATAGATTTTGCCCATGTTCATATGACTTCAGGCTCTATTTACTTCTCAGGCTACCTTGACTCCACAAAAAGAAGTCACAAAGTGACATTAAAAAAAATAATAGCAGACTTGGAGAAGATTTAAAGGAAGACCAATTTATATCTGAATAGTGGTAATTTGATACATTTCTGAAATGTGACTTAATAAAAAAAATTATTTCAGATCTTTTGTAGTTACTGCATTACACAAGGGGGCAAGGTAATAAAGTGGTTAAGAACTCTAGAATCAGACTCCTTACCAACTGGGAAATATAACCTGGGACAAGTTACTTAAACTCTCCCTGAGCCTCAATTTAAACACATCTATAAAGGGGATAATTATAACCTCATTGGATTCTGGTGAGGATTAGATGAGCTAATGTGAATGAAGTGCTTAGCATACTTCCTGGGCTTGTAGTTAAATGCTCAGTAAATATTGGCCACCGGTATTTTTGTATAGCCTCGTAGGAGTTAGGAACTCTGGGCAGATCCCAGCTTGGACACTCACTTCCTATGTGACTTTAGGGCCAGTAGTTTTTCTAGGCCACATTCAATCATTTAGTTGGATGAGAAAAATGTATTGAGATGATTGTTCTGTGATGTTATAGAAACTTGTGAAAAATAGCCAGAAAAGAGGGAGAAAACACTAGTAAAGGCAGTAAATTGGGGTATGAGACAATGCACAGGAAATGTGCATGTCTCTGTGGAAAACAGACTTGGATGAAAGCTGGGATCCTACACACATGTCCATATTTGATCAGAATTTGCGAAGTGTCTTGCTGTGACTCAAATGAATGGCCACTGTCTCCTGCCCTCACCTGCCCTCCTTCCAGCCTTCTTTTCTATGAAGGGCAGCTGGGTTTGTTTAGCTGATTCTAAGATAAGTCTCACTGCCCTGAGAGATTTCTTTTATCATACCTTAACAAAAGAGAGGATTACAAGGTACTTCTTTGTCATTGAAATGGCATGGATTTTAAGCTAGAAAATGTTTTAAACATAATTTTATAAAGAGAGCTTTCCAGTATTTAAATGCCCCATCAGGGTATGTTTCTCTGCTTTATATGAAAAGTTTGTGATCCTTGGTAAGTAAACAGATTTGGACTTGAACATTATGCATCATCTAAATAAGATCTTTCTAAATATTTAAGTTGACTCAGTCTTAGCTAGGAACAATAAAGGCCAAGCATTAACATATTTCAGAACCCTGGAAACCGCCCTCCTAACTAAAGTTGTACTTTAACAGGAAAGCGCTTTCCGGCATCAAGCTTATATCCCTCTGGATCACAGACACAAATTGAAACCAAGAATCCCAGGGTCAACTTATTGGTGAGCAAATGGCAGCAAGTTTGGCTCCTTGCGTTGGAAAGGAGGAGGAAGCTTAATGACGCCTTGGACAGACTGGAGGAGGTTAGAAAACTCCTGTGTTCAGCACCCCTGATAATATGGGATGTGGGTTTAAGGAATCAATAAAGTAAAAAAACTGCAGTTGACCCTTGAACAACATGGGAGTTAGGGACTCTAACCCCCCCCCCCACACACACACACACGCACATACTGCATAGTCAAAAATCTACATATAACTTTTGACTCTCCCAAAACTGAACTGCTTAATAGCCTACTGTTGACCATAAGCCTTACCCATAAGAAGCAATTAACAAAGTTGTATGTGTTATATACTGTATTCTTATAATAAAGTAAGCTAGAGAAAAGGAAGCGTTATTAAGAAAATCACAAGGAAGAGAAAATACATATTTTTTTAATTTTGTAAAAAACCTGCCTGAAAGTGGACCCACACGGTTCAAACCCAATGTTGTTCAAGGGTCCACAATAATGTTTTCACATAACCAGAAGCTGGCTCCATAAAAAAAGATGCAGCTTGATGTATGTGTGCTTGGTATTACCTGGGAAATATAACCATTGATAACTCAGGTATTTTCTTTGTATACATATTCTGTGGTCTGAGATTTAGAGTTTCAGATTCTGAAACTGGGAAATTTTTAGAAGCCTAGAGAGATGGTAGAATGGCAAAGAGCAGAGAGAGGGCAGAGATGAGAACTGCCGAGCTGGGCCTGCTGTCCGGTGGGCATAGAACTTACCAGTAGTGTCCCTTTGGGGCAGCTCACCTTTGTCACATTGGCACTATCAGAAATTGTCAGTTTGACGTTTTGAGTAGCTTTATTTGTTTCTTTTATTTGGAAAGAACAATGAGTGACAGTAGTGAAATTACAGGAAAGATGTTTCTGTGCTCCCTTTGCAAGAGGAGACCTTTTTCTTATTTTGAAGTGGGAAGGATCTGTGCCTTATCTGGAAGGTCGTTAAAAATAACTTTATTCATAAAGTATGAGATACCCTTTGAGCACCATATGAACCAAAATACCTTTTGTCCTTTCCAGCTGAGGGAATTTGCTAACTTTGATTTTGATATCTGGCGTAAAAAATACATGAGATGGATGAATCATAAGAAATCTCGAGTGATGGACTTCTTCAGGAGAATTGATAAAGATCAGGATGGGAAAATAACTCGACAAGAATTTATTGATGGAATTCTTTCCTCAAGTAAGTCCCAAGAGAGGTGACTATAAATGATGTCATTTTTAAAGAAAATAAGCACACTTTAAACTTGCATTACTAATAAAGCATTGCCTTTAAACTTGGCTATGAGGTCGCTGCTCTCGTCCTTGGTGAAATGCGTGGTTTTGGAGTCAGGCATACTTCATACTCGTGTAACCATAGTTAGTATATTCCTTGCTCCCTGCAGCTGTGTCCTCATTAGTATAATAAAGTTAATAATATTTGATTCTTAGATTGTTTGTTTTGTCTGACCTATAATGGGAAAACAATAAATTCAAGTCAGTCTCTTCTCTTTTTTGTCTAATTGACATCTGATCATTGTCACTAGTGGGAAATTAGAACTCTATGAAAGTTCTTAAGGTATATGTCACCTTGTTTGATGGTTGAGTCATGTGGACATGATTCTTGGACAGATGTTACTGGAAATAATTCTTAAAGTAAATTTAATTTAATCCTATGAGTATATATATGATATGAATTCATATACATAAAATTCATATATTCCTTAAGTAAATTGGTAGTTAAACCATATGAAATTTGCTCATTTTAAATAGTTTTCAACCAAGAAAAACAGCAATTTCAGATGATTCACCCTAGTAGTAATTAAAGATAAATAGTAGGTCCCGTATATAGTGGTTTCATTTGTTATGATATAAATCAGCTTTTAAGAGGATTTTAATATATTTGAATGACCCTGATAATTTAACTGGCTACATTAAGATAGAAATAATACAAATGAGTCAGAATTAGCAAGTTATACTACTTAACTTTTTTTTTTAAGATTAAATCTTTTTGTAAAATGTTACTATAAATTCTCACGTCTTAAAAACTTTCGCTGGGAATGTAGCATAGCTTATTTTGAGAGTATCTTAATTATCATTTTTACGTGGCATCTACATACAGAGTGAAACTCACAGAGTAGAAAAGGGGTTGCCAGGGGCTGGGAGGTGGGGGAGATCAGGAGGGCCTGGTAAAAGGGCACAAACTTTAAGCTGTACGATGAGTAAGGTCTGAGGATCTAAAGTATAACATGATGGCTTCAGTTGATAACACTGGATGATGTAGTTGAAATTTTCTGAGTAGAACTTAAACATTCAGAAAAAAACAAAAAGATAACTATTTGAGGTGGCAGGTGTATCAATTAACTTGATGGGAAAACTCGTTTCACAACATGAACAAGGATCAGATCATCACGATGTATACTGTTCAGTATTTTACAGTTTTATTTTTCAGCTATACCTCAGTAATCAATTTACTATTATTTTGAAAATTTTAGAGTTTCCAACCAGCCGCCTGGAGATGAGCGCGGTGGCAGACATCTTTGACCGAGATGGTGATGGATATATTGACTACTATGAATTTGTAGCAGCCCTTCACCCAAATAAAGATGCATATAAACCCATCACCGATGCTGACAAAATCGAAGACGAGGTACTCCACACCCCCCACCCCCTGCAACAGCAGCTGTGGGCGCTGCCAGGACACCATGCGCAGTTTCGCGCCGCCATTTTATTTATTTCCATCTTGAGTTGTTGTGTCAAGGTGTTTGCGGACTCTGCAATGTCACGTTAACCTTACAGTGGACGTTTCATCATTGTTTTTGGCAGGTGACAAGGCAGGTAGCGAAGTGTAAATGTGCAAAACGATTTCAAGTTGAACAGATTGGAGACAACAAATACAGGGTGAGTTTTCAAAAATTAACTGTTTAGTTAGGATAGTTTAGTTTAGGATAACAGTGGACATTTGTATACAATTTGAACTGCATTGCTTTCCAGGAATGCTAATTATTTACTTTTTACTTCATATCACGATAGAATTTCATACATGAAATTCCAGCTGTCATTTTAAATTATATAGAGATAGCCTGCATTTTGTAAACTAGGATATATCTTTGACACGTACTTTACTTTGAGGAGGAAAACACATCCACATGCTCAGGTTGCTTCCTGTGACTTAATAATGTATTTTATTATGATTACAGGTAAATTTTCATATTTCTAATAGCAAAGTTATTCCAAGCCAGAACCACAAAGTTAAAAATGTTGAGTCATTTTTAAAAAATACAAAAAAGAGGCAATGTTTTCCACTTGTGTAGTTATTTTTCCTTTTGTTCAAAATCTTAAAAGCTCAGTTCACCTTCTTCAAATTATTTGAACACCAGTGTGACTTTGTCACTCCTCTATCTTTTTTTCTCTTTTGTGGAATATCTCTTACATGTAGTAGCTAGATAGGAAATGTGCTGAGTTTCCCTAATACAGTATGTTACTTACAAGTGAAATTTCTTTTTGATTTTAGTTTTCATATTTCCATATTGGAAAATATTCATCGGCATATTTGAATTTCTAACCTAAATATGAAACCTAAAGATTAAAAAAAAAACTTTTATAGAAAATTTACTGATTATATGGTTTATATGATTATGGTTTATATGGTTATATTATATGGTAGTGGGTACCTGCACATCTCCAAACTAGATACTATATCCAGGCGCCCAGAGTGTGACAGATTGTATGTGTGTGTTCTAGAGCCATACAGAAAGTTTCCTATTGAACTAATTGTGTCTTTCTTCCATTTTTCATTTTTTTTTTTTATTATCAGTTCTTCCTGGGAAATCAGGTATAAACCAGTGGAATGTATTCTCAAGTTCCCAATGATTTTTTTTTTTTTTAACTTTAATTCATAGTCATTAAAGCTTGCCATGGCCAATCTTTCCCATGCTGTTGCCCTAGCTACTACATTGTTGGTTGGCGTGGTGTTTCTGTAAACGCTGTAAGGGTCCTTGGTCCAGGATTCCTTTTTGCCGTGTGTCTCAAATGAGGAGATTACTTTTAAGCAAACCAGATAATAAATTGCAGCTTGACTGGTCACAGTGTTACAAATGTAATTTTTAGTTCCACTTTATAATAATACTGCTAGCAAATGTTTTATGCAAATACTTATTAGAACACAGATTTGATTCTACACACATCTCTTTGCTGTGTTTAATTATTGAGCTCAAAAAAAAACAAACACTGAGGTCCTGTGGTCAACAGTAGCTAGAGAAGGATCTGCACTGGGCAGTGATGTGGGAAGACAGAGTAGTGGGAAGTCTCTCCGGCACTCAGCCACAAGTAATGTGTTCTCTCCGAAGCAGCGATTGTCCCATTTGTCCTAAACCACTGGTTCAGGGCTTTTCATCTTCTGAGTATGAATTTTAACTCTGGAGGTCTTAACTGGTATCAATCCCTTTTGAGGAAATGTATCTCTCGTAACTTCTATGAAATCTTAAAATCACACTTTATCCCATTTTGACTTTACATTGAAGTCAATATAAACTATCCAGTGGTGCTTTGTCATGATCACGATTTTTAGAACTAAAGATAAGAGAAATTGTGTTTTGATTTAAACAAAGGAGAAGAGTTTTTCACTGTATGCTTTTGGAAAGAACTGTACTATTTATCACACCTGACCATATCATGTTAGATATTACTCTGCTGCTCGGTTTTTAAGCCAAATTACCTCTTAGGTTTCAAATTCCCTATTGTCCCCATTCATTGAAAGCACATAACTTTTTTCAAATAGAAATTTTCAGCTCTTTTGAATAGATGTCTTTAAAACTTGGCATTAGTTATAATACATAAAAAGTTACTTTTCTGATTACTTGTTATTTTCTGAGTCAACAGTTGGGGTAGTATTTTTTATTTGTGGAAAGGATGAGAAAAATGCTAACTTTAAAAAGATTTTATTCACTCAAAACACTAAAAGCAAACATTAGTCTCTTTTTTTCTTGTCTCATGATTTGGCTGTTAGGAAAATTAGGGGAATTCTGAAGGCAATGTTAGTTGTCTAGGGAATACCCTCTCAAAGTAAAAATTTAAGTCATATTTATTAGAATTGAAATATCTCTATAAAATACTAACATCATCTCCTGAAAACTTTTGCTTTGAACATAATCTTGGACTCAAAGTATCTGGTCCAATTATCTGGTTTCTTAAGGGTAATTTTCTTTAAATCCCTTCCTTTTCCTTCGCTTATTAGCAGCACCAATTTTTTCTAACAAAATAAATATATATTTTGATTTTTAAATTTTAATTTACATTTCAGGAACTGGTTCAATTTATGAGAAAGTTTAAATCTCAAGGCTTGAAAATGGACGTAGAAATAGCAATATAAAAAGGGTTGATGTAAAACGCACGAGTTCCTGCTGGTGCATTTTACATGCTTTCCAGGTCCTTTTGAGTTTCAGGGTCTTGAATCGTTGGCTTTGTTTTAGGGTTCCTTTCCTGAAACTTAGTGTTAAAGTATACTGAAAAGTGGCAGATTTTGTTTCTACTTAAAATAAAGCTTTCTGTTTATCCATCATGAGCCAGGACAAATAGTCAAAGTCACAATTGTATCTTACCTGCCTTTAAAAGAAGCTTTATTTATGTTTACTTGACTGTTGATTTTGCTATGGTATCTGCTGGGTTGGCAACCATGAAATTTGGTTTGGTGATTTTTACAAGCTGAACACGGGCCTATTAGAAATGATTTAAAAGTATAAAATTATTTCTCATGGGCTTTCAAAATAAATTTTACGATCAGAAACTACGTAGTCTAGACATTTATTCAGAACTTGCAGAATTTGTAGTGTATCGAAGTGATTGGAGATCCATCGAAAGGGTAAGAACACGACCACATATTAGTGTCAGTAATTATGGTACAAACAGCTTTAAGAGAAAGCCTTTTAGATTTGAAAACTGTATCATTAATAATGTGTCACTGGCTGTTCTAATATTACAGTAATCCAAAACGGCACATTAACCCAGCCTTTAACAAATTGGTTTACCAGGTCATTAGTGATGCAGAAATTTTAGTTGACTGTGAAATTTTCGTTGGTCATGTTCGTTTGCTACATTTAATCTCTCTAAGTCACAACTGCTCCTAGAGAAAACGAAATCTGTTTATGGAGATTTCTCTCACCGATTTCTGTGGAAAACAGTTTTAGGAGAAGAGGAAGTTTTAATGAAGAAGAATCAGAGTTTATTAGATTTTCTTTAGCGTCTTCTCTTGTATAAGCCCTGGGCTAGTGGGCCATTACTTATTTTCATGTCTGTGTTTGATTTCTAGAAACATTTTTCAATTACTGCCTTACTAATGTTGTTTCTATCATAAAGAAGAATCGTTTCTTGAACAGAGCTTCAGTATTATACTTGATAACCTTTGTTAGCTTTTTCCAAACTGTTTCCTCTGGGCTAAATCAGCATGCAGCAGTCTAACGCAGATCATTTCAAACCCCCTTTCCTGAGATTTTACTAATCGCTGTGAACTAAGCAAGAAATTTAAGTTGGTTGCTTAAGCTACTGCAGACTGCACATCATCCTTTAGTGTGGACTTGCTGTTGACAATTAGAGGTTCTTTCTTCCTTCATCTTCACAGTTTGGAGACTCCCAGCAGCTGCGACTCGTTCGGATCCTACGAAGTACTGTAATGGTTCGTGTTGGAGGTGGATGGATGGCACTTGATGAGTTCTTAGTGAAAAATGATCCTTGCAGGGGTAAGGAGATGCTATGTCAAGATAATAACACCATGAAAGTATATCAATCATGTACTATTTTCCAGCATCAAAAACATGCTGGGTATAATTTTGGTCATTTATTATAATAATGAGTGTTTCACATTGGTCTCTGTCAGCCTAAAGTTCCCAAAGAACTTGTGGCAGTCATGTAAACCATGTTCTCCTCATTTTTTTCCTTACATCTTCTGGATAAATATGAGACTGATAGGCAGGAAATATGAGAATGGATTTTTTTTTAAGGAAATGCTCCCATCTGCAATTTTCAAAATGAGTGATTACACCAACTAGGGAAAGGATTTCACCTGTCATTATGTAGCAAAGTAAAGTGAAAGCAGATTGAGGTGAAGGAGACTGAACATGTTGGACAGTAAAAGTTTAAAAGTGGAAGTTTTTCAAATTGGGGGGAGGTAAGGAAAGTAATAGCTAAAAGTTTTGAAAATCATCATCAACTGCCAACTTAACTCTTACTTCAAAGCTATAGATGAGCACATTGAAAATATAAACATATGATACTGTAGCTCACGCCATACCTATCAGCCAGAGTCCTTGATTATCTTTCAGTTTTCCTTATTTTTCAGATCCTCTTGTCAATTGTGGAATTCTTAATTCATTGACCTTACAAGTGGTCATTTGATTGCAGTGTCTAGTTAGGTCCCGTTTACTTTAGTTATCCCATTTTTCTTTAGGAAAAACAAACAAACAAATAGGCAATAACATTGTCGTGATTTTCTTTAACGTGTGAGCTCATTTCAATCCCCTTAAACAAACAACGGCAAATGTCCATGCTGGTCGTATTTCGGCTACCAAGTGGGAGGCCGGGGTTCTTCCGGTGGGGCCTCTGTTAATTCGATGTGGGCATCTGACGGTACAGGTACGTCAGAGTGAGTTTCTGTGGGTCAGCAGGCCGCTCTGCTGAGGGCGCCCGGGATCGTCACACGACCCTGCTCAGTAGCTCTGCTCTCTGCAGGTCAAAGATACACCCGCCAAAGGGGTAAAATCACAAAGACTCCCTTTTTTTAATATTTTGGAAATAACGCGGCCTCCAGTAACATAGCTCCACTTAGGAGACAAAGCAAATAGAATATGTAGTGTCCTGTTGAGTTGCTTAGAAAAGTTAGTGTGACTGTGGCCAAGTCTTCCAAATACATTTTTCTTATTGAGTCAAATCTTTGAGTGCTTCTCTCCCTGATGCAACTTTTCTTCTAAAAATGTGTGCTAAAAGCCGGATCTGAGCACCCTTTGCATATTCAACTACTGTACTTTGTTTCTTCTCTTGCTAACAGTATTCTTTAATGTGATTGGTATCCTGTGTCATTTTTTCTAGTTCATCATCATGGGAGTAAAATGTTACGTTCGGAATCAAACTCTTCAATTACTACTACTCAGCCTACTATAGGTTGGCAACCCCTCTCTTTGCCTCTCCCCTCTTGCCTTTTCTCTTTCCTACTTTTACATTCTGGCTTTAATCATTTGTTTTAAGATAACACGCTTCATCCATCGCGTATGGCTTAACTCATATCCAACTGAGCTGGTGCTTCCAAATTTAAATTCAGAACCGTCGGCACACTGCCGGTGTGCCGCGAACGTAGGTGCTCTCTAAGTGATCGGACACATGCTAACACGTTGCTCATCGGGTTCTTGTGCAGTGTTCTCCGTGTGCATATGTGTTTGTATGAGTGTTGCATCACTAATTATCTCATATCCTTGGGTCTGGTGTTCGTGACTGCATGTCAGCTAAACCGAGTTTTCCAAGGCATAAAATAAAAATACCAGTTGCCTCATTTAAGTGAAAAACCTGAGAGTTTATATGTTGTCCTCATGATTAACGAGCCATCTCTGATTCTGTGTAATCCTATTGTTTGGTTAATTCCAGTGTTAAAATACTGGCATTTCTCCTTACCTCAGTAGTACATGCAAAAGCCACAGTCCCTGCCTTACTGGCTTGTCTTCTCAGTGTGGGGGAGGGGTAAGGAACCATGTGGGCATCAGTAGCTGGTGGATTAACAATACTTTAGCATGAGCTTTCCATTTTCATGCTGACTCTTTCTTTAATAGTGGTTATTCTTGCTGGTGTCGTTAGAATAAACAGTTTTTTTTTTTTTTTCTTTCCCAAACTTACTTGTATCCAAAAGGAATGCATTGTAAAGGAATGCATTTAACTTTTTGTTATGCTGCGTTGGAGTTGGCATGGCAAAAAGCTGTTCTTGAACTCCTCAACATGGTCTGTGGTGCCAAGCCGTTGTTTTTCCCGTAAGTGATTGAGCGCCTCTTTTTGTCCCCTCCTCTTCTGTTTGCGTGCCTTGCTGTGCGTGTTGCGTAATCCAGCTAAAGGAAGGACAAACATGGAGCTCCGGGAGAAGTTCATTTTAGCAGATGGTGCCAGTCAGGGTATGGCTGCCTTCCGACCCCGGGGCCGAAGATCGCGGCCTTCATCGCGAGGAGCGTCACCCAACCGATCAACTTCTGTATCCAGTCAGGCTGGCCAGGCAGCCTCTCCGCAGGTCCCCGCCGCCAGCACACCCAAGGTAGGACTCAGATAGGAGATGTTGTCCTTCTCCCACGCGATCACTGTCTCGAGGGTGCTTTTGAGTGTTAGAGGACCCGAGAATTTGTGGGGCCAGTCTTCTCCCTGTGTATCCCTTCTCACAACATGACAAATGAAGGATTAAGTATGTGTGTGTGTCTATGTGTATATATAGATGTATATACACATAGACACGCATACACGTTTGCCTTGTGGCCCATATGGAGACTATCTACTTAGGAGCTTTAGTTACCTTTCAGAGTGTTGTTGTGTTGTGGTTTTTTTTTTTTTAATAAAGCTTTATTTATTTATTTATTTGGTGTATATGGTTTGCCATCAGATCTTTCCATTCATTTTTAATTATTATCATTCTTACTGTGAAATGTTACTCTTGGCTGTGAATATCTCTTTCTGTGGTTTGTTTTTTATCTGCTATCCTTTACATTTGATTTGCCATTGTTCCATACAGATTCTCCATCCTTTAACACGCAATTATGGTAAACCATGGTTGACAAACAGCAAAATGTCAACTCCTTGTAAACCAGCAGAGTGCTCAGACTTTTCCGTGCCATCTGCAGAGGTATCGTAAGGCCCCAGATCCTAGTCTAACAGTCTTCTTTCATTGAAACTGTCACGCACTAACATTCCTTTACCTCTCCCTTAACACATGTACTTCTGACAATACCTTGTCTCTTTATGGACTTCTGTAAGACAAGTATCAACTCAGCATTTCTGGAAAGACATCAGAGTAAGGGGTTCATAGAAAAGATAATTCATAGCTCTTTGAATGGTGTCAGCTGAGCATATTCACACTTGTAGGCTCCGTGTGCCTCCTTTATTTTTTTGTGTTTTTTTTTTTTGTTTTTGTTTTTTGTTCCCTTCCTTTTACTTAATTTGACTTTTCTCTCTTGGGAGAGTGACACACGGGAGATTATATTTAGGCCTAAGTAAAGTTTCTTTTAAAGCTCCTTGTATGCTCATGTTTGTAGCCATAATTTGGGCAAGAAATCCAATAATCCCCCTTTGGTGAGCGTGAGAGGCACTGTCATTTGCGAGAGGAAATAACTTATATTGAAAGAATGTTCATTGAGTGCTTCTTAAGAGCACGGTCCTTCTGAATGTTTGTTACATTTATTTCTGCCCAAGAACACCGGGCGGGTAAGCCATAAGCCTTTTAGTTATGAGTACAGGGGTTTGGGAGCTGAGATATGCAAGAAGTTCTCTGCCATTTTCAATAGGTGTGTGTCTTTATTAGATCTTAAAGATTACCGTTTAAATATGCTTCAGCTTTTTAACATGGCCTGATTGATGGGGATGAGATATTTAGGTCATAGAAAATTTGCCAAGCTAGCTAATTTGTCAGATCATCTACATTCAATTGAAAGTCAACCACATAGATTGGAAAGAAGGTTCTCTGTAAAATGATACACATACATAGGTATCAAATAATCACATATTTGATTAGAATCACAATAATGGGGGGCAGAGTCCCTCAATGACCTGTCTGAAAATGAAGGGGGGATTTCATGTTAAAGGCCAGAACCCTTTTATGAAAGTGTTACAGTACCTTTACAAAGCCCTTTATGCTTTTCAAAAACACTTTCTAATCTATTATTTAAACCTTGCATGAATAATAAGAGGTAAGCCAAGAACGTTTCATTACTCTCATGACTCAGATGGAAATGATGCAAAGAATCCTTGCTGGGGGTGGTAGAATTGAGGCAGAAACAGGCCCTTCTTCAGCTCTTCCTCCTTCCCTGACCCCTCATGTCCACCCCTTCCCTCAGATGGGAGGTGTTAGTATCATACGTTATCTAGAGACGTCTGCCGCTTATGATGGATCTGTTGGAGCAAAAACTGAGAAGTTTGTTTCTAAATTTTTTATTTAAATTCAATTTAATTAACATATACTGTATTATTAGTTTCAGAGGTAGAGGGCAGTGATTCATCAGTGCCCATTGCTCTGAACTCAGTGCTCATTCCATCATTTGCCCTCCTTAATGCCCATCACCCAGTTATCCCATCCCCTGCCCACCTCCCCTCCAGCAATCCCCAGTTTTTTTCCTAGAGTTAAGAGTCTCTCGTGATTTGCCTCCCTCTTTGATACCATCTTATTTTATTTTTCCTTCCCTTCCCCCATGAAAACTGAGAACAGTTTAAGGAGCCTCAAGTGGCATGTGTGTTTTAAATTTTTGGGACTATGCTACTTTGTTAGTTCAGATTTTTAAAAAGTGGAGACTCCCCCAGATTAGAGTTTAAGTATGTTATTTTATCTACTATAAAATTATGTTTCATTTCCAATAACCTCATAGACAAAATAGCCAAACAGAGAAAATAATAGTATACTTCTGTGGAGGGGTCTGTGAGAGAACTAGATAGGGTTCATGACAATAAAATAAGAACAATCAAGGCTTTCGAAGAAGAATGATTTGGGTCTCACATGGCACTGAATTCTGCCACCTTGAGCGATATATTTCATAATTTGGGGGTCCTCACTCTTTTCATGGATTGTCGAGACTCTTTTAAAGTTAAGAATTTAGCTAGATCAGAGTTGCCAGATCTTGGGCAAACCACTGCCCTTTTCAGGCCCTCATCTTTCCCATTTATAAAAAAGTTGTGATTAGGCGAGTGTGAAGATTAATTATCCTGACACATGTGAAAAGTATTTTGAAAACTTAAGTTTTGTATGTATACAAATCACATATAAATTCCATCCTTTATGTATAGAATGCATATGTAAATGAATTTCAAATATGACATTTATATTAAATTGCAACTCTGAAGTATCACTTTATTAAACATTCACAACTAATAAGGGAAAAACTAATTAAAAAAAAAAAACCACACACGTAATGTGTATAGATTCCTTTACACCAAACAGCTCCCTGTAAGTTAATTGAGGTAGAATAGCATCTCTTATACTTCTTGGGAGTTCTGTTTATTTTTTAACTTTGGGAGAATTTCCAGAATGTCGTAGTGATCTGGAAAAAATGCAGTGATTTTAGACTTATAATAAAATCTCATAGTTGTGATTGCTCTAGGCATTCTCTGTGAACTCCTGTAAGAATTTTTAAAGCAGTCTCCCTAAGCATTGCCTCCATGTTTCATGTGGAAGGGCCATAGAAGGTATTGGAAGTAGGTATGGTGGCGTGGTACCAAGTTAGAAAAATGTCACTGCATGTTTTTTTTCGGTTAAGTTTGTTTAAATGATGACTGTTTAGGCCTTATTTACTTATTGTTCTAATTCTGTCTGTTCATTTCTGCTTGGTTCCCTAAAAGCTTTGGAGGCCACACACTAACCAAGCACAACTTTTCAGAGTCCCTCACTCTCTCTCTACCGTGCATTCCCCATCCTTCTGGCGGGACTCTCGTAACTCTGTAATATTCGCTGACAACCTGGAAGATACTAATGTGCTCACGGTTTAATTTGCTTTTTTTTTTTTCCCCTTGCTGTCATTTGGGGATCTCAATTTTTGTGTTTTCTCTTCAACACGAATTCCTTTTGAATTCAGGGGGAGAATAAGAAATGAGGAAAGTGAGCGGTGAGAACCCCAGGTGGCACTTAATCGAACCGCTTCCCCCACTCCCGCTCCCCCTCCTGACGAGGGTTTCCGCCCATCCAATAATCAGCCGTAACAGGCTGCTAGTGGAAGATCACGCAGTAGGAGCAATTTCTTGAAATGTCCTTTCACTGATTAAATACAGGGCACGCCAATCCAAGGAAGCAAGCTTCGGCTCCCCGGCTATTTATCGGGGAAAGGCTTCCACTCTGGGGACGACAGTGGCTTGATAACCACGGCGGCGGCCAGAGTCCGAACCCAGTTTGCTGGTGAGTGTGGCGCGGGTCTGTCTCTAAGGGCTTCTTGCAGTGGGATCCGAAGACTCAAGTCCCTGCTCTTCTTCCCTGGGGCTGAAATAACGAATTGATGATGCTGTATTCTTTTGAAATGAAACCTAGCCCAGTCCTCCAGCTGAGGTAGGGGATGAATGAGTCATAAGACTAAGGGACAGGAAAATCACTTTTAGAAAGTACCAAAGAAAGGTGAACATGGGAAACACCACAGCCATGTCCTACCCCTTCACGCTGGAAGGTCTGGGCCCTTCTGCCTGCTCAGAAGTTGCCCTGGGCTCTGTTTTGGATGGTTGGCCCAACCATGCTGGGCCTTATGCCCATGCCGCTTCTACTTCTTCCCAGAATAGTGAAGCCAGTCCCTGGGGTTCTGGGCTCAGCAAGCCTGAAGCGTCTTTTCAAGTTTCAAGTCTTCTCTTTTACATTCCCATGTGCTTTAAATCACATCCTTGGGCAAAACTTACACCTAAGGGTTTGCTCCGCATTTGCACGGCCTTACGGACACGAGCTAAACTTTGGAAAGCATAATCTTAAATTGTAGGGATCTTCCTCATATCTGTTTGTAGTCTGTGGAATCCTGTTTTCAGTGACTCAGCCCAAACGTACCATTAGTTTGTAAACCTAGCTTTTTGTCTATTACGTCTACTCAGAGTGAGGCTACCTTCCCTAGTGGAATGGAAAAAGGCCCTGAATCCCCAGATCTGCTGAGCACCTACCAGGTGACAAGAAAAACTGTGGAGATTAAAGGTGGCATTAGTTTTCAAGAAGGTGTTGCCCATGGACCCAGTACTAATAAAGGGTGGTTCAACTCTGTCGGTCCTCTCTCCTCAGACCCCAAGAAGACTCCCAGCCGACCGGGAAGCCGAGCTGGAAGCAAAGCTGGCAGTAGGGCCAGCAGCCGCCGAGGCAGTGACGCATCTGACTTTGACATTTCAGAAATCCAGTCCGTGTGCTCCGACGTGGAGACTGTCCCCCAGACACACAGGCCTACCCCCCGAGCAGGTTCTCGGCCAGCCACAGCCAAGCCTTCCAAAATCCCCACGCCCCAGAGGAAATCACCTGCCAGCAAATTGGACAAGTCCTCCAAGAGATAGTGCACTTGGTTCCACCGCGACCCTTCCTTGAGCATTTATTATTTAAGCTTGAAAGATGTAAAATATGTAGAAATTATTGTGAAATAATTGTGAGAAGTGAGTTTAAAATTCTGCAGATGGCCTTATTTGTGTATTTGTCTTTTTATTTTATCTGTATAATGTTTTTGTCAGATATTCTGGGGTTCAAGTCACCTCGTATGTGAGGGGGGGAGGAGGGCGTCCCACCGGCACTGTCACTTGCGCACGGTCGCGTGTGGAGCCCACACTAAAGCCCGTGAGCGTCCCCGCAGGTAAGTCCCCCGGCACGCTGTGGCCGCGGCCCGTGTTACCGATACCTCATGACAGCTTCCTGCTTCTGTAGAAACTCGGAAAAGCCAAAAGACACACACCCGGGATACATTTGGAGATGACTTCACTGTAAACGAAAAGTTGGAGGGCAGACAGCACGTCCGCACACACACACAGTCCTTTAAGCAGTATCTGACGGAGAGCTCCCAGGAAGTTCCTTTAGGCCCCAGCCAGCTCTGGGACGTTCGTTCAAGAACCTGGCAGCGTTCCCGGGCCGCGGCTTCCCGAGAGGCCAGAGGCGGCCTGGGTACTAGACCTATTATACTGTAAGAATATAATTATAAAGTGCATTCATAGAAATGTGAGGTTTTCTTTTGCTTGAGTGGACAGTAGCACCTGTATCATTGAACTCATTTTGTATCAGAGCAATTTTGCTTGCAGAAAGCTATGAAATAAAACATGTCCCTTAACTACATTGCTATGGAATTAATTTTTTTCCCCAGGGAAAATCCGTGTATTTTTTTATGAGCAATATCAATTTGGAGTGACCAAAAGATACTTACAAATGGGTTTATTTTGATTTCTCATCTGAAATAATCATGTTCTGGTATTATATCTATATTTAATAAATATATACATTTTAATTTATTATGTATACTCACATACTATAGAAAGATATTAGTATGCATTTAATAAAACATATTCACTTGAACATATGGAATACTTGATTATTTAAAGAACTTGTTTCTATCGTTTGCTTTGAATAAAGGTTGTACGTATGATGTATTTTTACGAAGAGTGTGACAGGGTGAATTTGGGGGACATCACAACACAGGGATATAAGATATAATAAATATGTACTGAGAATGACATTAATAAATATTTAATATTCTACAAAATATTTTTAGTACCAGCCATGTGCCAGCCACTATTTTACCCTGAGGCTGCAGGTTCCTTGCCATCTTATATTCAAGGGAGAAACAATAAGTTAATAAATAAGCAAATCACTGAAAAAAATGACCTAAAACCAGGGGATGTGTGACAAAGTGACTGCTCTTATTAAGGTAATCTAGTGATATTCTTTTGGCCTGTGTACACTTAAAAATCAAATGATCGGATTTTCCTAACTACAGAAATAATTAGAAGTGGGAGCTGGGTGGTTCAGTTGAGTTAAGCAGCCAACCCTTGGTTTCAGCCCAGATCAAGATCATGGGGTCGTGCTGGGGTGCCTGGGTGGCTCAGTGGGTTAAAGCCTCTGCCGTCAGCTCAGATCATGATCCCAGGGTCCTGGAATCGAGCCCCATATCAGGCTCTCTGCTTAGCAGAGAGCCTGCTTCCCCCTCTCTCTCTGCCTGCCTCTCTGCCTACTTGTGATCTCTCTCTCTGTGTCAAATAAATAAATAAAATCTTCTTTTTTTTTTTTAGGTTTCAAAGCAACAATTTTAATTTTTTTTTTATTAGCACATAATGTATTATTTGCCCCAGCGTACATGTCTATGATCATCAGGCTTACACATTTCACAGCACTTACCATAGCACATACTCTCCCCAATGTCCATAACCCAGCCACACTATCCCCACCCACCCCTACCCCCCCAGCCACCCTCAGTTTGTTTTGTGAGTTTAGGAGTCTCTTACGGTTTGTCTCCTTCCTGATCCCATCTTGTTTGATTTCCCTCCCCCACCCCCCACGACCCCCCGCCTTGCCTCAAATTCTTCAT
>CM052886.1:85715168-85735267 GCA_028534135.1 Potos flavus
GCTTGCCGGGAGCCGGCCCCTCCCCCCGCGGTCTATCTTCCCGTCGCTTTGGATTCAGTTTTCCGCACGTCCTACCTTCCGGAAAGTGGTCCATTTTCTGTTCCTAGAGGTGCTGTTCGTCTTCTCTTCTATCTCCTGTTAAGTTTGTAGGTGTTTAGAGTGGTTTGATAACTATCTAGCTGAACTTCTGGGATCTGACACTATCTCAGCCTCCTACTCCTCCGCCATCTTGCTCCTCTCCTAAATAAAATCTTTAAAAAAAAAAAAGGTCTTGGGGTCCTGGGATGGAGCCCCCATGTCAGGCTCCATGCTCAGCAGGGAGTCTGCTTCTCTCTCTCCCTCTCCCTTTGCCCTTCCCCCCACTTGTGCGTGCAATCTCTCTCTCTGAAATAAATAAGTGAATCTTTAAAATGTATATAAAATTAGAAGAATGGCAGATCGTTATTTTGGGCATGACAGGTCATGACTTTTCCCATAACTCTGAAAATGTATTTCAATGACAGTGGTGGTGTTCAGGCTCAAGGGGGTAGTAATGTTTTCCCTGCTTGGCCTTTTCTCATGGAGGCCAGCAGTGAAGAGCCCAGAGTCTCCATGGACGGAAATTAGGGGCCCCTTTTAAGTGATGGTCGGTCATTCCTTTTTTCTCAAAACATGGGTCTCAGGTGGATGGCCCTTGATGGAAAAGGTAATTCTAACCTAATAGATCACATATTATAATTCATGCATTTGATTAGAAACGTGTCATCTGAGAAAGCAGTTGAAATTGTTGTTACTCCTTTGGCGATTTGCATGCGATCACATTTCCACTTCAAAGACAAATTTAAGGGAATGATTTTATCTCAGCCTATTTGAAAGCCACCCCTGTTAAAGACCTAGGGATTTTGCTCTTTCTTTCTTTTTTTTTTAGTAGTTAAATAAGCCTTCGAAGAAAGATAAGTTGTTTAAGATATTTCAGAGAATTCCTAAGGAATTGCTCCCAGTTATCAGTAGTTGTCCTCATGGGGAGCTTTTCAGACTTTGATGCAGACTTTGCTGCCTGATACTTGTTTCCTCTCAAACTAGTCCTTGAACCTCAGGCTGACTTCTGAAGACTCCTCCCAGAAGTTTCAGGGAATGCGGCAGACACACCTCTTCCCCCACCCCACACTCCTTCCTTTTCCTTTCCTTCTTCGTCTTTCTTTAAAAAACAGGACATTGAAATGAATCTCAACTCCAAAAATCTTAAAAGTTTTGTTCTGTTAAAAGATAAACCGAGGAATTTTATTAAAAATTTTAGTTTATTTGAGCAAAGCTGTATTGGAAGCAGACAGCATCAAACCGAAAGTGTTTGGGTGCCCTCCTCCGACAGGAGGAGCTCAAGGGAAGAGACTTCCAGAGAGTAAGCAGAAGCAAGGAAGGGAGTGATTGACTGGCTCTAGCTTAAGGCCTAGTTGGCTGTTTGTGATTGGTTGTCCTTGGCATTTTGACTTTTAACGCTGAGGCATTTACAGGCTTAGGTTTTGGTTTGCTAAGGTAGAACACCAAGGCGTTAGAGCCACCTTGGTCAAATGGCCATCTCATTTAATTAATTTAACAGTTTATACAGCATTAGGGTATTATGGAGTAGATTTTTTGTCTTAAAAATCAACGCTACCAGTTATCATGGTCGTTTAGTACCTTCTTTTGAAATAATGTGCATCCTCTTTGATGTCAGTGCAGAAGTAGATGGACCTGGGCAAATCTCAGATCTGGTTCCTTCCGTGGTGAATGCTGGTGGAAGGGCTTGGGAGGTGCTCTGGATGGAGGTGCTCTCCTCCCAAGGACAAGAACCTGGGAAAGGATCTTGTTCTCTCTCTCTCTCTCTCTCTTTTTTTATCACTTTAAAACTTGCTTTAAATGGTTTCAAGAAGGGAAACTAATGAGTGCATTGATTTACTCTTTTTTTGACAAGATGCTTTAAAATGCGTGTGCTTTATTGTCAAATGGGTGACCTGATAACCACCCAACAAGACATGGGCCAGTGGCCAGGCTGTCATGTGTGTGTCTGACGACACTGCCACTCAGCCACGAACCTACCTCTGGGGTCCCACAAAGGAGGCAAGGATGGATACTTTATCTTTCAGTACTTTAATAAGTTACCTGCAGTCGTGTTAGGGATTGACTTGATGGTTACCAAAATCTACTGGGAAGAGAATGGAGTCATGGGTGACTTGTTTGTGCAATAGTTCATATGACCATCTAAAATCTTACTTAATTGATCTTACCTTACTGAATTGTACACTTTGGTTGATTTTATATAATTTCGGAGTTTCTGGTAATATTGAATATCTAGTTAGGGTTAAGGACAACAAAAATAGGGACTTTTTCATGCTTCTGCCTCCAACGTGCTAAGAATATATGCAAAGCAAAATATGTTGAAAGGAATTTTGTCTTAGTTTACCCATACTACTGTTATACTCCATTATCTGCAATTAAAGATTTCCCAGGATGTGAGAATAAAATAGACATTAAGAAGCTTTCAAAAATTATCCTCAAAAACAAACCATTATTTTAGAATGCTACTAATCTTAAAGCATAACTACTTTTACCCCAGGGCAAAGGCTAGGATATTTAGTTCCCACGGCCTTACAATCTAACTTCTATGCCAGTGGTCCCCAGACCTCTTCAGGGGCATATTTCCATCAATAAGAGTTTGTTGAGCAAACATTTCCAATGTATGCCTATTAATTTCTTCTGAGGTCTTTTTTGCATGTATTTTACCATTAGCTAATTTCTCAAGGCTCCATACAAGGTTAGAGTGAGATTTATCTTTACAACATCAATGTGAGTATAGGTACATATTTTAAATAGTCTTGACAGCTTTTTTGGCCAAATTTTTGTCAAGTCTGAGGAGACCCTCCCTAATGCAGCTCATGATATGGCTGATGAAGGGCTTGTTTGAGAAGCATCATCCCTGCCACTTTCTTGTTTGTTTATTGCATCTTAAGTTTGTTTATTGCATCTTAAATTCATGGTTTCTTTGCAAGGACCCACGTAAGCCACATTTTGTAGATTACTTCATTAAAAGGAATAAACTCTGTAAATTCACCCAACTTGGCATAGGTAAACTGCTGTCTACTCTACACACCGAAAGCAAACTGAGGAGTTAGGGCTGTTGGGACTCCCGCCCTGTCCTCAGATCACCTCAGATACAGATGGTAAAAGGGCACTGAGTGACTGGAAGGCAGGCACCACTGTCAGTCTGTAGTAAATGTTCGTGAAGGTTAATTTCCTCCTCTTCTTTTAGACAAAATGTAATTATAAGTAGACATCTTATTTTCCCACATCCTGTGCGGTCACCTTGCATGTATCCTACTTTAGAGATCACTGTTCTACACTGTTTTCTTCTCCTGCCACTTCTCAGCCATCTTTTTCACAGGGTAGAAGTATGCCATAAAGTTCCTGTCCCCTCTGCTCCTAGTTATGCAAGGTTATGCATAACCTAGTTATGCTCCTAGTTATGCAACCCTTTGCTTGTGGTTATGTGTAATTATAGCCCTGGTTAGCTATTCTCCCAAAATTCAGGGTTGGGGGTTTGGGGGAATATATCAATATTCCCAAAGCCACAGTTTTCTTCTGGCCTTTGTTACCACACCTATCCTACTACAACCATCACCTATTTATCTTCTTACTTCCCGTGTCTTCTCCTGACATCATCATGTTGGAGGGGTTGGCCTCATGGGGAGACACATGCCATTTTGAGGTGAAGAAAGAGTGATGGAGATGGGACAAGAGAAGTTAAGGGCGTTACTGTGCACTGGCTTGCTTCTCTCAACAAATTAGAAGATAGTGTCCTCCCTTAAGGAAAAGGTTATAGGTTAAGTTTTTGGAGTTGAGCAAAGAAGGTTTGAAATAGCTGAGACCATGCATGGGTTTATAGTTGCCCTGATCTATGGGGTGTGACCTAGTGTAGGAACAGAAGGGACAGAAAATTAATTGATCTATAGCTGGGCTTCATCCAGTCAGGTTCAACAGGAAGAGCAAAGGGTTAGAGCAATGGAAGGAAGCAGAGGGCAAAGGATGGTTTTTGGGTTTTGGTTTTGGTTTTTGTTTTTTAACCTCAGAATCAGGTTTTAGGCTCCCCAAAAGAAGGGTTTGGGAGGAAGGCACACCGTGAGTCGTGTTTGGATCAGGGCAGTAGAAGACTAGAACAGTATGAATGAGCACACAGGGGCAAATATATGACCGAGAGTGACTTATATTTGGGGCATTGTCTAAGGGTTGCAAGAATATGAATTTTGGTGGCCTCAGCATTTTGTTAATTACTCTCAGCTGTCCCATGTCTTCATTGATTTTCTTGTGCTTATAGCAGAATCTGCATGGAGAAAGCAAAGATAGTCACCTCCTAGATTCAAGGAACGGGTGGAAGATGCTGCATTTCAGCCTGGATAAGCTGTGCTTCAAAGCCGTAAGTAGGCTAGTGTGTGTGTGTGTGTGTGTGTGTGTGTGTGTGTGTGTGTGTGTGTGTGTAGCTCTTGCTTTTCAAGAAGGCAGAAGTCTCAGGCCTCAGGAGTATAGTATGTTGATAAACACTTAGATCTGGCTGTCGGCAAGAGTTAAAAATGGGTTGCCACAAAAACTACATTTTTGAAAGGGGGACCAACCACGGTAGAAAGACATAACATGGCTATGTTTTTAATTACTAGCATAGAAAAGTTTGTTTCAAAAATAAGCAATTGTGGAAATATGTTCTGGTCAACAATTTAGTCTAAGGATACCTATGTGGGAATTGACCAGTGAATTCAGGGAAATAGAACAGGTTTGAAGCAATGTCTTCAGATGTAAACCATATGGTATCTGATCATGAATTAATTTGGAGTTGTTTCTCCTGGGAAAATTTTTGCTTTAGGTACTCGATTATGCCTATATTGATGTTTTAGTCTTATCGTTTGTGTGTCAATTTGGGTTTGTAAAACTCTTAACACAAATACATATGTTATTGAAGTTCCCAACCAGTCACTGAAATAGTAGATAAGTATTATTTGCATTTAGTGAATAATTTAAGTGAAGCTAGAGGAGTAGTTGTTTGTCCAAGCTCACACAGCCAGAAAGTGACAGAGTAGATAAATCTTTTTATGCTGAGACCAATAGTTATTCCACTACACGTCACCATTGTGTCAGGGCCTACGCATTCTTTTCTAAAGATGGTACCTTCATAAAGAATACATGATCATGACCTCTCTCAGGAAGCCACACCACATCTGGACTTTCTGGAGCAGTAAACTTCATCTTAAGATAATTGGAGTGTTGGAAATGTCTTATGTTCCATAACTAGACTAATTTTCCATTGTTTCATGTCTCATCAAATTATCTGGTTCCAAAAAAGTAGCAACCTTTTAAAATTGGTTTGCTGAATAAGATGGTCTGATTTGAGACAGCTGATATTTAACATCTCTTTTCCCTCCAACTGTTACAAGATATGTAATGAGTTCCCCTGTAAAGTTGACTCATCACTTAGCTACCAGAGTCCTGATTCCTCTTGATACCAAATAAGTATCCTAAATAACTTACTTGAATTAAACTTAAATATTCTGCTTTTTGCTTAAGTCCATTGACAATGTATGTGGATAGATGTTGGAACTCTTCACTGACCATGTCGTGGTATTTTCAAATCAAGTGTTATTCAAAAATTGATTTCAGGTGTGGAGATCTAAATCATGTGCCCTAACTAAAAAATACCCAATAAAGATATGTAAGGAATGACGTACATTCAGATTTCCTGCTTCATTTTTGCTTAGTTTGACTATAGGGCTTGACAAGGTGGTTTTAGGCATTTATCCTGATACTATCACTCAGATGTATTTCAAATTATATTCATTCTTTCATGCATATGTTCTTTTGCTCACTCTTACTCTCACACTACTTTGAAAATGTATCTTTTAGATTTATTTATTTTAGAGAGAGAGAGAGTGAGCAGGGGAAGAGGCAGAAAGGGAGAGAGAGAGAATCTTATCCTGAGCAGACTCCTCCCTGAGCCCTATACAGGGCTGGATCTCACAACCCTAAGATCATGACGTAAGCTAAAACCAAGAGTCAGATGCTTAACCAACTGAGCCACTCAGGCACCCCTGAGAATGTATCTTTCATTTTATTTATTTTTAAAGATTTTTTTTATTTGAGAGAGAACATGAGCAGGGGTGGGGAGGGGCAGAGGAAGAGGGAAAGAGAGAACCTCAAGCAGACTCCGTGCTAAGCAGGGAGCCCAATGTGGCCCAGTTCCAGGACCTTGAGAGCATGACCCTAGTGAAAGGCAGATGCTTAACTGACTGAGCCACCCAGGCACCCCTGAAAATGTATCTCTTAATTGTTAGTTTAATGTATCAGTGTCACAATCCTTTGCTTTTGTCAAACCATGTTTAAAAGGTAGTTAATTCAGTGAAGCACTTTTATTTAGTATGTTCCTTCGATTTATCTTGACTGCATTTTGTAAGTGGAATTCTTACACATTCAGTGATACATTTCATTATCAATTTCTATTATAAAGCTACACTTGTTAACTGTAGAAAATTTAGTAAATGCATAAAAGTACAAAGAGGAAAATAACATCACTCATCACCCCAATACTCAGAATAAATCACTGATAAATTTTGTGGGTGATTGTTACTTTTTAAAAAATTTTTGAAATCATATTGTATATACTTCCTTGTTGGTATCCCCAGTTACATATTTAAACTAAAAAAGGCCCAGGACACTGTACATTGTTTATCTGTAGTAATTTTAGTCTTTAAAATCAGAAATAGGATGACACTTGCATTGCTTTCCATTTCTGGACAACAATTGCCCTAAAACTTGGTGATTTCAAATAACTTATCTCAGAGTTTCAGTGATCAAGAATCTGGGCAAGCCTTAGCTGGGTCATCTCCTTTAGATCTCTTACCAAGCTGCAGTCAAGGTTCCCACTGGGCCCTCAGTCATCTGTGTCACAGTTCATCTGGAACATGATCCACTTTCAATTTCACTCATTGGTTGGTTGGTTGGTTGGTTGGTTGTCAAGATTCCATCCCTCATGGGCTTGGGACTAAGGGTCTCAGTTCCTTACCACATGGGTACCTCCAACATAACAATAGAGTCCAACAGGATGAAGTCATAGTCTTCATAACCTAAGCACAGAAATGACATTCTATCACTTTTGCCATTTTCTATCAGAAGCCAATCACTAGGTCTAACCCATACTCAGGGGCGTGATTACCAGGAGACAGGTATCTCTGAAGGCTGCCTACCACTATACTACATTATAATAGTTGTATTCTAATCCCTTAATTTCTTTATGTAATGAAGAAAGGGTTTTAAAATCTCTAAAAATCTCAAAATCCATTTTTATCACACATGAGGAGTATGACACATCAAAATCCAGTTGCTCATTCAGTATAATCTAGATTGGAGGAGGAATGTTTCTTCAAAGCTTCACTTTACTAAAAAGCTATTTGTAATATTGGGAAACAAACAACACAGACATCCAAGCCAAGATTGTCTCCTCCAGGCCACAGGAGTGTTGTCTGACATTTGCAACAACAACAAAAACAGAGTACAATGAGCGTCGATGGTTCCCTAATAGGGACAGTAGAGGCACAGGGAGGTTAATGAATAAACATTTTTCAAATAGGATGAGAGGGTTGATGGGGTGAGTATTCTAGGCTGGGAGTTCACTAGAACCCACCTCACTCCTTCTTGGTTAAATGTTGCCTTGCCTTGATTTCCTTCTTTTTAACTTCCTTTCCTTTGTAACCCTGGAGGCTCTAGGTTGCTGCTATATGGAAACATTAGATTCTCTCTACTGGAGAACACTTAATTTTCATGGCTGTGAACATGTCCTTGTCACTGGCCTCTAAATGCTCCTTTCTGGTCTAGGAGCTCCAAGGAATTAACTAGCTGGTCAGAGTTAGTATCTCATTCAAAATTTTTTCCAAGGGAACTCACATTTGCAGTGCATGAATTGTGAAAGACCTGTACTCTTTTGTGAAGCAGGGGGAAAGTTTGGCAACAGATAAAACATGCTTTTATGGTCCCTCCCTCCTTTGTACACACATCTTAGTGTGGTTTGACATTTTGGTTGGTGCCAGTAAGATCACTTTTATAGTCAAAGGAATGGCTTCAGAGCATTCTCTAGAAAACTGAAGTGCACAAAACATCTTATGAGCAGGCACTGTTTTGTGGACTTCGAGCTAAAGTTCATCTAAGAAATGTTATGTATAAGGAAGCAACACTATTTAGAGTTTTTCGCAGCAGGCATGAGCCAACTTGCCTCTCAGTCATTGTTAAACAACCCAGAACAATCGAGATCAAGCCCTGTGATGGCTTCCCCACTCAGCATGGAGTCTGCTTAAGATTTTAAGATTTTCTCCCTCTCCCTCTGCCCACCCTCCCTCAAATCCCTCTGTGCACTATCTCCTCCTCTCTATCAATAATAAAATAATAATAATAATAATAATAATAATAATATCAGTTATCCCAAATTGCTGGTAAGGGATTTGGTGAAGCTGAGGCTCTGAGAATTACATGCTCAAAGTCCCCTAGTTAATAAATAGAGGAATCCATGTTTACTAGCCAGTTCTTGCTGAACCCAAAGCCCATCGTCTTTCTACTATACCATGCTACTTGTGTGAGTGGTTATTTTTCAGTTATTTTTTGTGTCCTGGCCCACATCTTATTCATCAGTTTCTTGTTTATCTGTTCCTAGTTTGCATGCTTTAGCAACTTAAAAAAAAAAAACTAAACTAAAAATATATTTTCCCCCATCCTGCTTCTCTTGCCAACATAAAGGTGAAATAAAGTACATATTAAAAGAATAGAATTCACTTAGTTTATACAAACATTACTTACCAGAGAGCTAAGTGTAGAGAAAGAGTAGAAAGATACAGGCAGATGGGCTTAAAATGACAATTGGAAAGCAGCAAGAAGCGTGTTTCTTTTACATTGTGATGTATATTCAAAATGCACAATTGGTTTGTGCTCAGCTTTGCAAGGAAATCCTTAGCTTTAGAGGATAATATGTAAACATTGTTTAGGATTAAGCTGAATTATGGCTCCAACTGGATGGAGGAGTTCTTTTGTGCCAAGAATCAGTGATCTTGGTTTATGTTTAGCTGCCTCTTATTTCTGGTATGTGGTGCTTATGTCTCTTAAGATCAAGGATGGGCTTTGGAGAGAAGTGCTATTTCTTCCCCACTGCCAGATAGAATGCTGTTCCCAACCTAGATATAGAACTTTAAATGCCAAATCTACATTATGTGATGTGTATCTACCAATAGGTTTGTGGAAAAATATTAAGGAAAAACGATCACTTGATTCTTTTTTTTTTTTTCAGTGGGCTCTGCATGGAGCCCAATGCAGGGCTTAAACTCAGGACCCTGAGATCAAGACCTGAGCCCAAATCAAGAGTCAGAAACTCAACCGACTGAGCCACCCAGGCACCTCAAACACCTGATTCTAGAACACATTTTTTAAAATGCAAAATAAAGCTTATCTACTTTCTGTTGAGCTCAGAATATTGCAAAGACCTGCCATCATCTTTGTTAATTACCTTCCTTTCATGGCCTCCCTGTTAGATACATACCTTAGAGTGATTAGCCATCTGGTCACCTGTGTCTGTTAACTGACCTGAACGATGGTTACCAAGCAATTGGTTGTGAGAAAAACCTCTTCCTTTTGATATAATGCTCCACAGAGGGAGTCTCTTTTAATTTTTAAACATAAGATTTCTCGGTCATCTTGTCTCAAAGCTTGAGTTTTAGATCAAACTCAAAAAGAATTTTAAAAACAAATATATGGTTACAAAAAAAAAATATGTTGCCTGTGACCACCACCAACAAAAAATAAGTAAATGGTAAAGACTGAGAAGAGTACAAAAAGAATCTGGACATGCTAGATTTGCAACCTACAAATAAAACCTAAATTTTAACAAGTTTTGTAAATTTGGGAATGAGGAAACCAAATACAAAATATAAGAAATTTATCCACAGCATATCTAGGAACAAAAAGTGGTTGTAGTTGACAGCTCAGTGGAAGTCAGTTGTGCTCAATGATCTTGAGCTTTATTACTAAAAATATAGTGTCCAGCACAAGGGAGGATAAAATCCTGCTCCACTGTGGTACCTCATCATAAGATGTGGGCAACTGGCTGATTTCTACAGGTGAGGGACCAGGAAGCAGCTCAGAACCATATTGGAAATTGTTATAATAATATGGAAGAATAAGATTTTATGGTATATGTTTAGTATAAATGCCTACAAGTTAGTTATTCCAAAGAAATTTATTTTCACAAGAGAATCTGCAGTTTGTATACTGCTTACTTTAATTGTTTCTTAAAATATTTTATTTATTTTTTTGAGAGATAGAGCATGAATTGGGAGGAGGGGCAAAGGGAGAGGGAGAAGGAGAAGGAGAAGCAGGCTCCCTGCTGAGCAACGAGCCCCATGAGATGTTTAATCCCCAGCTCAATCCCAAGGCATACACATAACCGACTGAGCCACCCAGGCGCCCTTGACTTTAATTAAAACAGATCAGTGAAATCACAGTTAATAGGTGACTTATCACGACTTTGATAAAAAAAAATTCGCTTAAACTATTCACTGGAATAACAATTTTTTCCACAACTAACATGTATTCTCTATAATGAACATAGTCTCTCTCGAGATACAGTTACTGTAGTTGAGAAATAACTATTAAAACCTGTGAATACCTTAGAAATGCTCTTCAGACTTTTGAGACAACAGACTCAGAAGCCTGTCCTCATGATAACTAGATACAGACGATATGTCATCGGCGGTTAAACATTCTCTTACCACTCCTAGGGGTAACAACAATCTTAGTGTTGTATCCTTGTGAAAACAGTCTTCTCTAACTTTAACGTTATTCAGAATTGTGGCTGATTTCAACCACCACTCTGACTAGGCTGAATGACATTACTTGGGGCTTCTTCTTAAACCATATAATAATAATGGCTTCCCTGTAGAGATGAGAAAACAGAGTTTAAAGGAACTGCCCAAGGGCACAAAGTAACAAAACTAAACCCAAGACTGTGTGACTTTAGTGCTTCTATAGCTTTTCTTTAAATATCTGAAGGACCACCAATGGGTAGAAGACAGATTTTTATTTCATTATGAGGAAGAGTTCTTCATTATAGCTGTTCTAAGGAGGCTGCCTTGGGAGTAGGGTTGTCATATGAAATATAGGACATCAGCTAAATTAGAATTTCAGATAACAATGAAAATTGTTAGTCGAAGTCCCAAACATGGCATAGGATATTCTTTGATTAAATACTACTCGTTGTTTATCTGAAATTCAAACTTAACAGAGCATCCCGTATTCTTATTTGCTGAATCTGGCTACCCTGACTGGGAAAGGTTCTGTTTCCAGGCGCTGGTGATTAAAAACACTATTGATCACATGCAGGGGCGGTATCCAGGATCTGAGTGTCAGAAGTAGCAGGGGTGATGTGGAGAGTGGAGTCCAGATTTCATCATCTTCATGGGCTATCGGCTGGGGAAGAACCAAAGGACTCTGCAGTTCATGCCTTTGAGGAATGATGGCTTTTTTTTTTAATAAAAAAATTATTTATTTAGTTGAGAGAGAGAGCGCATGCACGCATGAGCAGGAAGGGCAGAATCTGAAGTGGACTTAGTGCTGGGCACAGAGCCCAACATGGGGCTCTATCTCATGACCCTGAGATCAGACCTGAGCCAAAACCAAGAGTCGGCCACTTAACTGATAGCACCACCTCAGTGCCCACCAAGGAACAATGGCTTTATGGTCTTTCCATTTTCTCTGTTTCTCATTCCTTTGGCAGGATCATCTCACTGCCGTCCAGCCCCTGGTAGGTACAGGGGACAGCGGAGAATGCAAAAGAGAACAACATTTTGCTCCTTATTAATATTTCTTGAACCGTATTGGTGGTGGAGGTCCTTGGAAATAGATTTATATGGAGGGTTGTGTTCCTACCAGGAATTCTGGAATTTTCACCACCAAGATGCAGTCTATCCAGTATATTTGCTGTTTTGTTCCACCAAAGACTAAGGCACTGGGAGTATTCTTCCTTGAGGTGGGGATGAGAATAAATAATTTCTGGCAGACTCCCCAAATCACATAAGAAGTTCAGTTAAAAATTGGCCCCATTTTGAAGTCGATGAAACCACTGCTTTGGAAACCTTTCTTAATGTTTCTGAATGAAACCCTTTAGGAGAATTCTTTTAACGGACATCTTCTAGCCCATGGTATTAACGACCTGTCCCATGAAATCTTTAAGTAGCTTCATGCCGATAATTGAAAAATAATGAAAGTTCAACTGAGGCCCCTTTCAGATTTGGTTCTCCCACACGGCGTAATCTGTTTACTAGAAACTGTTGTTAAGACTGTAACAACAATCTCTGTCTGGCTTCCAGAACAGAACGCAGGCTGCCCACGGCACGGAAACTCGCTCATGCGTATACTCGGTGGTAGCAATATTTCTATAGATGTATTTTTAGGTTACAATTATGAGAAATACTTGCAAATACCCCTAAAGAGGCAGAAACCAGAGCCATAACATCTTGGGGGGGGGAACAGATATCCAAGAAAAATGCCCAGTTTTATGAAATATTTTCTTTAACTGGTGGAAACCTACCTTACCTCAGACTAAGATTCTGTTAAGGTGCCCTACCAAAACCAAAACTGAAAAAGCCTGACAATATGAAAGAGATTTTTTTTTTAAATATAATTTTAGAGTGGGGAAAGCCTTTCTAAGCAAGACACAAAATCATAGGAACCCTGAGGGAAAGGCAGATAATTGCCCGCCCATCAAAAAGCTACCATAAAGTCAAAGGACAAACTGGGGGAAATATTATAATGGCAAAGGATAAAAATTTATTTTGTAAAGATTTTATTTATTTGAGAGAGGAAAGGGAGAACATGAGCGGGGGGAGGGACAGAGGGACACGCTGACTTCCTGCTGAGTGGGGAGCCCAACACAGGGCTCCATCCCAGGACCCTGAGATCATGACCTGAGCCGAAATCAAGAGTGTACCCTTAACCCACGGAGGCGCCCAGGCGCCCCTAAAATGTTCTTAAAAGACATGAAAATACAATTCACAGTAGAAGAATATAAATGGCTAACTTTACTTAAATTTAAGAGTTATGAGATCACATTCTCCCCTAGTAGTTTGGCAAACACAGAAAAGTCTGATTGTGCACAGTGTTGGCGAGAACGTGGTAGAGCCGGCCCTCAGTGTGCACTGCCGCCCAGAGTGAAAATGGAACGGCCTCTTTAGGAGACAATTCGGCAATATGTGTCAGACCCTTAAATGCACCTACACTTCGACCGAACCACACGAGTTCTGGAAATGTACCCAACAAGAATGAATGCTGCCCCAGAACAGTTTTCCAGGAAAAAGAATACTCCCCTTACCAAACCTGCTTTGCTTGGCCAGCCTGAGACCAAAGGGGTGAATTAGCATTGCCCCAGGGGGGACAAAGGAGAGGGGGACGAAGGAGAGGGAAACACAGGGCGAAGATATCCTGGGTTTCAAGCCTGCCAGGATGCTGGTCAGGCTGAGCTGGGGTCCAGAGTGAGTGTACAGTGTGGAAACTGGGTCTCCACAGAGAGAATTAAGGCATCAAGCTGGTCACCCTATTTCCATATGGGGAGAGAGGACTCTGAGGTATATTAAGCCCCCCCCCCCGAAAAGTGGCATTTGAAACATTCCAGGATTCTGTGAATTTTTTGCTCTTTCCCCTTTGAGCCCTATGTTCCTTGTTTCTTCAGGGTGACATGGCCTTCCATCCCTCCTGGGACTGTGGGTCCCTTTGTATGTAATATACAGCTCTGGGGGGCATTTCCAGGTCCCCAATTTCCTGGATTCCTCCATCCCCAGTAAGATGCTGGGCCTCGTGCATTCCGGGCCAGGGGGCGCTCCCCTGCCTCTCGCTCCAGAATTCTTAGGCCTTTGCTCCCTGTCTCCTAGCAGAGTTTCCCTTTAATCTCCCACTTGTCTCAGCCCAAGACAAATGGGTATCGAGGTCACTTGGAATAAAGCTACTGTTGATGTGTCTATTAAAGACTAGGCCCCAAGAGGCCCACCAAGGATCCACCCGCGCTCTTCTTCTCTGTCCTCGGCTTTGCCCGTGCTTAGATTTATTACTTGGTCAGTTTAATTTTTAATAGGCAATACATTTACTTGATTCAAAAGTGAAAACTATTAAAAAGGTGTCACAAGAAGTCTGAGTCCCACTTCCCTCCACCCCCTTTTATTAGTTTCCTACTTATTCTTCCACTGGTTCTTGGTATGAATATAGGTGTATGTATATAAATATATACATACTTACACACGCACACACACATATATGCACACATGTAAATATGTATACACACAAGTAAAGCAAGAAATAGGAGATAATACTTTTATTCTTCTTCCTTAGCCAAAAGTATGTGCATATTATAGAAACTATCCTGTACCTTGTTTTTTCTAACCTAAAAATAACTGGTTATATATAATTTTTATTTTTAATTGTGGCAAAATACATGTATCCTAAAAGTTACCATTTTAATCAGGTAAGTAGAATCACACAAGATTGGTCTTTTTTATGACTAGGTTATGTCACTGAGCATAACGTCCTCAAGGACTGTTGTTGTTTTGATTTTTTAAAAATATATACCCAGAAGTAGAATTGCTGGATTATACAGTTCTAGTTTTAATTCTTTGAGAAACTTCCATACTGTTCCCCATAGCAGCTGCACCTTCTGGATTCCCACCTGTAGTCCCCATGAATTATGATTTCCCCACATCCTTTTGTTTTGTTTTGTTTTTGATAGTAACCATCCTAATGGGTGTGAGGCGATATCTCCTTATAGTTTTGATTTGCATCTCCCTAACGATTAGCGACCTTCGGCATCTTTTCACGTTCTTATTGGCCATTTTGCCCCAGTTTTTGACTCTTCTAGACCTTGAACAACTTACCAGCTTTAATAGCATCAAGAAACACTGGGCCAGCTCTTTCTCTGTAGTAGTGGGATATCCCATAATGCTTCATTTCCCTACTCCTTTCAGCTGAATGTTTGAAATCGTTATCTGCTTCTGAGGTTAGCTCTTGCCCTTCTCTGCTAGTTATAACGACACTGCTGAATCGTGGTGTCTTTATTGCTTTAACTCTTTGCATTCTGTCAGACACGCTCCAGATTCAGCTTTATGTGGGCACCATAGCTAGGGAGTGATGAAGTCAACAAATTCTGGGTTTGCTGAAAACACTGTTTTCAGTGTTTAAACAAACCCTGTGGACTGATATTTGCTCCTGAGGCCTAGGTCACTTGTTTTTTTCTGCTGCTTCCCGCCTGCCAGCTCTCACCTGTACCTGGCACATTCCCTTGGAGATAACTGGTATTTCCACCGTCTCCGACTAACTCTTGACTATGAAACTCACCAAATAATGCGCAGACTAACCTGTGCTGGTCTCCTCCATCTTTCCTTCTCAAACCTGCCTGGATCAGTGGTTCTCAATTTTGGCTGCACATTGGAATCAGCTGGGGAGATTTTCAAACAACTGATGTCTGGTTTCCACCCCCCAGAGGCTTCTACTTAATTGGCTCAGTTGCAGCCTGGGTATTGGGATGCTAATATGCAGAGTCAAGGTTGGGAAATACTGAACTACATTTATAAAAAATTAATCTTATTAATGAATGTTATTAATAAATCTTAAGGGCTCTCTGTCTCTGGGTAGTATCCTAGATTGAGCTCTCCTAGTGGAAGTTGTCGTAGTTAGCTCTCAGAGGTTTTACCCTCTGTTAATTATCTGCTGCATCCCAGGCTTCCTCTATGATCTAATCACCAGTCCCCTTTTCTAATTCCACTTGTGAATGGAACTGCCTGACAGGAACAGAGTAGAAGGAAGTATCTTATCTACCCCACCCTGGAACCCCTTCTACAGGCGAGAAGACACCTGTTCAAGGTTCAAGACTTGTTGGAGAACCTTGGGAGCCTGATTTCTATGATTCTAGAATTCTGCTAAAAGCTACTTATTTCTGAATATATCCAGCTGGCCTCTGCTATGTTAGAGATACATATGCAAGGCAAGAACAAGATATAAAGGCAAAAAACTTCCAAGTCTAGCAGGAAAATGGTAGAAATAATACAAGAGGAAGACTGGTCATCTGAATGCGTTGAAATTAAGTCAACTTATCTCTCTTTGGAAACTTTAGGATTTTTTTGCCCTTAGGTCAAGTCATCTGATTGCTCTGAGGCGTACCACCTCTAGAATCTGTGACTGGTGGAACGTTTATTCCTTAAAGTCAAGATGTCATTGAAAGTCATCCAATTATTCTACTATAAAGAGGTAAGCACATTATTAATTTTTCCTTGATATTAATTAGGGTGTGTGTTGTCTGCTACGGGTAAGAGCCGGGGGAAGACGTTTTCTCCAATGCCAATCATACGAGCTGCTTTGTGGAAGTCATCCTTGCTTTAATTCCCAACAGCAGCACTGTTTTCTTGTTGTTTGAGCCCTACAAATACAGAAGGTGTTACAATAGACAAGCCTCTAGGCAACAAGTCATTGGGACAGACCTCTCTCAGGAGTCAGAGGTCAATGTGTTCAACAAAAATCTGCAATCAGGATGCAACTCACATGCTAGCTGGAGCCCTTCCTTTCCCTGGAAGGGGTAAAGATTGTTTCATTGACAGTGTCTGCTATGCCTTTGACAGTGTCTGCTATGCCCTTGTCTTAGGCTGCCTGGGCTGCTATAACAAGTTACCAAAGACTGAGTGCCTCAGACAGCAGACACTTATTTCTCACAATTCTGAAAGCCAGGAAGGGCTCTTGATGAGAGCCTGTTCCTGATTTGCAAACAGCAGGTCCTTGTGTCTTCGCCTGGTGGAGAACAGAGAAGCAAGCTCTCTCTTGCCTGTTCTTGGAAGGGCAAGCATAAGGGTTGCTCCCTTATGACCTAATTACCTCCCAAAGGCCCTGCCTCCTAATACCACAAATAAAGAACTCAAATCATCCAGACATGTTCAATTATGTGTATTTACTGAATTGACAAAGTCAAAAAGCATACCTATCGATTTTATAAATATTTTTAGCCTAAATTAACCAGAATTAACCAGAAAACTCAATATGCTCAGGTACTTTGTACCCTTGGAAATTTAAACTACTCAAGATTTTGCTGTCTTTGAAGTTTTCTAGTTGTGGCATTATCAAAATGTTTTTCATGATAATGTAATTAAGCTGGACACTGTAGGTACCTGTCACTCTTAACCTATGATCAGTATCAGAAGACAGTGTCAGATTACTGGGGATATAGTCTCAGAGGTTCTCCTTGACTTTAGCAGTGGGGCCATTTCATTTCCAGCAAGCCTATACAGTAGCATTTCCAAATGTGTGTTCTGTAGGCCACTGGGACCCATAGATACTCCAAGAAAAGTGGAGTTCCATTGTAAAATAAATTTGGAAAATATGCTCTCAGTTAGAGTTTCCTCTTGGAGAGGCACAATGCCATACATAACTAAGGCTCTGAGACATCCTGCTGAAATGAAATGTGTAACATCTGTTTAACATTGTTTAATCCCAGGTTTCCCCCAAATTTCACATTTTGGAGAATGCTGTGAACTTGTATGTATGAGCATGGGGTGGGGCAGACGCAGTAATGAGGCCCTGGATGGGAGGGCAAGAAACAGAGGTCAAAGTAGCATAATCAGAGATGAGATTGCCCAAGAAAGAGGAAAAAGTTCAGGCTTTTAAGCTGTGAAGGGCTACACACATGTTTTAAAAGAGGGGAGGTGTGAAGAGACATGTACATTATTAGTCTGTATCACCAGAGTCATGCCCTTGCCTGGAAATAGCCATATGTATACTTCATCATGTACCAGGCAATTCATATGTATATAAACTTTTCTTTACTCCTCATATTGAACCCATCAAAGTAAGTGTTACGCTATTTTGAAAATGAGAAAGCTGACTGTTAGAATGGATGATAATTGGCCCTTAAACAGGGGGACACACTGAAAAGAAAAGAGGAAGCCAGGATACTCTGCCAAACAAACAAACAAACGGCCATCTTCAGATAAGTTTGGAGAGGCACAATAGACCCGTGAACATTCTAAAACATTGTCGCAAACTCATTTACCTGAAATTTCACTTGGCATTTGCCAACTCTATTTGCCTCCAATACCATTTTTTTAAAGTGATTTTTTTTCCATATTGATTTCCAATCGACTTTCTGCGGAATATGCTTTGAAGATGGCGCCTCATTCTCATGAGCATAGGTTTCTGACTGGCTGAAGATAAGAATCATCATGGCCATAGCTCTCACATAAATCAGGCTTGTTAGTCAGGGTACGTGACAGAAATCAACAAGAACTCCTGGAACTGGATTAAAGTTTTCCTTTGTGGGTTCTATAAAGAACGCTCTTGCTAAGTAATTATTATCAACCTGATCTCCCGCCCCACTGCAATCTACCTGAATTATGTGAATGTGACTTAGCTCATAGGGGCTTTGCTGTTGTAAGTCCTTTCCAAGAATTGAGCCAGGTTGACGCCTGCCATGGATTGCTTCAAGTATTTGGAACCTAATGCACCTTTTGAAAAACAAATGGGAAGCACGGGCCAAACTTTAAAAATGAATATTCCAGATGAAAACAAACTGATAACCATGCCCAGATGTTAATTCAGTGAATGCATCTCACATGGTGCCATTGTAATGGCCAAGTCCAAGTTTTTGGTGGGCCAAAGTGGGGAGCGTTTACAGTCTGCCCGACTCCAGTTAAAAGCCACGTGTCCTTTGTTGGGAAGGTCCTACTTCTTTCAGTTGCCATATTTAATTAGAGCAGTCTCCGGGTAATCTTTTAACAGTCTATATAAACACACTGAAGGATAATTCCAGAAAAGGTACCTAACAGCATACTGTGAAAATGCACAGACAAAAAAGCCACAAACTTCACCCTGAAAGCAGTTTTTGGTGGGGAAGAAAAGTTAATGCCATTTAACTTCTTCATTCAGCATTCTCAGTGACTGAACAAAAGAGCAGTAACACTTCTAAGGAAGGTTTACACCTCTGATTTTTTTCAGTTCCCCCACCGCCCAAGCTTTACTGAGCTATAATTTACACAGTAACATTGTATAAGTTTAAGGGGTACAGTGTGTTGATTTGATACACTTCTCTTTTGCAAGGTAATTACCACAGTGAGGTTGGTTTATATCTCCATCACCTCCCATAATGGTCTTTGTGCCTGTGTGTGTGTGTGTGTGTGTGTGTGTGGTGAGAACACTTAAGATTTCCTCTCTTAGCAACTCTCAGTAAAAACTATAGTATCGTTAATTATAATCATGTTGTACTTTAGATTTCCAGAATGTCTTCATTGACATATAAAATTGTATAAGTTGGAGGTATTCAGTGGGATGATTCAAAGCACATATATTACAAAATGTTTTCTTTTTTTTTATTATTAACATATAATGTATAATTTGCCCCAGGTGTACATGTCTGTGGATCATCAGGCTTACACATTTCATAGCACTTACCATAGCACATACCCTCCCCAATGTCCATAACCCAGCCACCCTATCCCTAACCCCTACCGCCCAGCAACCCTCAGTTTGATTCATGAGATTAAGAGTCTCTTATGGTTTGTCTCCCTCCTGATCCCATCTTGTTTCATTTCCCCACCACCCTCCATTAACCCCCACCCTGCCTCTCAAATTATTCATATCAGAGAGATCGTATGATAATTGTCTTTCTCTGATTGACTTATTTCACTTAGCATAATACCCTCTACTTCCATCCACGTTGTTGCAAATGGCAAGATTTCATTTCTCTTGATGGCTGCATAGTATTCCACTATATATACCACATCTTCTTTATCCATTCATCTGTTGATGGACATCTAGGTTCTTTCCATAGTTTGGCTATTGTGGACATTGCTGCTATAAACATTCAGGTGCATGTGCCCCTTCGGATCACTACATTTTTATCTTTAGGGTAAATACCCAGTAGTGAGATTGCTGGGTCATAGAGTAGCTCTATTTTCAACTTTTTGAGGAACCTCCATACTGTTTTCCAGAGTGGCTGCATCAGTTTGCATTCTCACCATCAGTGTAGGAGGGTTCCCCTTTCTCCCCATCCT
>CM052886.1:85735767-85761760 GCA_028534135.1 Potos flavus
CCATGAATTTTTTAAGTTCTTCTTTAATTTCCTGGTTAACCCATTCATTCTTTAGTAGGATGCTCTTTAGCCTCCATGTATTTGAGTTCTTTCCAACTTTCCTCTTGTGATTTGTTCTAGTTTCATGGCATTGTGGTCTGAAAATATGCAGGGAATGATCCCAATCTTTTGGTACTGATTGAGACCTGATTTGTGACCCAGGATGTGATCTATTCTGGAGAATGTCCCATGTGCACTAGAGAAGACTGTGTATTCTGTTGCTTTGGGATGGAATGTTCTGAATATATCTGTGATGTCCATCTGGTCCAGTGTGTCATTTAAAGCCTTTATTTCCTTGTTGATCTTTTGCTTAGATGATCTGTCCATTTCGGAAAGGGGGGGTGTAAAGTCCCTTACTATTATTGTATTATTGTTGATGCGTTTCTTTGATTTTTGTTATTAATTGGTTTATATAATTGGCTGCTCCCACGTTAGGGGCATAGATATTTACAATTGTTAGATCTTCTTGTTGGACGGTCCCTTTAAGTATGATATAGTGTCCTTCCTCATCTCTTATTATAGTCTTTGGCTTAAAATCTAATTTATCTGATATGAGGATTGCCACTCCAGCTTTCTTTTGATGTCCATTAGCATGGTAAATGGTTTTCTACCCCCTCACTTTAAATCTGGAGGTGTCTTTGGGTCTAAAATGAGTTTCTTGTAGACAGCATATTGATGGGTCTTGTTTTTTTATCCATTCTGATACCCTGTGTCTTTTGATGGGGCATTTAGCCCATTTACATTCAGGGTAACTATTGACAGATATGAATTTAGTGCCATTGGATTGCCTGTAAGGAGACTGTTACTGTATATTATCTCTGTTCCCTTTTGGTCTGTTACTTTTAGGCTCTCTCTTTGCTTGGAGGATCCTTTGCAATATTTCCTGTAGGGCTGGTTTGGTGTTTGCAAATTCTTCTAGTTTTTGTTTGTCCTGGAAGCTTTTGATCTCTCCTTCTATTTTCAATGACAGCCTAGTTAGATATAGTATTCTTGGCTGCATATTTTTCTCATTTAGTGCTCTGAATATATCATGCCAGTCCTTTCTGGCCTGCCAGGTCTCTGTGGATAAGTCTGCTGCCAATCTAATATTTCTGCTTTTGTATGTTACAGACTTCTTGTCCCGAGCTGTTTTCAGGATTTTCTTTGTCACTAAGACTTGTAAGTTTTACTATTAGATGATGGGGTGTGGACCTATTTTTATTGATTTTGAGCGGGGGTTCTCTGTGGCTCCTGGATTTTGATGCTTATTCCCTTTGCCAAATTAGGGAAATTCTCTACAATAATTTGCTCCAATATACCTTCTGCCCCTCTCTCGCTTTCTTCTTCTTCTGGAATCCCAGTTATTCTAATACTGTTTCATCTTATGGTATCATTTATCTCTCGAATTCTCCCCTCGTGGTCCAGTAGTTGTTTGTCTCTCTTTTGCTCAGCTTCTTTATTCTCCATCATTTGGTCTTCTATATCACTAATTCTCTCTTTGGCCTCATTTATCCTATCAGTAAGAGCCTTCATTTCTTTTTTTTTTTTTTTTTTAAAGATTTTATTTATTTATTTTACAGAGAGAGAGAGATCACAAGTAGGCAGAGAGGCAGGCAGAGAGAGAGGGGGAAGCAGGCTCCCTGCTGAGCAAGGAGCCCGATGTGAGGCTCAATCCCAGGACCCTGAGATCATGACCTGAGCCGAAGGCAGACGCTTCAACCCACTGAGCCACCCAGGTGCCCAAGAGCCTCCATTTTTTATTGCACCTCATTAATAGCTTTTTTGATTTTAACTTGGTTAGATTTTAGTTCTTTTATTTCTCCAGAAAGGGATTTTTTTCCAGAAAGGGATTCTATAATATCTTCCATGCTTTTTTATAGCCCAGCTAGCACCTTGATAATTGTCATTTTGAACTCTAGTTCTAACATATTACTAATGTTCGTATTGATTAGGTCCCTAGCTGTCAATACTGCCTCTTGTTTTTTTTTTTTTTTGTGGTGAGTTTTTCTGCCTTGTCATTTTATGCAGATAAGATGAATGAGAGAATAAAATACCAAAAGTGTAGCAACGACCCCAGAAAAATATACACTAACCAAATCAGAAGAGACCCAAAACCGGGAGTTGAAGAACGGGGTGGGGGACGAAAAAGAAGAAGAATAAAAAAGAGAAAATATATATATATTAGACTGTGAATAGAACAGAGCCCCACACTTGATTTTGGGTGTATTTTGGTCTGTTAGAAGAAAATACCTCCCAAAATTTTAAAGAAAGAAAAACTTATACAAAAACAAGGGTAAACACTATGAAGGGATGGAATAGCAGTGTAAAGATGAAAATTTAAAAAGATTCTAAAAAAGGGATTGATAAGAAGTTGGTTGAAAAAAGAAAAAAAAAGAGGAAAGAATGTGATCAGGCTGGAGACTAGAACAAAGCCGTGTGCTAGATTTGGGTATATTTTGATCTATTAGAAGAAATTGTATCCCAAAATTTTAAAGAAAAATAAAAACCTATATGTATACAAAAAATAAAGTTAAATACAATGAGGGAATAAAATATGAATATAACAGTGAAAATTAGATGAGATTTTTAAAAAGGTATTGATGAGATACTAGTTAAAAAACGTTAAGAAAGAGGAAAAATTAAAAAAATAGAATAAGAAAAAATAAAATAAAAAATATTTAACTTGGAAAGACTAAAGAATCATGGGAAAAAGGCCATGAATTCTATGTGTTGCTTTTTCCTAACTCTGGAGTTCCACAGTTCTCATTGATCGGTGAACTTGGTCTTGGCTGGATGTTCTTGTTGATCTTCTCAGGGAGGGGCCTGTTGCAGTGATTCTCAAATGTCTTTGCCCGAGGCGGAATTGTACCGCCCTTGCCAGTGGCCGGGCTAGGTAATCTGCTCGGGTTCGCTCTCAGGAGCTTTTGTTCCCTGAATGCTTTCCGTACAGCTTTGGAGGACGGGAATGAAAATGGCGGCCTCCCGATCTCCGACCTGGAGGATTTGAGAGCTCGGGGCCCCACCCCTCAGTGCACCCTCAGAGAAAAGCAGTCAATCCCTCCCATCTCTCTGGCCTCCGGCCGCACTCCGAGCTCACCTGGCCTGTGACCGAGCGTTTCTGTCTCTGGTGCACGGCCCCGTTTGGTCTCCAAACCCAGCAGATTCCTGCCTGCGCCACTCCTCCCGAAGAAGGAAGGAGGGGGTCTCTCCAGATCTGCCCCTTGTGGGGTCCCTGCTCAAAGAGCAGGGGCCCCACTCTGCCTCAGATCATGGTTTAAGGTAAGCCCAAGCTGACAGCCTGCTTCTTAGCTCCATCTCTGCCATTGGGTTCCCCGCTCTGATACCTGGGAGCTCTGCCACCCTCAGACACCTTCGGTCTTTTTGTATCCCTGCAGGTCCTGAGACCACACTGTCCCTGAGAGGGTTAAACCCCCCGCTTAGCCTCTGGAGCGATGTCCCTCAGTGGAACAGACTTCTTAAAGTTCTGATTTTGTGCTCCGCTGCTCTGCGGCTTGCCGGGATCCGGCCCCTCCCCCCATGGTCTATCTTCCTGTCTCTTTGGATTTGCTTCTCCGCACATCCTACCTTCTGTTCCTAGAGTTGCTGTTCTTCTTCTCTTCTATCTCCTGTTAAGTTTGTAGGTGTTCAGAATGGTTTGATAACTATTTAGGTGAACTTCTGGGATCTGATGATATCTCAGTCTCTTACTCCTCTGTCATCTTGTTCCTCCCTTGCAAAATATTTTCCATAGTAAGTTTTCTTAGCATGGCTATCACCTCACATAATCAACATTTTGTTGTCATGGTGAGAATGTTAAGATTCTACTGTCATAGCAACTCGCAAGTACAAAATACAATGTTAACTATAGTGACCATGCTCTACCTTAGATCCCTGAAATGTATCCATCTTAACTAAAAGTTTATACACTTTGACCAAAATCTCCACATTTCCCCAACCCTTTGGCCCTTGGCAACTACCATCTTACTCTGTTTCTATGAGGTCAGTGTTTTGAGATGCTACATGTGACATCATACAGTATTTGTCTTTGTCTGATTTATGTCACTCAGCATAATGTCCTCAGGGTTCATCCATGTTGTCACAGATAACAGGATTTCCTTTTTTGTCAAGGCTGAATAATATGCAATTGTGTATATGTCTATACATCTCTATCTCACATCTTTAGCCATTCCCCCATCCAAGTTGGTGGACACTTAGGTTGTTTCCATATCTTGGCTACTGTGAATATGCTGTACTAAACAGGACTCCAGATTTCTCTTTGAGATAGTTGTTTCCTTGCCTTGGGATATATACCTAGAAATGGGGTTGCTGGATCATATGGTAGTTCTATTTTTAATTTTTTGATACTGTTTTCCATTCCACCAATTCACCTTCCTACCAACAGTGCACTGGGGTTCCCTTTGCTCCACATCCGATTTCTCTGACCATTTTTAATTTTTTTGTTTCTGTCAACAAATTTTATTTAAATAAGAGTTTGAAGACATTATGTAACATTAAAACTGAAAGAAAAAATAAACCAAAAACCAATCTGTTACTTCCCATGCCATTGGGCCCCTGGTGCTAATAAGTGGCAAACCCTCCAGGGAGCTATGTGGCTGATCTGTCAGTTTGAAGTTTGTTCCCCTGTCAAAAGTTTCACTCTGAGAGAAGGTTGGCCTCACATTCTGGTGTTTGGACACCCATTAGGTAGGGATATGTTTGGTCAAAAAGACTTGGATGGCAAGCCAGATGTCCCATCACTCCTCACGAGAGTGAAGGTGGCTGCTCTGAGCTCTGCCCCCGGTCAGGTTGGAGACACCAGACATCTTTCTTTGACTACAGTGCCCCCCTCTAGCAGCACAGCTGCTGGTGCTGTCTGACCTCATCCTGCCTCTCAGCTTCACCATGGGCTCTTCAGATGGTGACACGCTCTTAGGGTGGGGGACTCTGAATAGGGAGAGCTGAGGAGCTTCTGGCCGGACACAGCTGGCTGCGATCTTGGGGCTCTGGGCTTGACTGAAACATCTCGTTACTCTTTGTTTTAGGCCAGTCACTGCCAGGCGCCTATGGCTTGACCTCTGTTTAAATGAGGGACTTTAAGACTAGACAGCATGACTCTTTCCAGTTTATTGCATGAAGGAGGTATGCTTGTCCAAGTGAAAAGCAGCCCTGAAATGGTTCCATTATACAAACTGTGGGGTTTTTTAACTTGCGACAAAGGACAGAATGGGAATTCTACTCATGGGAAGGAAATCCTCACTTAAGCTTCAATGACCCAAAAGCACTTAAAGCTCACGAATCTCCAGCTGCTCGTCCTTAGCCAGTCCAATCTCTTCCAGGGAGGAGCCGGCATATATTCCTGTGCTGGTTGCCCTGCGAATTACTTCTCCATATTCTGGAAGTTCAATGACAACACCATGGCAGGCAAACTTCTTGAACGCCTTCATTTAGTTTCTTTTTACTGTAATCATCAGCAAGTTTTTAGACAGTTGTAAGGGTCTTCCTGCCATTTCTCTGTTGAATTCTAACATGGATGTAATCTTCAGTGCCAACAGGAAGCAGAACATCACTCTTACTTGCATCAGCAAAGGAATTGAAAGAGTGCAGTTTCCAGATAGCAGACATACTATAGGATTCCTGTTCCTCAGTGGGAATGGAGGAACATGGTGGGAGGAGGGCCTGGGGATGGAGCTTCGGGCAGCCAGGGGCTCTAGGGGGAGGCTGCTGAGTCATCTGTGGGCTGTGGCTCCGTGAGTGGGTCTTTGACTATTTTTTAATCAGTTTGGGTTTTGTTTATGTTTTTGTTTTTTGCTTTTGAGTTGATTGGTTGAGTTCTTTACATATTTTGGAAATTAACCCATTATTAGATATATGATTGACAAATATTTTCTGCCCTTTTCTGTAGGTTGCTGTTTCATTTTGTTGATTATTTCCTTTGCTGTGCAGACACTTTTTAGCTTGGTGTAGTCCCACTTGGTTTTGTTTTTGTTGCTTGTGCTTTTTGGGGTCATCTCAAAATAATTATCACCAAAACCAATGTCAGGGAACTTTTTTCCTGTTTTCCTCTAAGTTTAAGGTCTTCTGTTTGATTTGCATGAGTCGTGTGAGATAGGGGTCCAATTGCTTTGTTTTGCCTGTGATCACCCAGTTTTTCCAGCGCCATTTACTGAAGAAACTAGCCTTTCTCCATTTCATATTCTTGCTTCCTTTGTCAAGTACTAGTTGGCCATATATGCAAGAGTTTATTTCTGGGCTCTCAGTTCTGTTTTTTGGGGGTCTATGTATCTGTTTTTATGCTTGTACGATATTATTTTGATTACTGTAGCTTTGCAGTATAGTTTGAAATCAGGAGTATGATGCCTCCAGCTTCATTCTTCTTTCTCAGGATTGTTTGGACTACTTGTGGTCTTTGGTAATTCCAAACATGCTTTGAGATCATTAATTCTATTTCTGTGAAAACTACCTTTGGAATTTCCATAGGGATTACCCTCAATCTATAGATCACGTTTGGTAGTATGGCCATTTCAACAATATTTATTCCTTGATCCATGAACATGAGATATCTTTCCATTTATTTGTGTCTTCTTTAATTCCTTTTATTAATGTCTTACAGTTTTTGTCTTACTGTTCCTTGGTTAAATTTATTCCTAAGTATTGTATTGTTTTTGGTGCTATTATAAGTGAGATTATTTTCTTCATTTCTTTTTCAGAGATTTTACTGTTAGTGAATGGAAATGGAATTGACTTTTGTAGGTTCATATTATATCCTGAAACTGTACTGAATTTGTTTATTCTAAGAGGTTGCTTTTTGGTGGAATTGTTGGGATCTTTTATGTCATCAGCGAACAAAGACGATTTTACTTCTTCTTTTCTTATGCTGTTTCGGGCACAGTGAAAGCTGGAGGAGCACAGCTCTGGCCTCAAGTTCTCGGCCTGGGCGCATGCTGTGGTGGAGGATGGCCACAGGACTTGGTCAGCCTGCTGCAGGCGCATGGCTAGCTGCAAGCAGACCCAGGAGCAAAGGCCAGTGACAGGACAGGTCTAAGGCCAGGCCCAGGAGCAGCTACAGGCCTGTGTACAGCAGGGAGGCTGGTGCTGGGAGGCACAGCAAGGGCATGCAGGTGCACAGCTAGAACGGCTAGCTTCAAGCACGCACTTGTGAGTGAGGGTCCACCACAGGGACCGTGACCTTGCATTTTGTACTTTGTAGCTGCAGAGGCTTGGGGGTTGCCAGCGGGGATTCTGGGCTCTGGTAGGGGTAGAGCAGGTTAGGGAGTGGAGAGGAACTCAGGGGGTCCGGCAAATGCCCGTGGGGTGAAAACCCAGGAAAATCTGTGGGGGATGTGTGACGACTGCGCTTGCCATCGCTTTTTTCAGCGGCAAGAGCTGCTGGGCTCTTCCGAGGGGACTTTACTGGGAACTGCCTGCTGCGTGGCTCGGAGTGGTTGCCCCTGCTCGTCTACCTTGTCCCTATCTCTCTACATCTCAGCTTTGCTGGTCTTTAGGTGGAGTGACACAGAAGCAAGTATCTGGAAAGGCTGCAGAAGCCCGTTGATCATCTGCTTTCCTTTTCCCAGCAAGAGAATTTTCTCAAGCTAGTGCGTTTCTTGTGGGCCTAGAACAGTGCTGGCGGGGCGGGTGGGGGACGGTGTATGAAATGATGGAGGCCAAATGAAGCTGTTCTTCCTTCCCTTTACCTACGGTTGTGCTCCATTTTTTGTTCTCCTCTGTTGCTGAGGTTGCTTAAATGGAGTCCGGAGCGCCCCCCACCCCCCACTCCGAGTTATTTTGGTTTGTGGACAGCCCTGGAATTGTTGATCTTTGTGGGGGGTGCGGTGAGAGGTTGAGGTCTCCTACTGCATCGTCATGGTCGCCACCTAAATGTTTTAAAATAAAAATCCATTGAGCTATCGTTTCTTTCTCTCTTTCAGTTCTTGTCTCCCATTCATAGGTGACAAAGATAGGGCATCACTTTATTATAAATTCCCTCAACTCTTTAAGCCTCAGTTTTCTCGTACCTAAAACGAGAGGATTAGATGCATGTAAGGCCCCTCTGTTCCATAATTTTGGTGCAGTTTCCGGCCCATGACGGGTACCTGATAAATATTTGTTAAATAATTCCGGATATTCAGTCACATATTCTGACCGCTACCAAGCACAGTAGTTCTGCCATCTGGCAGACTCACGTTAATAGTGTGGTTCCACAATTTCTTAGTTCTTCGAACTTGAGCAAATGATCCTCTCCAAGTCTCTGTGGCCGTATCTATAGTACGGATTAAAATGTGCCCTCACCATTAGGTTAGGAGAGGGTGATGTGAGGCGGGGTCTACAGCCCTCAGCATCATGCCTGGTACAGAGAAAGCATGCCGCAAATAGTTGCAGCTACTATTATATTAGTAGGCGCTAATAAATAATTATCACTAACAGTAGCTCAAGGGGAATTTCCTGAAAGCCTTTGCTAGAACAGTTCTCTTTACAGGAGCTCGTCAGCCTCACTTGGCATCCATTACACTGGGAAATGTGTTCACAGTCAGAAAGTCCTGATATCGCCATGTTCCTAGTTTCTAGAAATCTCTTGCCTCATTATGAATGCTCTGAGTTCCTCACTTCCACCCCCACTATCTGCCCCATTATCCAGGCAGCTCCTGGGTGTCCCACGCTCAACAGCCTTGCATCCTGCTCTTTCCTGATCACAGCACCCTCGCTCTCCCTCTGCCACTCTTCTCATTCTCCTACTGAACGTGTGCTTGACCATCAGGATTTTGACTATTTTATTCACAAAAAGCTCCAAAGCACCAAAGCGCGTAATAGGTGTACCACAAATACTTGTTGAACAAACAAATAACGTCTCCACTGCTATTCCTGATTTCGAGAAAGTTTGGTCCCAGACGGATGTTTCAAAATAGAGATAGCCACGTCTCAACACTTCCCACTGTGAGAGAAGTTCCTGGTGTGAATTAGCCAGAGATCAGGTAGGTGGCTCAGAGATAAATGGTCAGTTCTTCATTTCCTCATTCTTTTCTATGTCTCTACTGGCTATGGCTCAGCAATTGTTCGCTCTGATTAATGCACGGCCTGTTTTCTCCTTCCATTAACCAACTAGAGGTTGGATAAGCATCTGAGCTTCAAAGGCTTACCTCCTGTGTTGTAAAGTGATATAAAGGAATTCTAGAAGTCTTGAAGTAATCACTTAGGTGAAGCTTATGTTGATTTTGCAACATTTGTTAACTGACAAGAAGGCTGAATATTCTTGTTTACAAAAAATAGCTGAGAGTAATATGCAAAGCCAATTTGTTTCAAATTTGTTTCCTTAATTTGGCAAGGAGGAGAAGTTTCATCTATTTATAAGTCTGGCTCTGCTGGTTGTTAAGGCTGATGCTTTCTGAGAATGAGCATCATCTTTATTTGCTTAAAATCACTATAACCTCCTTTAATATCTGTGTCTAATAAATCTCCATCCTTTGCAAATTACATTATGAAATCAATTTATCTAAAAGCTAATTGCCATAGAATACATTTTGCTTTGGCTCATCTTTAATATAGTAAATAACCTAAAAGAATCTTACCTCTACTAATATCTTATTTTCAGATGTTATTATCTGGAGATATAATATGCAAGCCAAGTTTATCAAAGCTATTAATGTAGATAAGAAATTGTTTATGCAGTGGTGAAATTTAATTTAAGCAGGAGGTCTGTGTAATAGTCTGAATGGCTTTTAGAAATTTCTAAGAGTGGATTTTGTCAAGGAACTATGGCTTCATTCATTCACTCTGTTAAGTTGCTACTTTTGTTAGGCATTGTACTATACTTAAATAATTCAGTCATTCACTTATAAATTCTTTATAAAATTATGCATTAAGTAAATATTAAATAATGCACCAGGTACAATTCTAGATGCTGAGTATGAACAAGTCAGAAATGGTCCCTGCCATCAAGAAGCTTATATTATGTACTGAAGGGATATGAAAAATACAGACGAGTAAGAAACATGCTTTAGACTAGATCATCTTCAAAGAGCAATATTAAGACAAATAGTTAACTTTTCAACAACAATTATGGAAGTAGGAGTCAGTGGAATGATATTTTTAAAGTGCTGAAGGAAAAAAATAAAACCCTGCTGATCGAGAATTCTGTATTCTGAAAAAAAACCTTTAAAAAATTATGGCAAATTAAGGACATTTTCAGACAATTAAAAGCTGAGCAAGGTTGTAACTAGCAGGACTTAAATATAAGAAATCCTAAAAGAAGTTCTTCAGGGTAAAAGAAAATGATGCCAAGAATCTGCAGGAAAAAAGGAAGATCCCCAGGAAGGGTAGCTGGGGGATAAATATGGAAAAAATATTTGTGACTTAAAGCAACAACAATAGTAATGTCTTATGGAGTTTATAACACTTGTGAGAGAAGAATATTCAAAAGCAATGGCACAAAAGCAGGAGGGTAAATGGAGTTAAACTGTTTTGCGTTACTGATGAAGTGGTAAGAATGCTAATATCAGATAGATTGTATTTAGCCCAGAATGAGATGCATATTATAATCTTTAGAGTAACCACTAAAAGAATATTATGAAAATGATTAATTAAAAGCCAACAGAGGGGCGCCTGGGTGGCTCAGTCAGTTAAGTGTCTGTCTTCGGTTCAGGTCATGATCTCAGGGTCCTGGGATGGAGCCCCATGTTGGGCTCCCCGCTCATTGGGGAGCCTGCTTCTCCCTTCCCCCTGCTTCTGCTCTTTCTCATTCTTGCGCTCTCTCTCTCTCAAATAAATAAATAAAATTTTTTTAAAAAGCCGACAGTTGGGGTGCCTGGGTGACCCAGTCGTTAAGCTTCTGCCTTTGGCTCAGGTTATGATCCCAGGGTCCTGGGATCGAAGCCCTTGCATTGCATCGAGCTTCCTGCTCAGCAGAGAGCCTGCTTCTCTCTCTCCCACTCCCCTTGCTTGTATTCCCTCTCTTGCTGTGTCTCTCTCTGTCAAATAAATAAAATAAAAAATCTTAAAAAAAATAAATAAAAATAAAAAGCCGACAGAAAAGATAAAATGGAATACTGAAAAATACTTGATTAGTTAAACAGAAGTTTAGGAAGCAGGAACAAAAGTTTGTTTCTATTTAACCCAGAAGTTCAAATAGAAACAAAAAGCAAGAGAGACTTATACCCAAATATGTTAGTAATTACATTAACATTAATGGACTAAATACTATGATTAAGAGACCAAAAGTGCCAGACTGGATTTAAAAAATTATCCCAAACATTTCCTTTTTGTAATTTGCACCTTAAATATAAGGACCGAGATAGGCTGAAAGTAAAAGGATGTTCACTCTGATATGCCATGCTAACACTAACGAAAGGATAGCTGGTATGACTGTGGCTATCAAAGTACACTTTAAGACAAGGGAACTAGGGATAGAAAGAGGGATAGTTCATAATCATGCAAGGGTCAATTCAACAGGAAAACATAATTCTAAATGTGTATGTACCTAATGTATACTTAAAAATATATAAAACAAAAGTAACTATATAAATATACAACCGTAGATGTAGATTTAAAAATACCTCTCTTAGTAGCTGATAAAATAAGAAGACAAAAAAGTCAGCATTTCCAAACTGCAGGGTACATGTTACCAAAATAGAACATATGTTGGAGCAAAACTCAAGTTCCAACCAATTACAAAGGATTGAAACAATATACAGTATATTCTCTGGCCAGAGTGGAATTGAACTAAAAGCAAAAACAGAACTATAGATTCTTTCTTTAAAAACAGAAAGCTAGATTTCAGCAGAAGAAAACCTCTAATTGTTTAGAAATTGGGCAACATATTTCTAATTAGCTCATGAGTTGAAGAAGAAATTTAGAAAATATTGTGAAGTGAATGATAGCAAAAATATGGCATATCAAAACATGCCAGACGCAGCTAAAATAGTGCTTAGATTTATAGCTATAAATTAAATATTAGGAAAAAGGGTTGAAAATTAACAATCTTAGCTTCTGTTTATCAAAAATATTTGATAAAGAACAACAAATTAAAGCCAAAGAAAATAAAAGTAACAAAATCATAAAGATAAAAATAGAATCAGTAAAATATAAAGCAGTCGTAAACAGGGAAGATGAACAAAATTAAAAGTTTGTTTCTCTGAAAAAGATTGATAAAATTGATAAACACTGATGCATGATTGATCAAGGAAAAAAGGAAGGAAGGAAAGAGGGAAGGAAGGAATGGAAGGAGGGAGGAAGGGAGGGAGGGAGGAAAGGAGGAAGGAAACACAATTTACCAAAACTGCCCCAAAAGAAATGGCCAATCAGAATAATCCTACATATATTAAAATAATTAAATCTATAGTTTAAAATATTCCCACAAAAAAAAAAACTCCAGGCCTAGATAGCTTTGCTGATGAATTCTTCAAAAATAATCAAGGAAGAAATCATAACAATTTTAAGCATAATTTTTTAGAAATAGAGTAAGAGGGAACACTTTCCAACTTACCCTATGAGGATAGTATAACAATGAGGACAGAATCTGACAAAAGAAATAAAAGAAAGGAAAATTATAGGCCCATATAGCTCAGGAACATAGAGGAAAAAATTCTTAAATGGAATATTAACAAAAAAATCTTAAATGGAATAAAAAGCAAATTAGCAAATATTAGCAAATGATAATACATTATGACTAAGTGATGTGTATTCTAGGAGAGGAGAGAAAGGTTGTTTTACTATTCAAAAGTATGAATCAAGGTAATCTACTACATTAACAACTAAAAGGAGAAAAAAGATGCATGAGCATTTTAATGGATGTAGAAAAATCATATGATAAAATTTAATACCTGTTCACATTAAAGATTCTTAGCAAGCCTGGGATAAAACCTGAAATTTATATGTCTACAAGAACCCAACAGCAAGTATCTTATTTAATGGTGAAATAGTGAATGCTTTGCTCTAGAAGTTAGGAACAAGAAAGAGATGACCTCTATTCCCACTGCCATTTAACGTTGTTCTTTACGTTTTATCCAGGGAAAAAGGTGAGGAAAGGAAGTAAAAGATAAAAATGGGAAAGCAAGAAATAACATTTATATTATTCATGTATAATGTGATTGTTTGCATAGAGAATTCAAAAGAGTGTATACACTGTTAGATTTAATCAACACATTTAGCATGTTTATTGCATTGCATTTCTATGTACTAGAAACAAACTAAAGGAAAATGAAATATTAAATAAAAGTATCTTTTACAATAACATCAAGAAACATTAACTACTTAGGAATAACCCTAATGAAAGATTTGCAAGATCTCCACACTAAAAACTACCAAACACCACTGAGAAAAATTCAAGAAAGTCGTATGTAAATGGAGGGATCTACCGTGCCTATACATTAAGGTAAACATGGCCATTCTGCCAGTTCTTCTCAACTCATCTAGAGATTCAGTATAACCATATTAAAAATCCCAACAAAGGGTTTTTTTTCCCTTAGTAGAAATGTACAAATTGAATTTAAAATTTATATGGAAATGCAAAAGACCTAGAATCCTAAGACAATTTGAAGAACAGAATTGGAGGACTTGTATACTACCAAACTCTAAAACTTATGAAACTATAAAGCTATCATAATTAATTCAGTATGGTAATACCAAAGGATAATCAAATATACCAAAGAACACAGAGAGACTATTAGAAAGTCCAGAAACAGACACTCATGTACAGGTCCACTGGTTTATAACAAAGGTACCTTTGCAATTCAGTGGGGAAATGACAGTCTTTTCAATAAATAGTAATGAAGCAATTGGATGTATATATAGAAAAAAATAACTTGCCTCATAGTTCATTCCATACACACACAAAAATGTGTTTGAAATGAATCATAGGCTTAAGCATGAAAAGTAAAACAATAAAGCTCTCAGAAAACAAAACAAAACAAAACACAAAAAAATATCTTTTTACCAAGTGCAGAAACTCACAAAACTACTCGATAGTGATGGAGGTTGGAGAGTGGCTTACTCCCCTTTAAGGGATTAAGAAGGGGCAAGGGGACCTCCGGGATGCTAGAATGTTCCTTTCAGCTCTGAATAGGGTGGTTATGAGCAGTTGTGCATATGTAAAATGTGTCGTGCTGTGTACTTGGATTAGGGCACTCTATTCAATAAAAAGTAGAAGTAAAATTAATAAATGCATCAAAAAAGAAATCCTAGTGGAAATGAGAACACATTTTGGTTTTTGTTCTACCCTTCCCACCTCCCATTCCTGCGCCCCAAGCCTAGGTGGACCTTTGTCAGTTCCTTTTCTCCATGTTGACCAAAACACTTTAAAAAAATATTTAAAGTACTGGGGTGCCTGGGTGGCTCGGTCAGTAGAGTATCCAACTCTTGACTTCAGCTTGGGTCATGACCTTATGGTCGTGAGATCGAGCCCTGCCTCCAGCTCTGCCACTGAGTGTGGAGCCTGCTTAAGGATTCTGTCTCCTCCTCTCTCCCTCCCCCTGCTCACATGACTGTGTGCACATGTGCTCTCTCTCAAAAAAATTTAATTAATTTAAAAAAGCATTTAAAGTACTAAATCTAAGTTTCTGTGAGACTTCCTCTATATTTTAACTCTAAATAAACTCAAAAAAAGTTCTCAGATAATCTAGTGCCTTGGCAAAAGCTCAAAATTATATCAACACAGATGAGGGAGCTCTTTGAGTAAAATATTGACGTCAAACCAAAGCAAAACCACTTGGGAGTATAATCACTGTCACGTATTTTGGGAGTAACACAGGCTCTATACTGGGCCCAGGGAAATCCATAAAAATGGGATGCAGCTTCTTTCTCTGATGGGCTCGCTCTAATAAGAATAACTAAGGTTTATATAGCTCTTCTTGGGTGGAAGGAATTATTCTAAGTGTTTTAACCTGCAAATTAATTTATTTCATTCCCCTAAGAATCCAATGAGGTGGATTGCCCCTCATTTTCCAGATGCAAAACTGAGGCACTGAGAAGTTAAGTAACTTATCCAAGGTCACACAGCTGATAAATGGTAGAGTTGGATTTGAACACAGGCATTCTGTTGCTATTCCACGTATTCCTTTGTCTTAAGTGAGAATGAATTCTTTTTCCCCTTTAGGGTTAGGTAGGAGTATTTTGGGGAAAGAACCCCTCTTTGGGTCCTTGAAAGCCCAAGAGCAGTCCATGCCAGGGCCTGTGCAACCAGCAAAGGGGTCACCATCTCAGTCCTTGGGAAGCCTGGTCTGCAGGAGGTGGTCTCTAGGTCCATATTTAATCTCTAAAATAGAATGGGTATTCTTGAACCAGGCATCCTGTCTGCCTCAGGTTTAGAAGTCATGTTTTATCTTAGATGAAACAGTTTCTCATTCTAGAACCTCAGCTCTGTAGCACGCAAAGAAGACTAACAAATTTTCCTTAGAGAATTTCTGGGGGAGGCTGGAAATTGAATCTTACTCCTTCCAGCTCACCAGCACCACTGACAGCATTTGCAAAATTCCCGGTAATTAGATTAATTTGCCAACACTGTAGATTAAAGGGGTATTTTAAACTTGATTTTATTTTGCTGTGTATACTTTATTTCCTTATCAGTGCTGTGGTTTATTATTTTTTTTCAATTTTACACAGGCCTTTTCCTTAAAGAGTCTGAAAAGTACCCCCAAATGAGAGCTTTTTGTTCATCTCTCATTTTTAAAAACTGAGTTACATTTGACATAAAACCTGGTGTAAGTCTGAGGTGTATGACACATAGATTTGATACATTTATGTTGCAAGATGATCACCACTGTAGCATTACCTAACATGTCTATTATCTCATATAATTATCATTTCTTCTAGTGTTGAGAAAAATTAAGATCTAGTCTCTTAGCAAGTCAAATGTGTATAGTTCAGTTGTGTTGTCTATAATCACTGGACTGTGTATTAGGTTTCTAAGACTTATTTATCTGCTAGTTGCCTCTTTGATTTTTTTTTTTTTTTTTTTTTGGTACTGGGTTTTTTTCTTCACATTTTTGAGAACAGGGTTTCTCAGCCTCATCACGCTCAATATTGTCGGGGGCGCTGTCCTGTCCTGTGCATGGCAGCATCTGTGGATTCCACTCACCTGATACTGGTACCACAACCCCCCCCCCAACTGTGACACCAAAATTGTCTCCAGACAGTGCCGGATGGGGAAGGGAGAATCAACCTAGTTCGAACCACTGCTTTAGTCCATGGTTTACAACAGTAGGAAAGCCAAATACAATTAGTTAGAAGGTTCCAGATATTGCATGTCTAAGGGGACACCTGTAAGCTCCTCTCACTGGTTCATTGAGAGTTCTCAAGGCCCAGGCTCAGGTAGCTTCTAGCCCTGGGCTGACCCATAGCCAGCAGAAAATTTTTGTTGGATAAATGAAAAAAGCCAATGATGACTCCATCAAAGTTCTTCTTAATGCTATGAATTAGAGGCAACTGGATGTCAAATAAGCCAAATACTGTGACTGGCTTCTTTAATTTTACGCAAAATTGATTGCCTTGCATTCAGCCAATTGTGTGATTGTTCATTCTTTGACTCAGCAAACGCTTATTGTGATCTTGCTATGTGCAGGCAGCCTGGCCCCAGGGTTCATGGCATGGGCACTGGTACTGGGTTGCCTGGGTCAAGTCCTGTCACTGCTCCTTGTTGGTTTTGTGACCCTAGGCACTGTTTACTGATCGCTCTATGCTGTAGTGCATACATACGGAGTTTTTACAGGAATCCGGCTACTTACTACATGTGAAGTGCATAGACTATTCTAGACACCTAGTAAGCGCTATATGTGTTTGCTATTATTATGCCTCCCTGGAAAGGTAAAAAGGATAAAGTGAAATGTGAGCATCAGAATTGCTCTAATTTGGGGCAGAATATAATATGTGTTATCAGAGAGGTTTGAACTAAGTGTGAGAGAGAAGCAAGATCACATCCAGTGGAGGGTGGAGAAAACAGAAATGACCTCCTGATGGAGAAGACATTTGAGCTGGATCTTCAAAAATCGGTGAGTAGAGTAGAGCGTCAAGCAAGAGGGGCCTTCAGTAGGAGGCAATAGCAGGACAAAGTTGTGGGAATACGTGAAGGGAATGTTGGCGGTGGTATTGGTGGAATTTGGGGAGGTGGTGGGAAATAATTCTGGTAACACAGGGTAGGGCCTGACTAAAGGGTTTTGTGTGAGATTCGGTCTACTCCTCATGGCACAAGGGTGAAAAGTCTGAAACTCAAGGGAACCTGGGTGTCAGGTCTCACTTTCATTACTTAGTAGCTTTGTCATAGGCATGTCATGAAACTTCTCCAAGCCTCAGATTCTAACCTCAAAATGGGAAAAATAATCCCTACCTCACAGAATTGTTGTGAGAATTTGTGTAAGTAATGAATATAAAGGGCTTAGCACAGTGCCTGTAAGTAGCATTATTATTGTTCTGAAAGAATCAGAAAAGAAAGAGAAATGTCGGAGGTGTGTAGGAGACAATGCTGGTTGACTTATAATGGGTCCCTCACAAGCTTTATCGGGACAGAACCAGGTGGTGATGGCTCGAACTCAAGCCTGGGTGATATTTGATAAAACAAAGTATGCTGAAGGATTGCCCCATGCTAGGCAGCATTGCATACAGGGTTAAAGTAAGTAGGGTCCAACCGCTGCCCTCAAGGAAACCACATTTCAGTAGGGGAGACCAGACAATTAAAAAATGGCAGCGGTCTAATGTTGCCGGCCATTCCACCTCTCTGTGAGAGTGTCATGGTAGATATGGACACAGGAAGCAGGGGTTGGGCGAGGGGAAGGGCTGGGATATGGGCAAAAACTATATACCCTTGAGCTGACTTCTAAAGAGAACTTGTATAATGCTCCACTGTCGTATGGCACAGTCACGGGGCTGGGGAGGTGACATAAAAAAAATGGACTAGCAACAACAACAACAGCAACACATAATTAAAAGATACTGAAATCTTTCCTGCTATCTCCCCCAAAAGATTAAGTTGTTTTGGTTTTGTTTGAAGGAAACAAACAGGAGAACGAGGGTTGAGGGATTTGTGGTGCTTTCATAAAGCACAGGGAAACTTCTTGAAACTTCTTTTTCTTCATCTTATTCACATCCAAGTTCTTTACTATTGCAACTGCTTCAGAGTCTCTTCTCTCACTCCAGGCTCATCTCCAAAATTGGCTCCTCTCAACCCAATTGATGCAGACTCCCTCTTCCCTCCCTCATCTACCCTGGTTTAACCATCATGTAATGTTGATTTCACCTTCCATGAATCTTTCAATTGCTACTGGCTCTCCCACTCTCCAGATTCTGTGCAATCAACAGCCCAGGGCTCATGAAGCCAGTCAGCATCATCCCTACTTGGAAATGTGGGATAAGGAGAGCAGAAGAATGGCCTAGAATCCTCCTTAGAGATTGATACATGGAAAGAGCCTACACATATGCATTGAGTAATGTTTTTTGATCCTGTTGTAGAGAACAATTAGAAGTGAATCTTGAAAGAGAGATTTTGAATTTCTCACATTAGCTAAATTTTTTTGTGATGTGTGTACGCAGGCAAGGGAGCTGCCTGCCTTGGTTTGAACTGGAAGACCCCATACTGGCACTTTGGTCTATTGTTACATTGACAATGCCTTCCTGTCAGAGACCATCAGGAATCCACCTGTGGCAGAAGAAAGTTTGGTCTTATCAATTTGTTCCAGTGAGGGCAACCTCACTCCTCAGGGAATTGTGGGTTATCTCACTAAGGAGGTGTTAGAAAGGATTTACTACTGGATTTGCACTTGTGGTAGATGATTTTGGTGAGGGTTCAAGGAAGCAGGGTTTTATTCTGGATTAGATGCTGTCAGGGAGCAGAGGTAATTCTCTGATTAGGTGTAATTCCTGTCTAGAAGGCACAGAAACAACTGCTCAAGACTCTGGTCACTTCTCCAACTAGCCCCTTGCTGTGCAAAGCCATCATCTGAAAACATCAGAGAGCAGAGTCTTTCAACTAATTTTTTTGGAGGTCCTTTTAGATCATCCTTATTTCAACACTTGTCCTGTAAATAGAAAGTTAAGTGGTGCTATTTTCTTAGTCTAATGAGACTCACCACACAATGAAGTATCTAGTTTTTCATGGAGCATTTTTCCTATTTTTAATTTTTAAGAGCCTTTTCAGAAAGTGATAAATTGTCCTCCTGGGCCTGGCCGCAGTTTGCCTCCAGACACAATTTCATGGCTTACTGGGTAAGTTTGTGGTTGACTGGAAAGTAAATGAATTGCTTGAGCGGGGGCTCGTTTTTCAGGGCTCGTCCATTTGCAGAAGCTGTGTGACTTCTCTGTCACCTTGGGGACTCTGAACTCAGAGCTACACGGAGTTCATTTTCATCTGCCATCTCAGCCCATCTCCCTCTGAGTCAAATACTTATTTGTAAAATTTTCCTTCTGTAAATACTTCGTAGGGTGTTATGGATCCTTTAAACACCAAGACTGCCAACTCGATTCTCCTCAGCCTATAGTCATCCTTTAACAAAAATACACATTATGCTTTCCACAAATAGACTGTAATTGGGTGGTGTGCACCGCGTGGCTCTTGACCTCCTCTTGAACTCATTGTCCAGCGTGCCTTGCGTGTCTTTGCCAAGGTTAACTTGTGCAGCTCTGCTATTCTGAGACTCCTGGCTGTCGGAGGAAAATGGTTCTTGAGGGGGTCTTGGGGCGTCTGTCACCTCATATCCCCAGGGGAGTGTTAGCCAGACCCAGTCCTCTCAAGAATTCAGAAGCTTCCCTGGACTCATGGGTGCACTTACAAGGCAGGCGGCAATGGAGTATTTTAAACTTTTGTATAAGCTTTTAGCATTTGAAAGATGCCGAATACTTTTGCATCTTTTAAACAACAGGCCAAGAAGATTTAATAATTCTCTCATCGTTAGCTTTTTTACTGATAAATAAATCTATCCCATGTGACACCAGATGATTCTCTCTGGCTTCTTAGTGAGATTCCTTTCTAAAACTGTAAGGATTACAGTCACAAGCTGGTCCTGGATGACTAATACTGCAGGTCAGAGATGCTTGACGCACATCCTTGGCTTCCTAGGGCCCTTCGGGGTTTGTAACTAAAGCTGGTGCTCCTCTAGCATGCAGCTTTTAGGGAGAAATCGCAGACAGCTTGCCGGCACCAGAAGTAAGAGAGGGTCTGAGTCTGCAGCGTGAGGATGAGAGACCAAAGATACAAAGGGACAATAGTCAGACTACATATATAAAAGGTAGAACTTTGACCCCCAATCTAGAGTGACCTCCAGGAGACAGCTCGAATGTCTCCTCTGATGTAGAACTCTGTTTGGTTTACCATCATTTCCATCTGTAACCATAAGAGCCAGCTATGGCTAAGGAAGAACTTTCTCCTCCAAGGTCTTATGGAAGGGACAATTCTAGCAGAGGCTACTGTAAATGCAGGCATGCTTGTTCTTGGAGTGTGCCATGAAAAGCCTCTCTTCGAGCCTCGAAAGAGATGCTTTTAGACTACAATGCTTCCCTAAAAAAGCTCCCTTATATTATCCAGCAGAGTGAGTCTAAAGAAGTAATAGTGCTAACTAACCATGACTCCATCACACTAGGTAAATGTTTTAGTAACTAAAGAGAACCTGGGAGAAAGGAACTCATACAGGATCGGCAGTCTGCACAGAAGTTCTGCAGCGTGGTGAAGTACAAGGGGTAGGAAGAAAGCTCAAGTAAATTTTTTTAGAGTATTTATCTGAATTGACCTAGGTAAGCACAGGTCTTCCTCCTGAGGAGAGGACTCCCACTTCTTTTCCTTTCTCCTTCTGACTCAGCTGTGTCCCCTCGCCACTGACCCTTCCCTATATGGAGTTCAGGTATGTGTGTGCCAGCAGGGGCCAGAACCATCAGGAGTTATGTAGCTGTGAGGTTTTCTTCTCGTCCTCACCTCCTGCCCAGGAAATATGTGTAGTAAGCTATAGAGAAGTGAAAACCCCAGGCAAATGACAGAGCAGGCATGTTTGTCTTTGGTGTTTCCCAGCCTCTGGGTGCCCTTAGCCTGGTGCTGCCTCCCCAGGGGGAGAACTTAACTCTACCCAGGACCGTCTGTCATTGTGACCTTGTCTCTCCCTCCCAAAAAGGAGCATCCTAGGTCCAGTATTATCAGAATGCTCTTTCCCCATTTCTAAAGTAGCAAGTGGCTAGGCTTATGACTAGTGGGTATTACATTACCTATTTGGCTTTTGTTACCCAAATCAAACACATTCTAACATAATACAGAAATAGCACTCTAATGGTGGTTCTCTAGTGTCAAGGTATATACGATGGACTGGGCATGACCAACCGCTAGGCGGGGAGATCAGCCCGGACCCCTCTTCAGTCACTATGGGGAGGGAGGTGATTACCAACCAGCTTTGCACCTTGGACCCGTTACTTCTCAGGGCTTCAGTTTTCTCATCTTTAAATTTGGTGAAATAATAGTAATATGTAATATTTATCTAACAGTCTTTGTCAGACACTGTTGTAAGCATGCATGTAATATCTATTAACTTACTGAAACCTCACAACAAATGTAGCTTCAGGCTCCTTACTTCATTTCTCCAAATGTGTGTGTGCATGTGTGTGTGTGTGTGTGTGTGTTTTAATCTGGAAAATATAATTTTAACAACTCTAAGGGTTGATGTAAATATCAAAGTGAAAACAAATGGAATATGCCCAGCACATAGTGAATCTTTGTGTGATAAATGGATGTAAGGAGTTCTCTGATGTTCATTGTTCTTTGCTGGATTTATGGTAAATGGAAAATCCACTCCCTCACTTGAGAAATACATCAAAGGAGCCTAATTTTTTTTCCTTCATGAATTAATAAACTTTCCCCATGCTGTTAAACAGTCACCTATCTCAGTGTATTAGAGTTGGGGTCTTACTCCTTCCAGTAATTATTTAAATCTCCTTCCCTAATGCAACGTGGAAAATCTAAGCTATTCGCTATTGATGGGCCCATAACTCAATGAAAATATGTAAAACAGTTACATCGTGTTTCTGAGGATGTAAGTACCACGTGGACAGGGATTTTTGTCCCTTTCTTTTTCCCATTGCTCTATTCCCAGCATTTAGAACAGTGCCTGGCACATGGTAGACAATGAATACTTATTGAATGAATGAATGAATGGGACAACAAACATGAATGTATACCCGTTTATTCTTGTAGAATTGCTCTAAGCAGAGCTGTAAGAAGCTTAGGCTTTTTTTTTTTAATCAAATGAAATAGTGCAAATCAATGAATGCTCTTAATCAAATGAATACCCATTAAAGAATTTTGAAGGCTGTAAAGCAGTTTTCAAAAGTAGAAGGTACATATACTCTTATTTCCTGCTGGGTAAGTGATTGGGAAGAAGAGTTTCTTTAGGAAACAATATCAGGCTTTCTAAGTTTGTTCGAAGTTTATTTAAAGAAAATGCATGTAAGCAATAACTAGAGTGCTGAATTCTATTTGAAAACTGAAAAGGGTCCAAGAAGTAAAATGTGAGGGAAATCTGGCTTCTCTGATAGTTTGCTGAGTGTGTGGCAGATGTGTATGTAATTCAGCATAATTGTTTTTCCACCAAAAGCCAATACTAATCTTTTAACAGCTTCTTACCACATTAGACTCAGTCTTTCACTTTCTATCAGTTCCATCTGAAGAGTTAATTCTGTCTGTTTGGAAAATAAAGCAGAATGCCATTCACCCAGATGTCTCAGGGAAGTACAGGGAGCTCGTTGGAACACGGTCCTCTATTCCTAACTCCATGTGTTGAGTGTTTTCCTAGCGACTAGCTAAAGCCCACGACAGCCTGATGCTGCCTCAGACTGTGGGGTTCTACTCCCTATTCAGAGTTCATTTAATAAAGCCTTGCTGTCAAGGAAGGTTCCATAATGTAGTGGTTATCATGTCTGCTTTACACACAGAAGGTCCTGGGTTCGAGCCCCAGTGGAACCATGGATGTGAAACTCCTTTTCTTGTCCACTTTCAATATTCTTTCAGTGCATGGGCGAAAAAGCGAAAAGAAAGAGAAACTTCTGGGGTGCCTGGAGGGCTCAGTGGGTTAAAGCCTCTGCCTTCAGCTCAGGTCATGATCTCAGGGTCCTGAGATCAAGCCCCGCATCGGGCTCTCTGCTCAGCAGGGAGCCTGCTTCCCCCTCTCTCTCTGCTTGCCTCTCTGCCTACTTGTGATCTCTCTCTGTCAAATAAATAAATAAAATCTTTAAAAAACAAAAAACAAAAAAACCCACCTTGTTGTCAGTGTAAGTTGAAGAGATCTAGCTCTCTGCAGACACCTCTCCAATGTTCAGTAGCCTATTTTATACAAGTATGAATTGTAGATTTTCATGCCGATAATATACCACCGGTGATGAAGTTGTTTTTTGCCCACATCCATCGGTAATTTAAAAATATGACTTATTTAAAAGTGAAATATTCCAAGCAAAGTATATTAAGTTCTTTTGGATGAGAACTATAGTCTTGTGTTACATTTCCTTCCTCCCCACCCCAGTTTATACTTCCCTACTTTATCCTTATTTCTATGACTTCTGCATAGTTCTTTATTTGTTTTAGGAATTAGTTGGCACTTTTTTTCTTTAAACCCCCAAGATCAAATGGTTTTTGGGTTACTGCCCGCAAGTTCACTCTGCATGGGTGCTACTCTGTATCATCAGCAATTACTATAACTTAGTTTCCAAACTTTTCCCAAAGGTATATCTTGAGATCTTTTCAGGAAACCTGGCCTATTTTAAGTGATATTAAGGGGAATTTTATGAGTGTTCTGGCCTAGGAATGTTTCTCTCTTTGATTTATTTAACTATTTATTATAACCTGAGAGTGGGAATTGCGAGAATATTAGCAAAGAAAAGAGTAGAGACCAAAAGGAATATTCTCGGGGCACCTGGGTGACTCAGTTAGTTAAGTCTGTCTTCGGGTCAGGTCATGATCCCAACGTGCTGAGATCGAGCCCCACATAGGGCTCCCCGCTCAGTGGGGAACCTGCTTCTCCCTATGCCTCTGCTGTTCCCCCTGCTTGTGCTCTCTTGCTCTCTCTCTGTTAAATACATTTTTTAAAAATCTTAAAAAAAAAAAAAAGGATATTCTCTGGGTGAAGGTCCTCTGGATTTACCCTCTGAATATGTTAGGCTGCAGTCCCTTGAAAGGATCAGAAAACCCAGACCCAACTCTCTTGAACAGTAAGGGATCCATTAATTCAAATTGCAGGATGTCTTGAGGTTAGACAGGTTTCAGGCATAATCTGTTACACTGTCTTTGCTTCTTGGGACCCCCTTGTCCCTACTGCCCACTGAAGGTTGGCTTTATCTTTGAGCTGGTAATGCAAAGTGACAACTATCCTCAGTATCACCAGATACGACAACATTCCCAGAGAAAGTATGGGTCTTTTTTTTTCTTTCTGCATGTCTTTTTAAGAGCAAATCTTTCCCATGTGACCCCCAGCAGACCTCTCTTGGTGAGTGAGTGGCCAAATTGCATCACAGGACTAGTCCTACCAATTGATAGAAAGGGAGATGCCTTGTGGTGGAAGAGGTTGGTGAAGGTTTTGGCTTTTTGGAGGAAGCAAGTTATTCATATGTAATCAGGGTTTAGTGCAGGTAACCGAGAGCTTCAGCTGTGCCTTTAGAGGGCAATCGAGGAAAGACACTTGAAAGATAAGACATGTAAAATGGGATTCTTGACTTGTTCTAGGTGTTTGTGTATGGGTCCAAAAGGCACAAAGCAGTTTCTTAAATATTTGAAGTAAAGAGGAATTAGGCAAGACTTTGAAGCATTGGGGTTACAGAGCTGAAGTAGATTTACGTATTTGGTCACACCATCGAGGAGAGAGTTCTAACTGTAAAGTGTGGTAGGCCCACCCATCTTCTAGTTAGTAGCCCAGTGAATAAGATAAGCAGGGGAAAACTTGGGTGATTAGGGAGTGTTAATGACAGGAGTGCAAATAGAACTCCTGAGCTGGTGAAAGATTTCATCTACTTGTCTAATCGCCATTCCTCACCATTTAAAAAGTATTGTTAAACATCTTTTCGCAAATTGTCCTGTTTTAGGGAGTAAGGTATGTCAGTAGAAAAGAAAAGAAAAGAAAAGTAACTGATAGAATAAAAAATGCACTTCTAGTTTGCCTTCAATTAAAGCGAAGTGGGTTGGTGAGGTGGGCTAGGGAGATGGCATGTTTGTGTAGGGACTCGTAGTTCTGAAGGTCCTGGTGATTACAGGTAATGGGTCTCTTAAAGTCCTCTCCTCTAAACTGCCATTAAAGATATCACCTCCTATGCTGGATACTTGCTATGTCTTTGATCATATCCCTAGGATTCGTTACATATGATTAATATATCCTTTTTTTTTTCAAATTTTATTCTTAATTCTCATTTTAAAATCTCTTTTAGAGTCTTTATTTTCATTTCATGTTGGAAACATATAAGGCAGGCCTCATAATTGATAGTGAAAACTAATTGTATTAAATTTTCCTGTTCATAAGGGCCTTATTTGGAAAGAGCAAAGAAACTGAGAGGGCTTTGGTGAAATCAATTGAACAAAGGCCCAAATATGGAAAATAAGTAAGTACTCTCTGAGGTAGCTTTTAAGGGAGGGGGCGGCGGTGAAGAGAGGATAGCTTTGCAATTGACCAGTTCTAAAAAGGCCGAAAAATAAAAAGTGTCTTTTCTTTTGTGCGAGCATCTGACAAAATCTTACTAATTTATTTTGGGTAGGAGACCTGCCAATGTGAAGAAAAGAGCAACTTAAAATTTTCTTCTGCATTTTGTAACTAATGTTATTTGGCACCCTTGTAATTTGGCAGCAGGCTGCGTGTGAATCACAGATGACTGAAGGGAGTGATTGGTGGAAGTCTTCATTGTACAACTTGTGAAAACTCGCTGGTTCAAAGCTGGTGCAAACTAAAACTTCATCTAAGGCTTCTTTGTTAAGTTGTTTAGTTTTTTGTTGTTGTTTTTTCTGTGCATGTCTTCTACAACAAATCTCAAAAACCCTAAAATGGACCCTTCTAAC
>CM052886.1:85762260-85791577 GCA_028534135.1 Potos flavus
TCCATGAGCATGGAACGTTTTTCCATTTCTTTGTGTCTTCCTCAATTTCTTTCATGAGCACTTTATAGTTTTCTGAGTACATATTCTTGCCTCTTTGGTTAGGTTTATTCCTAGGTATCTTATGGTTTTGGGTGCAGTTGTACATGGGATGGACTCCTTAATTTCTCTTTCTTCTGTCTTGCTGTTGGTGTATAGAAATGCAACTGATTTCTGTGCATTAATTTTGTATCCTGACACTTTACTGAATTCCTGGATGAGTTCTAGCAGTCTTGGAGTGGAGTCTTTTGGATTTTCCACATAAAGTATCATATCATCTGCAAAGAGTGAGAGTTTAACTTCTTCTCTGCCAATTTGGATGCCTTTTATTTCTTTTTGTTGTCTGATTGCTGAGGCTAGGACTTCTAGTACTACGTTGAACAGCAGTGGTGATAGTGAACATCCCTGCTGTGTTCCTGATCTTAGGGGAAAAGCTCTCAGTTTTTCCCCCTTGAGAATGATATTTACTGTGGGTTTTTATCTGTGCCATGTTCCTGACCTTAGGGGAAAAGCTCTCAGTTTTTCTCCATTGAGAATGATATTCACTGTGGGTTTTTCATAGATGGCTTTGATGATATTGAGGTATGTACTCTCTATGCCTACACTGTGAAGAGTTTTGATCAAGAAAGGATGCTGCACTTTGTCAAATGCTTCTTCAGCATCAATTGAGAGTATTATATGGTTCATGTTCTTTCTTTTATTAATGTATTGTATCACATTGATTGATTTGTGCATGTTGAACCAACCTTGCATCCCAGGAATAAATCCCACTTAGTCGTGGTGAATAATCCTTTTAATGTACTGTTGGATCCTATTGGCTATATTTTGGCGAGAATGTTTGCATCCATGTTCATCAAAGATATTGGTCTGTAATTCTCCTTTTTGATGGGGTCTTTGTCTGGTTTTGGGACCGAGGTAATGCTGATCTCATAAAATGAGTTTGGAAGTTTCCCTTCTATTTCTATTTTTTGGAACAGTTTCAGGAGAATAGGTATTAATTCTTCTTTAAATGTTTGGTAGAATTCCCTTGGGAAGCCATCTGGCCATGGGCTCTTGTTTGTTGGGAGATTTTTGATTACTGCTTCAATTTCCTTACTGGTTATGGGTCTGTTCAGGTTTTCTATTTCTTCCTGGTTCAGTTTTTGTAGTTTATGTGTCTCTAGGAATGCATCCATTTCTTCCAGATTGTCTAATTTGCTGGTGTATAGTTGCTCATAATATGTTCTTATAATTGTTTGTACTTCCTTGGTGTTGGTTGTGATCTCTCCTCTTTCATTCATGATTTTTTTAATTTGGGTCTTTTTTCTTTTTGATAAGTCTGGCCAGGGGTTTATCAATCTCATTAATTCTTTCAAAGAATCAGCTCCTAGTTTTGTTGATTTGTTCTACTGTTCTTTTGGTTTCTATTTCATTGATTTCTGCTCTGATCTTTATCATATCATTTTTCTTCTCCCGCTGGGTTTAGGCTTTCTTTGCTGTTCTTTCTCCAGCTCCTTTAGGTGTAGGGTTAGGTTGTGTACTTGAGACCTTTCTTTTTTCTTAAGAAAGGCTTGTATCGCCATATACTTTCTTCTCAGGACTGCCTTTGCCGTATCCCAAAGATTTTGAACAGTTGTGTTTTCATTTTCATTTGTTTCATTTCCATGAATTTTTCCAAATTCATTTCCATGAATTTTTTAAGTTCTTTAATTTCCTGGTTGACCCATTCATTCTTTAGTAAGATGCTCTTTAGCCTCCATGTTTTCGAGTTCTTTCCAACGTTCCTCTTTTGATTGAGTTCTAGTTTCATGGCATTGTGGTCTGAAAATATGCAGGGAATGAAACCAGTCTTTTGGTACTGGTTGAGACCTGGTTCGTGACCCAGGATGTGATCTATTCTGGAGAATGTTCCATGTGCACTAGAGAAGAATGTGTATTCTGTTGCTTTGGGATGCAATGTTCTAAATACATCTGTGATGTCCATCTGGTTCAGTGTGTCATTTAAAGCCTTTATTTCCTTGTTGATCTTTTGCTTACATAATCTGCCCATTTCAGTAGTTGGGTGTTAAAGTCCCCTACTATTATTGTATTATTGTCCATGTGTTTCTTTGATTTTATTTTTAATTGGTTTGTATAATTGGCTGCTCCCACGTTAGGGGCATAGATATTTAAAATTGTTAGATCTTCTTGTTGGACAGACCCTTTAAGTATGATATAGTGTCCTTCCTCATCTCTTATTATAGTCTTTGGCTTAAAATCTAATTTATCTGATATAAGGATTGCCACTCCAGCTTTCTTTTGATGTCCGTTAGCATGGTAAATGGTTTTCCACCCCCTCACTTTACATCTGGAGTATCTTGGGTCTAAGATGAGTTTCTTGCAGACAGCATATTGATGGGTCTTGTTTTTTTATCCATTCTGATACCCTGTGTCTTTTGATTGGAGCATTTAGCCCATTTACATTCAGGGTAACTATTGACAGATATGAATTTAGTGCCATTGGATTGCCTGTAAGGTGACTATTACTGTATATTGTCTCTGTTCCTTTCTGTTCTATGCTACTTTTAGGCTCTCTCTTTGCTTGGAGGACCCTTTTCAATATTTCCTGTAGGGCTGGTTTGGTGTTTGCAAATTCTTCTAGTTTTTGTTTGTCCTGAAAGCTTTTGATCTCTCCTTCTGTTTTCAATGACACCCTAGCTAGATATAGTATTCTTGGCTGCATATTTTTCTCATTTAGTGCTCTGAATATATCATGCCAGTCATTTCTGGCCTGCCAGGTCTCTGAGGATAGGTCTGCTGCCAATCTAATATTTCTGCTGTTGTATGTTACAGACTTCTTGTCCCGAGCTGTTTTCAGGATTTTCTTTGTCACTAAGACTTGTAAGTTTTACTATTAGATGACAGGGTGTGGACCTATTTTTATCGATTTTGGGGGGGCTCTCTGTGCCTCCTGGATTTTGATGCTTGTTCCCTTCACCAAATTAGGGAAATTCTCTGCTATAATTTGTTCCAATATACCTTCTGCCCCCTCTCGCTTTCTTCTTCTTCTGGGATCCCAATTATTCTAATATTATTTTGTCTTATGGTATCATTTATCTCTTGAATTCTCCCCTCATGATCCAATAGTTATTTCTCTCTTTTTCTCAGCTTCTTTATTCTCCATCATTTGGTCTTCTATATCACTAATTCTCTCTTCTGTGTCTTTTATCCTAGCAGTAAGAGCCTCCATTTTATATTGCACCCCATTAATAGCTTTTTTGATTCCTACTTGGTTAGAGTTTAGTTCTTTTATTTCTCCAGAAAGGGATTCTCTAGTATCTTCTATGCTTTTTTCGAGCCCAGCTAGCACCTTGATAATTGCCATTCTGAACTCTATTTCTGACATTACTAATGTCCGTGTCGATTAGGTCCCAAGCCATTGTTACTGCCTCTTGTTCTTTTTCTCGAGGTGAGTTTTTCTGCCTTTTCATTTTATCCAGATAAGAATAGATGAATGAGAGAACAAAATACTAAAAGGGTAGCAATGACCCCAGAAAAATATACATTAACCGGATCAGAAGAGATCCGAAATTGGGGGAAGAAGAAAGGAGGAAGAAAATGAGCAAACTTCTAAAAGTTCTGATTTTGTGCCCTGCTGCTCTACCGCTTGCCAGGAGCCGGCCCCTCCCCCCCCCGGGTCTATCTTCCCGTATATCACCTTGGATTCACTTCTCTTCACATCCTACATTCCAGAAAGTGGTCGCTTTTCTGTTCTAGAATTGCTGATGCTTTTCTCTTCAATCTCCTGTTGAATTTATAGGTGTTCAGAATGGTTTGATAACTATCTAGCTGAACTCCTTGGACCCAATGATATTTAAGTCTCTTACTCCTCCGCCATCTTGCTCCTCCCTCCAACTTCCCATTTCAAGTTTCTTAGCTATTTCTTTTAGAGTTTGCCTCCGTATTTCTAAAGAATGTAATTAAACTGGGAGTTTTGGTTTTTGAAGTGTTAGCTATTTCCTATTGACTTCCCATTTACAGGAGAGGATGTAGCCCTCATAGCTCCCTCTCAAATAGAACCTAGGACACCACAGGTGCTACAAATGCAAGCATATATGCATTCACACAACTTCACCTCCCCCATTCCTTCCATATGTTTATATAATATAGTTAGTTCAGTACTCATTGCTTCCATGACTACTCTCATGTAAAAATGTATTCACAGCTAAGTCACATAATGTGTTATGATTACATTTCTTATTTTGTATAACTTTGGTTTCTCTTGGAGCTAATTTTTTTTTTAAATTGAAGTATGATATGTTAATAGAATATTATATTGGTTTCACATGTAAAATGTCCTTACTTGTCCCTACTTATCAGGCTGCCCATCATTATCACTGTTTCTTGGAGGATAGCTCCTAGAGTCTTCTGTCCCTCTGGCTGTTCTCTGGGCCCATAGACCTTGGGTTTGCTTTCAGCATCACCATGGACTCTTTCATGTCTCTTCTGGTTGGATCACCTGCTTGATGGATTTAAACAAATCCCTTTTTCTTGCTTTGCTCCCTCCTTTTGTTAGCACATATTCTTTGATAACTTCCCAAGAAAGGTTGCTTGAATAATAAATGCTTTGAGAGCTTACATGTTCCAAAATGTCTTCATCCTACCCTCACAACTGATTGATAGCTTGGCTTATTACAGAATTCCAAGTTGGAAATTTTCTCTCAGAATTATTGAAAATATCTAAACAATAGTTTTTTATTGTAAAAAATTAGTTTGATGGATATAAGATTATTGTGTAAAACAGTGTTCCCATAGTACATTTTTATATGTAGAAATTAGTAATATCTTGGTAAAATAACATACAAAATATCATTAGCAAAATCATTTTTCTAGTTTTAGGCAGCAAAACAAAAAGTGATTTAAAATGTGTATGTTCCCGTATCCCTATAAACATTATTAAATGTTAACTTCTTCCGAGTAACAATTTTATTCGAATGTCACAGGGCTTAGTGTATATGTGGTAATTTATAAATACTGTTTTAAAACAGTTTTCTCTAGTAAAATTAACAGATGTCAAGATAATGAGAATAACTGATCTTCTACGTAGTGTACTGAAATCATAGGATACCTTCTCTTGGTAAGAATGCAAAGAACACAAATGTAACATTTTAGTAGTGTTCCTAAAGGCAAATGATAAAATGTTGCTTAAAAGCAAACCATGTCCCATTTGACCATTTGTAGTTATTCAGTGGTAAAGATACAGTGTTAGTGAGAAACTTGAATATTTTTGAAGTAGTATACCTTCAAAATTAGTATTTTTAACTTATTTTTTCCCTGTTCTGACCAAATATAAAAAAAAATCTCACCTCACCCTTAAATTAATTTTTTTCAATCCCTACACCTCCCCTTGATGAAAATGAAAATAAAAACAAACCAACGCCCCCTGCTGTCTTTATTCCATTCATTTTTTTAATATATCGATTTTGATTTTGAGTCCGTAGAAATGTTGAGAAAAAGCAAACACTTTGAACCAACTCCTTTATTAATGTACTATAGTAAGACATTACAAAGGGGAAAATGAAGATTAAGGCCACATTTTGCACAAAATGAGTAAGAATAAGTAACTTTGACCCTTGGCACCCATTGACCATCAGTGTGATATTGCATGGATTTCAAATACATTCTTGTACATCATATGGTGAAATGTGTTACTCAAAATGAAGGGAATGACGCTGGGTGACAATGGATGAGATGATCTAAACACAGCACAACCATCATTACTAATCATATTCTATCAGAAAACTATTCCCAAAGGAAACAGTTGAAGTTTGGAATGCCTGGCCAGAACGAGGGCTCCATTTGGCCAATGCCACAGGGTCTGAAATCTCAAAGTCTCATCCCAGATGAACTTGATGTCTGTAACTGAGGCTGAGCTTCCTTCCTCCTTTCCTTCCTTCCTTCCTTCCTTCCTTCCTTCCTTCCTTCCTTCCTTCCTCCTTTCTTCCTTTCTTCCTTCTTTCTTAATAGAGAGTGCTTTTGTGGGGGAAGGATGGGGAAATAGGAAAGAGGCAGAGGAAGAGGGAGAGAGAATCTTAAGGAGGCTCCATGCCCCATGCAAAGCACTGGGGCAAGTCCCTCTCAGGACTCTGAGATCATGACCTGAGCTGAAATCAGTGGATGCTTAACTGACTGAACCACCCAGGCACCCCCAGGCTGATCTTTAAAATGGCTCTTGAACAGATCTAATTAACACTTTAAAAATTATCTTTAAAAAAAGAGAAGGTTATTTTCAAATTTAGTAAATAATAATAATAATAATAATAATAATCTTATTGACTTTCGTTTTGTAGGTAAGAATCCTAACTTAAAATCCAACAGTTGGAGCTTATAGGCTATTTTTCTCTGTAGCACAGTATAACCAAGATTAACTTTCTAGAGATAAACATTTTAGAAGACTACAAAAAAAATAGCTTATAATGAGTTCACTGCAATTACTTTAACTTTTAGTTATTTGGTATCAGAATCTAGAGGGCTTTAAAAAATTACCCCCTAGAAGTCTCTTGTTTTTTCTTTTTGAAAAAAAGTTTTTATTTAAATTTAATTAGCCAACATATAGTACGTCATTAGTTTCAAATTTATCCGTTGTGAATAACATCCTCTCCGGTTTTTTTCTCAAAGCTCTAAGTATGACCATGTGTCTCACTGTATTGTTCTCCACTGTTTTACTTGGTAAGGAGATAAATGTATAGGTAAATTATCTGTATTGAATGGTAGCAGCAAACTGGTTTTCGGTGCTGTGCTCAGATGTATAAAGCAAGAACAATGACGTAAGAGACTTGAAATGGGACCACATGCTGAGTAATGAGCTCATTGTTGCCTCCACCAACTCATCTTCCTGTATCAGTAGATAGGAGTTCTACCACTCAAAAGCATCTTAGGTAAAAATGAATATTTTCTTGATACAAATCAATTCAATGATTAGCTAATTGGGCCTGTTGATATCAAAGAAATTTATTATTAATGATACTTGCTAAGCAGTCATTGAAAACCAATTCCAACGTTCATGGTTTAAAAGGAAAGAGAATGAAAATAAGCCATTCACAGCACAAATAAAAGCCACAACAATGACAAATAAAGTCCTTTTTAGGAAAAGTTACAACATAGCTGAAGATAAAACCAAAATAATATTCCATAGGAACTTAGGGTGGGCATTCTTCCAACAATCTCAGGAAATACACAAAACCAAGTTCCTGCTCTGGCGTGTTTTCTCATGCACGTGCTCACAGACACGGCCATTGCCATGTCTGCCCTGCATCAGCATCCATGCTTGCATGCGTGTAGTTCCTGGTGTTCATCTCTTGTGTGTGACAAGCATTTCTGGCCAGGTGCGGTCTTTACTCACATCCTTACTTTTCACTTTTCTTTTGTTTCCAGGTGAATGTTTTCATAGTGGAAGTCCAGGGTTACCCCTTAAGCTTTGCAGGTGAATGATGAGTGCTGCCCTCAGCCATGGTCATTTTGTTCTAGAGTCTTCATGCCCACAAAGCCCTGGGGAGAGCGATGGAGTCTAATCCTTTCCATCAATCCACTGGATCCTACCTCAAAAATTGGAACCCTAGACTTGAGAGAGCACAGTGTGATCTTTAAACTCTTCACCATCTTCATCTCCTTCTGATTCAGGTAAGTGATAAACTTTTATAAACAGTGACAAAGGTTGATGTTACATTTTTCAATTTCATCAATAATCTATTTCTTCAACTGCTGTCGTTTTGTCCAAGTGAGGTTGTTAGCTTTTGTAATGATAGGTACAATAATTCACCTTAATGTGGATCATTAGCTTCTAAGGATTCAAGTTCATGCTCAAAAAGTGAAGTAGAGTAAAAACAACACTACACTGTGTTCTCTGTGATATGACTGCTTATTCAAGCCACTTTTATGACTCCATTTTTGGAGTCATTTCCATGGAATATTGAAGGTACTTTTTCATTGTCTTGTGAGGTCGGGTTTGCTACTGAGTGCTCCAGCGTTGTGAGAATTCTTGGTCTTTCTTTACATGACCTATTCTCTCCCTCTCTCAGTTTTTAGGACTCTCATTTTGTCTCTAGTATATACTAATTTCTGGATATCGTATATTAATGATAGTAAAAAAATCCATTGTGTTTGGAATAAATGTTTTATTATAGTAATTTCCAAAATATAATAAAAGTACAGAGAATATTGTAATGAATACTTTCATACAATCATGTTTAATCATATAGATTAAACAATTATAAATATTTTCCATCTTTACTTCTTCCATCTCTTTTTTAATTTTTTTTGCTAGAATATGTTAAAGATAATACAAGGCATCTATTATTTCACCCATAAATCTTTCAATACACATCTCTAAGAAATGTTTTTAAAACATCTTTATGATGTCATTATTACCTCTGTAAAGAAAATAATGCCTAGGGACGCCTGGGTGTCTCAGTCGGTTAAGCCACTGCCTTCGGCTCAGGTCATGATCCCAAGGTCCTGGGATCGAGTCTCGCATTGGGCTCCTTGCTCGGCGGGGAGTCTGCTTCTCCCTCTGCCTTCTCTGTCTGCTGCTCCCCCTGCTTGTGCTCTCTCTCTGACAAATAAATAAATAAAATCTTAAAAAAAAAAAAAGAAAAGAAAAGAATGTCTTAATATTACCTAATTTTCCATTCATAGTCACATTTCTTCCATTGCTCAAAAATGTTACTTATAACTGGATAACATAGTTTATTCAATCATTCTCCTATTGATAGACATCTGGATTGTTTTCAATATTTTGTTATTATAAATAACTCTATAATAAATATCCTTGTGCATATGTCATTTGGCATATTTGCAAGTATCTCTTTTGGATAGAGTCCTAGAGTGGGATTGCTTGGACTAATGGTAAATGCATATATATTTTATCTGATATAGCCCAATATCTTTACATGAGTGTTGTGTAATTTTGGATCCCTTGGTGCAAACATTAATCTGGAAACAGATGTCCTTTGGTCCCAGGAAATTTATTGGATTCTTTTTTTGATTATTTCTTTTATCTTACTTTCCAGAATTCCCAGAATTGGGATATTTTCCCTTTTATTCTAATCATTCAATTTTCTTATCTTTTGTCTCCTACTTTCCATCTCTTTGGCTTTCCCTTATATTTTCTGGGAGAATTTTTATACTTTATCTTCAAACTTGTCTAATAGATTCTAATTCCAGCTATCATATTTTAATTTCCAAGAGCATTTTGGTTTTGTTTCCTAACTCCTCTCCTTTATAACCTTCTGTTCTTCTTTTTCAACTTATTTTCATTCAACTATGCATTTAACAAATATGGAGCACCAATTATTATGTCCCAGGTATTTTTTCTAGGCTCTGCATAATTTGCAGTGATTAAACAGGTAAAATCTCTGTCCTCAAGGAGCTCACACCCAGAAACATATTGAATGTGTCAGGTAGGTAGTGAGAAGTCCATGAAAAAAACAAAACAGAGGAAAGGGAGGCTGAGAGTGCCTGGAAGAGGGGCTTCCAGGTTACATCGGGGAGTCAGGAAAGGCTTCAATGATGAGGTGATATTTGTGAACAGACTAAAAGAAGTGAGAGAGTAAGACGTGACATGGGGAAGAGATTTTCAGGCAGAGGAAACTGAAAGTACGAAGGTCTTGAGGCAAAGACTTGGAAAGTTTAAAGAACACCAAGGGGACTAGTGTGTCTGGAGTAAGGGGAAGAGGGACCAGAGATGAAGTCAGAGAGGGTTAGGAGTGAAGATCACAGAGGATTTTGAGCAGGAGGAAGTTATGATCTGATGTGCAGTTTTAAAATAGCACTCTGGCTGCCCTGTGTAGAATGGACAACAGGAGGGTCACAGTGGAAAAGGGAACAGTTGTGAGGCTATCGCAATAATATAGGTGACTATAATGGTGACTTGGACCCAAGTAATAGAGTAAGAAGTACCAGTTTCTGAACAAGAGTTCAGAATTGAGGGTTCAAGAACGAATCCCAGGTTTTAAGACCAAGTATAGAAAAAGTGTTGCCATTTATGATGATGAGGATGATATAAGAAGAACCAGGCTGGGAGGGAAATTTAAAAATTTGATTTTAATCATGTTCAGTTTGAGATATAAATTAGAGATCTAATTTCACTTATCTAGAAGGCAGTTGGATACACGAGTTTGGATTTCAAAAGGAAAGTCTAGGCTAGAGATATAAATTAGTAGTGCAATATCCCATAGCATTTAAAGGGAAGGGAAGAAAAGAGCTCCAAAGACTGAGTCTTGGTCTGCTCCAACACTGAGAGATTGGGGAGGTGAAGAGGAACCAGCACAGGAGGCTGGTGATGCTTGGTTGGCCAGGCAGGAGGAAAACTGAGAGTGTTTCTGGAGGGAAGGAGGAATTAACTATGTCAAATGCTGCTGTAAGATTGAGTAAAATGAAGACTGAGAATTAACCATTGCAGTGACACAGAAAAATCCATTCTGACCGAGTGATAAGGACCAAAGTCTGATTGCAGTGGATTCAAGGAGGAATGAAGCAGAGGAACTGGATACAGCTAGCACATATGATCTTTTTGTGGGTTTCACTGAAAGGGTGGCAGAATGATGCAGTGCTAGCTAGAGAGAGAGATGAGTTCAACTATGTTGTCTCTTTTTCCTCCTCCTTCTTAATTGCAGTACCATTGGGCATGATTCACTAGAGAAGGAAAATTGATGACACAGTATAGGGAGAGGGCAATTGTATCCCATCTGTTCTTGAGTAGGTGGGGGCAGTGGTGGAATTTAGTAAACAGTGAAGGTGTTGCCCATGGATTAGAGCTATGACCATTCATCCATTTTTAATGGGAGTTTAGGTAGAGTGTTAAGTGTAGAGATACAGGGTGGACTACGAGACTGGGTGGTAGTAGCATGTGGAAGTTCTCTGCTGATTATGTCTATTTACTTGATGAAGTAAGAAGCAAGGACATCAACTTAGGGTAAGGATGGTGATGGAGACATTGGAGGTTTGAGGAGAAAGGAGAAGGTATAAAATATTAATCTAGGAAAGTAGAAGGGAAAAGGAAGAGGAAAATATTTTGGTGCTACAGATTAGCACTGAAGGCACATGTGGGGTTTTTGAGCACAAATTTAAAATAAGGTCAGTCAGCATGGTTGCCTGATATTTTTTTCCAGTCATGTTCAGCTGCAAAGGTGCATGTGTGGAGTGGGAGGAACTGGGCTTGACCAAGAGGGTTTGGCAAAATGGAAGAGCTGATCACACATGCAATGTAGTAATGAAGGACTCTGGGAGCAGGTGGACTCAAGAAAAGATCACTGGAGGAGGACAATTCAAGGAACTGAGCAGCCAGGATATTGGATTGATCATCTGCATGTTGATGTTGCCAAGCGTTACAACTGAAGTAGCGTACAAGCTACATGCCAGGATCTTCATGGAATGAGAAGTGATCAGAGATATAGAGAAATCTAAAAAAAGATGGTGGATAATAGAGTGTGTATAATTGAGCTTCAGAGGAACTGAGGGGTGTTGGAGAATGAACAGATAGAAATGGAGTTGGTGATGAGAAGCAGGGGGGTGACCCTTCTTTCCTCCAGGTTCTTTGGTGTGTGGCGTGTGGGAGACACAGAGCCACTACTTGCATTGGGTACAAAGGAAGCTATGGCTTTAGAAAGCTTTTCTTTTTGGGGACCAGAAAGCGATGGGAATTTTCAGAAAAGAAGTTGAGGGTGGAGGAGTTTTGCTTTTGATTGAGTTTGTATTTGATTCTATATTCTATGTCACAGTAGACACTTAGGGCATGGGAAGAGAGCAGTTGGGCCAGTTTAAGGGAATAGAGAACCATTGGGTGGAGATTCTGGTCTCGTTTTTCTCAGTCACAAAGTGACACAGGCTCAGGCCTAATGGTGGAATGTAGGAGGGGGGCAGTTTCTGCCATAAGCACACAGAACTTTGTGGAAACTACCTACGGCAGTATGGAAAGTGGTATTAATGGAGCATGTGGAATCTCTTGAAATGAGATTGGGATGTTATTAGAGGGAACACAAGGAACTCTGAGGAAGCCTTGTTTACTCAAGCCAATGGTGCTGTGTAGGTCAGGAGAGAAGTAGAGTTACTGGGAGGGGATGAGCTCTGTTAGATCTCTTGGCGGTATTTCCTCCTATCTTTTTTCCTCAAAGAATATTATTTATAGTGTGGCTTTTTGTTCTTTGTTTTTAACTGTTCCCTATACTGTCTGTGTTCCTCAAGATTAATTATTTCCTGTTTGTTTGTTTTGAATTCTGTTTGTTGGACCTAAGGCAAGAATACAAGTGGAGACCCACATAATATATCTCTGTAAACATAAAAATTATAAGTAAAGCTAACAAAATGTCAATAAAATATTCAATTCTTTTACTTCAACAACTATACCTTTGTAATAACCTGGAAATCCAGGATCAAATTTATGGCAGTAATCATATTATAATATATAAATGTAGCAAATCAACATCTTGTACACTTTAAAGCTCACACAATGTTATATGTCAACTATATCTGAATTTAAAAAAAAAATCAAGTTTAGAAGTCTTTGGAGGAAGGAAGCCAGGAATTCACCTTTGAGTACAGATCTCTACTAAGGCCCACTTTTTTCCAGAACTGTATCTCTATACTCAGCCACACCCAGCGTCCCCATATTCGGTCTTCTTCCTTCTATCTCTCCAGTGACTATACCTCTAGTCTTCTACCTGAGTGTTGTAAGGTTAGTCTCCAAACTACTCTAGCTTGGCAGGCAGGTCTGGACATCTATGTACTCCTCTGCCTAACTTTTATCATAGTCTTCTGCTTTCAGCCCCACCTGAATTCCACTGGGCACCCCTAACCTCTCATCTATTCTGCTTTGATCTGATATGCTTCTGGGTCCCACAGTCACTGCTGGCCCAGTTTTCCCCTTTCAAAAATCTTGTCCATCTGCTTTCCAACTTCCAAATCTTTTTCCTGTCATGCTTAAAAATATTTTTAATGTAATTCTAGTAGACTTTGAAAGATGATATAAGAACACTAATTTTAACTGGAATTATTAACCCTTGTGTTCCATTGGTGCTGGTCTTATCATTGTGATGACTATAGTTAGCTCCTGCATTGGTGTATATGATGAAATGATGACAACATACTGTTTGGACAGAGAAATGTTTGGAGTCTATATTTCAACACAAGGCAAGTTTTCAAATGTTTTTCACTGACCTGATTTGCTGACTAAATCATTTGGTTTATTTGAGCGAAGTTGATGAGTAAGAAGATTAAGAGTCAGATCCGGTTTGGGAGGATGCTTGATTCTCCAAACTACCTAGGGAGTGTAATGGATATTTATTTTGTGTATTGGCCCATTATACACCACCATTTTCTGGCAATTGATTTGATTTTTCCACCGGGAACTACCCCTCCCAACTCTAAGTATTTGGGTGGGCCTGGATCTGGGAGATACACATAACCTGGCTTGTTCAATGAGTACACTCTCTGGCCATAGTGGTTGGTTCAGAGAGATCACCTGATTCAAATCAATCTACTGTGGTACAATCTAGAAATTTCACTGAAACTCTTCAGGAAGAAATGGCCTTTCTCACTGTGGTCATTGAGATGGCAGGCTTTATGGCCAAAGGTGCTACTGGCCATCCTGACCTCATATAGGCAAATGCCTGTGCAAGAATCAAGGACAGGAGAGGAGAGATTGAGGCTGAAGCCTAATGATGTTGCTTGTTGCTAGAGCCCCTAGGTTTAAACTAGATTGTGTTAGGAGAGGCCATAACCATAGTGGAATGTTTATAATGTCTTGGATGTGGTATGTGTGTGTGTGAGAGAGAGAGGGAAAGAGAGAGAGAGAGACAGAGAGAGAAATAAAAAGAAATCATAGATCCTTCTCTCTTTCTTAAATATATTGCCATTGTGCTTATAGAAATAAGTAAAGCTAAGTTGTTCATGTGAATATGGACTTTTTATGTGTGAATAAAACAAGAAAGCATGATACTAGAGGTATAACTCCTTGAAAAAGTTCTTTTCAAAGCCTTTGAGGATGATTTCATCTAATGCTAACAGCTCATAGGGGAACTTCAGAGGTTAAGACAAAGTGAACATTACATGATTCCACCAGATGTGGGATAAAGGAATAATTTTAGAATTTAAATAACTAAAAAGTGCCTCTGGTGTGCCTCTAATGTTTCAGTATATGCAAATTAGATTTTATATAATGCATCTCATAATATGGCCAACAATGGAGTGAAATTGAACTTTAATTGAAAGCAGAGCTAGAGGAAAGCTGGGGTTGGGAAGCACAATTTCCAGTTCCAGCAAAAGCCATTTACACTGCATATGAAAAATAGGCCATAATTTTAAACAAAATCAGAAATGGATCAATAGGAAGGAATCCATTCCAGAGGATGGAAGCAGATTGAGAGACATAGGATAAAATCCTATATATTTGGTAATTATTCAAATGTAAGTAAGATAAATTATTATGTACAATTTTTAAAATTGTCCATAGCAAAGCAGTTAATGGGGAAAGGAATGAAATAATGCTAGACTGAGAAGCACAACTGATATAAAATACTATTACAATACACATCATTTTGATGTGACTCTGTGTTCTTAAGTTACTTTTTAGTTACATTTTTTTAGCCTTTGCATTAAATATCAGCCTAGAATCACAATCCAAGCAAACATAACACTGAGACCTAATTAATTGTAAGACTCTAGAAAACTTCCGCTTCCCCCATACGATACTAACGACTGATTTACAACAGTTCCTTTTATCCTGTAAGTCATGCTAGGCTAGCAGAAAATATTTTAAGACTTACCAAAAGTCAAAATACAGCTTAAGGAGACAGAAAAAGCATCCAAACCAGACTCATATATGGCAATAGATGTGGGAATGATCACATTGGGAATTTAAAAAAAACAAACTATGATTAATATGCTGAGAGATCTAATGGGTAAGTAGACAGCATAAGATCAGAGGGCAATGCAAGCAGAGATGTGGAAATTCTTTTTTTTATTATTAAAGATTTTATTTGTTTATTTATTTATTTGAGAGCGAGAAAGAGAGAGAGCACGCATGCACGCGTGTGTGCATGCATCCTTAACAAGCTGGGGGAAGGGGCAGAGGAAGAGAAAGAATCTCAAGCCCTCTCTGTGCTGAGCATGGAGCCCGATGCTGGGCTCAGTCTCACAACACTGAGATCATGATCTGAGCTGAAATCAAGAGTCAGATGCTTAAGCTACTGAGACACCCAAGCACCCCGAGATAGGTAAATTCTAAGAATGAACAAAAAGAAATAATAGTGATAAAAAACACTATAATAGGAGCAAAGAATACATTTAACAGGCTTATTACTAGACTGGACATACCTGAGCAAAGAATCTGAGAGCTTGAGGATATATCACTAGAATGCCTAAAAACCAAAAAGCAAAGAGAACAAAGACTGAGAAAAACAGAACAGTACATCCAAGTACTGTGGAACAACTACACAAGGGATAATATGTGCGTGATGGGAATGCCAGAAGGAGAAGAGAGAAAGAAACAGAATATTTGAGGCAGTAATGACTGAGAACTTGCCCAAATTGTCAGACACCAAACCATAGGTGCAGAAAACTCAAGGAATGCCAAGCAGGATAAATACAAAATAAACAAACAAAAAGCCACAAATAAATACCCCCAAACTATAACTAGACATATTATTTTCAAGTTACAGAAAATCAAAGATTCAGGAAAAGTCCTGAAAGAAGCCAGGGGTGGGGGAGAGGTATATTTTAACTATATAACAGGGGTGGGGGATATTTTAACTATAGAGCAGCAAAGATAAAAATTACATCTGACTTCTCAGAAAGGATACGAACAAGAAGATATTGGAGTGAAATATGTAAATTGCTGAGAGAAAAAAACCCCACAGATCTAGAATTCTGTATCCTGTGAAATTATCCTTTAAGAGTGAAAGAGAAATAAAGATTTCCTTGGACAAACAAAAATTGAGGGAATTTATTGCCCATCGACTTGCCCTGCAAGAAATGTTAAAAGTTCTTCAGAGAAGAAAAATGATATACATCAAAAACTTGGATCTACATAAAATAAGGAAGAGATTCAAAGAAGGAATGAGTGAATATAAACTAAAAACTTATTTTTCTTATTCTTAAATGATCTAACAGATAACAGGTTTTTGTTTTGTTTTTGTTTTGTTGTTGTTTTATTTCTAAATAATAGTGACAATGAAATCAGAACCTTGTTCTTTGAAAAGATCAGTAAAATTGATATACCTCTAGTCAGCCTAACCAAGAAGAAAAGAGAGAGATGACACAAATTACTAATATCAGAAATGAAAGAGGGGTCATAACTACAGATCCTATGCACGTTAAAAGGATAATAAAGGAATACTATGAACAACTCTATGTCCATATTTTTGATAACCTAAATGAACCAAATCTTTAAACACAAGCTGCCAAAAGTCGCACAAGAAGAAATAGACTATCTGAATAAGCCTATATCTACTAAGGAAATTGAATCAATAATTAATAATCTTCTAAAATGGAAAGCACTAGTTTTAGGTGGATTAACTGGTGAATTCTACCTAACAGTGAAGGAAGAAATTATATTAATTCTCTACAATTTCTTTCAGAAGATATAAGCAGAGGGCATATCTCTTAACTCATTCCATAAGGCCGTTACTCTAATATCAAAATCAGGCAAAGGAATTACAAGAAAAGAAGACTACGGACCCATATCTTTCATGAACATAGATGCAGATATCCTCAGAAAATATTAGTAAATCAAACCCAGCAACATATATAAAGACTTGTGTGCCAAAACCAAGTGGGATTTATCCCAGGTATTAAAGGCTGGTTCAACATTCGAAATCAGTTAATGTACTCTATCACATCAACAGACTAAGAAAAATCACACGTTTACATCAATCGATTTAGAAAAAGCTTATGACAGAATTCAACACCCATTCATGATAAAAATGCTCAGCTAACTGAGAATACAGGGGAATTTTGTCAACTTGATAAAGATTATCTATAAAAGACCTATAGTGACTGTCACACTTAAGGGTGAGAAACTCAAAGCTTTCTGTCCAAGAAAGGGAATAAGGCAAGGATGTCTGCTTTTACCATTGCTTTCAATAACACATTGGAAGTGCTAGCTAATACAATAAGACAAGGAAAGGAAATAAAAAGTATACAGACTAGGAAGGAGGAAATGAAACTGTTTGCAGGTGACATGATTGTGGAGAAAATCTGAAAGAACTGACAACCAAAATCCTGAAACTAATAAGTGATTATGGCAAGTTTATATAGTTAATATACAAAAGTTAATTACTTTCCTATATACCAGCAATGAACAAGTAAAATTTGAAATTAAAAACACAGTACCATTTACATTAACAATCCAAAATATAAGATACTTTGGTATAAATCTAACAAAATATGTATAGGATTTATATGAGAAAAACTATAAAAATTTGAGTAAAGAAATCAGAGAACTAAATAAATGGAGATATATTGCAATTTCATGGATAGGAAATCTCAATATTAACAAGGTGTCCAATCTTTCCAACTTGATGTATAGATTCACTATGTTCCCAATCAAAATTCTACCAAATTATCATGTAGAGATCAATAAATTTATTCTAAAGTTCATATGGATAGGCAAAAGATTCAGAATAACCAACACAATATTGAGGGACAGGAACCAAGTTGGAGGACAGACACTACTGATTTCAAAACTTAGTAAAAAGCTATAGTGACCAAGACACTATAGTATTGATGAAAGAATAAACAGATCAATGAAATAGAATAGAAAGCTCAGTGAGATGCTTGGGTGGCTCAGTCAGTTAAGTGTCTGACTCTTGATCTCAGGGTCATGAGTTCAAGTCCCACATTGGGCTCCATGCTCAGCTGCCAACACCAAATGCTTAAAAAAAATAGGAAAAAGAAAGCTCAGAAATAGACCCACATAAATACTGCCAACTGATCTTTGGCAAAGGAGCAATTGAAATATGATGGAGAAAAAGAAATTGTCTTCTCAGAAATTGGAGCTAGAACAATTGGAAGTCACATTAATCTAGACACTGAAGAGATACACTGCACCAACATTAACTCAAAATGGGTTGCAGACCTACATATAAAATGCAAAACTATAAAACATTCAGAAGGTAACAGAAAACCTGGATGACCTTGGGTTTGGCAAAGATTATTTAGATACAACACCAAAGGTACAATCCATGAAAGAAATAATAAGCTGGATTTCATTAAAATTACAAATTTCTAATTTGCAAAAGACACTGTCGAGTGAATGAAAAGACAAGTCACAGACTGGAACAAAATATTTGCAAAAGACACATTTGAGAAAGGGTTGCTACCCAAAATATGCAAAGAACTCCTAAAACTCAACAGTAAAAAAACAAAGAAACTTATTTAAAATGGGTCAAAGAAGATATGCAGATGGCAAAGCGCATGAAAAGATGCCCTCAATGTTATATATCACCAGGGACATGCAAATTAAAGGAAGGAGATGCCATAACCCATGTATTAGAATGTCCCAAATCCAGAACACTGGCAACACCAAATGCTTATGAGGAGGTAGAGCAACAGGAACTCTTATTTATTGCTAGTGGAAATGCAAAATTACACAACTACTTTAAAGTAGTTATCTTATATAACTTATATAGTTACTATATATAGTTACTTATATAGTTACTATATATATAAAGTATCTAAAGATAGTTCAGTGGTTTTTTACAAAATTAAACATAGGCCTATTATACAGCAATCATGCTTCTTGGAGTCTAGCCAAAGAAGATGAGAATTTATGTTCACACAAAAACCTGAACACACATATTTATATCAGCTTTATTCATTGCCAAAACTTGGAAGCAACCAAGTTGTCTTTCAGTAGGTGATGGATAAACGAACTGTGGTACATCCAGACAATGGAATGTTATTCAGTGCTAGAAAGAAATGAGCTCTTGGGCCATAAAAAGACATGGAGGAAACTTTAATAAATATTACTAAGTGAAAGAAGCCTATCTGAAAATTCTACATATTCTGTGATTCCAACTATGGGACATTCTGGAAGAGGCAGCCCTGTGGAGACAGTAAAAAGATCAGTGTTTCCAGGGTCTACTGGGAGGGAAGGAGAATAGGCAGAGCACAGATAACTTTTACGGCAGCAAAACTACTGTTTTTGATACTATAATGGTGGGTATATGTCATTTCACTCTGAAAATACTCTGTATGTTATAACGATATATGTTATTATACATTCGTCCAAACCCATAGGTTGTACAACAGCAAGAGTGAACTCTAATGTAAACTATGGACCCTGATAATGATGTGTCAGTGGAGGTCCATGGATTTTAACAAAGGTAACACTCTTGTAGGGGATGCTGATCATGGTGGAGGCTATCATGTGTGAGGACTGGGGGCATATCTTTGTATCTTCTGCTGAATTTTGTTGTGAACTTAAAACTCTTCCAAAAATGAAAGTCTCCTAAAAAAAAATAAAACCACCCAGGACATTTTTGTAGTAGCTATTCAAAACCTTAAAATATACATCCCTTTCACCCAGAAATTCTATTTATCAAAAGCAAGTAAGGACTTCTGTCCTAGGATGTTAATCATAGAGTTATTTATACAATAGAGTCTAATACTTATCAATTGGTAAATGGAAATTGGTTGCATAAATTATTATATGCCCCCAGTGCAACCTTTAAAATTATACTGTAAAAATATTCATTGATGTAAAAAATACATATGACTTGCTTAATTTATTCAGCCAACAAATGTTTATTGCCAAGAAAGTATGCATTTTCTTTAATGGGTATATTTCAAGAATGAGATGAGCTATAATGTCACACAGAGGAAGCAGATGATTAGTGTTAAAAGATTTTTACAACCTTTCTGAGAAGTGGTTCACCCTTCCCTATTTATGTATTCCACTATCCATTTAATTACTAAGTTCCCCAGAGGGTTTAAAACATGTTCAGAAACTCTTGGATACTTCCTCCAAGAAGGTGGATTCCAGTTTGTGTTCCCCATGAATATGGGCTGATTCTAGTGACTTGTTTTAAAGAAACAGAATGTGGTGGAAGCTTCCAAGGCTAAATCATAAAAGGTGATATTATCCCCCTCTCTCCTCCACTCCCAGCTGTACAAAAGCATTGGGAACCTTAAGGTGACATGTACGAAGTCCAACTCACCCAAGGCTACCATGCTAGAGACACCATGAGGAGAGGACAGAGCGCATAGAAAACAAAAGATGCTCAAGGACACCCAGCCATCCAGCTCTGCTCCTCCAGGTGAGGCGCCAGGCACACAAGTGAGAGAGCCTTCAGATGGTGCCAGCTCCAGCCTTTGAGCTGCCTGGTTGACACAGAGTGGAGCAAAGACAAGCTGTCCCCATCAAGCGCTGCCCAAATTGTGAGCTCCTAGGTTCATGAGCAAAATAAATGTTGTTGTTTTTAAAGCCACTAAGTTGGGAGGTGGTTTGTTGTGCAGAATTAGATAACTGGAACGTATCCCTACCTGCCAGCCAGGTTAAAAATGTGTGTACAAAGGTACACAAGTATGGGTTCTCTCTCTCTCCCTCATGAAAAGACACCAGAAGTACATCAACCAAAAACATACTGATAGGATAATATTTGGGTGGTGGAATTACACAGAGCTTTGAGCTCTTCCTTTGTTCATTTCTATAATATGCAGATTATCTGAAATTGGTAATAGAGTTATTACTTCTATTGTTAGAGAGTAAATCAATAAATGAATAGCTGAATAAATAAGTAGGGAAGAATGAATCACTTCTGGAAGGGCCGTGACAATTTTTTTGAACACTAACCATTGGCTATGGGATGACACATTATATCCCATCTCATTCTCGTTATATGCTTATTAGAATGCACATGTTCTGTGACATTCTCAGTGTGCTGAGCCACCTGGCTTCATAGATGCTGCATTCATTCACAACTTAGGAAACATGACCTGGGAGGAGAGGGACACAAATCCAGGTGGCTACCCAGTGATTTGTATCCAGATTGTCTCTGGGTTCTAGGTATAGCCTTCATATAATGACTCATGGAGAAGAAGTCCACAAAGCTCAGATGCATGTCTTATTTACATCAGCATAGGCTGATCATTGGTCAAAAGTGAGTTCCCAGTGTACCAATGGCAGGAGAAGATTGCTGGGAAGATAATAATTAGTCTTCCCTATATGCATGTCTGATGCTGCTTACATAGAGGGGAAAATATGGGAATCACTCTTCAGGCTGTGATTGTGTGGAGTGTTTGGTGGGTGATGACATTTGCTTTCTATTTCCACATCAAATGCGGCTGTCAAACATGCTGGGGAAGCTGCTCTTAGTAAAAAATAATTAACATTTTCATCCCCAGGGAAAGGGAAAGATGTCGTGGACATCTAGGCCTACATTTGGTACAAAAACATCAGGCAGTTCATGTGGTAACCTGGGAAAGTGTGTTGTGCCTTATTACTGTGTTAGGATGAGAGCAAAAACTGACAAAGAAGAGTATAAAACTTATCTTTGCTTTCAGAACCCGAGAATGTGTTCATTTTAATAATGTTTGAGGTAAGGATGAGCTGGTTTCCTAGCCCAGCTATAAATAGCTTGCTCTTTAGTCCAACTTCAAGCTGCAAAAGGTCTTTGGGCATCCTTTGGCCAGCTGTGCCCACCCTCTTGACATCACAGCAGTGTTTTTTCCCCCTTTTATTTCCTTATATTGTGAAAATGTTGGCTATTTGTGCGACATCAAATGCCTTGGGGAATGAAAGCATTCACTTTCACTTATTTAGTGATTAGTATGTGCCAGGCACTAAGTGTTTTGCACGTATTAAATCCTTACTTATCCTCATGATAGCCCTGTGAAGTATTAATCCTCATTTTGTGGTTGAGAAAACTAAAGGAAAGAGAGAACTCTGCCCAAGATCAGCCAGCTAGTATACAGCAGAGCGGGGATTATAAAGAGAAATAATAAATATGGATCAGATTTTCAGCACTAATTATGTAGCAGGCTCTGTGCTAAATACTTTATGTATATTAAGAAAAATTATCCAAAACTTGGAAATAAGGCAAAATGATGACTGCGTGTCTTACCATACTGGAACATTGTCCGACAGGACCATTCAAGCATTATCTAATTGTCTAGGAATACATCTTTGACTTTCTATTTACTCTTGATTCAGGCCCAGATGGAATTAGATGAAAATTTCTAGCAGATTGCAAATTACGTTACAAAAAATTTATAAATGTTGGGGGTGCAAATAATTTCTGGGGAAAAGATAACTTAAGATACTATAAGATAGTAGCCAGTTTTGTAAATAACTTAACCATCTTATTCCAACACTTTTTCATTTTATTATGTGTACCAACTTCTGTTCTCCTCGGTCATTCCGCTGGCTTACTCACTGATGAGATAAATAGCTCTTTGTCTCAGGTTCGCTCTAAGTTTGGAGGTTAGTCATGTCTTTAATGTCTTGAGAATTATACTGTTTAACTCCCACAAAATCCAATAAGTAGACAATGTTATTTTCTCTGTTATACAAAGAACCTGATAATAGAAGAAGTCAAATAATCAGTCCAAGATTTTACCTTAATAAGGAAAGTTGCAGGGACATAGACCAAGGGCTCCCTGAATCCACAGACTGTGTTTGAATCAACGAATTCATCTTTCTGTTTGAGTCATTGAGGGCAGGACCTTGTTCTACTTACTTATATAAAAAAGCCTGTTGTAGTAGACACTTGGTACATCTATGTACCAAAATAAATTACAGAAATAATCTCAAACCTTATTGGAATAAGATAGGGTGTAATATTTTAAAAAGCTAATAATCTGGGAAATCATCCCACTCCAGATGTGATCTGTAGATACTGCTTTAAAACTCTCATTTCTTCTAAAGGCTTAAAATATTGGAAATGTTAGAATATTCTTTAAAATTATTTGGCCTTGGGAAAGTTAGTCATATTCTGGATAATGTTTTTACTAAGATAATGTTCTTATTTACTTCTTATTAATGGTAAGAACTATTTGGCCACTAAGTCCCAGCTTGGAGTCCTTGCTCTTGACTTCAGACTAGCCACAATCTCTCTGTTAGAAAATGAAGATGCTTTCTCTTTTTTTTATTCCCCATGCTTGGATTTGCCTGGCTAGGTTGTTGTTCTTTCCCTACTGCCTTTGAGCATGTAATTGGTTGTCGGTTATATTACTGTTCTCAGATTCCCTCTACTAGAATCAGCTGAAGCTCTGTTAAAAATTCAGATTCCTGAGTTTTACCTCAATTGTTTTGAATCAGAATGATTGGAGTCAGGAATCTGAATTTTTAAGAAATTTCTAGGTGATTCTGATAAGAGACTCCATAACTGGTTTGGTTAAAATCCCAAAGATCTGCCTTCTAGTCCTTCATTTTCTAGACAAATCACTGCTCAATTCTGGCTTTAAATTTTCTTGTTTATTTAAAACAGGAATAATGGCATTTGCCTTACAGATAATAGATAGTTGTAGTATGAATCTAAAGATGCTGACTGAACTTCCATGAACATCGGTAGAGACAAGGTCTGGAAATCTCTCAGGACAGAGTCACTGGGGTCAGGCTTGGGGCACCTCCGAAAGGCAGAACTGAATTGCTGGGCTTAGGAAAAGAAGCTAGCAGGAAGTGATGTACGAACTATTATAGAAATCCACTAGAGGAATTCAACAGAGTATTTTTGCTGGTAGGAGAAAAAAAATCAGCAGACGAATCTAGATCAATAGAGATAATGCAATCTGAAGAATGGGAAAAAATGATGAAAAATGAAAAGTCTCAGAAAAATGTGAGATAGCATTAGTTGCAAAATTAATGTTTAATTATGGGATTAATGTAATGGGGATACTAGAAGGAAAGAAGAGAGAAGAGGCAGATAAAAAACGTTCATTGCTAGCAGACTTAGCTTACAAGAAATACTAAAGGAAGAGAGAAGAGGCAGATAAGACATTCATTGCTAGCAGACTTAGCTTACAAGAAATACTAAAGGAGGTTCTTGATGCTAAAAAAAAAATTAAACCAGAAAGTAATTTGAATTCATATAAAAAAACACAGTGTGCTAGTAAAGGTAATTATGCAGGTAGTATAAAAGAAAGTATAATTACATATTTCTTAACTGATTTAAAAATTGCATTGAATAATATCTATGAAATTATATTGGTAGATCTGTAACACATAGATGTAATATATTTGACAAGAGCAGTACACACGGGTAGAGGAGGAAATGAAACTATTAGAGTAAGAAAATGAAATCAGTTGGTAACTCAAATCCCAAGGAAGATATAAAAAAAAACAGAAATGGTAAATAAGACAATTAATATAAAAAAACTCTGTATATAGGTTTTTTCCCCTTTATCTCTTAGATATAAGATTATATAAAATAATAACTATAGCACTATATTCTTTGGGTTTGTAACATACATAGCTTTAATATATCTGACAATAATAACACAAAAATTATGGGATTGGAATGGGACTGTATTAGAACAAAGTTTTTATATCTTATAGAAATTGAGTTAGTATAAATCTGAAGTAGATTCTAATAAGTTATTATGACCTTAGAGCAAACACTAATAAAATCACTCAAAAATAATCGAAAATTATTAAAGGATAAAATTATAGACAAGAAAATGTCTATTTAATACACAGAAACACAGAACACAAATGAAAGACACAAATAATGGAAAAACAGAAGAACACAAATGACAGACATATAGAAACTATAAAGTAAAATGAGGGCACCTGGGTGGCTCAGTCAGTTAAGCATCTGCCTTTGGCCCAGGTCATGATCCCAGGGTCCTGGGATTGAGCCCCAAGTCAGGCTCCCTTCTCCCTCTGTTCCCTGCTCGTGCTCTCTCTCACTATCTCTCTCTCTCAAATGAATAAATAAAATCTTAAAAAAAAGAAACTATAAAATAAAATGAGACATAAATCAAACTATATCAATAATAATATTAAGTGCAAAGGAATAAAATAATCCATTTAAAAGGTAGTGACTGTCAGACTGATAGAAAACAAGATCCAACTATCTACCATCTACAAGATTCATGCTTTAGTTTCAGAGATAAAACCAGGTTAAAATGAAAAGATGGTGTGCATTTTTTGGACACCAAATATGTGTTTTTTCCCACACCAGTTCAGTTCTCTCACATCAACTGGATGTATGATAACTCAATCCTATTCTGACACTACCTGTTGTTAACATCAGACCTCACAACTTGAAGGGCTTAGTCCTAACCACAAGACTGTCCCCACTTCAAGCATCAAGGGGGGTTCCCAGGTAACCCACACTTCTTCCCAGATGACAACAAATTTGGGGGTTCCAATGACCAGCACACCCTCAGTTTCGGTAATTCACTAGAACAACTCACAGAGTTCAAGAAAGTGTTTTACTTCCTGTTAGTTTATTATAAAGGGTACAAATGAACTACCGGATGAAGAGGTATAGAGGAGGATCTGAACGGTCCCAAGCACAGGAGTCTCTGTCCCCCATGGAGTCAGAGTGTGCCATCCTCCCGGCACACGGACGTGCATACCAACTCAGGCGCTCTCCGTGTCCCATCAGTTAGGGTTTTTTAATGGAGATTTCATTATGTAGGTATGCCTGATTAAATCATTGGTCATCAGATAATTGAACTCAATCTGCAGCTCCTCTCCTCTCCCCAGAGGTAGAAGGTTAAGGCTTGAAAGTTCTAACACTCTCATCAGTGGTTGTTTTTCTGCCACCTAGGCCTCGTTCTGAAGCTATTTATGCCCCCTCCCCACCTGAATCATTATCTCCTTAACATATAAAAGACAATAAATTCCAAGGGTTTTAGGAGCTCTGTGCGAGCTGGGATGAAGACCAAGTATTTATTTTTTTATTATACCATAATATACTCAATGTAAACAGCAACCATAAGAGAACTGGAGTATTTATATTAAGATGAGACAAAATAGACTTGAAGACGAAAAATATTGTTGGAGACAAAGAGGAATATTGTATAATCTCCTAATACCATGCAAAGAGGAATTGATGGATGGGAAGAAAAGGAGGATCAGAAGTTATAAGGCTTACTTACCCCTATAGGATAGGTTCTGGAGCTGCGTTGGGCCTTAATACGAGCCTGGCCCATTAGGGTATAAAAGTTCCAGGTATATGAACTGTGCTGGACGAGATCAGGGCAAGAACACATTTTCTCTAATTCCTTTCCTCACAGACCTCACAGTTTAACCTTTAACTTTGGCCATGGCCTCTCTACGAACCCTCACTGGAAATTATTTTATGATCAGGTTGAGTCCTAGAAAAATGTACATTTAATATCTTACTAGGAGTAAGACTGAGAGAATATAAATTACTTGGTAGGATGGTAATTCAATTTAATGGTTGAATGGAATGTGTGCCTTGAAGGGGACTAAGCTGAGAGAAAGAAGTGATGAATAATTGTGAACAAATGGGAGAAAAGCAATTGAGAAAATGAAAGATGTCTTAATATAGCTTAGGAAGGGCAAAATTCTCCCATTCTTTTGCTATTTTATTGATCTAGTGATAATAAAAGCCAAGGATTCATCCATCTTTTAAAAAAGACAGTTTTACAGTGATTGGGCGAGTTTTAGCGCAAAATCTCAGGTGGTCATCATAGCCCAAAGTGTTTTTGTTTGGCATTAGCACACATGATAAAATTTCACTTTTATCTTTTACAAGTGGGTACTGTTCTTGCTTATTGAGATTATACCACTCACATTTATTTATGAATTAGATTCATTCCTAAATTTTTAAGAGAAGACTGGTATAATGGACAATTTTCTTTTGATCCATTGATAGCTTTGAAGAAGTATTCTTAATAAACCTGTTTTGGATCTAATCAAATCAGGTCTAAATTTTAAAATGTGCCAAATTTAGTATTTTTCTGTAAGAATAGAGAAAGCCAGATCCTAAATTTAAGAGAATTGTAGGTTATAAAATCTCTTCATCCTAATGTAACCGTGCCCTTCTTATCAGGGAATTATGCTATTTTAAAATAAAACTTTCATGCCTTTAATTGGGAATTGGAGCATTGACTTATTTCCATTGTGTAGATCTCAAAAATAATTTCTTAGAATCCATACTCCCCTTTTGATAGGGCAATAGCCTTACTCAGAGTGACAAGGACTTGGCACTTGTGGGTTGTTATGTGAAATCAATGACTGATATTTAGAGGCTACATTGGCTTAGATTAATTATTTAAATTAATCAACAATTAATTTTTAAATAATTAAATTGTTTCCATTTAAATTTTATCCTTTCTTATCTCTCCCTGCAGTGGAGAAGGGCTTATCTTTATAAACAGTTAATATACGTGTGCATCATTGATTTTGAGAAGCCCTGAGTAAATTTCACCTCATAAACCTCTTTGATATTTGCAAGGTAAAGTCACTCTGAGAAAGAACGTTCGCGCTGAGAAGCACTTCGGGTCATACGGCCCGCCTTTCATTTTATGGATGAGGATGATGGGGGCACTTTAACTTCTACCTGTCCTTGAACCACCACTTAACTGGTTCCTAAATTCTGACATTTTTACTTCCTAAGTATTTCTCCAACTTATTTCCCCTTCTCTTTCCCTACTCCCATTTTTTATTCCTGACCCCATCAGATTTAGTTTGGAAAACTGGCTTTCCTGACTTCCTTATACTTTCTTTTAAATCTTTCACACAACTTCCCAATTCAGTTATTTGAAAAGCGAATCTTGAAAAGATACTCAGTATGAGTATTTCCTTCAGTCATGAAGGAAATGCAAACCAAAACCACTACCTCACGCCCCGTAGGTTAGCTGTATGCGCGCGCGCGCACACACACACACACACACACACACACACACACATACACACACCGGACAAAAACAGAAAATCACAAGTGTTGCCAAGGATGTGAAGAGATTGGAACCCTCATATGTTTGTTGGTGGTCATGTGACATGGTGAAGCTATATGGAAAACCGGTTGGTGGTTTCTTAAAAAGTTAAACATAGGGATATCATGTGAGCCATTCATTCCACTCCCAGCTATGTATGCAAAAGAACTGAGAATAGGCACTCAAACAAACACTTGTACACAAAGGTTTATAGCAGCACTATTCGTATTAGCTAAAGGTGGAAACAACCCAAATGTGCACCGAAGTGTTAGGGGATAGACAAAATGTGGCATATTCATATAATGGAATGTTGTTCGGCCATAAAAAGGAATTAAGTACTTGAAGATGCCACAGCATGGATGAACCTGGAAAGCCTGCTAAGTGAAAGAAACCAAACACAAAAGTCACATATCCTATGATTCCTTTTATATAAACTATCCAGAACAAGTAAATCTATAGAGACAGAAAGCAGATTAGTGGTTGCCAGGAGCTCGGGCTTGGCTTGCTTTTGCTAGCTTTGAAGATGGAGGAAGGAGGTCATAAACTAAAGAATGTGGCCAGCTTCTAGAGGTTGGAAAGGGCAAGGAAATGGATTCTCCACTAGAGCTTCCAGAAGGGAACTCAGGCCTGCCCACACCTTGAATTTAAGCTAGTGAGACCTGTGTCTCTGATCTGCGGAACTGTAAGATAATAAATTTGTGTTAAGTTGCTTAAAAAAAAAAAAAGCAAACCTTAGCATAAAACCTCTTCCGCCAAAGCTTCCCAGGAGACTTCATGGCTATTAGACAATACAAGCTGCACTGGGGTTTGATTCCTGCCAAGCTCTCCATGATCCTCATACATCACTCCTGGTGCCGGCCCTGCCTCATTAGTGCTGCCCTTGGAGCACCGTTGGCCTGCATATCATCTCCTCGGCAGGACTGAGCTCACACTGCTCCCCTCCAGGCCATGTTAGGCTCCCTCTCTTGGCGTTCCCCTAGCATCTCGGGCACATCTTTGTCCTTGCAGTTGCATTCCTTTGGCTTATGTGCTGACTATGTGCAACTCGAGATCAAGGCCTATCTTTAAGCCCCAACACTTATACCGCACTCTCTCCAAATTCCTGCAAAGAGTAGGCCTGTGAGAGTTTGTTGAATGCATAAACAGACAAAATTATTTCCAGAGAGGCGAAGTGGCTTATAGGAAATTATTAACAGAGTAGGGGAGGCTGGCGTTGTTAGGAGCTACCTGGTAAGATCCAGCAAGGAGAACTCGTCTGTCATTCCACCAGATCCTTCTATTCAGGACCTGTTGTTTGGGGACCAGGATAATTGAGTAAGATATTACTTTTTCTCTCTCTACTTTCCCTTTCCCGTTTTCCCAAGTATAACCTCTCCTTTTGATGTTCGTTTGGCTTAGAGAAAGTTTTTTTTTT
>CM052886.1:85792077-85907544 GCA_028534135.1 Potos flavus
CAAAACTCAAAAATGTGAGAAATGTGGTGTGAAGTAGACCGTGACAAGAACACTTGTTTACAGAATGGGAGCTGAAACAAGAAGGCAGAGTCTGGCCTTGTTTGACTTATGCTGGGAACATGCATGTGGGATGACTCAGATTTTTGCCTCTCTGTGCGTCTCTGTGAATGACCCCGAAAGCACTATGAATATTGATTTGGGGATTACAAATACATTTTAGTAAGTGGGTGAATTTGCAAATAGTGAATTCATGAGTAATGAGGATAGCATATATAAGTGAAAAGAGTATATTAAAACCAGTAAGAAAACACCACAACTTCCCAGTTGAAAAATGAATGGACAAAGGCAATGAATAGATCTCAGAATGAGAAGTGACTCCCGAATTTGCACAGAGATGCTCAGTCTCCCTTATATTAAGAGAAATGAAAGTTAATTTAAAATTACATTGAGATGTCATTTTAAAACCTATCAGATTGGTGAAGATAGAAAATTTTATTAAAGTGCTGTGTTGGTGAGGTTGTAAGGAAATAGGCGCTCATATTTTGCCTGTGGGAGTGTAATATGATACGATATTAAATACTAAGTCACATGCCCTTTCACTTAGCAATTCCACCTCTAGGAATTCATTCTATAGATACAATTGTTACAATTGTTTTTACATAAAATGATGTACATACAATGTTATCTACTGCAGCATTGTTTATAAAAAGTCCGAGTCTTGAGAACAAGCTAAATGTCCATCAGTAAGTCTTTGGTTAAAGAAATAATGATGCATGAAGACTATGAAATATTATACAGCTTTACCAAAGAATGAGATAGCTCACTGAGATATATTGAATTAAAAAGGTATGTAGTATGTTACCACTGTGTGTGTGTGTGTGTGTGTGTGTGTGTGTGTATGTTTCTACCACCCAAATGGCATTCAAGGCTTAGCATTCTTCTAACTTCCAGTTGATTTTATTTTAGCCACGGTTATCTATAATGTTATTTGATCACATTTGGGTACTTGAGGATACCAGAGCACTTCTCCATCCCCTCCTCCTCTAAACTTAATAGTTTTTTTAATGAATATAAATTTCTAGGGAGGAGAGTAGGTGGGAAGAAAGTAGGAATCTGATGAGTACACATTATCTTGCCTTAGCCTACTTTTCTATATATTATCTAACTTCATCTATATCGTATCTGTATTTAATTTTCTTCCCGCTGGTGGACACCACACACTCCTTCCCATGGGTCTTTGATTATACAAATTTAGGTCATTCATCATCCCACTCTGGCCTCAGAAGATTTCTATATACCCCTCCATTTTTTTCTCCAACTATTCAAAATCTCCTAAGATCCCATTCTACTTCAGTGCCTCACATCAAATTTCCATGCCTTTTAACTTATTGAGAAAACTGAGGCCATAAAGTATATAATGTCTCAACTTGTTCTCCGTCTCTAAAAGATTTATCTACACATCTACTCATCCTGATTTTTCCCTGTTCTCCATGAGGGATGAGGGCCCTGGTATTCAAGTTCAACCTTTTGGAGCCTGCCTCTCCTTGGCCCCTTGTAGGGTGAAACGGTCCCTCCCTATTGATTTATTTCCCACTGCAGATAAAGATTCTCATATTTCTCCCTTAAAAAAATCCCCCCTTACCCTCTTCCCTCTCTGGTGGCTGTCATATCTTACACTGCTTTCCTTATTCATCCAAGGTGCCTTAACACAAGTCTCTACAGTCTGCCTCCATGTCTTCTCCTTCCTCTTCACTGGAGATTCCCAGGGAGCTGGTGTCCACGGTCCTACTCTGGAAATTACTCTGACAAAGGTTATAACTGTCTCTTCAAATGTTGCAGCCAGTGCACAAATTTCAGTCACTATCCTACTGATCTTTTCTTATCATTACACTGATAACCAGTCAATTCTTTCCTCTTAAAAGCCTTACTGGACACTTGAGTGACCTCCCTCTACTGGCTTATTCCTCCTTCCTGACTGCTCCTTGTCACTTGCCACTCTCTCTTTTATCCATTAAACACTCATGTTCTGGGGAACGCATTAGCTGTCCGTAGCTGCCCGTTCTCATTATTTTTTTTCCTTCAATCACCTTTGTGGAGGTAAAAGTTTTGTTCAATAAGTAATGTCCTCTTAAAGTGCCCAATTTAATGAATTTTGACAAATGTATCCACTCATGAATCTACTACTGCAAACCAGATACACAATAATTCCATCATACCCAAGTTTCCTTTTCTGTCTATCCCTTTGTCTGATTCCTAACTCCAGAAACCAATGAAATCTTGGTTTTGTCACTACAGATTAGTTTGCCATTTCTAAAACTTTATATAAATAGAAGTATACACTATGAACTCTTTTGTTTCTGGCTACTTTCACTCAGCATAATGTTCTGATTCATAATGTTTTTGAGTGTATCAGTAGTTGGTTTCTTTTTATCACTGAGAACTACTTTGTTGTATGGATAGATCATATTTTGTTGATCCATTCACATTTTCCAAACCCTATTTTGATGTTTTTTCACCAAATCTTGTTCTGAGGGCCACCTGGTAATAGTTTCATGCCCTTCAACCTAAGTTTCATTCATCTTTTGCCATTTATATGCTACGTGGGTATATAGTTTCTTTATACAATACAAGAAAACTATGATTGAAAGTTTATAAAGGACATGTATGTGTAAGTGGACTTATCTAGGATTTTTTTTGAAGTCTTGAATTCTTAATGATTTCTTTCCAAAGGAAATTGTGTATAATCAAGGATATCATCTTTTCCTCCAGAGGTTATTTTTATCTGTGGGCCATTTTGGCACTTCGATGGCAGCAACGATGGGGTCTCTGTGGAAGTCTATGCTGACGTACATGTAGGTGGAGCAGAAGTCTTCTCACAAGGCATTTCCTTGGTTCAAAGAAACACTACATAATATTTACAGGGACTTCAGTTATAAAAGTTGATAAATGAAAGGCAGGGCTTTCTTTCTGTTATATTTTAGCTCTTTGAGACGCTCATTAGTTATTTATTTTTTTTAAATGACAATCATCTCTTCTCACCCTATTGTTATTTCCTGAAACACTTCATCTACTTGGTCTACTTCCATTGTTTTATTTACTAGTCCATGTGAATAATTCTTAAATCTCCATCTCCAAAAATGAACCCTGCACAGTCATTCACATACTTGACATCTCTACTTGGATACAATGTAGGAACGTGTCTGAAATGAATGCAGCACTTTTACTACCCTCATTCCAATTCTGCCTGTTTTTTCCCTGCCTTTGAATTTATCCATTTTCTCTCCCTACCACCTACCCCAAGCTGTTGTGGTTAAGCACAGAGTCTTTCCAAGAATGTTTTGATTTTGCATTGGTCACAGTCGCAGCAGGAAAACTGAGGGCATACTCATCTGATGTGACTAAGAGGTATGAAAACCACTGTGTAAAGGGACCATTTACAACGTGTGGGTTGGTTTAGGGAAACCAACAAAGGATGGATCAGTGCACCGGGGCTAGGACAGAACTGAGTGCCTCCCTCCCTGTCCTGAGAGGGCCTGGGGAAGAGGCAGTGAGCAGAACGGGAGTGAGTGGCCTTAGAGAGAAGACTGCCTGATGGGGGCTGTGGTCTTATGGGGAGAAAAGCAGGAAAGTAAAATTTCAGATCTCACTTTCTTCCTACTTTTCTGTCTTCTGCCGGTGCCTCCCACTGGCTGAACCCAACTAGAAGCAAGCAGACAGAGGGCCCATCGATGTAGTCCACACGGCTCAGCCTTCTCGGTCAGTGAACAAAGTGGAGAGGCATGGAGGGTGGATCTGGAAAGCCAAATGGAAAATATCCCACACAGACTCTTTCTGCAGGGACTCAGCATACAGCTGTTACTATTTATATTAGGGTTTTGCTGACCTTGATGCAATTTCATACGTTCCCCCTCTCATTCTCTGACATTCTTTCTGTCCTATTCCCTCTGGCACTGCTTTTTCCTCACTTTTCTTATAAACTGGCTTTCTGCCTCCAGCTGAGCCCTACTTCCCAAGAGTTTTGGCAACACGTGAGACTCCTCAGCATGGGGTGGGGTTCCTGCTCTCTGGGGTGCAACGACACTATGTAATGATCGAAGCTGGGTTTTGTTTTTGTTTTTTTCCCTCAGCAAAGACTGGTTTCCTGGCAAACTTCCACCAGGAAAATCATCTTCCCATAGACTAAGAATCCCCATGTTCTAGGTGGCCAGAAATGGGGAGATAATTAAAAGAGAGCAGGCTGGGGATTTTGTTTAGGAGAAGTGATTTCCTAATATGTTACTAGATGTTACTGAAAATCTTTTCTACAAACTTCGTAAGGTTTGGAGACAAGAAAACATAACGTATTTTATTTTGAGAAAGTCCACACACAAGATCCTCCCTACTTATCTTATTCTTTGGCTTTTTTACTTTAAGATATTTTATTCTTCTGAGGAGGGAAATAACGCTTGATCTCTCAATTCTTTGAGGTTTGGTATCTGTAAGTTGTTTTTGTTTGCTTGTTTGTTTGTTTTAGAGAGGGAAGGAGGAAGGGCAGAGGGAGAGAGAGGATCTTAAGCAGGGTCCATGCCCAGCACAGAGCCCCATAGCAGGGCCTGATATGGGGCTCGATCTCAGGACCTTGAGATCATCACTGGGGCTGAAATCAAAGCCGGCCGGTTAACCAACTGTGTCACCCAGGAGCCCCATTGTATTTGTGAGTTTTAAAAGACTGGCGAATAAGTAGGGAAAATTCTATATAACAGGAAAGTGTTTATCATGGACATCTATGTTGTTTGGGAAATGTCACCTCTTCCATTCTGTAAGATCCTCGTGAGGTTGTCTTTCATGAGGTTCACTGTCCTTGGCCACAGAAATGGACATTTCGCACAGTTGGGCCAATCATAGAGTCCCATTCCTCTAGCAACATGATTGGGGAGAGGTGAGTATGTGCTCCCCAAAAGATTGGTAAGAATTCTTGCCTGAAAAAAAAAAAAAGAATCCTTGCCTGCACACTTAGAGAAGCTCTTTTTCAGCTGGAGTTGTTAAACTGAGATGGTGTGAATTTGGGGCAGCCCTTTGCGGTCCGGTTCTCATATGCAAGCAATAGAAACCCATTCTGGATGATTTAAATAGAAATAGGTTCCTGGGTAGCAGAAGGAATCCCTGGGATGGCCAGAGAATCAGGTACTATGTTCAACAACTAGGAATATGGCCCTAAATTACACCTCAGGATGGGTCCAGCGAGGACAGCATCGCTGTTATGGCAGAACACAAAACTCTCCAGGTTCCAGAGCTGACACTGTGCAAACAGGACCCTGGAAACCGCCACAGTGTGGCCACCACTGCCCCAGGAACATGAGCTTGTCAGGGAGGCCTTGGAGTTTTTGCTCTTTTTTTCCTTTGCTCTTTCTTTGCTTTAGCTGCGTCTGGTTCCAAATTTAGGATAGCTGTGTTGGATTGGTGTCGTCTGGGTTACACTGAACCCCAGCTGCAGAGCAGTTTGGGAAGACAAACATTTGACATTTGCAGCTTCCGCAATGGGAGAGCACGTGCCCCACCAAGACTTATGAGGTGGGAAATTCTCTAAACAGGGAGAGGAGTTCCAGATGCTGTGGAACAGAAGAAAGAGCAAGACCGTTACAATAACCACCTTGGCCAGTCATGGGAGAACAGGTCTGCAGAAGTAAGCCAAGGTAGGGAAGGAAGAGAAGCCAAGAAATGAAGAAACAGACAAAACCCGGATGATAATATTGAAGCCTCTGAATCTAGATGTGCCTAAGACTTAAAAAAAAAAACAAACCCAACAAAACCCTGGCCTATTTATGTAAGCTGATAAATTCTCCTTTTTGGCTTAAGTTACAAACTCCCTTTTAGTTGAGCATCTGTCACTTGTAAACAAGAGACTTCTGCCTTTTATGGTGCTGCTTTCATTATTAATGTTGAAATCATATTCTTGTTTCTTTATTGGGGCATTTTTACTGAGTTTCTTCTGCCAATACTTGCTGAATACTCTTGGCGTGTTAGCACAGGGACAAACCAGGGTGAGGAGAGAGAGAACCACCATGCCTGTCAGCCAACCTTATAGATTGGGCCTTATCCTGTCTACATGCTCCCGCAGATAAAATTTCCCAGCTTAGGGGCGCCCGAGTGGCTCAGTCGGTTAACTGCCTGCCTTCGGCTCAGGTCACGATCCCAGAATACTGGGATAGAGCCTCCCATCTGCCTCCCTGCTCAGCGGAGAGACTGCTTCTCCCTCGCCCTCTGCCCCTCCCTCTGCTCATGCTCTCTCACTCTTTCAGATAAATAAAATCTTAAAATAAAAAAAAGTTCCCCAGCATTTCTCTCATTTTACATTTGTCTCCTGTATTTTAAAAAATACTGTTTCCAGCTGAAGAGACTGAGAGCCAGTGTCCAACTACAGGGTGGAGATGTCTACTTTGATCCCCTCTACGATTTGTGGCTTTGTACAGGGATTCATTTGTAAGCACGGGACCAAGGGTTGAATCTTTCCCTTCCAGAAGCTGGCATACCTGGGGCCCCATGGAATTAATATTCTGGTACAGGACACATCCTGAGGACTTACCGTCTGGGGGAGTGAATAGTCTGGAGCTGTCCCCGCAGTCCTCAGAATGGAACACGTGTAGTCTTCCCCCTTTTATCCTCTCGCCTATTTCATGGGCTCACCCATTTCATGGGTCACAAGGGCCTCACTTCAGCTTCACAGAGCAGGGCTTTGGGGATGGGTGCTGGACACTCCTGCCTGCCTGCCTGATATCTCTACTTCTCTGATGGTGCAGGGGGGCTGAGGCCCTCGGGTCTTCAGCCCGGCAGAAAAGAGTGAGAGATCAGGAACTAAAGAAATGGGAAAAAGAGAAGTTTCATGTCTTCTCGGCATCCAAAAAGATCTCATTGTTCCTGAATGGCCGAGACGCTTCTATGGAGAACTGATTCTCTTAGCTGACCTCCCTGGGAGGCTGGACTGTAGATTTTGCGTGTCTCCAGCACCATTTGGGTTTGTGAGAACTGGCCCCTCCACCCAACTATCCTTTCCTAGGGAACCATGATTAATTCTAGGCTGCTGGGGATGGGGGGAGCAGAGCAGTAGAAGAGGGAAAGATGATCAGGGTGGACAGGTATGTCTAGGTTGGAGCTGATCTCTCTTCACCTGGGAGTCCCTAAATGGATGGGGCACCTGGACCCCGACGTGCCTGCGAGCTGAGGAGGCATTCGTCCCCTGGGGAGGCAGCAGGTTGACCACAATGCCTCGTCATCTAGCCGAGCTGATGTCAAACAACCCTTCAGCCGTCCTTCATCTTACACTATCGAGGTGTGCACATTTAGACTCTAAATCCTCCTCGGCGCTAGGATTTACAGGGAATCTACTGAGTAAATAGCAGATGCCGAAGAACTCGGCAGTGAGACATTTTTAACTTTTCAAACACGGTTGGCATTTCACCTCTCTTGAAGCTTCCAGACTCTGGAATATATCATGCTTGTGGGCTGGCTTTCCCTTTGAACCTGGAGGTTTTCGGCAGCCCTGAGTAACTGGTGAGCAGAGCCTGTGGTCAGTGTGAGGTCGAGATCCCGGAGGAAGTGAAAGCAGGATTTTTAAAGGACTGTTCAATGCTTAGAGGCATTTCCTTCTCCCATTAAAAAAAAAAAAAAAAGAAAAAAAATTATGCATTAACCTGATTTGGAATATGTAAATAAGCTGCCTCCTTCCTCTTATTTTCATCTGCTGCTCTGCAAAATCCATTCTTCCTCTGGAAATGGAAGGAACTGATGTAATTGTTCTGCGGGGAAGACAATGAGGAGCTGTGGGAGCCTTGCCAAGTCCATTTCCTGCCAGCGCAGCTCCTTCACTCCGTTTAATTATGAGCGATTGTTTGGGCTGCGATGTGAAGAAATATTAGAGAATGGAAAAAAAGAAGAACAGAGCTCAGAATATTCTGCTGCAACTGATTCATGTTTTGGCAAGAGCTCAACTCGATTTTATGCTCAGCCTTGTGACGATATCACAGGGAGCAACCTTGCCATATAAGCACATAAAGTCCAATTCTACGGTTTATTTTGAAAAGGTCCAAGTAAAAGCATTTGAAAAATGTAGGACTAACATCAGCCATCGGGTAAAGTTCTGTGTTAACCGTGTGCAGTGCCCTCATCCTGGGGACCAAAGTTATTTTAAACTGGACGTGAGCTTGCCATATATTTAGCTGCCGTGTCAAATCTTAACGTTTAATTTTCGTGTATTTGACAAGTCTCACATTTTACAGAAAGGCTCTGATTAGTTCTCACTGTATGTGCTTAGGGAGCGACCTAAAGCCAGGGGGAACTTGAACCCTGTGAGGAAGGCTGGGAATGGAGACTTTTTTTTCCAGATCTGGGTCTGAATCAGGCAGTTCTGAACAGAAGTATCCACAAGGGGCCACTCCTGGGAGAGTGAAATCAGACTCCACGGGGGAAAAGGGAGGCATTTGTGGTTTCTGTCTTTTGATTAATAAAGTAAAGAATGAATATAGAAAAGCATAAAAAGAAATTTAAAATAGCCTAGGACCCTGTAACCTACCGATAAAATCCTGTGAGACTTGAAGTCATTTTCTATGCATATGTTTACACATAAGCATATATACTTGAATGCATTAGTGCCCCCCCTTATCAGTGGTTTCACTTTCCATGGTTCTAGCTACTGCTACATCACAAGGCCCACGGCACTCACCTCACGTCATCTCATCACATGGGCGTGTTATTCTCTCACATCGTCAGAAGGGTGAGGGCAGTACCATCAAATATTTTGAAAGAGAGAGACCACATTCATATAGCTCTTCTCACAGTATATTCTTATATTTGTTCTATTATGTTATTGTTGTTAATCTCTTACTAATTTAGCATTAAATATTATTAGAGGTATGTATGTATAGAAAAAGGAATAGTATATGGACATTTCAGGACTATCCATGGATTCAGGCATCCATTGAGGGTCCTGGAAGTATCCCCCACAGGTGAGGGGAGATGCTCTAATTACAAACACTCACCATAAACTGTTTTGTAATATACTTTTTCCTGAGCGTTTTTCTTGCTTTTGATTCCAAGGAAACACGTTTTTGTGACTGGCTAAGATCGCATTTAACAGTGGTACAATCACTCTGAATATTAGATGGTTTTGTGTAAATCGACATTGCTGTTGTTTTAATTTGTGTTTATTTGAATATCATTGAGGTGGAGCTTTATTTTCCAGATTTATGGCCATTTAGGTAATTCTTGACCTCTTCCCATATTTCTATTGGGTGGGAGCATGAAATTCATCCTAAGTGATTTGAATGATCTCTCTCTATTAAACCTATAATTTCTTTTATCAAACGTTGCAAAAAGATTTCGATTGTTTGCCTTCTTTGTTCGGGATTTTTTTTTTTAAATGGAAAGATTTATATACTTATGCAGTCATATACACCAAGTTTTTTTTTTTTTTTCTTTATGTTTTCTTCTGCTGCTTTTATGCCCAGAAAAGCCTCTGGGCCCCTACATCAAATACTTTTCACCCATGTTTCCTTCCAGTTCTTTCATGGACACAATTTTACATTTAACTCTCTCTTACATCTGGCATTTCTTTTGCTGTGTGATGTGCAGGATGGTTTCTGATGGTGCTTGCATTTGTTGAGTCTTCTTTTCTGTTTTGAATTCATTTGTCTCTTATACCATTACCACAGCGATTCAACTATTGTAACTTCATTATATGACTTCAGATGTGAGGGTAAGACTTCCTTCTTTTTCACTATAGCTTCAGAATTTGCTTGGCTATTTGTGCCAGTTTAGTTTTTTTTGGATAAATCTTAGGAGCATTTTGTCCAATTGCCTTTGGAAAATGTTCCTATTTGGGAACATAATGTTTCTCTCCATTTATTTAAATACATTTTTATATTCTTCTGTGATATTTTGTCGTTTTCCTCACTGAATCTTAACACAGGTAGTCTGTGGGGAAAAAAAATTTGCTTAATTTAGTGTTTAAAAAAATCAGCTTTGGATGCAAATAAAACACACTGGCTGGTAATTTCCTGTTCTGCAAGTCACTCATGCATTATTGAGATATTCTGAGCACTTACAGAAGAGAGGATTATTTTAAATATCTGAATAATATCAAATCCAAAGATTTTTCCCCTTATCAAATATGTTCATTAAGATCAGATATATAAAGCATTCTATAATTTGATACGTCTCTATTGGAAAATTTCAACAGGTTTTTACCTTGTGATCTTGCCTATCAGAAAGTGAAAACAATTATTCTATTAACTGATTATTCCTTCTTTACGAAGTCATCAATGATTAAAATACTTTCTGTGCTTAATTGAATGTTTTCAATTGAACCAAGGGTCTACTGATTTTAATTAGTAAAGATGACCAGAGCAACTGTATTTTGATATTCTGCTAAAGATAGATATTCTGGATTCATACCTAGGACTTATTTGCAATGACTCCTAAGTACTTATTGGGGATGTAATCCACCTAGTTTGTTTCCAAATATGCAAGAAAAAACTGATGCCCATTCTACAGATAGAGTCTCAGCAAGAAACATACTAGATTTATACTAGAGAAATCATGTTGACATTTTTCTACCAAAGTAATCATGGTTAAATGAAATGAATGGTATACCGGCACATACTTGAAAACTGCTGTGGAGGTTTGAAAGTCAGAGACCACTGAGAGTTTCTCTTCCTCAGCACTAACGAGAACAGGAACAGGAAATGCCCCAAGTGACACTTGCTGACAGGGAATTAATGGTAGGAAGTGACCTTCAAGCTTTGCTCCCAAGAAATATAAACAGACTTTCCCTGGCAGCTGAAGGCAGATAATTCTGAAACAAGGGAAGTGTAAATTAATTTTAATGGGAGTGAGAAGAAGCAAGTGTGGAGTGAGGACCAGGTTCCAACTACGACCAACCCAAATTTGCATCAAACCACTAAGCGGTCACTGCCTTTCATGTTCACTTTTGTACTCTTCACCAAGCTTCCCTTCAGCTACAGAGAAACCAAACTGTTCAATATTTTGTTTTCTCCGCTGCAAAGAGTCAGGTTGTGTATTTCCTCATTCATCTAAAATCACTATGGAAAAAAATGCCATTTTCTCTCTTTGCGATTAATCCAAATACCTTTAAAGTCTAGAGATATAGAGCTTTAAAATTTTATTTTTGTCTAGTCCTTGAATCAAGATTATACATCAACAAATGAGGGAATAATTTAAAAGGTTGTGGTTCTTCTAGAATGATTTGTCTTAATTTTTAGAACCATTTGTACAGTATGGAAATACAAATATGCTGTAAGTACCATTCCCAATTCCTGCCTTATTGAGTCAAAGGAGAGGTTGTTGACTAATTCTTGAGTGGTGTTGAGATTAGTACAAATTGGAAATGCTTGATTTCGTAGCCTAGTTTTTTGAACTAAAGCAATCATACTCAAATGCTTATGAGTATTTATTTATGATGAACTTTAAAAATTATTTCACTTCCAAGTAATAGAAACCTGGGTAAATGGGCTTAAACAAATGAGTATATTTATTATTTAATGTAACAGAAGTAAATATTCCAGAGCAGGCCAATTTTTTGGTTCCATCATCTAGATTCTTTCTCTCTGCTCTGTTATTCTCAGGGTATTGTGAGAGACTGATTACCTCCCCTCTTCATCTCAAAACATTTCCAGACACAAAATTGTCCTGTAGAAAAAGTGACTATTTTTTTCTTATTTCTGTTTTGTTGTTGTTGTTGTTGTTGTTGTTGTTGTTGTTATTGCTTTTTTTTTGAGGGAGTACATTTTTTCCAGAAGTCCCCAGAAGACTTCCCCTCCCATTTCATTGGCCAGATCGGGACCACATGCCCATTCCTAAACTAATCACTGGCAAGGGAAATAAAATGACCGTTGTGTGTTTAGGCTAATCAGATTTATACTCTGAGTCATATGGGGAAGGGATGAATAAACAAAATTGGGATTCTACCAGCAAGAATGAAGAAGGAGGCATTAGAGATTGATTTCCCCATCTATCATACATATAATCAATGAATAATGACATTTTGAATCAGTTCTAAATATTTTAATATTGATTCAACTAAAAGGGAAAAGCTACTAAATTTAAATGTTTCTGATGTCCTAAAATTTGTATTTATTTGTAAGATCACAGAGACCTTATATATTCTTGAAATTTTAAACTTCTAATCTAGATGTAACTTTGAGGAGATTATATTTTTGTTGCGTAATGAAGGTAGAGTGTATACAGGTATGTTATAAATAGGAAAAGGAATACCCCAAAACCTTACAGGTGCGGTTAGTCTTCCATGGCTGACCAGTTCTCCCTCTAAACGCAAATTGGCCCAGTGGGAATTAAATCTCTTACAAGCTATTGCTTCATCAGTTCCTAAAATCACTGTGCTTTTTCCTGCCATAAAACAATTTTCCACTCATGGTACTGTGGGAACACTCATCTGGAAGAAACCTGCATTTGTCCTTTTGAGAGGTGTTGGCCTAGAGTTCAAACCAAATCCCATCAACCTAATTGCTCCTGCCACACGGCCTCAGGAGTGAAGAATTCTCCCTTTGTTCACAACCTGACAGAGGGGCAGAGTTCCACAAAAATATATTACTTGCAAGAAAAGAGAGAAATATGACTTTACATGACATCCTTCTCCCGGTTAGTTGCTTTTTTTGGTTCTGCTTGGTTAAACATTTGGATGTTGCTGCATTAAAAAACACACACACACACACAATAATATACTTCTTTTCAAATGGGAGCAGCCCATTTTCATTCCTGATACTCTGCTTCTGAGAATTGACATGATCTCAACCAGACACTCGTAAGATTTTCCTGTTGTAAGACTTGGCCATCAAAGCTAAAAGCCAGCCTGCATACAGGCCCAGTGGCCTCTCCGATTGGTAGAGAGACGTGTCATGGGAAGAGTGTGAGCACGGTGCAGGCTCAGCCTTGGCAAGACTGTGCCATCACCAAGGTTTTTTTCTGTGGAGCCATACCATCTTACATTTGGGTCATGTTTGCACTTCCATGATCCCTCCTGTCACAGCTTCTGTATCTGCAGTCTTTTTTTTTTTTTCAATCCCTTTCCTTCTATCAAAATGTGGTCTCAGAAAAGGAACCCAATAAACTCAATAAGAGTTTACAAGAGTAAATGCCATAAGGATAGAAACACATTTGTATTCATCCTTTCCTTAAATTTTCAAGTGAGACAAATCTCTAAATCAAAGGATGCATCTCTAATCGTGACATTTCAGTCTTCGACAAAAGCCAGCAAGAAAAGTTCCCTTCTATTTTTTTTTTTTTTGGAGGGGCTGTTGAAATTATTCCTGGGGACTTTAAAATCCACCCCCCCCAAGTGGTGAGGCTGTTTCCTATATTAAGAGAGGGATGTAGTGAAATGAAAACAGACCTTGTAAGAAATATTTGTTACAGAGAATGTAGAAGTTCAGAGTCAAATCCATCAGATGAACGAACTATTCAATTTGCTAAGCAGCTCACCACCCTCTCCATCTGTGAGGCTTGGGCATACGAGGATTGTGAGAACACTTTACTACCACATTGTAACTCATGGTTTTACGGCTTTGGGTGGTCTTCTAGCTTTAGTGAACTAGATAGACTACTGGGAATCAATATGAGATTAGGAATATTTTAGAAAATCCTAAGCACTATATTGTACCTACAGCCAAAGCAGAGGGGAGGCGGCTTACGTTAACACATCTCAAGCAATAAGCTAGCAAAACCATTAAAACAAGGGAAAAAAAAAAGATTAAAGAACCAAGAAGTTAAAGGGTAAGAGTGGTTTTAGTATTAAACTATTTAATTTTTATATTAAACTATTTCTTGGAGCATAGAAGTTAGCATTGACCTCGGACTCAAGAGGCAGTTGAGGGGTACTGGTCTCATTATCTTCCTTGTCCATCCAGTAGGAGAGAGAGAAAAAAATCCTAGCTCTCAACTCAGGAAGGAAACTATCATGTGGGCTTTTATATGGGGACCATAGAACAATAAAGAAGATATGAAGATTTATTACTGGTGAGTCATTTTAGTCAGGTGTAGATAGCTACTTACAATTATTAGAGATCTGAGAAGGTTGAGGAAAGGTTTTGATGAGCTGTAATTGTTTTTTTTTCTTGATAAATTTGACTCTTGACTGTTTAAGATTCCTGAGATTAAAGGAGGTACCTGAATCTATTTTAGTTACTTCAATAAATACGTTTTCTGGAATCATCACCTACGAAACACGGCTCTAGAGAGAATATGATCATCCCGGTATCCTCTCTTGGGCAAAGAATTTTACACAACACCACGGGGCTTTTAGAGAATTCAGTTCTCCAGTGACTCAGAAACAAAAATGGAACCAAAAATACTTTCTTGAAACCTGTATAGTCCCCCTAGTATAAGGCTGGAAAGTGCCCAGTCACAGCTGTGGTAAATGATTGTGCTGTCTGTGAGAGAGAGCTGACCGCTTGAATTTCTGAATCTTTCTTTCTGGGCTCTCTAAAGAGTGAGATAACATCTAGCAAATTGAGTAAAATAAGATCAGAGCCGCTTTTGCCATGTAATCGTTACTCAGGGCCAAGCAAATTGCGGCCCTGAAACCATCCAAGAGAAAATGAAAGGCACCTACTTCGGCCGCCTGAGAACCAGGCAAGGCTTGCGATGGGAAAACCAGCGCAGAACAAAGCCCTTTTCACCAGCTGCTTGTGCGATTCTGATGGTTCGCTCTGGATGGAGATAAGCTGGATTTATGGGAGGGGTCTCCCCACAGGCTCGAGCACACGATCCCCCTCTCCTAGTCAAACAGGAAAGCTCATTCATCTGTTAACAACATCCAGGAGAAAATGGCCCTTGAAGATGGTATCTGTGTAAAAAGAATTGTGTGCTCGTAAAAGAAACGACTTGTTTCCATGGAGGTGGGGGAAATCATCGAGGCTTCTAATTCTTCTCTGTCTCTTTTCTGTAAGGTCACTGCTTAGCTTTTCTCATTTACAGCACCTGACGCTGCTACTTCTGCCAGGGTCCATTAGTACCCTCTCAATGGCTCCCTCTGCCAATTAGAAAGACTTTAACATTAATGAGGGCCTGGGACACTAAAGGACTCATCATCGCCAACTCAAGGGACAACGGAGAGAGACGCGTACTCTGTCAAAGATGTAGATAGTGGTTTTTTTTCCATTCTAATGAAATCACACCACACTCATTACGCTCATAATGCATTTATCTTGGCAGCCAACCCACTGAATGCTTGTTGATGACATCAGCCATCAAATCCGATGTGCAGCACAAATTCTGACTTAGTCCAGGTCAGCGCAGTTCAAATTATCTGCCCAGTCTAGTAATTATTTTCCTATTGATATAATTATTGTTTCTAGTTGTCACCTATCGGCGATAGGGGCCCTGCTTTTAAATCAGAGGTTCTCAGACTCCCGTGTTCTCATCCTGGGAAGGCAGAGCCTCCCCAGGAGTGTTTGAAAATGTGTGCAGACATTTTGGATGGTCTCAATCAGATTTTAGTGGGCAAGGATCCAAAAGGCAAAACACCCTGAAACGTACAGGAGTGCCTCATGCAAAATGTGCAAGGTGAGTACAAATTGAGAAATACTGCTTGACCTCTACCTCTCAGACCCAGGTTGGATTCTCCTAGGATTCCCTTATTTCCATCGGAAGCAAATCTCCTGAAACACACAATGAGCTGGTAATGCCACAGGTGACCAAACTCAAAATGACTCCCGTAGTGAACTGTGGTACAGCAGAGACTATCTGGAACGGAGTCAAATGACTTGTATTTCAGGCTGTCTCTAACATTTGCCAGCGATGTGACTGGAGCAGAGTGTCTTAACCTCCACAAGTCTCAGTTTCTGTATCAGTACAATGAGGGTTGTAAAAACCTACCTTGCACAGCTATTGGCATTAAAATAGTCGGTGAGCATGTAATCACAAGATACCTATTGTGTCTCTAGCGCCTGGTGCTTCTGCTGTCTGGGACACTGACTTAGGAAAAAGAGGCTTAAGCCTTGTTCCCAGAAGGTCAAGGAAGTGAGTCCTTGGTCTCCCAAAGCATGCATTCGTTTATTCACTTAGGGATGACAATTTGTTTCTCCTTTCAGGGCGACACATAATAGGGGCCAGCCATTCGTATTTCATGAAAGAAAGTCCCAGAGAAGTTACTGAGCCACTGCCGGTCTCCTTTGGTCAGGCCTGGCCCTGATAGAGATTCAGAGCAGAAACATTTCAAACATTTCAAAAGAAGTGGAAATGAGCTGTAATGAGCCCCTGGGACTCAAGGGGCAATGTAGGGCAGTGTGAGGTTCAAGCCTATTCTGTCTTGAGGAAGAATCAAAAAGCTTCCCCAAAAGCATTGATCTGGGAGCTTTGTGCAAACATACAAACCCCTAGAGATTTGCACAGAAACCAGAGGAGGCTGCTGGGTCCTTTCTGGAGGGGCTAGGAAGCCGGGGGGCTGAGAGGTAGGATATGATGAGGATGGATCCTTGATTATAAAAGTCAGCAGGAATGGGAGAGGCACGCCCCAGATGGAAAGTAGAGAGCAGTGTCTTGGTAGTAGGTGATGGGAAGAACATTCCTCCAAGGAAAGACCCTAGATGGGATGGCAGTGGAGTAAAAGCCAAAGCTGGCCGCCATTAAACACAGGGCCACTTGGGGGCACCTGAGTGGCTCAGTTAGTGAACGTCTGACTCTTGGTTTGGGCTTAGGTCATGATGTTGGGGTCATGGGATCGAGCCCCATGTTGCTGTGGAGTCTGTTAAAATTCTCTCTCTCCCTTTCTGCCCCTCCCACCCCTGCTAGCAGGTGTGCTCTCTTTCTCTAAAAAAAAAAAAAGGAAAGAAAGAAAAGAAGCAGCAGAAGAAAAATACACAGTAAATTACCTCAGTAAATTTAGTAAATATCCCAATATTTTTAACCATTCAATCCTTTAGAAAGCTATTATATTTCATAAATGTAAATTTATACTTATTTATAAAAACTTACAAATATGGGTTCTAATATGGGTGTATTAATAGCTATGGGATCCTAAATTGTTGGCTTGATGAAATCGACAAAATAACTCTTAATCATTTTGTTTAAAATTACAAATAATACATATTTATTACAAAATATTTAGAAAACAGAGATCAGCAAAATAAGAAAATTTAAGGCACGTGTAGTCCCACCACACGGAGATCATCATGATTAACATTTTGGTGAATTTCCTTGGTGTGTTATTGCTGTTATAATTTTTAAACTAAAAAACTGGGATCACATTTTACAAACTTTTTTCTTTTTTCACTTGCAAGACTAGCTTTCTAGTTTGGCTGACTTTGATACTTGGCAGTGTTTCCTCATCTGCTAAAATCAGATGGGCCCTCTGCTGGTGTGTGAGGTGGGGGACAGGTCAGGGCGACAGGCTGGCCAGGGTTTCCAGGGGCAAGCAGTCATTGTGTTCCATTAACCTGGAGACCTGATTCATATCCTCTGAGTGACCAGGAAGGTGGTGGTTCTTGCTGGGAGGCCAAATGGCCAGTGAGCCAAAGGAAAAGGTGATGTCTGCTTGAAAACAATGCCCAGTATCCTTGCAAATGACCCCGGGGTTGCTCTGAGCTTTGCTACCTTGCATGGGCTTTAGTAGAACTGAGACTTGTCGAATCTTCAAAAAGATATCAGTTGTCTTTGTATTGTTTATGTTGTAGAAGAGCACACATAGACACAGACACACTCACACGACGTAAAAATCACAGTCCTACAAATCTGCAACTGCTGTCAAATTTTTTATTTTTTGTGCTTTAGTCTTTTGTTCTTAATGTAGGTGAATCCTGCCAGCTAGAGATGAGCATTGTTAACACTTAGGTGTCATTTTTTTAAAAGTGTGATCAGTTTGTTTTGCAGCGTCCTTTTCTCCCTGTGATAAACTAGTGTGAGCATTTCCTCCAAATCACTGGATGGATGAGCTACATCATTCCAAATGGATACCTCAGAGTCCGTTGATGTATCATAAATAATGAAAATATCCTACCAAGGAGCATTTAGCCTATTTCCAACTTTAGACTTGTTTTCACATAATGTTTATCATATTAAAAATAAAGTTAAGCAAATAATTGTGCAACCTGCAATCAAAATCATGACTAATCAATGCCCTGGTTATTCATGTAGGAGACGGAGCAGGAACTGGAAGAAACTCGGGAGATAGACATTTGCCTGGCTCTGTTTTTGCGGGATATAGTGTAGTCCGACCCTCTTGTTTTACACGGTGGGAACCGTGAGTCAGCAAAACGAAACTACCTGTCTCAATCACAGAACAGGCAAATAATAGAAACTACAGGTTTCTGACTTCCTGTCTTGTATCCTTTATCTGGCTAAGATTTAAGTTCATACTCTTCCTTCCTTCTTTCCTTCCTTCCCTTCTTTCTCTCTTTCTTGTTTTTTAAAGGATTTTATTTATTTATTAGATAGAGAGAGAGCACAAGGTGGGTGAGCAGAGGGAGAAGCAGACTCCCCACTGAGCAGGCTCAATTCCAGAACTCTGGGATCACGACCTGAGCCAAAGGCAGATGCTTAACCAACTGAGCCACCCAGGGAACCCCTAACCTAAGTTCGTATTCTTAGAATTAAAAATTAATTAAGAAAAGAAAAAGGTAGGAGGTGCTGCTAATAATTCCAGCATTCTCTCTACCCGAGACTTCTAGAAGTATGTATTTGTTATCCAAATCTATTTCTATTTGTTTCCCAGGAACGGTGCCCTGATAAGGTACTGTGGGTATTTGCTCTCTTCCAACTGACACCATTTTTACTTTAAATCTTTTCAATGCCTTTTAGGTCCTGCTGCCAACTTTTTGCCAAGACATTTTTACCTGTTGCTATTGAGTGGTTTCATCCCCTGCTATTTTAGTTTCGATCTCTGTGAACTCTTGCCGCCACATCACCTCCGTTAGCTCTCAGGTTCACAACCCTTATTGTGGCAGGGATTTCTTTCTTTCTTTTTTTAACAAAAGGACCTCGTTCCATCTTTCATCAGGTTTGCAATAATCCCATGCACATCCCTAGCCTGCAGCATCTGTTCCCCCTGACGTTGCAATTTTGAATTCTGCTATTGTAGCCTTCAAAGTGGTCCACATCGCCACAGCAGTGTGAAGCCGAAGCAGATGCTGTGGCACAATGCAACCGGCTTTATTCCCTTTTTGTGCATATAACACACACCCTCCCAGCCCTCCCCTGTCGCTTTTATTAGTCTCTGCTGTCTGCTTTCACATCACCATTGTATTTAGAGGGACTTCTAATTCCAGGAGCATGATTTAAAATCTTATGAAAAAGAATCAGTGCCACAATCCCACTGTCTGTCATTCTTTTTAGGATAATCAATAGGCATTCTTTATTTTGTGGTTATTTATTTGCAGTGCAAATAAAATTATTATTCAGCAGAGTTACGGACACATCATATCTCGCTAGTTTATTGTTCCTTGGTTTGCAGTGACTTTATACTTAAAGAGAGTCACAAATTAGATTAAGGAATACATTTCATTTGCTTTGATGTAAGACTCGGATGAGACTTCAGAGGCGCCAGCAATTCTCCTTTGTCTTGCTTTTCAGACTCACATAATAGAACATCAATCTTGCAAAGAATCCTTCTGCCAAAATCACCCAGTTTAATTTAATATACTACTTGGTTAAAACTGGAGGTCTTTATCTTTCATCCTGCATTAATATGTCAATCCTAAGCGCTACTAAAAAATGGGAATATTACTCAAAAGGAGAAATTTGGGGGTGTGCCTAATTAGATCTTTGAGGAAAATCAATGATGAATGTCCTAATAGCTCTTATTTTCGGTTTCGGGTTTAAAAAATGTAACTTCATTAATTAATATAATGAAAGACTTACAAGATGCAAACAGAAAAACCAACAACCTAATTCCATGATCCGACTTGGTGAACTAAAACCGAAGATAAGGTATTATGAGGTGCTTTGCTGTCCTCTAGTGGTTGATCATATCAACAACACAGACGTGGCTCAGAGGTTCATTTTGAAGAGGCCGGTCCCCAAGCTTTGTAGGACGAAACCAGCAGGTGAGTTCCTGTGACTGGTCCAAAGAACAGGGAACAAAATCCCGCAGGGGTCCAATTGGAAGCATTTGTGTTAAGGTTACTGGATATTTTAATACATATATTGTAGTATACATTATGATATTATACATCATACATATACATATATCTGCATATGTGCATGTATATGTACGTATATATCTACATATGTGCATAATATATGTATATGTACATATACATATATGTATATAATGTGTATATATCATAGGTACATGATATATATATATTCATACATTTGAACTAGTTTTTGGAAAATACCTATTACTAGAAAAATTCTTCTACAGAATAATTTTGATGCAGAATGAACTGACATAGTCTATGATAACTTTTGGCAGAAAGTTACATTTTGGAATTGAATTAATAATAAAAATTATTATTAAATATTATGAAAGTTTTAAGAAAAATTATTTAGTGTGTTATAGGTAGAAACCTTAACACTGATAATTTGCTTTGCTTTAGGCAAACATCTATTAAGTGGAAGTCTTGTCATTCATATGAGAAAATATTTCACATTTTGCTGTTTGTATAAAACAAAGTTTCCATTATACATTCCTCTACCTCTGTTTATCCATTTGCTCATCGTAGGTATTTATGTACAACTAAAAATATTAACAAATGTGACTTCTTTTCCCAGAATATTTGGAGATTTTTAGATCTTTTCTTCTTTTATTTATATTCTTTGAATATCTTTCCTGACTTGGGGCCATGTTTGGGGGAATTCCATACTTAGAAGCTATTCCTTTCTTTAATTTCTTTAAATTCCCGTGAAATTTAATCAAAAGTACTAGAACTTAACAACGTATAGGATTGTTAAGGGTTAGTGTGGGTTGATTTCTAGTTCTCTCACTCTGCCACAGGACAAGATAACTAGGGAAAGAGTGTATAGGAGGAGAGGATTGAAATTACACTTTGCAGTTGTTATTTGAGGATGTAAATTCACCAACGAAATCATAGCTTAGAAAGGACTTCGATGTTTAAGCTATTGTATAGCATTGTCTCTATACACCTGATCTGGGGGATTTTTTTCACAGAATAAATTTGTTTATCCTCAAATGTTGCCTTTCGATTGGGCCAGATTTGACAACTATAAAGTCCTAGCAACAACAAGATCTACGGTTTTTTAATAAGCAACTAGGTGTGAACCACAGTATCAGCCTTCTCTGTACTGTATTCCCTCAAATCTAAAACAAGTGTGATGTGTGCATCATTTTATGTATCACTAAGGGAAAAAAGTGTGCAATTGTAGAATTTTTGTTGTATACCCATTGAAAGGGCTGTTTTGGACTTAGCTAAATGTTGTTTTTTTTCATCATATATCACTCTTGTGCACATAGAAGGAAAGTACGAGCAAATTCAATTGGTTAAGGGATTCCTGAAAGATTTTTGTTGCTATTGTTTGTTTTTTTAGGTTTTTTGTTTGTTCGTTTTGCATTCAGACTCTTTTGAATCACTTTTTGACTCAGGGTTGTTGAGGTTGTTGTTTCTTTACGCAACACCTTCTTCTTTACCTATGAGAATGGAGGTGACACAGCATGTCTTCGAAGGGGCTCCCTTATGACCTCGGGGATTTCCTTCCACGGTGCTGACCCCTGATCTGCAAGGTTCGGTGTGGTGCTTCTGCTTGTCAGCAAAAGGTTTTCAGACAACAGCCAGGACCCACGCTCCTTCCTCGAATGGTTCTGAAGTGGTCTGTTCACTGATGGTTGAGGAGTCGCCCGTCATGCCACGAGGGCCAGCAACAAGTTACTGTGTGGGCAGGCGAGGACAGTGGGACTGTGACCGCTCCCTCGCTGGTGGAGAGTTGAGAGGCTGTAGGTTGCCAGATACATTCCCATTCTGCAGATGCTCAAAGGTGGGGGACTGTGTGCTTTTACCAATCAGTGAGGTATGGTGTGTTTACCCTTTAATCTTTATTATTACCCTATGAGGGAGGTGTTGTTTTCTCTGATTTGATCATTCAGTGATACTACAGCCTTGAAGGAAGATTCGAGAATATAGAAAACAGACATCATAAGAAGTAGGGTTACTCCTTTCTTAAGCAACTGGAGGGAATGAAAAGTGATTGTGCCAGTTCATATTACCTGGCCTCAGGTACCCTATTTGTGAAGAAACAAGTTTATTATGTATGGCATGTTCAGAGAACCCACAAAAGACTTTCCAGCGTCCTTCAGGATTTGCAGTAAGTGGCCTTTGCTTGTGATTTCTGAGAAACAGAGAGGTTTTCCATATTTTTTGCAACGTATCCCAAACCCAAATCATGGACACCGCCATGATTGTTTCAGGATCATGAAAATTGGGCAGTTGACGTTAATTTTGTAAATGGGCAGCGAGACTCCTCCGTGGAGAAATTTTAATCATCTACAGCGAAGACACAAAACCCTCTTCAGAAGGAAGTGGTTCGCAGCAGGACTTGGTGGCCAAGGGATTCATCCTCCTGAAACAAGAATGTGTCAACATATTTCCCAAGGCGTGCTCCAAGGCACTGCTTGAGGAATTTAAGTTGCTAGTGAGCTGTCAACATGTGGCCACGAAGGATACCTTTTATGAGGAAATCACATTGTTATTCCATAAGGCAGTCATTATTTTATGTTGGCCGCATTTCAGGCAGCATACCCCTCTATTGTTATTATGAAGACATTGGGTAGTCTTCTTATTATGAAGACTATTATGAAGACACGGGATCATTTTGTGCCCCCCTGGGGGATATTTGGCAGTGTCTGCGGACATTTTTGACTTGCATGGCTGGTGGTGCAACTGGCAACTAGAAGCCAGGGATGTTGTTAAATATCCTACAAGTCACAGGACAGGCCCCCCTTCTCCCACAGAGATTTATCAGCCCACAAATGTCAATAGTGCTGAGGTTGAGATGCCCTGGTCTAGCCTCTTGTGGTCCTTCAGTTCCCACAAGTAGCATGTCCTCTGAGAAGCTTCTCTGGGTTCATCTTCTGTGGGTTGCACAGTGTCCTGTGCTCACTCCCTTCACAGAGCTTATCACTCTGTTCTGAAATCAACCACATTTTCATACCTGTCTTCACATTGTACTTTAAGCTCCTTGAGCGTGGGGACTATGGTTTGGTTATATAATGTCCTTAGACCGTGGCCTTGTGCCCAAGTATGTGAATGTGTTCCAAGTGAATGACAGATATCAATCAGAGTTAGGTCACACAAAATAAAGAATCCCGGAAAAGCTGAAAAAACCAACTTTAGCAAGGACAGGCGTATAGCTGGAGCTCAGGAACAATAAAAGTTGGCAAGGCTCTTTCCCTGTCTCTTATCTCTGCTCCTCTCCCTATGTGACCTTTAGTCCCCCACATGGGGAAATGGGGCCATGGATAGTTACTGAGATTTTAGTCTTATGGCTGCCTCCCTTGAAGAGGAATAGGGCCATCTTTTTGGGTCCCTAGTTGAAAAAGTCTAAGCAATTTTCTACGTTTCCTTCATTGGCTACCTTGGGTCAATTGTCCACCCTGAACTATTCAATTGTGGATCAAGCTAAGAGCAGGAGCAGTTTCTAGTAAAAGAGGACTACTGGGCAGACAGAACATAGGTATCTACTATACTGGAACATGGTAGACACTCAGTAATTATTTGTTCAATGATTGACTATTGAAAAGCTCAGAGGAATATAACATGTGCCAACCTACTTAGAATAACATCCAGGGACCTCTAGTTTTGATAGGAAATGAAATTTCTGATAAGAGGTGGCATGGTTGCTTGGGAAGCCTGCAATGGAGGGAAGGCTTCCATTAGTTGGTGTTCTTTGGCCCCAAATGGCTAAAATCTGACTTAAGTTGGCTTACCCATACCAGAAACTTTTTGGCTCATGTAACTCTGAATTCTGCGGGTAGATCAAACTACAGGCATGATTAGATTCCGGATCTTGAACAGTCTATACTCTCTCTTTGCTTAGCCTAATTCCATATGCAGATTCTCTCCATATTTTGGAAAAGAGGGCCACAGAAAGCCCTAGACTCGGATCTTCCCAGTTTAGCCATGAAAAATTGAAGTAGGGTTAATGTCATATGTCAATATTTGAAAAGACCCCAAGTGATCTTTTTGGGTTTTAGGCCTAATTTTGGGGGGCGTTTAGGCCCAACATTGATCAATTTCTATGGGTAGATGCATAGGGATGTCTAACTAGTATGTCCGCATCTCATGACCACTTGTGTGATGTAGACTGAGTTTGTGAATGACAGCTCACCAGGAGCCACATGGAGTCAAGGAGGAGTCTCTCAAAGGTGCTAGAAGGCACGCTAGAAAGACAAAGGTAGGCTATCACAGTTCACTGCATTGCTCTGCTGTTTTTCACTCATAGGACGTTGGAGAAAGAAACCTAATAAATCTGAGGCTATTACTTATTAAAATAAAAATAAAGACTGCTTACTAAATGTGAAAAATAACAATAAAATTGAAGACATTTTAGTTAGTAAATACTTAGTCTCACACAATTAATTCCCAATACCTTTGGCTTTGACATTCTTTTTCCTGATAACAGCACCTGCTGCTAATAGGCCAGGAGAGGAGGGAGTTGTACCATTACACAGAAGCCTGTGCGTCCTTTCTCTTCCTCCGCTTCTGTGCCTTTCCTCCTCCACTCTTTGACAGCCCCTACTTGGTGCCAAACCCCTCAAGTTGAGGGCTTGTAGGTTTAGGAGTTTCATCAGTTTTTTTTTTAATAATTATAATACATGAGATGAGAAAAGGCCTTTATATTAAATAGAAAATTGTAACCAAGAGCAGAGAGAGTAGTATAATGGCCCCTTGAGACCCATCACCCTCTTCAACAACCATCAACTCTTGGTTTTTACTCCATCATTCATACTGATGCCCTCTTTTCCCATCTTTACCAATCACTCTAAAGCAAATTTTATCTGAACTTCATGTGTATCCCTGAGAGAAAAGGAGACTTTTAAGAAAATCACAAAGAAAATATCATGCCTAAAAAAAAGAGTAATAATTTTTTAGGGGCACCTGTGTGGCTCAGTTAGTTAAGCACCCAACTCTTGATTTTGGCTCAGGTCATGATCTCAGAGTCCTGAGACTGAGCCCTGCTTTGGGCTCCTTGCTCAGCAGGGAGTCTGCTTGAGATTCCCTTTCCCTCTCCTTCTGCCTCTCCCCGCACTCACACTCTGTCTCTGTCTCTGTCTCAAATCAAATCAAATCAATCTTAAAAAAAGGACAATAATTTTTTAAGAACATTGAATAGCCAAACAAGGTTTACATTTCTCTGATTGTCTCATTCACTTATTTGTATTATTAATTTGTGTATCTTTTACACTTTTAGAGGGAGGAATTATGATTCCACTAAGGTCCAGACATTACAACTGGTGGATATGATTCTTAAGACTCTTTTAATCCATAGGCTTCCCTTTCATCTCTCTTTTCCTCCTTGCCTTTTTTTTTTTTTCATTGAAAAACTGGTTATTTGTCCTGTAGAGTGGCGCATCATCTGGATTTTGCTGATTGACTCCCTGGGGTGGTGTTTAATGAGCTTCTCTGCCTGCTATGCATCTGGAGATTGGCAGCTGTATTTAAAGGTTTGGTCAGATCACTTCTCGGCCTTTTGGCTGAGATCAAGTGTAAAGGTTTGGTCAGATTTGGGTTCAATCTCCTGAGCAGGACCATTCTGTAGGTAGTGGTGAATGCTACCGTCATGAGGTGTGTAATGACTCCTTGTCTCTTTTTTGTGACCTTAATATCCACAGTTCCATCCACAGTATTGAGGATTATGAAGTGATGATCTTTTAGTGCTCTAATCCTTTCTATTTGATTAACTGGAATGATCTATAAAGAGAATCCCTTCACCAACTCCTCAGTTCCTCTGAGGTTTAATTTGTACAAGAACGATATAATAAAGCCCTGATTCTTTCCCTTTACTTAAAGTAATTAATTGGTTTCCCATCTTTTTCCAGGGTGATCAACGGGGACTGCTTTTTATTATCATGGACTTAAACATGTTAGATAAGTTTTATTTCATTGTATTTATTATTCTTAGCACTCAATTTAGGTTGTCCTATATGTGGCCAGTTGGAATCTATACATGTTAGGTCCTGAGTAATTTTTTAGTCTTGCCTTGTGATATAAGTGAATGGACTGATTTTATCCCTTAATTTTTTTTTTTTAAAGATTTTATTTATTTATTTGACAGACAGAGAGAGATCACAAGTAGGCAGAGAGGCAGGCAGAGAGAGAGGGGGAAGCAGGCTCCCTGCCGAGCAGAGAGCCCGATGCGGGGCTCCATTCCGGGACCCTGAGATCATGACCTGAGCCGAAGGCAGAGGCTTTAACCCACTGAGCCACCCAGGCGCCCCAATCCCTTAATTTTTTTTAATGAGCTTTTAATTGAAGTAGAACATATACACAGAAAAATTCATAATTCCTGAGTGTAATAGCTCAAATTTTCATGAGGTGAATGCACCTATGAGCCTAGTGCCCACACCAAGAAACAGAAAATGAGAGCATATCTTGGCCCTTTCTGGTCATTACCCCTTCAAAGATATCCACCACCTGACTCTTAGCTCCAGAGATTCATTTTGCCTGTTTGTGACTTTGTGTAAATGAAATCATACAGTATGTTCTCTTTTATGTCTGGTGTCTTTTATTCAACTTTTGTTTGTGAAAAGCATGCTTAAGCGTAGTGATAGTTTCTTCATTCTCTATCACCGGATGCTGGGTCTCTTGGATCGATTCTCTACCTTTTCAATTCTTTTTCTCTTGTGCATTAAAAATTTTTGTGTTCTACTTTTTGGTATATTTTCTCAGAGTTATGTTCAGGTTTTCTTCTGTTCCCTGCATTGTCTCTTTTTGCTCAAGGTTCCTTTTTTTCTGATTGTGTTGGTCTTTGCCTTTTATTTAATAGCTTTCCTGAGATGATTTGTGACTGGTTATTCATATTTACATGTGAAGACTAGCCATTTGGAAGCAACTGTGGGATGATTGGATGGAAATCCACATTTTTATTTGGGAGAACTCCAAATGCCATGGTTCTGATTACTTTAATTGCTTCATAACAAACCACTCCAACCTCAGGGGCAAAAAACAGCAACACTCAGATATTGTTATTATCTTTGGTGATTTTGGGGATTGAGTGGACTCAAATAAGTGGTTCTCATCCAGGGGCTTTCATAAGGTTGCTGTCCGAGTGTGTGCAGCTGGCATCATCTGGAAGCTTCTGCACTGACATATCTGGCTCCTGGGCCAGGAAGACTCCAACCGTTGGAGGCTGGAACTCCTGGGACTCTTGGGGCATTTCTCTATCTTACTGTGGTCTCTCGTGTGTGGCAGCTACAGAGTAGCTGGACATTTTACATGGCAACTCCGGGTTCCAAAGGGATGTGTCTCAAGATAGAGAGTGAGATGAGAGCTGTAGGAATGGCTTCTTTTGAGCTAGCCTGAGAAATCATGCAGCATCATTCCTGGAGCATTGTAGTCACTATGAGTGAGCTCCTAAGGCAGTCCATAGTCACAGGGAGGGAAATTAGACTCTGCCTCTTGATGGGATAGATGCTAAATAATTTGTAGACCTGTTTTACAACCACTGATGTTAATATCTGCAGGTCTTATCTTTAGGATTCTTGGGTTCTTCCTAAGATGAATTATCTAGGCTACCGGTGAGGATGGGAGGTAGGTCAGTGCTGGGTAAGCCTCTCTGTAGTTATCTTAGACCAGGGTGCAGAAAGGAGATTGCAGTTTTCTGGTGGGAGTGTCCCTGGTTCAGCATGTGGGTTTTCAGTTCACCCTCCCCTTCACCAATTGTATTTTTTTCCTTAACACCAATTTCTTAATTCAAATTCCCCAGGAGCTCTGGTCTTCTGCTGGGGAGAGCCAGGGAGTCTCACTGCTCCTTGTAAACCCTTTCAACACATCCTCATTTTCAGATGTATACCTGTCTACTTTTGTGATACATGGTGTCTGTCATACTTGAGTTTTTCTAGGGTTCCTGGATAGCTTCTGTTTGCTTCTCTGGATTTATTTTCCATCACTCTCTGCTCTGTTGGGGACTTGGGGACACTGACCATCTGGACTACACCAGGGTCTCCTTTCCACTGGCTTCTAGCATCAGTAATGGTGCTATGCTGAGTTGCTGAGTCGTATTAGAGCTTGATACGAAAGGAAAAATCAGCAATATTGATCCTGTCTTTATTTAAAATTTTGATATTTTGTTCGTCATGGAATTTTATTGCATCAATTCTGACTCTTTTAGACCTTGTGTTAAAATATCATTTATCTTGATTACTGAGTCTTTTGGTCCCTCTCTCCTTTAAATTTTGCACCCAAAGCAAGTGTTTCATTTACTTCATCCGAGTCCCATTCTTCCCATTCAGAATATTCTGTGGCAAGAGTCTATCTCCTGTTAAAATCATCTGGAGAATGTTGATTTTTTCCCCTTTATTTTGTTTCACCATGTGACCAGCCCATGGAGTTCAGACCGCTAGTTCCGTCTCACCTTCTTTTAGTAGCACAAAGGCTTTGCCATGCTGTGGGGTCTGCCCTTGGCCACCCAGGGTTCGTCTGGGACGAGGTCATGGCCTGTGTTGTAGCTCAGTTCTCAAGGCCTTTGCTCTGCTCCTGTGGGTGTAACAAATGCATGTGCAGCTGAGGGAGATCTCAGGACTTGTGTCAGTTCATATACAGAATTAGGGGACTGCTTTCGGAGATTTTAGCCATCCTCCCCAGCTCCAGGTCCTGGTTGCTGGTTCCTTTCTCTGGAACAATGAGGTTTCCTCTGAGTTTTAGCCTCCCGTGTACTTACAAGTGAATGGGCCTGCCCTCAGAAGAACCTGCAAGGAACAAGAGAAGGAAAAATAATGTGCATTTCCCTTACTCTCTTTTCATAATAAGGACCCCTTTTCCTGTATCTCTCTTAGCATTAATCACCACATGGCAAAAATACTTACATGTATCACTTTCTTCTGCAGGAGCCTCCAGGGATTACAATAAAGAACCCAAAGGGAATTTAGCAGAGCTACCAAAGTCATAGAGAGCATAAGCTCTTTACATCAAATTGGGCATCTAATTAGAGATTCTAATGTGTAAAATCCATAGTCCCTGCTAGGTTGTCAGCTTCGTGCCTGGCAGGACAGTGTCTCTAACACAGGGCACAGACAGGGCTGGGTGCAGAGTGGGTATTCAATAAATACCGACTAAGTGGCCCAGTGACAGGCTTCACCATTACCATTTGAAGTTTGACTACAGAAAATTATATTTCCAAGGTTTTAAAATAATGAATGAGCCAATATCTCATTAGGCAAGTGTCTCTACCGTCCAAGACAGAAGCCTAGGGCCTCCGTGTCTGGGTTGCTGCGAGAACGGACTGCCCTGAGGCCGGGGTATGTCCTTGGGTGTGGGGATTCAGCAATCACTCCCATCCTGGCTCTGCCCCGTCCCTTTCTAGTCCATAGCCCCAGGGCACTAACTTGTAGAAAGCGGACCTGAATGGTCATGAGTCTGAGAATACAGTTCTGGTATATCCCCAGCAATATTTATATCCTCTACTTCTAGATTACTAATTAAATTAAGGCATCTGAAAGAGAGCTATGAGAACTTTAAGCTCTTTGACACAGGCTCAGAAAACCAACTAAACTGAAAAATCACTGATATTCTTGGATGATATTTGCCCGAAATGTATTTTAGCTTGCCTTTTGTTTATTCACTCAGGAACCCATTGCTTAATGCTTATTTTTGTGAGAGACAACATGTAATACACGTGGATGGATGAAAGGAAGCTCTTATTTAAAAAGCTAAAACGATGGGGCACCTGGGTGGCCCAGTGAGTTAAGCATCACTGGATTCTTAATTTTGGCTCAGGTCATGATCTCAGGGTCGTGAGATGGAGCCTCACGTTGGGCTCGGGCTGGGTGTGGAGCCTGCTTAAGATTCTCCCAATCCCTCTGCCCTACCCCCCTTGCACTCAGTCTCAAAAAACAGATAAGTAAATAAATAGAAAAGCTGAAAAAGCTTTGCTCTGCTCTCTCCCCTCCCTACCAGTTGACATTCTCCTGGAGGACAAAACATCTAAGTCCTGATTGTAACACAAGTGCTCTGGGGGGTTGCCAACCCTTCCCCAGCCATCCCTGTCTATCCTTCTCATTGCTCTTTCCACCTACCCAGGCTCTCATCTCAGGCAGTCCCGTCCCTGCTGAGCTGGTGGCAGGTCATGTGACCCTCAGCACACACTCCACACCCCCAGTTTGGGGTGGACCCAAAGTGCATACTTGATCCTTGCTGGCCAGTTAGATTCCTTCTCCTGATAATTTTGAATTGGGACCTGTTTTTGAATTGGCTAGGGTTTCATGCTGATGTGGACTCAGATGGGAAACCACCATCTTTTTTTTATTTTTTTTATTTTTATTTTTTTTATTTTTTAATTAACACATAATGTATTATTTGCCCCAGGGTACATGTCTGTGGATCCTCAGGCTTACACATTTCACAGCACTTACCATAGCACATACCATCTTGAGCAGACCTTTGGGGCCACGTGACTAAGGAAGTATATTGATGGAGACTGAGGAAAGAAAGGGTGAGTGTAGAGAGGATCCGACCAAAGAATAGATGTCAGCGCATGAGAGACATGGAGACAGAATCCTGCTTGGTTCCCAATGGTGTCCCATGCCCCGCCAGGGCCAGCTGAATTGTTGCTGTTGGATTCCAGAAGATGCCCTAATTCCTTAGGATAAAACTCCTTTTAGTACCAACTCAAGAGGATTTCTGGATTGTTTTCTTTTAACAAAATGCTTCTTGATTAAAATTTAAAAAACAAAATGAGATACAAGCTAAACAATAAACAATAATGGGAAAGAAGAAATAGCAATTCTGGCTGGTTAATTCAAAAGATGGGTATGTTATTTCATGTCTTCTCTAAATTATTGCTATACTCCCCATCCCCACATATCTAAGAATAAAAGTTAAAATCAATGCCCTGAGGGATGCCTGGGTGGCTCAGTGTGTTAAGCCTCTGCCTTTGGCTCAGGTCATGATCTCAGGGTCCTGGGATCGAGCCCTGCATCAGGCTCTCTGCTCAGCAGGGAGCCTGCTTCCTCCTCTCTCTGCCTGCCTCTCTGCCTACTTGTCATCTCTCTCTGTCAAATAAATAAATAAAAAATCTTAAAAAAAAATCAATGCCCTGAAATTTTGATTATTTTATTTCTGATTGATGATTTTTAGAAGCTTATCACTTTGGTGATAGCCTTAGCATCTCCAATTTCTTTGGTCAAAAACCACTTGCTGGCAAGGATGCAACTTGAGATAATTATGGCTTTGTGTGCTGAGTGTGTTTTCTAAAGGTTATTTTGATTTATGGTGACTCAACCCCTCGGTCTGTGTGGTTAACTTTTTTGAGATGGGGGGGTCTTCATGGATTCCCAAAATCTGTCTGCAAATAGTGTGAAATTTAAGGAACTCTAGTTTTGTTTCTTACTTCAATTCATTTTGCTGTCTCTGGGGTGTTTGGTATGAAGGTGTCCAGTAAGAAAGCATCTTTCTCATTTAACTGGTAATTACCAGTGTAGTGGATTATTTTCAAGACTTGTTTTCTTAGTGCCCTAGAAAAAGATTAAAAGAATGTCTTTTTAATTTCTCTTCATCAAGATTAATTCTCCACTTTTTTCTCTGCTTTAGGAACATTTCCCCCCGAGGGAACATTCCATAAAGCGAAAGTCTATTTTCCTTTCCTCTTTAAGTGACAGGGACATGTGTAGCATCTTTATCTTCTGAATAACCAGTCTAAACTTTCACATCGACTTTTTATCTCCTGTCTTGCTCTATCTGCTGCAAATTGAGTGAAAACTCCCAACCCTTTTGTCTTTCTGTGTTTCATAGATGATGTGAGAATTTTTAAATCCTGATAAGAAAAGTCCACATCAATAGCAACAACAAACAAACAACAAAAGAAAAGTCCACAACGGAAGAAACTATAGGGTTGTAAAAGACCACTTTCCTGCCCTCCTAAAGGACAGCAATTTCCCTGTTTTCCAATCTCAAAGCTTCTGGAGGGAGACTGGCCCGGTCTGAATTATAAAGAACAAATTGGTTTTCTCTGCCTCCCGAGCCTTTCTTTTTTCTCTCTCTTTTTCCTTTCTCTCTCTCTTTTTTAAAGATTTGATTTATTTTTTGAGAGAGAGAGCATGAACAGGGGGAGCTGAGCAGGAAGCCTGGACGATATGGGGCTCTATCTCAGGACCCTAGGATCTGAGCCGAAGGCAGACACTTAACTGACTGAGTCATCCAGGCACCCCCTCTCTCAACTTTCTGACTGAGATTCTTGGTTATTTTCACTGCTCAACTCTTTCTGGTTTCCTAGCAAGTTGTCCTTCCCTACTGGCCTCTCTTACCACCCTGGGTTTCCACCCAGCTCATCTGCCCAGACTACGAGCCAACCTCTCCCTCCTTATCTTCATTCTTCCTCAGATCATACTTTGGCTGGAAGAATTTCCCATGACTGAGGCAATGGCTCCCGTGCACGGTCATGTGAAAAGTGTTTGTGGAAGCAGGAGTTGGGGTATTGGGGAAAGTGAAATATTAACAAGGGAGATGGAAGGTGGGGTGTGCCCTGAGCTGGACCTTACATCTCATCTTAGAGCTCTCACAGAGTGTCCTTCCTCACCTTGCCCCTCACAGTTATGTGCCTTAGGTCCCTAGTTCAATATCACTGCCTTCTCTTCTAGACTCAGATTATGAGAAGAGAGCAGGTTTCTCCACCTGCCCTTCTTAGATACTAAAGCATATGAACCCCAAGTAAACAGTTGGTAAATATTTGTTCAATAAATGAAGAGAATTCTCTCTTGTTATTCCAGTCATGACATGCAAGTGACTGCTGAATCACTCTCTATATAGTGCTACGGCGCTGGTCCTGACCACTCCTTCATGGAGTGATGTGGGCCATATTAACTAATGAACGGATAAATGAAAAAAATGAAAAGAGTATGGGGATGATATTTTGAAAATATTAAACTGATTTTTAAAAATTCCCTTAATCGATAACATCCCTCTCCTCTCCACTCATGGAATCGAAGGGTTTTGTTATTTTGGGGAAATAATAGGTACTCTCAGTCCTGAGCAAAGAAGTCATTTGTTGGCTTGGTTCTCAGAGCTCACATTCTTGAGTCTTTTGCAACACAATGTCTTACCATCAAAAAGAGATTTTCTAAATCCCAAAAGTTTCTCTTTACCTATCAAGAGTTAAGCCTGGCTGACTCAAATCAGAGGTTTATTGTAACCAGTGGGTTCTGACCCTGGTCGCTTATCAGAATCACTTGGGGCACCTTAAAAAAATACTAATGCCTAAAAAAATACTAATACTAATGCAGCCCTAGTTGAGAACACTTGTGTAAACCATAGTGTTTAAAGACAGATGAAATGACTATGGCAAGACCCCATCACAAAGGAAAGCGAGAAGTAGGAGAACGGGGCAAAGAGGTCAGACAGGAATGATTTGGCTCCCTCCTGAGGGCTGAACTCTGGCATGGGGGTGGGCAAGGGGTGGCAGGGAAAATCCAGAAAGGTTGGGAAATGCCTGGTGTGGGGCTTAGTCCTAGCTTCTCAAATGTTTCACAGGAGAATCCCAAGCCCTGTAGGTAGGTCTTGTGTTAATCATGGTGCTGAGTACGGGGCTGCTCAGGTGGTATTTTAGGAATATCTAAGGGATCTAAGAAGGAAGTCCCTAGAGGCCGTCATCCTCCAGTTGGGTGTGGCAAAGGCAGCTGAGAATTTTGGGGACACAAGGGAGATGAAGATGTGGTGACAGATCTGGTTGAGTTGGGGAGATTGCTGAGTGTAGGAACCTCCGGCAGGAGGCGCTGGTGGGGACCAACGAGTGCTACAGTGAGTGGCATCCTAACACACAAGGGACTCGACTTTCAGTGGGCAACAGAACAGCAAAGACCTTGAGGGTCGTTCTTGTCTGAAAACTCACCTTCTGCTGCCTTGAAGGTAGGAACATCTTCCTCTTCATCCAGACGTGATTCTGGGAACACAGAAATAGTCCTCATTGGGGGTTGGAACCTTGAGTTGAATTAATATTCCCTCCAAGTCATTTTGGACCAACATACCTTGTTTTCAGCCAGAAGATATCGGGTTATTTTTAATTGTCATATGTATGTTGTTCTTCTGCTACCAGAGAAAGTAGGAACAACAAGGAAAGATGAAAATAGTTGTAGATAATATTATGTATCTTGTATGTCTGGGTGGTAATATCTACATTTTTGACATGACACAAAAAATATAAAGGATGAGCTCAGTATTGACCAAATAGATCTAATAATTTCTCAGTAGTATTTTATATAAAGTTAGTGGAATAGTACTCAGCAATAAGAAAGAAACTTCTAATACATGCAACAATATGAAAGAAAGGCAAAAATGATGAACAAAAGGAGGCAGACCCCAAAGAGAACATATTAATTCATTAAGATGAATTTGAGGAACGGGAAACACAATTGATGGTGATAGAAGTCAGAATAGTCATAATAGTGGCTATTGACTGGAAGGGCATGAGGGAAATTTTGGGGTAATGGGTATGTTCTCCATCTTGATCTGGGTGGTAGACGTATAGAGGTATACATATGTAAAATGCTATTGAGTTGTCCACATAAGAGTTGTATATTTTACTGTATGAAATTATAAATTTAAAGGTACTAAAAAAAGATAGGGAGTAAATGAAGAAAACGGTCCTACTCATTTTTCATCCAAATACTTGAACTAAATTGTCAGAATGCAAAGCCAAATGTTGAAAAGTGAATGGTGCCATATAAAAATATATGTGGTGCTTAAATTTGCCAGAGATTGACTCATTCAGGCCCCTGGAATAGTAAAGAGAAGGCAGAAGGTTTAGACATGAGCAATGAGGAAAATGTGTTTTTCACCAAAAAGCCCCTGGGCTTCCTCTAACAGCTTCTTTCTCTCCCTTGGAATTTTTAGATGCATTATGTTACCACAGCATTTTTCCAAAACTCTCCTTCTGGAATTGATTTGTCTAGAGACCCACTGGCTTCTTTAAAATAAAAACTAAGCTGTCAACACATCCTAATGGCATTTTTTTGGTGGGAAGATTGGTGGCGTAAGTGGCCTGAAGACGCAGGGATCATGCATGCATATGTTCAGAGTCCTTAGGAAGGTTGCTTGTTTTCATTGTGGTGTAGTAGGGAGATTTTGTGTTGATTTCGACATCAAAAAGATGTGAGGTCAGCACCCAGCTTCACCATTTCCCATCTGGGTGATCTTGGGAGAGTGGCTTGATCTTTTAGAACCTTTGTTTCTTCACCTGTGAAAAGGAGATCATAGCTCCTTCATGGATTGTGCAATGAAGATTAAATTCAATCATATGTCGGTGATTGGCATATGATAGGTTCCCAACAAATGAGTACTCATTATTATACGATCGAATTGCCAAAAGTCACCTACCCAGACATCATCCTCCTCAATCATGGACCTTAGTTCACGCACTTGTGTTCTTTTCCAATTCTCTTCCTCTTTCTAATCTCAACTCAAATGCTATCTGCCTTAATTGATATTCTGCCTTTTGTCTCCTTTGTTCCCTTATAAGGTGCTTAAATGAAGAGTCTCTCCTCTGTTCACCATGCACCTCTCAGGGGTGCATATATAGGAAAACACCTAATGTTTGTTAACCTGAAGAATTCTTTAAAAATACAATGTTTTAGCAGAGAAAAGATATACTATTGATGTATTTGCAATATTTTACATAGTAACCTCTATCATTTTATCATATCAACTGCTTATGAACTGCCAGAGTGCATTTCCTGAGGTTAGGAAGAGGATATTACAACGGGGACTTTATGGGATGAGATTGTAGTGTCTGGGCACTTTTAAGAGTTTGGCTGATACTAACCTTGTGTATTAATTGTCTACTGCTGTGTACAAATCTCCCCGAAACTCAGTGGCTTAACACAATGATAAATCATTTATTATCTCTCACAGACAATGAGAGTCAAGAGTGCAGGAACAGTGTGGCTGAGTGGTTCCAACTCAAGGTTCCCCATGAAATTGCAGGTAGGTGTCAGATGGGGTTACAGTCATTTTGAAAGCTTGACTGGGGCTGAAGGTTCTACTTCAAGGTGGTCGTGGCTGTCAAGTTTGTCCTGGATATTGGTAGGAGACCTCAGTTCCTCTCCATGTGGGCCTCTCTTAATGTCCTCACAGCATGGCCACTGACTGCCCAGAGTACATAATTCAAGAAACCAAGCAGAAATTGCAATGCCTTTGTGACCTAGCCTTGGAAGTCAGACAGTGTGACTTCTGCCATATTCTAGTGGCCATGCAAACCTACCCTGATTCAGTGTGAAAGCAGACCATGCAAGGGCACGAATACCATGAGGTGAGGAATACTGGTGCCATTTTGGAAGTAGGTACCACATTCTGGCACTAGAGATTAGGTAGAACTCATTCCACTTGCTTCCTGCGGGACGGTGGAAGACTCCACTCACAGGACTGCTGTGTTGTGCAGCTATGGAGGTTTTGTTGACATTTGACTCTGTGTGTGCTCTTGAGTTATAAGACAAAGCAGCCCACTACAGGGCCCTTAGAAGGCCAGCTTTGGAGAGACTTTTTGGACCGGAATAAGGGGACTAGAAATTAAAAAGCAAAGGACAACATCAGAAAATACCTGCTTCCTGAGGGAGGATTTTTTTTCTACTTGTTCACAACTGTATCCCCAGATTCAGAACAGTGCCTGACATATGACTGATGCTCAAAAAATATACATGGGATAAATAAATGCATGAGTTTGAAATCTGTTTACTAATCAATCTCTAAGGGACTTGTGTGGCTCAGTGGGTTAAGTGTCTGACTCTTGATTTTGGCTCAGGTCATGATCTCAGGGTCGTGAGATCAAGCCCCGTGTTGGACTCCATGGTCAGCAGGGAGTCTGCTTGAGATTCTCTCTCACCCTCTCCCTCTGTCTCCCACCTCTCCACCCCCTGTGCTCTCTCTCTTTTTCTCTCTGAAATAAATAAATCTTTAAAAGGTAATCGATCTCTAGTACAATTTATTATAAACAAACTGTAGGAACCTCAGTCCATTATGTAAATATACATATGATAAGACATTGTTAATCATTAATGTTCAGAAAAGGTTGTTTTGTAGTTTGATGAGTGTTACTAAAATTTTTACTTAAATGTCTGAAAAATTTAGTTTTATAAAATTATTGTATATGGTATTTTCTTTTGAAACATCTCTATTTGTATATCATCATGAAAGGAAATAGGGAAATAACAGGGAAATTATAATTCTATTGGAAACATAAATTCCAGAAATCAAGTATTTTATATTTTGACTGTAATAGTGAATAGTGTATTCAGTTGCTCTGTGTCAATGACCACAAGAAAAATAATTTCTCCTTGGATCTCTGTGACATTGAGAAATATATTTTATTTGAATAACTAGCCACAAAAATAGAATGTAGGAAAAATCTGAAGGCAAATTTAAACGCTGAAACTGGAGTTGCCCTTCACAATAAAACCTGGCTGAAATCAACGGTCAAATACCATTATCCATCACTCTCTCAACTTCCCACTGGTTTACCATCAGTTGTTATGGTGAAGGTGACTTTGCTCCTAAAATAGAGGGAGGCATCTGAGACAGGCTGAAGTAACCTTCAGCTCCATTCCAGCCAATGTGTAAAAAGCTATGGGCAAAAGCAGATAAACAAAGCTCCCCTAACCAGAAAAAACATGTCAAAGAGTTAAGTTTCAACATTTAAGTTGTGATGGATCCTGACAGTTTTTGCTTCCATATGCAAGAAAAAGTTGAATTTTTAAAAGCTTGGCATGAATTGTTCTTAGGGGTTCTGGAGGTTATTACAATGACAGGCTGGGAAAGTAGGGGGTAACTCTTTAGGGAACGGGATGAGAGTGGCAAGTCTTAACGTGGGCTGGTGAACAGCTGCTCCTTAAGGCAGAAAGCGAAATATATTGTGGATCTTCACAAACATCAGGTATAGACATTTAGTTGCTCATCAGAAGGTCTGCCTTGTCTCTTTGAGTGGCCCCAGTGGTGATTACTTGTAAAGGAAATCCTTCCTGTCAGCCCTGGGGATGTTTCATAGGTGAGTCCCTAGGAATTTGGGAATATCACTTTCTCAAAAGTTTTTATCCAAAAGTTTTGAGAAATATCTCGAAGTTCTGTTCATAAACTGGCGATGGAGTCCCTCCTTCATGAATTTCCACCTTAAAATTTCATTTGACTTGATCAGCTATGAGTCCCTAGCCTTGGGTTCTACAGTGCTGAGCTAAAGGAGAGTCTCTTCCTGCTGGGGTCCCAGGAAAGTTGTGGTTAGACACATTCTGCAGGATTCTCACCCCTCCAAAGGGCTGAGAACTGAAAATGGAAGACCCCATCAGTACAACACTTTCGGCATGGTGTGTTGGCAAAAGTATGCATGTGCAAGAAAGGAGGCTCAGACTTTGCTTCCACTAGTCTTGTTAATTTGCACAGTGACTTGAGCTTTATGGTTTCTGTGTCTCCATTTCTCTTTCCATTAAAAGGAGATAATATTAATTTTAAAAGTCTGTTTTCCAGTTCCAATATGTACTAGCCAAGCCACTTCGGGTAAAACACATTTGAGTGTTTTCCCTTCTGTAAAAAGAAGTAGAAATGATGTATAAGCCAGATGGTGAAATTCTAATATATGTGAAAGCACATTCTACAGTGTAAAGCAAGGTGCACACATTGATTCTGTCTTGTCAGTGAAATATCCAGGTGGTCAGCACAAGTCTGCTGCCCTCTTCCCAGAGGATTCCTTTGCTCACTCCTGTGAAGCTGGAGTTAACTGCAGTGTGTGTGACTGAGTTTCCTGCTGGGTCAATGGAATTAGTGCAAGAAGAAATAATATGGATGTTAGAACGAGCTGAAGGGAAATGATGAATGTTTAGGTGGTCTAGATGGAATTCAATTAAGCTGTAGTAATAATCTAGGATGTTTATGGCACAGTTTTCTAAGACAAACTACGTAGATGCCTGTCTAGAAACAAACATTTATTTTTCCCGAAGTTTGCCTGCTCCTGACTTATCCTCTCCTTCCTCACGGTACAGCAAAAACCACGTTACTCCTTTTCTCATTTTCAAACCCTAGAACCACAGATTAGAATGTAAACGCAGAACTTCCAAACCAGAGTCCAGCAGACCTTTGTTTAGCATTAGATGTGCAGTCATTTACTGTTTGGAACTCAATCATATAGTATTTGGAACAGGGAAGGGAAATGACCATTTTAAAAATGAGTGACTGTTAATGACACTTCAGGGGAGGAAATGAGCATTAAAGTGAATGTGAGACTAATTTTAATTAATTAATTAATTAATTAATTAATTAAGAGCCTGAAGTAGGAGGGACAGAATGAGAGAGAGAATCTCAAGTTGACTCTATGCTGAGTGTGAACTCCAACACAGGGCTCAATCTCATGACCCTGAAATCATGACCTGAGCCGAAATCAAGAGTTTGGATGCTTAACCGACTGAGCCACCAGGCACTCCGGAGACTAATTTTATATTAGTCTGGACTAGATGGAACTTAAAAAAATTCCAGTATAATTAACATACATTATATTATTTTCAGGTGTACACTATATTGATTCAAGAATTCTATACATTATTCAGTGCTCATCACATGTGTACTTGTAATCCCCTTCACCTTTTCACCCATCTCCTCCCCTCCCCTCCCCTCTGGTAGCCATCAGTTTGTTCTCTATACTTAAGAGTCTGTTTTTTTGTCACTTTTTTCTTTCTTTGTTTTGTTTTTTAAATTCCACCTATGAGTGAAATCATATGGTATTTGTCTTTCTCTGACTTATTTAATTTAGCATTATACCCTCTTGAGCCATCCATGTTGTTGCAAATGGCAAGATTTCATTCATTTTTATAGCTGAATAATATTCTAATGTATATATATGACATCTTCTTTATCCACTCATCTATTGGTGGAAACTTAAGTTGCTACCATAATTTGGCTATCGTAAATAATGCTGCAATAAATGTTGAGGTGCAAATATCTTTCCAAATTAGTGTTTTCATATTCTTTGAGTAAATACTCAGTAGTGGAATTACCGGATCATATGGTGATTCTATGTTTAATTTTTTTGAGGAAACCCCATGCTGTTTTTCATGGTGACTGCACCAGTTTGCATTCCCCCTAAAAGTGTATGAGGGTTTCTTTTTCTCCACATCCTGGTCAACACTTGTGGTTTCTTATGTTTTTGATTTTAGCCATTCTGACAGGTGTGAGGTGACATGTCATTGTGCTTTGATTTGCATTTCCCTGATGATGAGTGATGTTGAACATCTTTCCATAGTCTGTTGGCTATCTGTATGTCTTCTTTAGAGAAATATCTGTTCATGTCTTCTGCTCATTTTTAATTGCATTATTATTTTTGTTTTTGTTTTGAGTTGTCTAAGTTCTTTTTGCATTTTAGATACTAACCCTTTATTGAATGTGTCATTTGCAAATATCTTTTTAGATGGGCCTTTGTAATTTAAATACCTGCAAATGACCCCAGATCAATGAGATATCTCCAAAATGAAGTTGAAAGTGTTTGCTGCAGCATATTATGAAGGCAGCACACAGAGAAAAGGAAAACCTTTTCATGTTTGTATTCCACTGAGTTTAGACCCATCAAAAAGCTGATTACATGTGCATTTATCTTCACTACATTTCAGAGACATTAAACCTGAGGCCCAACAGGCCCAAGATTATATGGCAAGGAGTGGAATGTGTGATTGCAGAGCTGAGGCCCTAACCAGAAACCTGGATTGGTGGTTGATAGCAAGAATTAAGAATCACAAAGGTAAAGGTTCTTAGTGTGGTATAACGCTTTCACATAAGCCAAGCATAGTTTATGGGCGGGACTCCTTACAGAAATTATTTACTTTCAGAGGAAAAATTCTTTCATCCTCCAGCCTTGCAGGGTGGAAATGAGGGCTTGAGGATCTTGGAACATCTCAAGCCTTCATTAAAAGTAGTAGTTGTTGTTGCTATTGTTATTTTTATTATTATGTAGTGGAACCATTGAGAAACCCATTGTAAATAACAAAGAGGATCACTGTGCAGGAAATATTTTTTAAATTATTTATTCATTTGACAGAGAGAGAGACACACACACAGCAAGAAAGAGAACACAAGCAGGGGGAGCGGAAGAGGGAGAAGCAGGCTCCCCCTGAAGTGGCATCAGAATCGAGCCCTATACAGAGCTCGATCCCAGGACCCCAGGATCATGACCTGCGCTGAAGGCAGACACTTAACAACTGAGCCACCCAGGCACCCCTATGCAGGAAATTTTTAAAACTTAGGTTATACGATATTGTCGTGTCCACTCACAATAGTTATGTTGGTAGGTGGAGAAAAATATCCAGGAAAAGTGAGTTTGTAGAGCATGCTTGAAAGAGAAAGAAATGGACAATAATTTGGAAGAATAAGCTAAGATCTAGCTAGGAACAGTTCCGTGAAACAAGGGTCGTAAAGGAGAATTCAGGGAGACTTAAATGTGGAAAAAGGCACAGAAAGTATTTACTTAGTCAGAACAAAGCATACTGGTTTTGCCAAAATAACTGGATGGAAAATGATCTTACCCATTGTTTTGGACTAGACGGTACCAAAGAGCTGGTTTGATAGTTCTCTTTCTCCCACTACATTGCAGAATTTTGGCATTGAGTAGACACAACTTAAATCAGAGGGCAGGGAGAGGTGCCAGGGGGATCATCTTACAGATACTGTTATTGATTCTAGCTAACAGTAATGGCAGTAACTTGAATTTGTGTAATTCCTTAAAAAGTATTTTCACATAAGTGATCTCATTTGTTTGAGACTGATCTCAGTTTGTGTTTTTTGGTAATTCACTGTTACATAGCCTTAAGGAAAAAGTGGTTACTGGGAAAAATAGCAGGTCTTGGGAATTTATTCAATCCCTAAGGCTAGGCTGGCCCTTCTTCAGGGCTCTGGGGGGAATAATCTTTAATATCAGAATATTTTCTTCTCATCTGTTTATCCTTTTTCCATTTTAATTACTTAACATCTCACAAAGTGAATAGTATCCACATAGACTAATTAGATAATGAAAATTGGAAACGTTTTTTTAAAAGATTTTATTTAATTATTTGAGAGAAACAGAGAAAGGTGGTGAGGGGCAGAGGAAAAAGAGAATCTCAGGCAGACTCCTAAGTACAGAGTCCAGTTTGGGGTACGATCGTAGGACCCTGAGATCACCACCTGGGCTTGAAGTTGGACGCTTAACCAACCACACCACACAGGTACCCCTCTGGAAACTTTTCACATCTTCTCTCATAGCTAGAGAGGCAGTATAGAGAATCAGACTGCCCAGGTTTCAACCCAACCTTTACCTCCTTTCTAGATGTGTGAATTTGGGCAAGTTATTTAGCTGCCCTGGGCCTCAATGTTCTTATCTTTTTTTTAAAGATTTTATTTATTTATTTGACAGAGAGAGAGAGACAGCAAGAGAGAGAACAGAAGAGAGGAATTGGGAGAGGGAGAGGCAGGCTTCCTGCTGAGCAGGGAGCCCGATGGGGGTCTCAATCCCAGGACCCTGAGATCATGACCTCACCCGAAGGCATATGCTTAATGGACTGAGCTGCCCAGGCACCCCTCAACGTTCTTATCTTAAAATGATTTGAATTAAAATGAGTTCATGGGGTATTCCAGTGGCATCAGAATCACCTGGAGGGCCAGTCAGTAGGTGGGCGAAGGGACAGAGAATTTGCAGTTCTAACAAGTCCTCAGATGAGACTGATGCACTCTGAGAACTCTGGGGTAGTCCATGAGTTAATTATGTAATCAAAGTGCTTATCAAAGGACCTGGCAAGTGTTCAATAAATGTTAGTCGTTATTATTCCTGTTGTCCTCCTCATCCTCATCCCCATGATTGTCATCATTACCATCGTCATCAAATAGATGATAGTGCCATGAGTCAATAGCAAGGCAGTCTCCAAACTCCCAGTTAAAATAATAAAATTTACACACAATGGAGGCATTTACACACAATGGAGCAATTACTAAGGAAGAAACTAACCCGGTATCTATGGCAGGCCTCCCTGTGGGCAGCTCAGCCTGGCTTATCCATACAGCTGTGGAAATCAACCAAGACCAATCATGAGAAAAGCAAAATCTGTTTATTCACCACTTGTGTTTTGGCAGACTCAGAGGCAAAAAGGAAAAAAGAAAGGCTTCAGGTCTGCCCTGATTGGAGGCAGTTGGCAGGAGAAAGCTGGAGGCTGGCTAAGTAGAAGTGGGCATTCTGGGTGATCGGTTAGGGTGGGTATTTGGCTTTCTCTGGTTGGTCCTAAGTTTGAAGCTGCCAGTTATTAATCAAATCCTGATAGTTTGGGGCTGATTGCTACAGAGTTATTGTTCAACTTCCTGGATTATCACCAGAGATAGCAATCTGGCTCCCCATACTTTTGACTTATAGCAGGGCTGGCTTCCGAGGTTGTTTATTGCAGATAAGGAGATTGGTTTCCTGGGTAGATTATGGCATATTGTGGGTCAAAGTTCAGTTTTTACATATGGTCTGGCTATTGTCTATTTTTATATTCGGTCTCTGCAGGGACAACCTACAGGGAGAGGAGGTTCTGACTGCATTGACTAGTGATCCAACCTGTGTGGCACTTAGAATCTTTACTACAGCTCACACACTGGCTCACTTCTACATCAGTTACTTGGGAGCCTGGTTAGTGTTGGTCTCTTAGCATACTAGCAAATCACGACTTAGCAAAACCAAGGAATAGATTCAATATATTACTAAATTATCAGCTAATACCACTTAACAAGCTTCTTGTTGGCCATGCAGCCATTCTTTCATGGGCAACAATCCAATTTCATCATAATTTATGTCTAACTTGTGCCTATCTCACTCTGTACAGGTCCTTTAAACCACCACACCAGGGTCCAGAAATAATAATAACAATTGTAACTCAAAATTATTGTGTTTTGTGTGTCAGGCTAAAGTGTACAAAAGTGCTTTCCAAATGTCATTTCACTTAATCTCCATAGCGATGCTGTAACGTGGTAAATGATTCAATTGTTCATTTCCAACATGTGTGTGGGGGTGGGTTTCCCCCCCAGCAACAGGCAATTCTAGGGACACCAGCTAGATGCCTGACAATTTCACTCAATTCTGACTCTATCTACTCCAAGATAATGTCATATCCCACAGGGTAAGAGGTCAGTCCTACAAGACTGCCTCCCCCCAAGCTTCAGATGCCAGCCACAAGCCCAGGCTGTTACCCATTCTTCTGACTGACTGGCTATAAATCCAAGGTTCCCATGACTCCCTCCTTGGATTCTATTCATTTACTAAAGCATCTCACAGAACTCAGAGAAGCATTTTACTTACTAGATCACTAGTTTATTAAAAAAAGGGTGTAACTCAGGAACAGCCAGATGGAAGAGATGCATAGGCTGAAGTAAGGGGAAGGAGCGGAGAGCTCCCATGTCCTTTCTAAACACACTGCTCCCCAGCACCTCCATGTCTTCATCATCCTGAAAGATGATGAACACCCTCATTTTGAGTTTTTATGGAGGCCTTATTACACATGCATGATGATTAAACCATTGGCCATTGGCGATTGACTCAATCTCCAGCCCCTTTGTACTCCCTGAACCTCACAGGGGTGAGATTGAAAGTTTGACCCTCTAATCACTCATCAAGTGGTTGGTTCTCCTGACAACCAGCCCCCTCCTTAGGTGCTTTCCAAAAGCTACCTCATTAATGTAACAAAGGACACCTATAGTTCTCTTATCACTTGGGAAATTCCAAGGATTTTAGAAGCTCCCTGCCAAATGGGAAGAAGACCAAATAAATTACAATGCCATAGGTGGGTGATAGATATGTTTGTTATTATTATTTAAAAAAAATTTTTGTAAGTAGGCTCCACACCCAAGCATGGAGCCCAACACTTGACCCTGAGATCAAGATCTAAGCTGAGATGCTTAACATACTGAGCCACCCAGGCGCCCAGTGATAAGTTCATTATCTTGATGGGGTGTTGGCTTCATAGGTTTATGTGTTTGTAAAAATTTATTAAGTTGCACACTTTAAACTTGTACAGTTGATTGTAAGTCAGTTATGCCTCCATAAAACTCTTCTGAAAAATAAAAAAATGAAACCATAAGTTGGAGGAAAACATGGCAATTTCTGATCTCAGAGTGGGAAGACCTTCTTATAAAGTACCATAAAATGAAGTAAAAGTTCTTATAAAAGTAGTATAAAATGAAGAAAAGTTTAAAAGATTTAACTTACATGAAAATTTAAAACCTATTAAGGAAAACACAACAAAAAGAAAATTAAAGGCCAAATGGCAAATTGGTAAAATATTGACCAATATGTCCAGACATATGTCCTTAAGATTTTTAAAGTATAAAGAGTTTTTACAGAGAAATTAAGAACTGAGAACATACCAACTGATTAATGAGCAAAGGACATGAATAGGCAATTTGTAAAAGGAGAAATACAAATGGTTAAGAAACATCTAGAAATGTTTTCCTAATCTCATAAATGCAGATTAAAACTGAGCAGGGTGATGATGTCACTCTCTACCTAGTGAATTAACAGGAACTTTTAAAAACTGACATAACCTGGTGTTGAGAATGGTGATAGAGAAAAGGACACAGTTTGGTGGCAGGTATTACAAGCCCTAATCTTTTGAGATAAAATTCCACACCAGTAATATATCCTAAGAAAAAAATTTCTGTATAGGGAAAAAATGTTTTACCCAATTCACAGCTAAGTTGGATAACTAAATGATTTTTTGAGCATTCTTCTGAATATCCTACCATATTTTGATTGTCTGAGCTCGTTCTTCCCAGCTAAGAGCTTGTATTCTCAAACTTAAGGAGCAATTGCTATCAAATGTTATTTTTCTTGATGATTTTACATAGTTAGATAAAGAATATGTTTACTATTACTATTAACTGATGCTTTTTTTTTAGTATTTTAGAAAGGTTAACACTGTATTTTTCTCTGTTTTGCAAATAGTTCTATTTCCACAATGCAGCAGTTAATTTGGTTTCTTCTAAGAATCCAGCTTAATAATTTCCAATTTTTTTGGAATAATTTCCAATAATTCCAAGTTATTTTCAAATAATTTTAAATTTTAACATTTAAATTTTCAATTTAAATCAATGAATTACATTTTCTTAAATACGAATGGTATATTTTGAGATCAATATATGCGTATATTCAGAGAATTGACTCTTTTTACAATATAGCCAACCAAATATCCTTCTCGACTTCAGTGATTTTAAGGTTCTATCCACGAAAAAAATTCACTTTGTGGTGTTTATTTATACGATTGCTGAAATGACAGTGGTTTAGACTATCCTAAGAATCACTGGCCAATATGTGCAACTTTTATTAAACTTAGCTCAGGAATCTGAGACCCCATGCCCTACCTATGATAAGACAGAAGGAGACTCTCAGATCCAGCCAAGAGTTTTATGCATTCCGAGTTTGTGAGAACATTACCTACACCTGTGACTTAAGTTCATGGCACTAGTTAAGCAGATTGCTCCATAAACAGCTTTTGTTGAGTGCACATTCTCAGCTGCGTAAAGAGCACTTACTTCCTGACAAACCACCCTTTTCAATTCCCTCTCACCTCTGAACTAAACTGTTGTAAAGATGGAGAAAAAAAATCAGCTGCCCTATATTATTCAGGCAGTGATAATAAAAATCAAGATAGGAAATGGTCCAATGTGGTTGTACAGATTTGACTTTTGACTAGTTACTCATGTGAACGACATTTCCTGACTTCCTCCACGCCGACTTTCTGGTTCCCCTGTTTCCTCCCCTACAGCTTTGCATTCAGGTAGAGCTCACAGAACCAGGAAACTGGGTTCGTAATTATCAGATGTGTGCGTGTGTGTGTGTGTATGATTATACGCACACAAAATATTAAGAAGTTAGTCTTTACAGTGAAAGATTCCTTAAACTTGAAATGGCAGTAGATACATGTCATGTAGTAATCATCGTGATAACAGCTATTGTTTTTGAGCCCGTACTGTGTGCCTCATGCTGTAATAAGCCATTGGTAAATAGCTATTGCTTTTCTCATTTTAAAGATGAGAGAGCTGAGATTAGAGGGGTTAGATCACTTGCTCTAGGTCATATAGCTAGTAGGTGGCCAAGCTGGGGTTTGAACCCAGTGCGTTCTGGTCTTAAACCCAGGCTCTGAATCAGATGGCCTTTTCTTTTCAGAACCCTGTCCATGAAGCAGGAGTCTTGTTGCTGGTGGAGGATTTGGATTCATATGGCCAAGTGATCATGGAGTAGCAGACTGTGAGCTCAGCAAGCAGAGTTTGCTGGTTAGTATTTTTCTCCTTACTTACCATTAGATAGTACGCTTTTCATTTATATATTGTAAAATAGTAGGTGGGGAAACATACAGGAATGGTAGAGTTCAATCTTTGCGAAGAATTACAGGGAATGTCTTGAAAGAATTTGAGATTTCTTTTTTTAGGAAATAATTCTGAGCCTTTATAGTTATCAATTCTGCAAGGTGATTTTCTTAGATAGGCTCTAAAGCGTTTCTGCCTTTGACATGATTGCAAATGTATAGTTTTCATCAAATTGAAAGAGGTTTGGTCTTTCTGTGACTCACATTAATACTTCACTGGTGACTTATTAATTCTACAATATTTTCTAGGCTTTGGGGATTTTGTGGAAAACATGACAAGCAGAGTCTCTAATTGATTTTTTTCCCCAGTGTAATTACCTCTCTTGAGATTGGGAATATGTCTTAAAATTAACAGCAAATAAAGAGACAACACTGGTTTTAGAGGTACAAAAGCTATTCTGTGTTGTACCTAGAATTCAGTATGCATAGTAGGATATCAAATTTGAAATGGGATAGATTTTGAAATATTTAAGAGTCTTTAACTGAAAAGGACTCCTATTTTAAAAATAGTTGACCTTAAAAGTATTTGAAGCCGTCTCTGTGAAGACAAGTTTATATACTTGGTTTATGTAGCTATCAATTCATTTTGACTCATGTAATTAAAGATCTGAGAAATAATTAAAGATTCAGGGCTGGGGGGAGGGAGTAAATTGGGAGCCTCTTAAAATAGAAACATTTAAAATGTTCCTAAAGGGAAAACATGAGGTACACTTTTCATCAGAATGTCAAGTGTCTGCAGCTGATTAATTCAATTAATTATTTTCCATATTTGATGTTGAAAGTTGGAGGAGAAGAGAGGAAAGGGGAGTTTTCACTGGTACAAGATAAAGAGGAGCATTTTGCAAAGTGCGATACCGAGCTAAGCCAAATCTGTGTTGAGAAAGGCGTGCGGTGTCTTTCTAGATGAGAAGTTATTAAACCTTGTTGTCATGCTGGGCAGTTCATGGAGAATTAGGGATCTAATGAGCAAATGTTCAGGCCTTTGGCAGAGGAAGAGGTTGTGACCTTTGGAAAGCACGTCTACTTAACTTAGACAAAGCAGGATTTAAAGACATTATATAGTTAGGGCTGTTAGAAAAGATGACTTCTATTAATTCTTCAGTCACTTTCTAGAAACCATGTGATTATGAGTCATAGAAAATGAATTATTGGAGTAATGGAGTGACTATAACCAGAAAGTGGGTTGGACAAATTTATATATTGTAACAACTACTGGGTTGCACTTCCAAGTCACTTTTGCCTGTAAAATGGGAAAACGTGCTTTTTTATTTTAATGCAAGTAGCAAATGACCCGACTCCAAATTGCACAGTGGGCAGCCTGACCCCACACTTATGGGATTGTACTGTCTTCTTTATATTCTGTAAGATAGCAAGTTGGTTCCTGATTACCAACTTTCTTCTTAACATGACTCTTCCCAGCTGCCTGTGCTGGATTGAGGCCAGGCCTTGTGCTAAGTGTATTATGTGGATGATTGTTTCCTCACAAAGGTCCTAGGAGATAAGTATGTGATCATCTCCATTGACATTTTGAAGAAAATGAAGCTCCTAGGACAAAAACTGGCCCAAGAGTATCTAGTTACTAGCTGGTGAAGCCAGGATTTGAGCGTGAGCCTGTTGGATTTGTTGAGTTCACCCTCAACCACTCTTCCAAGATGGCACAATTCTCTGAAATTTTCCAAGGGCCTCATTGACCTCAGACCACCCCTGTCTTGCCTTGGACTCCTGTACCAAGGGGCTTTTGCTGCTGACCTGTTACCTGATGTTTTTCTTCACCATGGGTCATCTTCTGGAAAAATGCCCATTTCCTTATTTTTGAAACTCTTACTTTAGCTTCTTCCATTCCTTAGGCTAAACTGTTTTATTCTAGTACTTGCTTCGGCAGCACATTTACAAACTGTTTAATTCTGTTGTTGAAATTCACTGCAGACCATGTGGCATGAGATTCACATTTTTACTTACTTTTAATGAAATAAGATAATAATTTTTTTATTTCTGCTCATACATATACCCAAATTTCTGAAACCCAGAGGTCATCTAAAGCTGTCGGAGTTTTAAAATATTTACACAACTTTAGAACATTTGAAGAGAATATGTAATATGAAGAGGTTCACAAAAATAAAATCAAAGTAATGGAGTTTTATTATCATCTACTGCAAATTAGGATATTTAGCATGATCATATTGGTTTATATAAAAAGGAAAAAAAATCCATTCTGAAGATGCATGTGTGTCCACAACCATTTCCTAAATATGTAATTAGAATGGAAGAATTTCCCATTTTCTGTAAGATTTCCCTCTCTCAAGCCCAGGTGTCCAGTAGAAGTAACTTTTGGGGATAGTTCTAGATGTGCCTGTCTTATCTCAATTAAAATTAAATCACTCCTGTATTGATTACCATTGTTCCTGATCAAGTCAAGATAGAAATATGTTTTTAACTGAACAGATGAGTTGCATTATTTAAAAAAGATTTTATTTATTTATTAGAGAGAAAGAAAAAGAGAGAGAGAGCACACAAGCAGGGGGAGGGGCAGAGAGAGGAGGGAGAAGCCCAGTAGACATGGGGCTCCATCCCAGGACCCTGAGATCATGACCTGAGCCGAAGGCAGATGCTTAACCAACTGAGCCACTCAGGTGCCCTGGATGAGTTACATTAATAGTCATTTTATGAAAGGTTTTTTAGAATTTCCTAACTTAATCAAAATAGTTACTTTGCTAGCAATACATGTTTTGAAGAATTCTTAGAATTGTTTTAACTGATCACCATGAAAGATTGTTAACCAGAGAGAAAGACAGGGCTGTCATATTGATTTGCGATGCAATATCACTAAATTACAATTAGATTAGTTTTTACAATCTTTCCTCGGGCAAGATTCAAGAGCCTAGTAAAACAGTTTTTTACTATTTTATAGTAAAGTAGTTTTATGTAAGGGAAGGTAGTTTTATGTAAGGGAAAAGATTGGGTATGCTAGGGCCCATGTTGCAGCTACTTCCTGAGATGGTGAATTATGATTATCCCGTTCCTTTGAACTCAATACATTTCTATAATTTCCCAGGTTTGAATTAATATATATGAATTATAAATTACATTTTCAATATAATAAATTTAAGCTAACTGAAGAATCACTTATTAAAAACATTGCCATTGATTACTTTCACAAAGATCAGAAGAGTTTCGGAACTTAATTATGTTTTCATTTTGATATATATGCACTTAATTAAAATGTGTGAGGAACTCTGATAATGAAAGATAACATATCTAATAAAATATGACATTAAAATACAATCATGTGTTTCCCCAGATTGCCCTCGCCTTATGTTAAAATTCTTAATCAGTTTTCACAACTAATGTTAACTAAATATTTGTTGGAAGAATGTCACGGTCATATAGAATATCTCAGTTATTATATCAATCTGATAGAAGTGGGTGGGATACCGTTCCATGGTTGTCCAGATGTGGTGGGACATCTGGTTCTGTCTCATTTTCCCTTGATCAGGTGTAAGGGTGGGTCTGTTTTCCATGCTACTGTCATTTTCCTGTCCAGATGTCTAAGGTCGTGTCATGTTCAGGGCCAGTGAATGGAGACTGTCCTCCTAGGGGAGTGCTAAGTGATATGTTAGCTCTAGGAACTGGATGCTGATAGTTTGGGCTAAGTTCACGATTATTTGATCCCTGAGGGTTTCTCTTCGACACAGTGTTCAGTCTCCACTGCTTTGAGAAGAATGTAAACAGCCAACAAAGGTGGTAACTTCTTGAGTTCCAAGCATCATATGGTAAATGGACTCAGCTTCAAAGTGGCAAAGCAAGCTTTTCCTGTCCCTAGACTAGATAAAAGAGATCATAGGCTAGTAAAGGGGAGAAGCCACCTAGACTGGAGAAGAGTAAGGACAAGAGGTCTTTAGCTACTGTTGGCAAAGCACCAAATCAGTGCCCAGTTACCCTTTCTACTATAGTCCAGTGAGCAGCCTGAGTGTTGCCTTGGTTTGTCCAGGAGGAATGGCAGTCTTCTGTGCCTCAACACACTGCTTAGGGTTTACCTGGCATCTTGGGTTAAATATAAACATGAGCAAAGGATTAAGTCTTTCATCTATTGCCAACTACCTAAGTCATACAGAGAATTAAGGGATAACTAAATGGAATATCTCTGGTAAATTTAGGGATTCTAAGAATCAGAGACAGAAACTTCTAGAATTCACTAGGTGCACTTGGGAACAGTAGTATAGTGTTTGTGAAGAACTATGAAGGATGTGTGATCTTATCTCCTTCAAGCTCACAAGTTAGCCTGCCACAGTTTTAATGATGGCAGAAGGCACTTCTAGGTCAGAGTCAAAGGACTTTATTACTCAGAGCACAGCAAGCAGCATGCTTGTGTTAGTTCTCTTTGCCCAAGGTTCCCCTGGGCCAGTGTGTTGGGGAAGCCAGATTGCTGCCTGTACATGTGGTAGGTTTCATTACAGGAGAGAAACCCTGAACTTACGAGATCCAATTTTCAAAAAATGGGCAGCAAGCACACCTACGCTTTGTTTTGGAGGGAGGTACCATCTCTAATTTCTAGGACTGATCAGTATATAAATATCCATGAAAATAGAGTCTGGAGCAAAGGCAGTCGGTGCCTCTGTTCATAAGGTATGTAGAAACATGAGAGACCCATGGAGAATTGATTTTTAACTATGTTGTGATGAAGATGGTGGTTTGTGTGTGTGTGTGTGTTTTAAGATTATTTGTTTTTAAAGTAATCTTGCTACCCAACATGGGACTCAAACCCGTTACCCCGAGATCAAGAGACTCATGCTCCACTGACTAAGCCAGCCAGGCACCCCGAAATTCCTGTTTATTTAGAAGTTTTGTAATTTCTACCATTTCTGTGCTCCCAGTGGATGAGCCACTTAATGTACTTTCTGTAAAATTTGGTTTCCTTTGTGCAACATTTAGTATTCATTCAGCTAATATATGTTGAATGCTCCTTGTGTCCAGGCACTGTTCTAGGCACTTGGAATAAAGCAGTAAATCAGATGAAAGTCCCTTTCCTATGGAGTTTACATTTTGCTGGTGTATATTAATGATTTCAAAAATTCAGAAGATGGCAATGCTCTGGGGAAAAAAAAAATAAAACAAAGCAGAGAAGGGGGAAAGAGAATCCTGGTTGGAGTGATGGGAGAGAGTGCATTGTTCTTTTAGAAAAGTTTGTTAGGCTTTTCTGATAAGGTGACAATTGAACAGAAGTCTAGAAGAAGTGAAGGTACAAGCCATGTGGATATTAAAGGAAAGAGATTTCCAGATAAAGGAGACCCTGAGATGGGTCCTGATTGGTGAGGTGCAGAAATAGCAAAGAGGCCATGTGGCTGGAGTGGAGGGAGAGGGAGGAAGGAACAGGAGATAATGTTAGGGTGTGTGTGTATATGTGTGTGTACGTGTGTGTGTGTGTGTGTAATTTCAGATACAAGTACAGACAACTTCAAGAAGTTTTATTGAAAAATAGGCCCAATAAATGGGATAATAGCTAGTGGGGTCAATACTAAATATATACTTCTTAAAGATGGGAGCAAAATTTACAGCATGTTTGTATGTTTATCTTTTCTAATCCATTAGAGAAGGAAAAATCAATGATGTCAGAAAAGGAATGGCTGAGAAGGTAAGAGAGAAAGGATCTGGTGTACACAGGGGAAGCTTGATTAGTTAGATACAAGACTGACAGTAACAGGAATGAAGGCAGAGAATGTGGGCACAGGTGCAGGATACGTGGGGAGCGGTGGTTGTGAGAGAGCATGGAAGTTTTCTCCTGATTTAGTTTCTCTTTTCCCCTGAAAGAAAAATTGGAAGTATGGTCATCAGCTGAGAGTAAGGAGGCAGGTAAAGCTGTTGAAGGTCTGGGGACCAAATATTGATGAGGAAGAGTTTAGGGGAATGGAGGAGAAAATGTGTTAGCGAGCGTACTTGGATTTCCAGGTAGCACTAAGTGCTAGTGGACACATACTTAATTTGAGAGCCATTAGGATGATTGAATATTTAATCATGTTTAGCTTCACAGGTATTTAACCAGAGTGAGAGTTGTACAAAGAGTATAATGAAGAAGTATGAGCCTTGAGGCTTCATGCAAGGGTGTAATTTTAATGATGGAACATGGATATTGAAGAAGGTGGATGATGAAGGCAGCAAGGAACAGTGGAAAGTAGAATTAAGGGATCGTGTATCTGTTGTCATTGAAGTGTTTTGGGGGTACAGAAGAGCTAGAGGGATTCAGCTGGGGAGATAAGAGGTGGTGGTCCAAAAATGCAATTTTGAAATTGAGATCAAGGAGAGATTCCTATTTGTGATGGCGAATAAGCCATTGATATGACCATGGGGGTAGGGAACCGAGATCACACGGAGGACAAGGTCAACTACGGAGAGAACAGAGGTCGAGCGGTTGAGCATCTGGAATATTAGAAGAATCATCTACATGGATTTTGAGATTTCTAGAAGTTACGACAGGAGAAACTGATGTACAAGGAGCTAAAATCCTCACACAATGAGGAGGACTCACCCAGAGGTTTACAGCTGGTGGCAACAAGGAGGCATGGTGGGGGCTGCAGCAGAAAGCCATAGTGTTATTGGGAGGATTAAAGACACGGATGCTTATAAAACAGTTTGCATGGTGTCAGGCTCATGGTAAAGCTCAGTAAGTCATCTTTGAACTTGTAGTCTTAGTTCTGACACGGAAAGAGCTTGGAAGTCATCACTCCCATCCTTACAAGGAGAAAATGCTGAACAAACTGAAAATCAATGACTTTTCATGATTCGTCAGAGAACTGAGCTTTTGGGGCAAACTGACACCCTGAGATGTAGAGAGAGGTGAATTCAGACATTCACAGGTGAATTGATACAGTTGCATTCGGACAGTCACAGCTGAGATCAGCTTAACTAGAGCAGAAGCCACTAGAGCCATAAACTGGTAGGAATGCTTAGATGCTCCTTTTGATGAATTGCTGGAGGTTGAGTGTGGACTAGCATGACAGTGAGAAACTCCAGGGGGCTGCAGTCTTCAAATCCTACATGACTCTTTGGGAGAAGTCCTGGGCCTCGATGACTAGAATAGGCTTCTAATATGGATACCCTGCAACACAGTCTGCTGCTCAAAATTTTTAAGGTCAAATCTCTTTGTATTTGCATAACACTGTAATTCTTTTTTTAAAAATAATAATCTGTTTGAAAATGTGTATTTTTAATTGGAGTTTTTCTTAGCAAGCATGTAACAAACTTATGACCCTCTTTGCAGTTCAAGGATCTGCTCATGCAATTGCAAGATAGTAACATTTTGAGTATCATGTGCAAAAAAAATTGGTTAGTAATGACATAGCAGTTACTGCGGGTGTGCTTTTAAGCTCCTTTTTCAGGGGAAAGAAAAATGATCCAATTAGCCTAACTCAGGTAATTGAAAAGTTCTATGTGCAAAAATAAAGACAAAGGCAGAGAGAAAAGAAGGAAAAGAGGAGGAGAGAGAAAGGGAGAAAGAAGGGGAGAGAAATCTCAAAGGAAGCTAGGAATAGCCTCTAAAAAACAGGAACTGTAGTTTAGAAATGGGAAAGATTCAAGATTCAGCCCAGATTTAAAGATAGGCCTTTCTGATGCTCCCCACAGCCCCCAGCAGCAGGCATCCAAAATCATCACTCTTTAGTTTCTTCTCATGTATATTCCTGCAATCAACTGACCGATTCTCTCCAAGGGTGTAAATTACATTTCAGAATGAGAGAACCCTTTTGGGGCAACCAGTCGGCCCTGGCCGCATTTGTGCAGAACTTTTGTATTAAACTACCTCATAGTTGGCTGGTCAGGCTATGGGTTATCTGCTTTTGTGAGATGCAATCAAGGGGAGGAAGGTAGGCCTGCCAAGTGGGGGGGGGGGGAGCGCGGGGAGGGGGCTGTCACAGGTGGAAGACACAGGCACCCCACTCAAGGAATAGGTCAGGGCCCCTTCATGAGGCCATATCCTTTAAAAGGAACTGAATGTGGCTGTCTTGTATTGTATAGTCTGATATCTGAATAAAAAGGAAAGAGTCCATTATTTGAGTTTATCTTCACGCATTTGCCTTGTTTATAATCAGTCGAAATGTGTACATTAATCATCCTGCTGGCATTAAATAATTCCCATAATTCCCAGTTGCATTGGTTTTTGTTTTTGTTTTTGATTTTTTAGTTTGTATTCTGTGTTTGCAGTGACATCCCATAATACTGGCAGTGCACAGAAATTCAATTACATCATGTTTACAGGTGATCACTATAGGATAAAATGCCAAAGTACTAAAGAATCTATGTTACTGTATTGCCCTCTAGTGGTGTGCTCTTGGGCCTACAGTTATTGTACTTAACATATGTAGAAAGCAACCTTGTGCACTAATTCAAAGTTACAAGGGAAACTTTTTTTTTTATTAACACATAATGTATTATTTGCCCCAGGGTATATGTCTGTGAATCATCAGGCTTACACATTTCACAGCACTTAGCATAGCACATACCCTCCCCAATGTCCATAAGGGAAACGTTTGGCTTCTATTCCATTTAGAGCGGAGTACAAGACATAATATCACAGAATCTATTTTTTACCATGGGAAATCACAAACTAGGCTCATCAAACTCTAATAGAAGATCTTGAGTTGGAGACTATGGAATCTGAGTGTTTTAAAACTTAGAAACTTTTTTTATATTGTTAGAATTATATAATGTTAAAAATGGAACAAAGTTTAAGACTGTTAAATCCAACCCAATCATTTTACATTTGAGAAAACAAGCTTCAAGATTTAAATATATTAGCCAAGGTGCTGACAGATAATTTAAAGTAGAACTGAGCCTAGAATCCAAGTTTCCTGCCTCCCAGGCAGGCAATCTTTCTTTCATACAACCCACATGTTACAATTACATTTATTCAATGGGGAGAGGGCCCAAGGTTCAGGGTGTTTTTTTAAGAAAAGGTATGATATCTTAAAAAGGAAAATTAATGTATGAGTTATTTGAAGGAAGGGGAGGATATATTTTCTTTCTATTTTGGGAGAAGAATACAATTTTAAAACTTTATTCTTTTTATTAATTCCATAGCATTATTTCTGGGCAAAGCAGGAGAGAAGAGAAAATAGGCTGGATAAGGCAGAGGCAAGTGGGAGAGGGTGTACAGGAATGCCTCTATCCACGTTTCTGACCTTAGGTGCTCTTTTTTTTTTTTTTTAAGATTTTATTAATTTATTTGACACAGAGAGAGATCACAAGTAGGCAGAGAGGCAGGCAGAGAGAGAGAGGAGGAAGCAGGCTCCCAGTTGAGCAGAGAGCCCGATGCGGGGCTCGATCCCAGGACCCTGAGATCATGACCTGGGCCGAAGGCAGAGGCTTTAACCCACTGAGCCACTCAGGTGCCCCTTAGGTGGTCATTTTTATCCGAAGAATAGGTTATGTGGGTGACTAAGCTGGGTTAGCCATTCCCATTTTATCAGTCATCTGAACGGCTATACTAAGGACCGTATTGTGTCCCCTACCAAATTCACACATTGAAGCTCTAACTCCCAACGTGACTATATTTGGAGACAGGACCTATAAGGAGGTAATCAAGATTAAGTGAGGTCACAGAGTGGGTCCCTAATCTGATAGGATTCTCTTCTTATATGAACAGAAAAAGAGAGGAAGGGAGGGAGGGAGAGAGAGAGAAAGAGAGAAAGAGAGAGATATCTGTCTCCCTATCAGGTGAGGACATAGCCCAAAGACAGTACCTACAATTCCTCACTAGAACCCAACCATGCTGGCACCTTGCTATTAGTATTTCATTTTAATTTTGCAAATTCTGGAAACTAAGGCTCAGAGGGTAACTCGCCATCCTTGTAAGTGGTGGAACAACGAATCAAGTTTTATTTGATTCTGAAACCCCAAATCATTGCAGCCCATTGTACGTGGGCCATGTTAGTGCCTTACCAGCTGTCTTCAAGCTGCACCCTGCTTCTCCACCTCACCTGAAATGATCCTGAGCATCCCTGGAGGTTTGCCAAGCATGCTGCGGTACTCACAACAGTTAAAGACATGCGCCAGGTGGCCAGTCTTCCCAGTATGGGAGGATGTGAATTCAAACCCCTTACTGACTTCTCTGATGCTTTTGCCACTTGTGGACCATACCTTCCATGTAAACCTCTCTTCCCTTGGTTTTTTAGATACCTGTTTATATTGGCTATCTCTTTTCCTACCTAACTCTTCCTTCCTTGTCCCTTGAGGGCACTCTTTTGTCCCTTTATGTACCTTAGTGGCATTGATGTACCCCAAATGGTATTGCTGTTTTTTTGGGGGGCAATCTCATGTCCTATGTATTATTTTATTTTATTTAGTACCACTCATATTCTTTGTCCAGGTAGCTTTCTCTTTCTTTCTTTTCACTCCTGAAGTCTCTCCTGAACTTCAATTCCATGTGTCAAGCTGGATGGTTCTATGTGAATCTCCGACAGATACTTCAAAACAAATTATATATCTGAACTTAGTGCGTTTTCATTCAATGACATTCTCACTCAAACTCATCACTCCCTAACAAATACCAACATCCTCTCAGTCACCCAAGCAAGAAAGCTGGGAGTCAGTCTCAATTCTTTCTTCTACCCCTTCTTCTGTAATCTAATCAATCATCAAATTCTGTTTTATCACCAAAACAATCACAGACTCCATCCCTTCTCTTTTTCCCTACTGCCATTATTCTAATTCAAGGGCTCATTGCTTGCTTACGTTAACCTTGTAACTCTTTGCTTCCACTGTTTATCCACTTAAATCTTTCATACAGCAGATAGAATGAATAATCTAAAATGCAAATATGACCAGTTGCGAAAGAGAAAGTTATCTCTAAAACAAGGTGCCTGTCTCTAAAACAAGGTCCTCATAACCTAGATGCCGCCTTTCCTTCCAGCCTCATCTGCCGTCACCTTTACAGCACACATCATATTCCAGGTTTGCTAAATTTGGTCTAGTTCCCTGTTCGCATAATTTTGCTGTTGGTTCATTATAGTCTTTCCTCTGTCCAAAACCCATTACTCTTCCCACCTCTTAGCCCTGATCCTCACTTAGCAAGAATAATGCCTATCATGACTCATTTTTTTTAAGACACAGTTGAGCTGTCACTCCCACCAAGAAGCTGTCCTGATATCCCATTAGACTAGAGGATTCTTCTCTGTGCTCATGTAGAGTCCTGAACTTTCCTCTGCCGTTGGATCTACTACTGTAGTTACATGTCTGTCTTCCTTATTTGCTCCTCAGTAGGAGTGGAGTCAGGAGTCTGCCCAGTGTTTAATGAGTCTTCCCAAGTGTTTGTTGACGTGAAGTTTTTTAAGGGCAAGTTTTTTTTCAGTCAGAGCCTTCAGTTTCAATATCTTGTGGTTCACTAATTATTTTTACAGACACATATATAAACAGATATATACATATTATTTTAATTATAATTATTAGTTATATACTATAATTAATTAAATACACATATGCACATGTATATGTACATATATATGTATAATGTATGTGTTTACATTGCTATAACCATGTTGTTTAGCTTTTATCTTCGAAAGTAGAGTAAAACTTCCTCATAAATTTGTATAGAGCTATACGGTGGGTCCATTTGAAGGAAAATTATCTTGTTGAGATCTTGTTGAGATTCCTCTCGTGAAAATAAGGATTGTAATTTTTCTTAACCCTGACTATGAAGGGTTCTAGCAGCATTCTTCTCGATGTTCTTTCTCCTTTTCAGTGTTTATCTGATAAGGGACTAGAGAAGATGTTAAAATAAGTAGGGTGGCACTGCAGGGGCCCAAGTGAGTCCCTGCCAACGGGCTCTGATCTGGACCGCTCCCATCATTATACCAGGAACACATGTTTCCAAACAAATGTTCTAATGTAACAACTCATATCCTGGAACTAGTCTCCACTCACTCCTCCAAGAATTGTATTCTCTGGTTTATTCTTTTTACTCATGATCTTCGTGTGTTTGTCTTGGCCAGGAAAAGTCATTGTATTCTGCAGAGCTAGTGTTTGATGGGCTGGCGCCAAGAGTTTTGGAAATTTTCTCCTTATGGAATGGTGCTTTTAATTTTAAAATATATTGGTGGGAAATATAGTCAATAATATCGTATTAACTTTTATTTATTTTAGAGGAGGGTTGGGGCAGAGGAAGAGAGAGAGAACCTAAAGCAAAATCCATACCCAGCATGAGGCCAGAGGCGGAGCTCGATCTCACAACCTGAGATCATGACCTGGGCTGAAATCAAGAGTTGGATGCTTAACCAACTGAGTCTCCCAGGCGCCCATGTAGTAACTTTGTGAGGTAACAGATAGTAATTAGACCTATTGTGGTGACCATTTCACAATGTTCAACACATGTTGAATCGCTATGTTGTATACCTGGAACTAATTTAATATTATATGTCAGTTATACCTCAATAAATTAAAAAAAAATGCATTGGCCTGTCACTGCTAAACCCACATTGTATCTTCCAAAAACTGATAGCTGGGCAGTCATGAAAGCCATGCAGCCAGCCCCTCCAGAGATATCTTGTTGCCCATTAGTCCCAGCAACTTGTTCTCTAGCAACACGGTCTGGCAATGTGAGACTTTGACTTTTACGCTGGAGTAGGACATCAGTTCTCATTTGGCTAAGCCACTGCTCCCAAGTACCGAGTCCAATAAAGGTGCGCAACAACTGAATTCACACTTGACTCCTTTCATCTCCTCTTGCCTGGAATAATAGTGTGATTAATCTAACATATAATTAAAAAAAAACCCAGTAAGTGATAGTTGTTTATGATTCCTGTATCTTGTGAGTTAAATCTTTGTTAATTTGCAACATCTGTGCCAGGTATTAGAATCCATGTTTTATTTATTTTTATTTATTTATTTATTTTTTAATGAGAAGGTATTTAGTTTTTTTTTTTATAAGATTGTATTTATTTATTTGACACAGAGAGAGAGATCTCAAGCAGGCAGAGGCAGGCAGAGAGAGAGGGGGAAGCAGGCTCCCTGCTGAGCAGAGAGCCTGGTGCGGGGCTCGATCCCAGGACCCTGAGATCATGACCTGAGCTGAAGGCAGAGGCTTTAACCCACTGAGCCATCCAGGAGCCTCTATTTTTATTTTTTTAAAGATTTATTTATTTATCTGATAGAGCATGCAAGCAGGGGGAGCAGGAGAGGGAGAAGCAGACTTCCTGCTGAGCAGGGAGCCTGATGCAGGGCTCGATCCCAGAACCCTGGGATCATGACCTGAGCCAAAGGTAGACACTTAACCAGCTGAGTGACCCAGGTGCCCTAGAACCCATATTTTAATTGTCTATTCCCAAAGTATGCTCATGGACCAAATAGTCAAATAGATTTCTGGTGAAAGAAAATAATATGATATAAATATATTTATATAGTATATTTAAAATATTCTAGACTATAATAAACATTAGTAATGTTAAATATATAAATATATTAATGAATACATATTTCTTCATTTGTTCTGGACATATCCTTTGGTGTTAGATAGTAAGCATTGTGCTGTAAGATTTAACTTGTTAGACAAGTTATTTTGGCAGCAATAATGTATTTGTAAATGGCCTCCAGATAACTTTTATGAGAATAAAAAGAAAGACCTTCCTAATACCAGTACTTACATTTAAATAAAATTATTGCTCAGCAATAGTCCTAATTAAAGAGTTATCTGCGGAACATTAAAAATACTGATCCTTAGACTCTCCTAGAGAGTCCTGTTCAGTTGATTGGGATGGGCTTGGGCATCAGTATTTTTAAAAACTCCCCAGTGTACTCCATTGTGCAGCCAGGATTGATAATGAAAGACTGAGCATGATTAATAAGCAATTGAAGTTCAGATGGAAGCGTCTGCATTTGCCCCATTCCTGTGCCCTCCACCCTGGCATATCATATCCCAGGGGAATGACAGAAGTTGGTGCCATTCTTTAGGATCTAAAGTCAGGCTGCCTAATAGAATTCCCTGTAATGAGGGTAATGTTCTATATCTACCCTGTCAAATAGAGTACCCACTAGCCATGTGTGGCTATTAAGCACTTGGCATGTAGCTGGTACAACTGAGAAACTGAATATAAAATTTTGTTTTTAGTTCTAATTTCAATTTAGTCACCTGTGTGTAGTGGTTACTGTAATTAGTATAGATCGAAAGGACGCGGAAGTGAGACCTCTGTCGTAGTTCCATTTAGTCTCCTCCAGAAAACTGTTCCTGATGCTTCTGGGCAGAAGTAATCTTGTTCCTATCTGTATGTTTCCTATTGCTGCTCTAACAGATCACCCCAAACTTAGTGGCTTAAAAACACAAAGTGGCTTAAATGAACACAAATTAAGTTCTGGAAGTCTCAAGTTTCTGGAGGTCAGGAGTCCAAAGTGGGTCTTTAAAGGCTAAAACCGAAGTGTTGGCAAAGCTGTATTCCTTCTGGAGGCTCTAGGAACGAATCTATTTGCTTGCCGTTGCCAGCTTCCAGAAGTTGCCTGCATGCCTTGCCTTGTGGCTCCTTCCATCTCAAAGCCAGCAGCACAGCATCTTCAGATCTCTGCCTCTGACTTCCTGTATCACTCTTCCACTTATGATGACCTTTTGTATTACAGCGGGTTAATGATCCAGACACTCTCCTCATCTCAAAATCCTTAACTTATTAGTTTTTTAATTTTTAATTTTTCTAAAGATTTTATTTATTTATTTTTGTGAAGGGGAGAGAGTGAGCGAGCAAGAGAGAGAGAGAGAGAGAGGATGAGCAGGGGGAGGGGCACAGGAAGAAGCAGACTCCCCTCTGAACATGGAGACCGATGTGCGACTCCATTCCAGGACCTGGATCATGACCTGAGCTGAAGGCAGATGCTTAACCGACTGAACCACCCAGGCGTCCTGTAATTGCATTCTTTATAACTGCTCAAAATCCTTAATCCAATCTCACCTTCAAAGTACCTTTTATAATGTAAGGTAATATATAAAGAGGTTCTGGGGATAAAGATGTGAACATTTTGGGGGAGCCACTATTCAGCCCCCTCTACTATGGTACTTGTTCTGCCTTGTCTTACACTTGTCTTGTGCTCTTCTATGAGCAGCGAATGAGTCTTAGTAATTTTAATCCCTACGTTAAAACTGTGGCTTTCACACTACATGTGCTCAAAATATATTTGTTGGAATGAGTTGATTAAGGTTAAAAAAAGAAGAGAGAGTATTTGATAGGTGTTGACTGAGTGATTAAAGCATCAAGGTGGGGGACTTTGTAATCCAGCAAATTAATTTTGAGCATCTGCATGGATTGAACATTCACCAATCCATCAACCCATAGAGTAGATTTTAGAGCGGTACTTAGCAATCACCAATCAACTATAGACTGAATAATTGTACCCTGGTCTGTTCATTTTAGCTCAATGTGTTTTGGGCTAATGAGAAAGCAATGGGAAGCCAAAGCCTGTTTGCATGATTCTGTAGGAAATAAGAACAACAACAACAAAAAGTGGAATGACAATTAATGGCATATGTCTGATAAATGCACTCCAAAACATCACCAGAACATTTTAAGATTAATACACTATTTATCAAATAAATATCAAATATCAAATAAATCAAATAATACACTATTTATCAAATAGGGAAGTTAGTGTATGAAAATCAATGATTACTTTATTAAGCATTTATATCTAATGAGTGAAAAATTTACTCCTTTGGTTTTTTAAAAAAAGACATTCCAGGAGAAAAGATGTCCAGTTTAATTATTTATAAATTAGGCATTTAGTATAATAGAATAATATTTTCTTCTACAAAATTTACACGTACACAAAAGTAGAAAGGATCATGTAACAGACCTCGCGTACCCATCACCCAGCTTAAACAACTATCATCCCATGATCTGGAGTATTGTTTTAATCTGTACCCTAGTCCCCACTCCCTATCTTCACCTCTACTCCCAACCCTCATTATTTTCAAGCAACTTCTAAAATCGTATCATGTTATCCATAATTTAATCATGTATAAACACATTTGGGCAGGTCTGTTAATAAATTTCCTCATATTCATGTTGGCTTCCTGCGCGCTTTGGCGTCTCCATAATCTTTCTGACATTTACTCTCTTTTCTTTACCTTATGTGGAATTTTGTTCTGAAGGACAAAATATAACAACTAAATATGGAAAATGCTAAGCTGGCCAGACTCGTTTAATTTTTCCTATTACTTCAATTCATATTTTAGAAAACAGCTTACAATGTGGAAATATATGAAATTGCAAGCAAAATTAAAACAGTATTTGCATTTTTTTAAGAGAAAGAGGAGCTCTTAACCACAGGGGAAATATGAGTTAAAAACTAAGCTCTACTCCTTTTATTTTAGGACCATATTAAATAATGTTAAGCTAAGACATATATACCCTATTTTGAAAGGAGCTTAGAGAAAGTCCAGGACTAGGGAACATTCTGAGGGAAAATCTTTCACGGGAATAATTAGGTGAAGCCCACATCAGAACTGAGAAATAAGGTATTATCGAAGATGAAAGTCTGATCAGAAAATATTAAGCCATATAAAATATGGTTTATATGAAAATTTGAAATGTTTCTTTTGGGAACAAAAGTACTATCTTTCCATATATGTCTGTATACAGTGATTATAAGTAGGCTTCCTCAATATATTATATATATTAACAAAAGGACACATTGCCAGGGTTGACCGGGCTGGAGGAGGATGATAATTTCATTATTTAAAAATCATATGTCATTAACAGTTGCCTCTATCTTTATATATTTCTTTCTGCCTTTTTTTGGTCTTCACCAAGAATCAGAGCTAATTTATTCATTCAGTGCACCTGAGTCATGGTACTTTATTCATGAATATACAAGTTAAATATTTGGAGGAATACGTAAAGTAGATTTCTAATTTTTCAAATCCAAATTTAGCATTCTAAAATTTATCAAGTTGAAATTCCCTGTTATGCCGCTGTTCCAAAGCAGAAAGCTACGTAGACTCATAAAGATTTTTAGCTAACTAGAATCTATGAAATGATCTAATTCAGCCCCATGTTTGGGACTAGAGGTCTATGGATCAGATGAATTGCCAAAGGTCACACAGCTAAAAAGTGCCAGTTCAGGACTCCCTTCAGCAGCACAAATACTGAAATGGGAGCTGTGCAGAGATTAGCATGGCCTCTGCACTAGGATGACACACCAATTTGTGAAGCATTCCACGAAAAAAAAAAAGTGCCAGTTCAGAGAAAAGAAAGCAACGTTCTTACCTCCCGGGTTGGCGTCCCCCTCCCAGAGATTACAAACGATGAGGGTTTTTATCTCCAGTGACAAATGAAGACAATTATTTGGTTCTTTTACTTACAATGCTGTAGAAACCTGTACTTTACTACTGTGACAATGAATACAAGTCGTTTCAAGGAGTTATGTGATTTTTAAGGTTTCATCAAGCTCTAAGATGATGAATTTCTAAGAAGAGGCTCTGGTTCACATTTTTTAAATTGCATACCATATTTTTGCATAAACTAATGTTATAAAACAGTGCCAAGTATCTCCAAAAAAAAAATATAAATGCAAAGAAGAAAGGGTTAGGCATCCACTTCTGTCTCTGTTGTTGATACTGGTGAAGGTGATGTTATGTTCCTAAATGTGCTGAAGCGAAAGAGTTCTAGTAACAGTCACCTCCCTGCATCCTCAGCTTCTTCTTCGAAGACTTCCCTTACCTCCTTTCCTTTATTAAAACTTGGTTCTACCTTGAATTATTATCACCTACCCACCAGCCCTAGCCTCAGGGCTGAGGGTGGAGTGGTGTCCTTCTCACTCCTCACTCCTGTTTTCAGAATATTTCTCCTTTTTCCTTGGGTCATATCTCCAGCTTTCGATTGCACGTGTAGGTTTCTACAGGCATACAAAGCCAACTGCTTTAAACTCCCATCCCTCCGCCACCCCACTGTCCAATCTCCTCCATGTCCAATGCTCATTGTTCCACAAAAAGACACCCTAAGTTTACAATTGCCCAAGACAGACACCTGGGAACAACAATTGACCCCTCTATACTTTGCCCAGTTAAAAGTCAATTTCTGTCAATGCTACCAGTTTAATACATCTCCAGTTTATTTGCTGTTCTCTAAACCTGTTGGCTACAGTAGTTCTACTCACCATCATCTCCTTCATGAATTGTGGCCACAGCCTCCCTCATTAGACTCGGCCCCTTCTAATCTGTTTGTGCTTGATGACAACCGCGTGTGAGGTATTTTTTTCTTTTAGCATTCATATTGCCTCCATGACAGAAACTCAACCTCAGGAAAACCAAATAATTGGCTCACACGAACACAAGTCTTGAGTTGTTAGAGCCAGACATTCTGACTCTTCACTAGGGTCTTACTAACTTCCGGTCGCACCACTTGCAGGTCTGGAGATGTGTGCACCTCTGAAGAACACACAGTGCAGAATTGAGGCCTCCACAAGGGTAAAATAATAGAAGGCTCTCAACTTGTAAGCCCTAACCATAACATAATGTTCAGCTGTTCAAAGGACACATTCTGAGTCATAATAATGGCATTTAGAGACCATCGGTCTACTGCATTGTGACCTTTTGAGAACCATAACTTCATTGTGTGTAACTTGTTCCTACTTTCCAACATCTCATTTTATTGTCATTATAAATCATGTGCATTTTCTGAGGACTTTAATTTTCAGGTTGCCATAAATTAAAAAAAAAAACCAAAAAAACAAAAAAAACGAAGCTATTCTTGAAGTTATAACAACCAGTTGCCCATGAAGTCAAATGAAAGAAATTACAGTCAATGGAAGAGTGTAGTAAATATCTTAACTATTTTTGATTACTCTTTCCCAAGATTAGAATAATTTCACAATATGACGGAATGTTAAGCACAGTAAAAATATGTATGTTGGCTCACATACAGGGCCCTGCCCTTCGTTGTAAGCCTAGATGGCTACTGATCACATTTTAAGGTCAGTGAAAAGTAATCTCAAGTTTCACCTGACTTAAGCTGAAGAGAATAAACAGAACAATGAGTAAATAGAAGGAAATTCTGAACTATGAAGGTTTGGGGGAGCGATTTACTGAGATGACGTTGAAGAGTAGAGAATGATAGAAACTAGTTTTCACTTGTCCAAGGTTTTATTCATTCTGTATAACGCAGGTTTCTTGTAATTTGATCTGTATTCAGTCATTTTTCTATCAATGTATATTATCATTTTGACTTATTTTTAATGCCCCACTCTCTTTAAAAATTAGAAGATACCTGGGCTCCATATTGGATCTCTACAGGAGACTAGCAATTTAATATAGCAGTAGGCTGTATTGCAAAGCTGCCCTGAGAGCTCGGTTGACTGTGAAAATTCAAGAAGTGAGTACATGGTCAAAGGGGGTCTCAGATATCTCATGGATGATAACAGCCTACACTGAGCCTTCTTCAAGTTTGTAGACATATCAGTGACCAAGAACCTAAGGATAGTAATTTTGGAAGCCTACCCACAATTTGATAAAATGTGCCATATTTTCATTCCTATAATCTGTTTCATACATTTAGTGCCTGTGGTAAAGCATTTCTCAAGTGTTCTGCAGACACTTAGGAATACTTTTGTGAGAATAAAATGTAAAAGTAGCTTATTGTTCTAGAGAGTTCCTCGTGGTGGTTAGCGTTGTGGGAATTTCACATGAAATTTTCATTCTGGCCATCCATGTGTTGGTATATTCTTTCCCAAATGTTGGTTTACCATAACAGAAACTGTCCAGATATTGTCTCAAGGAGAAGTTTGGCATAATGTACAGTGTATCTGTAAACAATCAAGAGCCAATGACACAAATTACAAAACTGCCATTGGATGTTTATTGCCCATGACACCTATGATTGTATCAAGAAAATTAGAGGGAACATAATAATAGTTTTAAAATACCATTATATGTGTTGAGGTAATTGGAGACATAGCTAAGTGTCATAGACAAAATTATAAAATCATTAGTATACATAATAAGTTATTTTCTTTCTCTCTCTCTTTTTTTCATAATGATTTAAAGAAGTGATTTTGAGCAAGAAGATTGGAAGCTTATTTTGTTTAAATATAGTTTTGATTCAAGACTGGAAAATGCCATTGCTATTTACCTACTCTCACTGGAAGTTATTTGGATTGATCATTTTTATCTTCATTTAAAAATATGATTATGTTGGATATACTCTTATTGTAGAAGTTTTAAGTTAGAAAAGAAGAGATGACATATTACCCACTGTGCTTTAAGACAGACTTTTTTTTTTACTTAGTTGAGTCCTGAAGCATACTAATATTTACATTAAAATAAGTCAAGATCTCAGCAAACTGGGAATAGAAAAGAACATCCTCAACTTGATTTAAAAAATCTACAAAAAAAGTCTATAGCTAACTTCATACTTGGTGGTGAGAAATTAGATGCTTTCCCAATAAGCTCAGGAGCAAGGCAAAGATGTCCTTCTCACTACTCTTATTCAACATTGTGCTGTAAGTCCTTGTTAATCCAGTAAGATAGAATAATAAAAAAAAAATTTAAAAAAGGACATCAAAGGTATACCATTTAAGAAGGAAGAAACAAAAGTGTCTTTGTTCACAGATGACAGGAAGGTCTATGTAGAAAATCCCAGAGAATAACAGAAAAATTCCTGGAACTAATAAGCAATTATAGCAAGGTTACAAGATACGAGGGTAACATACAAAAGGCAATTACTTTCATATATACCAACAATGAACAATTGGAATTTGAAATTGAAAACACAATACCACTTACATTAGCACAAAAAAAGAAAAGAAAAATAGGTATAACAAAATATATCTAAGATCTATATGAGGAAAACTAGAGAACTGTGATGAACAAAATCAAAGTAGATTTAAAAAAAAAATTATTTATTTATTTGTCAGAGAGAGAGCACAAGCAGGGGGAATGGCAGGCAGAGAAGCATGCTTCTCACTGAGCAAGGAGCCCAATGTGGGACTCGATCCCATGATCCTGAGATCATGACCTGAGCCGAAGGCAGATGCTTAACTGAGTCACCCAGGTGTCCCAAAATCAAAGAAGAATTTTTTTTTTTAAAGATTTTTATTTATTTGACAGAGAGAGAGATCACAAGTAGGCAGAGAGGCAGGCAGAGAGAGAGGGGGAAGCAGGCTCCCTGCTGAGCAGAAAGCCCGATGCGGGGCTCAATCCCAGGACCCTGAAATCATGACCTGAGCCGAAGGCAGAGGCTTTAACCCACTGAGACACCCAGGCGCCCCTCAAAGAAGATTTAAATAAATAAATAGATATTCCATATACATGGATTGGAAAACTCAATATTATTGTCTGTTTTTCCTGAGTTGACCTATAGATCCAATGCAAGCCCAATTGAAATCTGTTATTTTGTACATATTGACAAACTGATGCTAAAGTTTATGTAAAAAGGCTAAAGGCCCAGAATGCCAGTAAAATACTGAAGGAGAGATACCAAGTCGGAGGATTAACACAACTGAACTTCAAGATTGTCAACAAATGGTGCTGGAACAATGGGATATCTATATGTAAGAAAAAAAAGATTTTAGACACAGAGTTTCACAAAAATTATCTCAAAATGGATCATAGACCTAAGTGTAGAGGGAAAAGCTATAAAACTTCTAGAAGATAACACAGGAGAAAATCTAGGTGATCATAGCTTTGTTGATGACTTTTTAGATACTACACCAAGGCATGGCCCATGAAAGAAAAAAAAAAACACAAAAAAACAGAAGTTGGACTTCATGAACATTAAAAACTTCTGCTCTGTAAAAGATATTTTAAGAGAATTCAGAGATAAACCACCAACCGGTAGAAAATTCTTTGCAAAACACATCTTTGATAAAGGGCTGGTATCCAAAATATACAAAGAACTCTTAAAATTCAACAATAAGAAAGCAAACAGTCTAATTTTAAAAATGAGCAGAAGATCTGAACAGACCCTTCACCAAAGAAGATAAACAGGGAGATTACTGACATCATTTGTCATTTATGGAATTGTAAATTAAAACAATGAGATACCACCATCTACCTATCAGAATGGCTAAAATCCAAAACACATAACATCAAATGCTGGTGAGGATGTGGAGCAATAGGTGATGGGAATGCAAAATAATACAGCCTCCTTGGAAGATAGTTTAGTAGTTCCTTAGAAAACTAAACATAGTCTTAATCATATGGTTCAGCAATTGTGCTCCTCTCAGTATTTACACAAAGGAGTTGAAAATTTATGTCTACATATAATCCTGCACATGAATACTTATGGCAGCTTTCTTCATAGTTGCCAAAACTTGGAAGACTAAGATCTAAGATCCTTTAGTAGGTGAATGTATAAATAAACTGTGGTATATCCAGACAATAGAATATTATTTAGTGATAGGGAGAAATGAGCTATCAAGCTACAAAAGATACAGAAATGCATATTGCTAAGAAAAAGAAACCAATCTAAAAAGGTTGCATACTGCAAGATTACAACCATATGACATTCCGGAAAAGGAAAAGGTACACAGACAGAACAAGAATCATGGTATTTTAGGTGCTCAAGGGGAGGGAGGGAGGAATGAATAGGCAGAGTACAGAGAATTTTTAGGGCAGTGAAACTCATCTGTGTGATACTGTATTGGTGGATACATGTTATTCTTTAAACACTTTTCCAAACCTGTAGAATGTGCAACACAAGTAGTGAATGCTAATGCAAACTTCAGACTTCAGTTAGTAATGATGTATGAATAATGCATCAATTGTAACAAATGTAGCACACTAATGGAAGATGTTAATAACAGGGAAAACTACTTTCTGTTCAGTTTCCTATAAATCTAAAAAGAAAGAGTGTGAAATTACTTTATATTTGAAGATGCATAATGTAGTTTTTGAATATTACGTATTGTTTCTTTTTTAAAAGACAGCCTTGTTGAGGTACAATTGACATACAACGCATAACGGGTATAATTTGAAGAATTTGGACATATCAAAACACCCATGATACCATCACCACAGTCAAAGTAATAGACCTATCCAGTGCCTCCCTGATCTTCCTTGTGTCCTAATTTTTTTGGGTACAGTAAGAACACTTGACATGATATCTACCTTCTTAATAGGTTTTAAAGTGCACAATACCATATTGTTAACTATAATGGGCTACAGCAGGTTTCTGGAACTTACTCATTTAGCGTAACTTTATACCATGGAACAATGTCCCCTTAATGTCCAAAATATATGAAGAACTCCTACAACTCCACGAGCAAAAACAAAACAGAACAAAACAAATGGAACCTATGGAATGGGAAAAAAATATTTACAAACCATATTATCAAATATGCATTGTTTTTTGACCCTTTACAAAATATTGTTTTGTGGATTATTGATTGCTTTTTCATTTTGACTGAAATAGCCAAAAAAGTTAAGCCCTCACACATTGTAGTGAACTCACAAAAGTAGCAGCGAATTGCTACCTAATTCAATCGTGCCTTTTTCATATGATTCATCATCAAAATGCAATTGTAATGATAGCCTTATTTAGTTTAGTAAAGTGAAGATAGGAGTTCGGAATGATCTTGATTGGTAGAGTAACAAAACCATTTGGGTCCAGTTCTGGTTCAACTAAATTGCCATTTCAAATCAATTTTCTGGTCTTATTTTAATTAAGTTTGACTCACCACATGCAGTTTTTGCCATATGCACTTTGCAATGAACCAGGATAAATTCCAAAAGAAGCTGGTGCATCTCAGCTGTTATAGTTCAAATTCAGTTGAAACATAACACAATAAAAAGCTTTCCACCTTTTCATAAGTTTCTAATGACTGTATGCATTTCGTTATAATTAGCCAAATGTTTGGAAATTGTCATGTAACTTCTCATTTATCTTAATGAAATTTAAAAATCCAAATAGCCAGCTTTCACATGTCTTCTCGATCTTCTGAAACTTTTCTTAATAATTCTTAGATTTCTGTGATAGGTTTTTTTTTAATCAAGAGCAGGATTTCTATCATATATTTGCTAGCAATTGAGTTAGAGCTGCCTAAGAAAATGAGATTTTCAGAAGAGTCCTTATGATATCATGTTTTATTTCATTAATTATCAAAATCGATAATAAATTCATAAGATGATTTAACACTGGGATTTTTCCCCCTTTTAATATAGAACACCTGGTCTTCTAGTTTCTACATAGTAAATATATGATTCTTAGGAGTTACACTTCTTTGTTGTTCTTTGAAGAATGTCCTATAATTTTTTTTGTCCTATAATATTTTTTTTAAAGATTTTATTTATTTATTTAACACAGAGAGAGAGATCACAAGTAGGCAGAGAGGCAGGCGGAGTGAGAGGGAGAAGCAGGCTCCCCGCTGAGCAGAGAGCCCGATGCGGGGCTCGATCCCAGGACCCTGAAATCATGACCGGAGCCGAAGGCAGAGGCTTTAACCCACTGAGCCACCCAGGCGCCCCTGTCCTATAATATTTTTATCAACATATTTACTCATCAGTTTACTTGTCCACACTCAAATAGAATAATCCCTAAAGGGCACATGTCAAGGGTTGTTTTAAAGAACTTAAAAAACTTAGAACACATGGTTGTTAAACTTGTGAGGAAAACTACCCTATACACAAACCAAAGCAATGTTATAAAATAAAATTGCTTTGGGAAACCTGTAACACAAATGTGAACCTTTGAATCAAAATAATTGACACTTTTTGTGTTTTTTTGTGTTTTTTTTTTTTTACTTCCTGTGAAATTCTCAAAAGAGAATTTATAATGTTTGGAACTAAACACTGAGCAAGTACACATATATGGAACTGTCATCCTCTTAGGATATTTTTAAACTATGACGAATCTTCCCACATGTGAACAAAGGTCTTTTTGTTTTCATTCACACTTTCCCATGAACTGTGTTCTCATTATAAAAGCATACCAGAAATTTTCATTTATGTAAAATTGAATATGTATACATATGCAGTTTACACTTACCCACATATTCCATTTCAAGTGAATTTCGAATACGTTTATTAAAAGGATTGGCAGGTTTTAGGAACAATTACACTTAAGCTTTGAATAAATTCCAAATGCTGGACTTCACAATTGAAGTCTAAGCGTAAGAGTTAGGAACGTCCACTGGGTGGCAGAAGCGCACCAGGAACGTTCACAAACAGACCTCCTCCCCCAACCGGCCTCCCGCCCTGGGATTGTGCCCGCCACGCCACGGTGATGCTAGCGAGCAGAACATGCTGATGCTCTGAAGGAAGACATTTGCTGACCAGTTATTTTCTTCAGCTGTGTCCATGTGTGGGCACTGAGCCGCCGTGCTCTCCCACCTGGTATCTCTGGTGGTGAGCAAGGCACGTTTGCCAGATGCCTGGTGGAGTGAGACACTCCACCTACAGCCTCTGCGGCTACTAGGGCTTTCTCTGAGGGAAGCTGGGGCGGCTGTGTGGGAAAGACATATTCAGTTCTCAGGATGACTGGTCCCCTGGTGAGCGAAATGGGCGCAGAGTCTCCTCCAGGGGTCCTGTTTTGTTGATATTAATTGCACAGTTGAAGCTTTTGGATTTTACTTAGCTCTTTAAAGAAGTATTAAGAAACAAAAGAATGCCGATTTGCTTTTGTTTGTAATACTTTGAAACAGAAGGGGGGAAAACAGACAAGGAAATATTTAACTTTTAAGAGAACACAGAGACCGAATTCATTTCTTTCTCCCTTGACATCTAAGGCGACAAACCACAACAAAGCCATGGTTTATATAATTGGCATTAGGGAGCGGATTGGGGTTATTTTCAAGTAGAGGGTGCTGCCAAGCTCCGGACTAACTTGAGGTAACTTGTTTAGAAGTCAGGATGGATCAAAGAAGCGACAGACTCTAACGCAGGGCTTCCTACACTACAACGTGCATGGGAATCCCCTGGGGATCTTGCTAAAATGCAGATTCTCGATCAGTAGACGTGCGGTGCCTCTGGCTAAACTATGGGCTCTCAACTCCAAACCCACACTTTCAAGCTCTGCCTGGCGCTGCAGGGGCTGGACTCCGCAACCGCCTTTGTGCTTTGCCGGAGGGCTCCACGCTAGGCTTTCCCTTTTGGGACGCTAGGGGGCGACTGCAAAGCCGGAGGAGGGAGAACGCACCCCTCCGCTTGCTGCCCCAGGGGGCATCCCCTCCGCAATGCTCCTTCCAGCACACAGCAGCAGTTCCTTCCTCTTGCGGCAGCTTCCAGTTTTCGGTTTTCCCAACACCCTCAAGATGAACTTCATTATGTCCCTCAGAGACCCCAGCCCAGGCCAAGCAACTCTCCTGTCAGGGATTTCAACCTCTTTCCTTTCTTTCCCTGACCCTAACGGCGGTACTGCTTTCTGACGTTGTTCTCACCCTAATATAGTAGAGCTTTATTTTTACTCTTTCAATGACCTAGTTGATTACTTTAATAACCTTACTTAGTTACTAATTTAAAAAAATTTTTAATTGAAGTGTAGTTGACATACACTATTAGTTTCAGGTGTACAACCCAGTGCTTCAGCATTTATATACATCATGAAGTGATCACCACTAAATCTAGTTGTTATCTGTCATCATACAAAGTTGCTACAATAGTAACTGTATCCCCACTGCTGTACATTACATTCCTGCGACTTAATTATTTTCTGACTGGAAGTTTGTACGTTTTAATCTCCTATTTGCCCATTCTGCCCATTTCCATAATCCCCTACCCTCTGGTAATCTCCAGATTGTTCTCTGTATCTATGAGTCTGTTTCTATTTTGTTTTGTTTGTTCATTTGTTTTGTTTTTTAAATTCTGCATTTAAGTGAAATCATATGGTATTTTTTTTTCTGCCTGATTTATTTCACTTAGAATACCCTCTAGATCCATCTATGTTGTTGCAAATGGCAAGATTTTATTCTTTTTTTATGGCTGAGTCATATTGCATTGTGTGTGTGTATGTGTGTGTATCATAGTTTTTCTGTCCATCTATCCACTGGTGGGGACTCAGGTTACTTCTATATTTTAGCTATTGTAAATAATGAACATAGGGGTGCAAATATCTTTTCAAATTAGCATTTTCATTTTGTTCTTATACCATATACAAAAATAAACTCAAAATTCATTTTGGTGTAAGAAAGTGGTTCAGTTTCATTGCTTTGCATGTATTTGTCCAGGTTTCCCAGCATCATTTATTAAAGAGATTGTCTTTGCCCCATTGTATATTCTTGCCTCCTTTGTTGAAAATTAGTTAACTATATGAGCATGAATTTCTCTCTGGGTTCTCTGTTCCATTCTATTGATCTATGTGTCTGTTTCTGAGCCCGTTCCATACCGTTTTGATTGCTACAGCTTTGTAATATAGTTTGAAATCAGGGAGTATGATGCCTCCAACTTCAGTTTTTCCATTTCAAGACTGTTTTGGCTATTCACAGTTTTTTGTGGTTCCATACAGATTTTCAGATTATTTGCTCTAGTTCTGTGAAAAATGCCACTGGTATTTCTTTAAAGACTTATTTATTTATTTTGGAGAGAGAGAGAGAGAGAAAGAGAGAGCGAGCATGCAAGTGCAGGGGAGAGGGGCAAAGGGAGAAGGAGAGAGAGTCTTAAGTAGACTCCATGTTGAGCACAGAGCCAGAAACGGAGTTCAGTCTCAAAACCCTGAGATCACGACCTAAGCCAAAACCAAGAATTGGATGCTTAACCAACTGTGCCACCCAGGTACCCCCCAAAATGCCACTGGTACTTTGATAGGGATCACATTGATTCTGTAGATTGCAATATTTTAATAATATTAATTCTTCCAAACCATGAGCACAGCATATCTTTCCATTTATTTGTGTGTCTTTAATTTTTTTTATTAATATCTTACAAAGTCTTCAGAGTATAAGTTTTTCACTTCCTTAGTTAAATCTATTATTAGATATTTTATTCTTTGATAAATTGTAAATGGGATTACTTTCTTAATTTCTCTTTCTGGTAGTTCATTACAATACAGTAAAATGCAGCAGATTTCTATATATTAATTTTGCATCCTGTGATTTTACTGAATTCATTTATTAGTCCAAGTAGTTTTTTGGTGGGGATTTTTCTATATATGGTATCATGTCATCTGCAAATAGTGACAATTTTCTTTTTTTCCAATTTGGTTGCCTTGTTTCTCTTTCTTATCTGCTTGCTGGGCTTGGACTTCCAACACTATCTTGAAAAAAAGTGGTGAGAATGGGCATCCTTGTTTTGTTACTGATTTTAGAGGAAAAGCTTTCAGCTTTTCATTGTTGAGTATGATGTTAGCTGTGGTTTTGTCATATATGACATTTATGAGTTTTTATTATAAATATTGAATTTTATCAAATACCTTTTCTACAGGTATTGAGCTGGTCCGATGACTTATGATTTTCGCCCTTCTTTTTGTTAATGTGGTACGTCATGTTGATTGATTTGCAGATATCAAGCCATCCTTGCATCCCTGGAATAAAGCCCACTTGACTGTGATGTATGATCCTTTTAACGTATTGTTGAGTGTGGTTTGCTAATACTTTGTTCAGGATTTTGCATCTGTGTTCATCAGAAATATTGGCCCATAATTTTCTTTTTTTGTGGTGTTTTTGTCTGGTTTTGATATCAGGATAATCCTGGCCTCATAGAATGACTTTGGAAGCATTCCTTCCTTTTCAATTTTTTGGAGTAGTTTGAGAAGGATAGTTAGTAACTCTTTAAATATTTGGCAGAATTCACTTGTGAAGCTGTCTGGTGCTGATCTTCTATTTGTTGGGAGTTTTTGATTATGGATTCAATTTTATTAATAGTGATCAATCTATTCACATTTTCTATTCTTGATTCAGTTTTAGTAGACTGCATGTTTCTGGGAATCTTTCCATTTCTTTTGGGTTGTCTTATTTGTTGGTATATAAGTATTTGTAGTAGTCTCTGATGATCCTTTGTATTTCTGTGGTATCAGTTGTAATTTCTTTCATTTCTGATTTTGTTTATTTGGGGCCTCTCTCTTTTTTCCTTAATGAATCTGGCTAAAGGTTTATCTATTTTGCTTATCTTTTCAAAGAACCAACTCTTAGTTCCCTTGATCTTTTTATTTATTCATTTAGTCTTTATTTCATTTATTTCCTCCAGGCGTGATGGGGCAGGTTGCTGCTGGAGAAGGGCTCTGGCTGGAGCAGGTGGGTTGGGCGGGGTGAGTGGGCTGGGGAACTCGGGGGCGGAGCCAGTGGTGCTAGCACCGTACATGGAGAGTGTCAGACATGGCTCCCACCAGTGCACCTGTGCCAGGTCAGGTAGATGGAAGGGGAGTAAAAACAAAAACAAAAACGAAAAACGGTGCCTGTCAGAACTTCTATCCCCAGAGAATGTTAGAACAGATCCCTGCCCCTTTGGCATGTGCCCTAAAATTTGTCAGTGATTCTCTTTCATGTGTAACCCAGATACTTTTCAAACTGCTGCCTCTGCACTGGAACTTGGAGTGAGTGAAACTGTGTGTGTGCCCTTGAAGAGCAGAGTCTTGGTTTCCCACTGCTCTCTGGCTCTCTAGGACATAAGCCCTGCTAGTCTTCAAAGCCAGACATTATGGCGTCTCATCTTCCTGGTGCAGCTTCCGTGGGCTGGAGAACCCAGTGTTGGGCTCAGACCCCTTGTTTGTCAGGGACGGCCTCTACCATTGTGATAACCCCCTCATTGGTAGGTTGCTGCACTAGTGGTGTGGGTCCTGATTAGACTGTGTCTCTGCCTCTCCTGCCCTTCTCAGCAGGAGTTTTCTGTTGTGTGAAATCTTTTCAGTTGATCTTCAGTTTTCAGAGATAGCTGTTTTATATGGAGTTGTAGTTCTAGTTTGTCTGTTGGGGGAGGTGAGCTCAGGACCTTCCAACTCGGCCATCCTCACCTTGTTGCTAGTTAACAATTCTCTACATGAAGTTCTCACTGTTTCAGTAATTGGTGTGGTTTCTGTCTCCTGCCTGGACTCTGACCAGTGCAGTAGGTCTGGGATAGAGCCTGAGACTCTGCATTTCTGACAAACTTCAAGATATGCCCAGTTGCTTGTCCATGGACCACAGTTTTAATAGTGAACAGCTAGAGAAGTGATTCTCAATATTTGGCTGCATATTCAAATCACCTGAGAGCTTTGGGAAACTACCAATGACTAGATGCCACCCCAAGTGAGTCTGACATAGTGCATTAAAGGTGTGGCCTAACCATTGGGTATTTATTTTTTATTATTATTATTTTTTATTGTGTTATGTTAGTCACCATACAGTACATCATTAGTTTTTGATGTGTTCCATGATTCATTGTTCATGTACAACACCCAGTGCTCCATGCAATATGTGCCTCCTTAGTACCCATCACTGGGCTAAACCACTCCTTACCCCCCTCCCCTCTGACACCCTCCGTTTGTTTGTCGGAGTCCATAGTCTCTCATGGTTCATCTCCCCCTCTGATTACCCCCTCTTCATTTTTCCCTTCCTTTTCCTAATGTCCTCCATGCTATTCCTAATGTTCCACAAATAAGTGAAGCCATATTATAATTAACTTTCTCTGCTTGACCACTGGGTTTTCAAAAGTCTTCCTAAGTTATTCTAATGTGCAACTAGAATTGAGGACCTTTGTTCTAGAGTGGTGGTTCTTAAGCAGAGGCAATTTTGCCCCCCGCGTTAGGAGACAGTTTTTATTTTCGCAATTGGTGGGTGCTACTGGGATCTTGTGGGGAGAGGCCAGGAATGCTGCACACACAGTCCCCTACAAGAAAGGATTATTCACCCAAAATATCAGTAGTGCCGAGGTAAAAAAAATCCCGATCTAAAGCGTGTGACAAGGTCAACCCAGTTCATCTCTCTTATGTCTGCTCATTCTTTTACATTCAAATATATTTATTGAGAACCTACTAACCGGCTTATCTGGATGTGGAGACTACAAAAAGATTTGAGAGCCACGTATTTTCAGAGAGACTATTAGGAGAACCTTAGAGGAGAGAAGATAGTCCTCTAAAGTGCTTTTTGGATGAAGATGCATGTTTTGTTTGTCACTTATTGTAGGTCCTGAATTTAGCCTCATGTATCCAAGGTCTGAATGTTAAGAGTGTAGACATTGGGAGGGGGCGTTATTCTTCCTACCATGGGGCCATAAAGGAAAAGAGTTTGAAAAATACAGCTTTATGCTAAAACATTCTGCTTCAAATATATCAAGGAGCCTCGAAGTGCTTAAATGTGGTGGCAGATAAGGTTTAATGTCGTGTCTCCCATGTCTTTAGGCCTCAGTCTGATGATCATTTTTGGTTTCTATTAACATGGAAATCCATTCGCAGACTTGAAATGTCTGCAATAATTCTGCCACTTAATATTTATTCTTTCCCTAAGAGCAATTAGTATGATACTGTAACATGGAACAGTAAAGTCAAATCAGCATCACCTTTAAACACATAAAAGCCAAAAAAAGACCAAAGTAAGCTTACTTTTTTCAGAAAAGAAAATCTAAACTTCCTGCTTCTGAGACTTCCATGTTTCTATGAACACCCTTTTCATTTCCAGTCTTATTTTATGTAGAACCTTATGAGATCGCTTCTCAAACTAGCATTTCCCTTGACAAAAGTGCATGAGCTCAAGGATCATCAGCCTTGAGCACCCCTGTAAATCTATGAGAAAAGTAGGGGTTATTCGCAGTTTTTGTTTAGGAAAAACAAGATATTAAGTTGTATAAAGAAGGCCACATGATTAGTAAATTTAGACATACCAATGTAGAAAATTATGTAAACACTTTGGATTAACTAGTTATCTGTTTAGTACTTAATATGGGCCCAGCCTAGTGCCAAGTACTGGGGAAGAACACAAGTAGAGGACAGGGTAGCAGCCTCATGGAACTTTGAATTTTGTTTGGGTGATAAGATGTGAGTGTGCATACGTGTGCATGTCGTGTGTGTGTGAGCATGTGCAGTTATGTATGAGTATTACATGTGCGTGCATGTGTCTTTGGAAGTGTGTGCAAGTACGTGTCTATGTGCCTCCATGTGTATGGGCATGTGTATGCATATGTGCACGTGTGTTTGTGTAGCACATGCTAGTGTGTGTGCATGTGCGTGCGTGTGACTGACCTTCAGTGGTAGCAGAGTACTCAAATGCATGCATCTTTGAATCAAATTGACCTCTCCTCAATTCATCTTTTATGGATATCCTTATCTCTAACTTGTTTTGAATATGTCCTGTTTAAACTTTGCATGAAATCATACCTTGGCATAGTTATTAGCATAAACACTAGGATGATTTCTGATTGGCTGCTTAATTAGGACTTATCAAGGGAGGCTTTAAGTCCTTTGCTCTTTTTGACTTTTCTATTTCCTGAAACAGATTGAGCTAGTGGAAATCCGCATTTAATTAACTGTCAGTATAAAAGCCTTAGGGAAAGGACCCCCCCACCCCCCAAAAATCAGCATTGCTGTTCCCTTCTCATGTGAGAGTCAAGAAGGGAATAATGTGCATGACAGGAAGAAAAGAGTAAGCAAACTGTGTTTGGGAGATTAGCAAACTTTATTGCAAATAGTGCCTTTGGGAGAAGGTGGGCTGAGGAGGAGAGTGGGGTTGAGGGGAGCATGGCTGTGGAGGAAAGGTTTAAAGGGTGGAAAGAGCACTTGGGTTTGCTCAGTAGAGAACAGGAAACCTCAGGTATTTCAATTAAATATCACATCAATATGAGTACTTGAGAAGACTTTACACTAATTTAATAGATGTTACTTTTTTGGCACATGTTTCCTTCTTGTTGTCCTAACAGAAATGAGAAGATTCTACTCCATATATATATATATATATATACTCCATATATATATCCATATATATGTGTGTGTGTATATATATATATTCTTCTTTGAAGGAAATGTTGTACTTACATTTTAAAACTATGGATTCCTTGTGTTGTGTGAGGTAGACTGCTCAGAACAAACTTTATCCTCAGAGTTCTATCCTAAGGACAATTGAATCTTAAAATCCTTTCTAGATCTAAAATATGCAAAGTTGGTATCATGTTAAAAAGAAGAGCCTGACACCTTAGCTAATTGACACTCTTGAAGAAGAAGTTATTTAAGATCATGAATAAGAGCTGGAAAACCCTTGTGATGATTTCAGTGAACTAGAACATACTTTTATTGAGTTTTTATCCCACGCCAGGGTATATGCTAGATGCTGGGTGGGCAGGCAGAAGAAGATGAAGGAGGTCAGATATAAAAATTAATAATGACTGGCATAGGAAGACACATAGTAAATATCCACTGGACGAAGGAATGAGTGAATGGAAAAGTCCCTGCTATTTATTGATTCAGTTTGTTGGAGACGGTGAGGGGTGGTGCTAGGGGGAGAGCCACAAAAATAGAAATGAATAGAGACGAGATAAGTGGTTCTCAACATGTGCAGCACATTCAAATCGCCTGGGGACTTGGAAACAATTCTAATGACCAGATGCCACTCTGAGTGTGACTTGCTTTGAAGGCAAAGAAAAGAGGAGGAGAGGACACTGTGCCCATGGACCCCAGACCTTGGAAAAGTAGGGCATATTATGGAGAAGGGTAAGCGTTTTGAAATGGTAAAATGTAGAGTAAATTGATCTTAGCCAGAAGTTGGAAATTTTGGACAGAATATAAATAGGTTGGTGGTGTTCAGTTCCTGAACCACCTGGGTTGCCAGAGTCATAAGATGGGTTTTATTCGGTAACCAGTGAAAGCTAAGGAATTAGGGCCACTCTTGTGCTTTTTACTGTTTGATGTCTCTCTCTCTCTTTCCCTAGCTGGGGAGGGTGTGTGTGTGTGTGTGTGTGTGTGTGTGTGTGTGTGTGTGTTGTGAGTGTGTGTGTATCCCTGCTCTTCCTGAGACTAGATCTCTTACTGGAATTTTTGAGTTATGGCACTCTTCAGCAAGCCTTCTTTATTTAAAATATTGGTTCCTGCTACAGATGGCTACTCACATTTTTATATGGTTTTCATTCGTCTTTTGGAGACTGGACTTCTTTCCTTATTTGTGGTCCCCTCACACATCACCAACAATCATGCCTGTTTTCCTATCACGGAGCAACAATGACAGAAAAAATTTTGGTCCATATCTTCCTTTTAAAAAATCACATATGTTTGTTGTAAATACTTGTAAAATGTAGGAAAGTTGAAGGAGAAAATAAGAATTATTCGTAATAGAGCTCTTACACTATTAGCACCTTGGTATATTTCAAGGATGCATTTGGTTCACGCCTATACTTTCTTGTGAAATTAGGAGATGGCTTACCAGTGTTTTTATTCTCCCTCTTAATTTTTTTCTCACAATCTTGGATTATAAGAATTTCTCCACATAATTAAATTATTTGTTAAAAAAACACTCTAATGACTGTTTATTGTTCCAATAAATGGATTCATAATGACGTTTTGACTATGGTCCTTTGATGGACTCTGTTTTTTCAGTTTCATAAATAATGCAACGCTGAGAACCTTGCCCATAAATCTTTATGCACATTCTGACTTCCCTGGGACAGATACTTAAGAGGGGGATTTTACCAGGCTCAAATCTTTTATCTTTGAAGATCTTTTATGCAGATTGCTAAATTATTTTTCAAAAATTTTGAGTATATTCACTGAGCGTTAAAATACATTGTTTAACTTTACAATTGATTGAAATAGAAGTTTCTCCTGACCTACATGGAAGTTTTTTTAAATAAGAAGGCTTCGTCCAAAAAAGTACATCTTTGCTGAGAAAGCCATGGGAAGAAAATTCACATGAATAGGCTATTATGTAGCCTACTAAGTGGATACAGCATATTCTTGTTTTTTATAGTAATGAAGGAGATCATTCACATAAATAATTTTTAAGAACTAGAATTCATGAACTCAGTGGCCCTGGAGTAGGCTTGCAATATGGTTTTGGGTGGAAGGAATCTTATTATTCACTGAGTAAGGAACGATCATTTTTATTGGAGGAACATTCTCACCCAGGTAACTTGTGCACGGACAACAGCCTTCTTTGCAAGATAATTAAATTAAAATCAACCTAACCTATACATTTCCTGGGAAGCCCTTCTCTATTGAATATCGTGTGAGGTTAACAAGTCTCTGGATTTGATTTATTTAATTCAACACACAATCAATGCATCTGGAAGAAGACTTCATGCTGTGCAATGTTCTGCATGCTGGTCTGACCACAGAGGATCTTTCCCATCGTAAGTTTGTGCCGGACACACTTTGAACCATTTAGATCGTGTATCTGGCATCCAGGGCCCTTCTCTCTGCACATGTTTCATAATAATAGAACAGTAGAAAAATGGCTCTAGTCTTTGTACCTTTGTAATTTTCTTTTTTTCTCTGGGAAGACTTGTTCTAAAATTATTTTCTCTTATTATGGAAAAACCATGTGTATAAAAGACGATAAAATCTTATTTTAAAATGAAATTTACCACCAACCCCCAATAGGAGCTAATGCCTTATTTACCCTTTCCAGCTTGAAGTTTTCCATTTTTTTTCTTCTTTCCTTCAGGGTTCCATCAAAATCTTCGTCGATACCTATAATTGTAATACAATCTTGATGGTAACCAATACTAAGTCTTTTTGAGGTGCTTCTCTTATCTGCGAAGACAGATTTTTTGTTTGTGATCCCAATCCACAGTTGCTTCTTTGGCATGCCTGAGACTGTAATTTGAAGGCACCAGGGCTTTTAGAATTCCTCCAAAAATACTTAGAATGGAAACTTACCACTTAGAAAACAGCAATTCGAAAAACCCACTCACGTCATCTTCCAAAACAACAGTGAAGTTATTCAGTTTTAAAGATTTTCTAAGAGTTTCTAGAATTCACTGTTTCTCCTTTTTGAACTCCCAGATTATTATTATTATTTTTACCCTCTCCTTCATTAAATGTCATTAAACATTTGACTCTTTCTTGGAGTATCGGAGTTATTTAGAGGCTTTATCTGTCAAGTCTAGGTGCCCTCTGAGTCACACCTGTGCTCAGCCTCCCATATGTTCATGATCAATAAATACAGGGACTGAGTACAGCTTTCATTTCTTAATTTTTCAGTCTGAGATCTGGAGGCAACCAGTCAACTCACAGGGCCTGGAGGGGCTACTCCAGATTAGCTGCATGAAGTTAACAGGGATAAAGAAGGAGACAGGTCAGTTAATAGAGCAGTGGTAAAACCTTCTCTTGGCCACGAGGAAGAAGAATATTAGCAGACTTGGACATTTAGTTTTTATAAAATTCTGAAAGTATTCTTGAAGTCGAAAGGTCACATAATGAGTGCTTGCTTAGGTTGATGGTGATAACATTGGTAGTGGTTTGGGGTGAAGTTTCTTTCTTTTTCTCTCATAAAGAGTTTCTCTCTCTTTTTTAAAGATTTTATTTATTTATTTATTTGCCGTAGAGAGAGAGAGAGGGAGAGAGAACGAGTGAGGTGGAGGGGCAGAGGGAAAGGGAGAAGCAGACTCCCTGCTGAGCAAAGAGCCTGACTCCGAGCTTGATCTCAGGATCCTGGGATCATGACCTGAGCCGAAGGCAGATGCTTAACTGACTGACCCACCCCGGCACCCCCCAAAAAATCAGAATTTCTGAGTATACTCCCATAGTATTCGCCATGTGTGCTTTAAATGATAAATGCCTGTGTAAACTGTAACTTTGTCACTGTGATTTGATCTTGTGATTATCCTTACAAAGGTAACTATCTTCCGAGATGTATGAAAGCTCCCATTTTCTTTCTTCCTGTCAGAACTAATGTGCCAGAGTGTGGTCCGGTGTCTGAAGTCTCCCCAGCTGGGAGTGCCTGGAATCTGAAACTTCTCAGGGACTAGAGAAGGCAGGGATGCTGAGGCACGAGGACCATGGGAAAGTCTGGTGTGGAGGAATGAACATGTGCCTTATGGTCGGACACACTTGGGTAAGTTCTTTCACCCTTCTGAGCCTCAGTTTCCTTACCCATAGAATGGTGATCATAAAATCCTGTGCATATGTGAGATCATGGGTCTGAAGCGCCTTGGAGACTGGAGTGGTGAGTGGTGGTCACGCCGAGGTGCATTCAGCCCTGGAAAAGAATCCACAATAATACCAGGAATTTGGAAAAGAGCTGAGAAACTTGGAAGGAAGTAGAATGAAGCAATAAGAGCCTCGTTCTGTGCCACCTACTCGAACTTATCTCTTGACGTTTAGGGGCTTACTCAATACCTGTTCAATGAATGATACTAATGAGAACATTTGTAAGCGAACCCCACAGGAAAGGTATGTGGATTGAGATGAGCTGACCTAGCCAAGTACTTGGTACATACTGGACATTGAATAAGAATTCACTGAATCAATGAAGAAAGTGATCAAGTAGAAGAAGACAGGCATGGATGGTAACTCACAGATGATAGTTAAGTAAAATAGATTATTTGGAAAGTAATGAATGTAATGGAAGGTGGTAACCATTTGGATGCCATCTACATTATGTGTGCATGTTTGGGTTTGTGCATATGCCCACAAATGACAGAGAGAGAAGGAGGAAGAGAGGGAAAGATTGAGAAGAAGGGGAGGGAAGGGGAGGGAAGATAAAGTGTGTTCAAATGACCATCTGAGGGATTGAGTGGTTTATCAGGCTTAGTTTCCCTTCATTGCTATTAAACATTGATTTAATTAGTGGAGGAGTTCGGTGGTCTTAGAGATAGAGGGGAAATTCTCATCTGACTCATACAGTCAAAATATAAAGCTATTTGACTTTGGTGGAAACAAGGGCATCTTGGTGTCCTTGCTAAGACTTTCTGCTGGTTCGCCTCTCATTTGCAGACACTATTGTTCACTAGCATAATCTAAGACTCAGAAAAGAACCTCCTTTGATTTTTTAAAGCAATTAAATGAACATAGCTTTATCTTGTACCTGAGGTGTGTGAATCACCCTTGAGTATTTCCAGTAATTTTCCTGCACAACCCCGGAGTTATCAAATCTGGCAATAGGAACAGGATGGTTCTCCGGAGAGCTGCATCAGAAAGGAGTGGCCTTGGCTTTGTTGCCAGGAGAAAGGCACTCCTGGCCTCTGCTGCTTTGATCAGAGGGTCCAGGACCAGCAGGGGGCCCAGGCAAAGACAAAGGAGCCACCATGGCTGCAAACAAGTTACTAAAGCCATGTTGGCCTCATTCTGCCACTAATTCCTAGCTCAGGGCCAGGCAAGTTCATTCTCAGGCATGAGCATCATTTATTTCAGGACTAGGAGATTAAAGTATTTGATGACTATTTCCAGAGAAAGAAAGAAAAAGAGAGAGAGAAGGTGCTGAGGGAGGGGTTTAAGGAGGTTGGTGGAGGTTCGAGGCAGTTAGTTAGTTAGTTAGCAGGTTGAGCTAGGTTTGGTGTGGAGTATGAATGCTGCCATTCCTGACTGAGCCTCAGTTTCTTCATTTGGGTTGTGACCATGCTCCTAGTCAGCCAGCAGGGAGAAGGTTTTGTTGTCCTAGAGATCAGGGAAAACAGATTTAAACAGGCTTTGTAAACTGTACAATGTTGTATGCATGCACAAATGTCTGGTTTATATCGTGCATATCTGGAGGAAGAGGAAAAGGGAATGGGGAGAGGGGAGCCTCTCAGGCCATTATCAGGAGTTTGGCTCCCTGTGGGGAATGGTGGGGGTCGTGGTGTTTATAGACTCCTCAATAGGCAACACATATGGAGAGAACAAGAGGACAAAGAATGATGTTCTTATAAAAATGAGCTTCTTTCCCTCTCCATCTCCAACCCCCTGCTATCAAACCTCCTGCTCTCTTTTGGCTTTTATGTAGGGATATGTCAGCTGGAATGCTTGTTGAGATCATTAAGTGTAACCCCCAGGCAGTCATTTCACAGTTTCTCAAACATCCCACCGTTGTTTTAGGCTAGTCACATAAACTAAATAAGGCCAATCTAATGCTCAAGGGAGAGGATAGCGGTGGTAGGAATTCTTATGGGGAAGGGAAGATGAAAGTTTCTGGTGCTTGTTTAATTCTGTGCTTGCCAAGTAGAAAATATACAAAAGAAAATTGCAATGTAAGTGGCACACAATATCCAAAATTGTTTTGAAATAAAGTCCAGATTTGAAGGACATAATTTGCCACTTTGAACAACATTATTATTTCATGTTCCAACAAATAAAAGATGCCCAGAGGTCTTTAATTTTGACCAGAATTTTTAAAAACTAATGGAAATTAACAAATAATAATTTGAGTAGGATATCTGTTGCCTTTGTATAATTAGTGCAAATATCACTTTTTTGTCAGTATAAATAGAAGTCTGTGCCTTATTAAGCATTCACATCTCATCTGAATTCACAAACCATTATTGGCATTGTTATAGTTCACATGCTTATCTGTAACTTATTCAGTATTCTCTGGTTTTTATTTTATTTTTCTTAGATTTATTTATTTGAGTGAGAGAGAGAGAGAGAGACAGCACACAAGTAGGAGGGGCAGAGGAGGAGAGAGAATCCCAAGCAGACTCCGTGCTGACCACTGAGTCCAATGCAGGGCTTGATCTCATGACCCTGAGATCATGACCTGAGCCGAAACTAAGAGTTTGATGCTTAACTGACTGTGCCACCCAAGCATCCTCTGGTTTTAACAAGAATGTTTAATATCTGATATGACTTACCTAAAATGTGATAAAAATTTTTATGTGGATTTCTAAGATCAAGGAGTTTCAGGACATTTTTAAGAATCTGCTACACATTTGTAAAATATCTACATGGGTTGGCATATTTTTATAAATTAATGTGCTGATCTTAAAATTATAATGCATATGGTAGGCATTACATATACATAGTAGTAACAATACAAATACCTTTTGATTAAATAACAATACTTGTTAGAGTCATGCTAGCTGTGGTAACAAGCAAGTCTCCAAATGTATAATGGAGCAAGAATTATGGAGGTTAATTTATCACTCACACCAAGTCCCAAACAGGGAATCTTGATTGACCGCGGGCTCTCCTCCAAACTGCAATTGGGGACCCATGTTTCTTCCATCTTCCATCTTCCCCTCCTTAATAGTGGTTTTTCAGGTTGTTGGGGTCCTCTACTTCAAATCAATGAAAAGGGAAAGAGAATGGAGGACTGCGCACAGAAGAACTTTACGGACCAGGAACAATGCATTAGTTTGACCTCCTCCCTAGAGGAGGAGGAAGCAGGTTGATGAAGAGCTAGACAGCCACTGCTACACTAGCACATAGCGCTCAGTAAGCACTGGTGATTAATATCATATTGAATGTCAACATAGAGCAATATACAGTCAATATACCTCTCATAACCCCTTTGTTAACCCCTTTATATTTTAGGTGGTATGAAAGGGTTTTTGTTGTCGTTGTTGTTGTTAATGTGTGTTGTATTGAGACTCAAGATTAGTAATCTAGATCCCTATTTGGAAGAGGAGTCAAAGAAGATGTTTACAATCTGTTCCTCAGACTTAAGTCAAGCTTAAATTAACTGGATTTAAAAGAAACTATGTACATTCGGCCTGAACTGAATGCTACGGAAAATATATAGATGTGACTGGGTCAATATGTGCTATTAATAATTAACTGAACAAAGGAAAAGAATGGTAACATTATTTCCTTCTCTTGAACATAGTTTGAGGTAGATAATTTTTGTCAAACACATTCTCTAAAGAGAAAAATGATTCTTAAAATAAGATTAGGAAAGCACTTCCAATGTCCTTTTTTTTTCCATTTCCTTTAGATGCTTTGAATGAAAATATTACATATAAGTAGAAACTTCCCTATCATCTATCATTATCTATTATTACTATTATTATTATTAGTAGTAGTAGTATCTAAATGAATCCTACCAGAAAAGGTTTAGGTACTCAGGTACTTTTCTTTCAAAGGAGAGCAGCCATTCTAGCATAACTAGAGATAATGCCTTGCTGCTAGAGCAGGAGTTAGCACATGTTTTCTGTAAAATGCCAGGTAGTAAATATTTTAGCCTTTGTATGCCATACAGTCTCTGTCACAACTACTCACCTGTGCTTTTTTGGTGTGAAGGCCCCTGTTGACAGAATGGCATTGTCCTCGATAAAACTATTTACAAACACAGGCAGCAGCCTGGATTTGGTCCATGGGCTGTATTTTTCTGACTCCTGGTCTAGAATGTTCAGTACTTTCTAAAAAGGGTACACTTTCTAATTTTATATTAGATGTTTGTGATATTTATGAAGCCAATTTCTTTCTACAGAGTTTGAAATTTTACTTTCAGTTTGATTTTTGGTGGGAAGAGTAACTGCGACCTAAGATAGCATTGACTAATTCACTATGTCTTTTGTCATCAGCATTAATGAAGCTATAAATCATAGTTGTGTTGGCATATTTTGTTAGACAACAGGCCTATGAAAGCTATTGGCTACCCAGGGTAAAATTGTTTCATTAAAGGCACTTGGAGACCGGGTTCGGTGACAGCTAAAAAAGAATTCATAAGGCTTTCGTCTTTAATGAAAGTTTTGTTGTGTGTATTTGCTTAATTTTTCTTCTTAGTGGTAGATGGAATTTAATTTTTAAATTAAATAGCTTTGCACTATGAGACTCCAACTAGCATAAATAATTTTACTTAGCTTTTTTAAACTAGGAGAGGATTGTTTCCTAAAATGTCATCAGCAAGTGGAGTGCAAATATAAACAATAATCGTGTGCACCTGGCAGAGCACGTAAAGAGACCTAATTAAGTGATAGGGATGGAAGCAGGCCTCCTGTTCACTGAATTAAGAAGATGCGATGTGCCACATATGGAACCATGAGATGTAGAGTCTTCTTTAAGTACACAGATTTGGAGTGATGATACCTCCTGCATTTGTCTATGTAACAAGTGTTTTTGAAGGAGGATTTAGATTCCCTTTGCACCGGGGTTGGGAAGTATAACTGTTTGTCCTTGGATCAGGCCCTTCTGGTAGGTGGGGTAGGGAGGCAAGAAGGGAAAAGGACAGTCAGTGTCTCTTTCTTGGCTGGCTCGGTTACAGTCTTTGAGCTGCTAGTTCCTGCCTTTTTTTGGACTAACACTGACTAATCTTTGGTGACGCATATGCAAAAGGCACCCAAATTCTGGCCCTTCAAGAATTTGCATCACCTCTTTCAATTCCCCACTTAGCATCTGCCCTGGCAGTCCCCTCCAGAGCCTCTTGTGCCTGGGATCCCCATCAAGAGTTGTGGGACATCCTCTTGACGCGTGGCAAACTCACACATTCCTGATTTTTCCAAGTAGCAAATGGACTGCTTCACTGCCAGCCCTGTCTCAGCCCTGCCATCTGACTCCAATGGTCCTCTCCTCTTGCTCCAATAAGCACAATGGGCAAATCCACAAGACCTCTAAATTGAACAGATAGCCACTGTGGACGGAGACGTCAGTCTCCCCCTTGTGTAGGGACCTCAATCCTCTGAATGACTCTTTTATAGTTTCTCCCTCATTGGATTGTGAGAGGTTCCTTTCCTTCCCTGTGGCTAGGGAAGGGAAAAGACTCCATCAAGAACCACTGATGGCTCTGGGCAGCAAAAAAGTCCAACTCAACATCCTGGTTATCTTGTGCTAGGCAAATAGTGATGGTGAAGGATAAAAGTAGAGAGATTAGACATATTGAGGAGATAATATTTATAGGACTTGGTGATTTGATTATATTCGATTAGATACAGGATTAAAGGAAAAGAAGGATGAGAGAGGAAAACATTAGAGTAGAATCAGGCTGCGAGTTCATGTATCGCAAATTTAGTTTTTGATAAGTTGAGTTCTAGGTGCTATTCAGATGTCATTCAGATGTCAATGTCCCATGGGGAATTAGTTACATGTACAGTGGACCCTTGAACAACATGAGTTTGAACTATGTGGGTCCACTTATATGTGGATTTTTTTCCAATAAATACAGTAGAGTACTATAAATGTATTTTCTTTTTCTAAGTTTTTCTTAACATTTTCTTTCATCTAGCATACTTTATAAGAATATAGTATATAATATATATAACATACACGGTCTCTGTTAAGTGACTATATATATTAGTAAAACTTCTGGTCAACAGGAGACCATCAATAATTATGTGTTTGGGGCATCAAAAGTTATAAACAGATTTTCAACTGTGTGGAGGGGTTGACATCCTGAACCCCCACATTGTTCAATGGTCAGTTGTACTTCAAGAGCAAGGTCTTGAAACAGGTGTAAATTTGTGAGTCTTTTTATTTTAAAGATTTTTAATTTTTATTTATTTATTTGACACAGAGATAGCGCAAGTAGGCAGAGCAGCAGGCAGAGGGAGAGGGAGAAGCAGGCTTCCTGCTGAGCAGGGAGCCCGATGTGGGGCTCGATCCCAGGAACCTGGGATCATGATCTGAGCCGAAAGCAGACACTGAACCTACTGAGCCACTCAGGCTCCCCTAAATTCGTGAGTCTTATGAACAAAATTTTCTGGGGAGATAGTGGAAGATGAAAAGAAGGAAGTGTTTAGGATTAATCTTTGAGGAATGCTGATGTTTAATGGTAGGGTGGATAGGAATACACATTCCAAGGAGACTGAGAAGCAGCAGCCATAGAAGTAAAAGGAAAACCAGGAGGCAGTTTCCGAAGTGCATAAGATGCTTACGTCCAAGGGAAGTGATGAGATAAGGAGTGAGTGGCAGAAGGGTGACTTGTGGGTTATTCTATTTACATTATTCCTACTGATGCATAAAGACATTAACCAAACGGAAATGCAAATGCAAATGGAAGCATTATGAAACTCTTGTAGATGTATTTGGAATGTTTGCTAAATAAAAATTTATCTCAGTAATTTGCTTCCCATGTGTGTTATAATCAGTTCCAGAGAGTCTTCATTTATCATAAAGACAATGCTTTATGTATCACAAGGAAAACATTATAAAGAGTTTAGCATAAAGGAATATAATTTCATACCTTATAGATTTTTATATAGTTTATATCTAAAGCCAAAGTTATCATCTGTTCTTTCTTCTAAGATTTCTTATAGTATCTCTTATGCTGTATGCTGGGTTGATGCTCAAATATCAAGAAAATGTTTAAATAACTGCATGAATTGTATGAAGCTTATTATAAAGAGAATGTTAAACAGTTGTTTTCCATTTTTCGTGAAAGAAAACAAGAACACCACTTCATTTTTAGCCATTGAGATGTGGGTAACAACAAAATGGAACTTCTGCCTATAAAGAATGAACAATGGTAGGTTCCTAGAGTACAGACTAAAACCGGTTTAAGTGAACCGTGAGTTGGAGATATTCTGGGTCATGGTCTTGGCTTCCTGGGCCATGGACATTGCTACAAGTGGAAATGTCTTTTGGAATGCACAGTTTTCAATTTCTCTCTGATTTAAGCATCTTGTGGTTGAAAATGACAAAGCTTCCACAATTTGATACCAGTGTACTTTTTAAGCCTTATTTCCCACCATTCCCTTATTTTGACTCTCCATTTCAGTAAAACTAGAGTCTCCAAATATGGCCTTTGTGCTAGTGGGTCAGACTTTTTTCTAAAGCTTTAAAAAATCTAGTTCAGATGTCATGTCTGCCATGGAAACTTACACGACACCCCAATAAAATATAATCTCTCTTTCCTACTGATTTCTTTAGCTCTTCCTGAAATACTGCTTATTTAAAATGAACTTATTCATTCAATAAATATTAAGTGAGTGTCCACTGTGTGTCAGACTCTATATTTGTGATAGGTGCTGGGGATAAAGCATTTCTTGTTTTTATGGAGTTTCCATTCTTGTAGCAGTATAGTGGTTGAGACCACATATTCTGGGGCCAGTTTTCCTGGGTTTGCATCCTGGTTATATTACTTTCTAGCTGTGTAATCTTGTTTGTTATGTTTCTGAGCATTAATTGCTCCAACCGGAGCAATTAAAAGCTGGAAATAAAACATAACTACCCGAATCACATGTTTTTGGCTTGGATTTATAGACTACCCCAGACCAATGTCTTTCCCTTGCTGTCTAGCTGGAGCAGTCCTTGTAATAGCTTGTCTTCTTCTCTTGGTCATGAAGCCAGGCAGCAACTCCTACAACAGACCCGCTGCCTACAGAACGGCTGCATCTGGTCTAATTGGAGATGGGATGAACTTTTCAGAGAGTAGTACTTTTCTGCCTCTCTATCTCTTGATTTCCTGTGAGCACCTAGTATGTCACAAACCCGTGGCCAGCTGTGTATCTCAGTTCCTTACCCATGTTTGCCTTCCTTCCTGCCCCATTACCCTCTTCTTGCCCTCCAGCTTCCCTGGAATTGCCCACCAAATACAGGGCTAGCATATATACTTTTGGCTCAGGCTCTGTTTTCCAGGGAGCTTGTACTGTGATACCACCTCCCTGGCTTGTTGTGAGGATTAAGTGGAAAGTTCTCAGGACAGTACCTGGTACAGAGAGAATAATAAAATGCTAGCTATTGTTAATGTGACAAAAGTAAATGAGAGCACAAAGGAGGGTCTAGGTTGAGAGAAGGAAGATTATCTCTCTTGGATTCTCAGAAGAAATGCTGTTTAAGCCGAGACCTGAAGGTTGAGCAGCCAAATGTAGGATTTGGCAATGGGGTGCATTTGTGGTGAATATGTCAGGCAGAAGGGGCATAATGTTTTAAAGCCTGGAGATAAGAAAGAGCACAGGTTTGAAGGATTGGATACGTTAATAACCAAAATTCATATCTGTTGCATTCAGTTGTAATTACTTGTGTATATGTGTTTGGTGGAGACAGTAAAATTTATCGAATATTCTACTTTTTTTCCTATCTTTCCCAATCCTCTTGCAGTTCTGGATAATGAAATGTGAAGGAAGTGACATGAGTCACTCCAGGACTGAGCCAGGGTAAAGTCTACATTATTCCTCTGCTACGGCGATCAGAGACCACATGTTCTAGATAGATGGAATACAACATGATAAAGCTGCCATCACTCAGTTCCCTGAGTAATTCCCTGGGGAAAGCAGAGGTTTCTGCTGACCTGCCTATAGGGAGAGCAAGAAATAATTCTCTGTTAAGCTAAGCCCACCAGAACCAGATTGGTTCGTTATTGCAGCATAACTTAGTTTAGCCTGACTAATAAAGTGATTGCTCTTCCTGACTACAATGTTAGCTTCTGGAATAGGGCCATACCTAGGGTTAGGCAAGAGAGATGCCTGTGGTACTAAGTTGAAGGAGGCACTCACTTTTAGGTTTATGGAAATGAGTGACATTAGGACCAAAGCAGAGTGAGTGGGAGGGAGAGTGGTGAGAGAGGAGGTCTGAGAGGTTGTGGCTTTGAAGACCATTGGAATATCTTTGGATTTGTAGTGGAGTTATGGCTTTTTTTTTTCTTCAAAAATCTAATTGGCTTTATTAAATGATTTATGAATCAGGCAGCATCCCATCTAGCAAGAACAGAGATGGTTAACTCCTTGTATTCTATAAAATAAGGCAAGGAAATTTCAGGAAAACCAAAAGATAGAGGAATTCATTTAGACAATGAAAACTTGCTTTCATTATTTAAGACAAAATTGTACTCCAAAAACCCTGGGAGCATGACCTGAGCCAAAGACAGACGCTTAACCAACTGAGCCACCCAGGTATCCCCCCTTTTTTTTTTTTAAAATTTTATTTATTTATTTGACAGAGAGAGAGAGAGATCACAAGTAGGCAGAGAGGCAGGCAGAGAGAGAGGGGATAGCAGGCTCCCCGCTGAGCAGAGAGCCTGATGTGGGGCTCGATCCCAGGACCCCGAGATCATGACCTGAGCCTAAGGCAGAGGCTTTAACCCACTGAGCCAGCCAGGTGCCCCTCCCCCCACTTTTTTTTAAAGATTTTATTTATTTATTTGAGAGAGAGAGCATGGGAAGTGGGGGGAGGGGCAGAGAGAGAGGAAAGAGCAGACTGTGGGCCGAGCAGAGAGCCTGATGCAGGGCCAGACCCCGGGAGCTGAGGCAGAAGCTTTAACAGACTGAGCCACCCAGGCACGCCCCTGAGACTTTCTTTTGAGTTAAATCCATGGTTACGGAAGGGCCACTCTATTGGGTTTAGAGTCATTTCTTGAGGGAGGATAAAAGAATAATTCAGCTTAAGCCTAGGTTCCTGAATAATATTCTCCTGTTAAACCAGACTTCTTATTTGGTTCTCTCTGTCTTTTCACACGGTTGTTGACTTTGAAACATGCTATGTGTGTATGTGGTGGAGTGACCATATGTTGCTCCTACTGGGTTAGAATCCAAATTGTAATGTAAGAAGGAATGTCATGCTTTTCCTCCTTGATAAAACAACTTATCTGAAAATGGCCAGAACAAATCCAGAATACCATAATGTGGCTTGGAAATCAATAAATGCTGAACTGGCCATGTGTTTCTTTAAGCTCTAGTTATAAGGGGCACGTACCTATAATCTGAAATAATAGGTTTCATGAAGGCTTTCCTAACCAGCAGGAATATTCTATTCTGTATCCTTTGTAGACTGGCTGTAGAAATTTGCTTTTGGAAAAAGTACATGTTTTTCTAAGAAGCTATTAAATGAATGAAAAGTTAATGCATAACTATCCCTGGTGATTGGATATTTGAAAGATATTGCCAAAAGAGAAACAATGAGATGCATTCAGAGAAGATTGTATATTGGATGTGCTCAATTCTTAGAAAAATAAATGTGGGAACATCTAATCTCATCACAGTTGGATACATATGTTTTTGCAAATGGAATGTAATTTTCTAAAAATGTCAGCTGTGTGTGTCTCATAGATACTGAAAACATATGCTAATTTTTGGCAGCAGCCAAGGAAAGCTATGGTGCTTTTAATTTAAATTAAATACACAGTTGGCGGGTGAGCACTCAGCAATGATGAGAATGCATTAGAGTGACAGCGCATGTGGTGTGGAGTCAGGGAGATTGATAGAGAGAGGAGCAGCAAGTGGAGAAGGAGGGAGTCGAAGGCACTTACAAGCCTGAGTAGAAATGCACATGGCGGCAGGGCTGGAGCAGCTGGGATAATGTGGTGGAACATTGGCCAGAATGGGCCAGATTCAGAGTCTGAGACCATTACCATCCAATGCAGAATGATTTGAGAGATGCTAGAGTGCATCAGTCTCCCTGCCCCCACTTTTCCAGTCAGCTCTTCCATTGGCTACCAAGAGTGTTCCTTGGGAACATTGCTTCTGCTTGATGTCTTTGATATTTGTGTGTTTCTATTAAAACAAAGTGCAGAGACAGGGAGGAGGTGATACAGAGGGAATCCGCAGGTAAGTTTGGGATACAATGAATTCAACAAGTTAAATGGGTTATTTTTACTTTTGGACTTTGTAAAGCCTTTAATACATACATGCTAATAGGAATTGGGAGTCCCATAAGTGGAAAGCAGCAACTCTCAAAGTGACCTGAACACAGATCTTATTTTTCCTCCTGCAATCTCTCATAAGACAAGTGTTTGTGAAATACACTTGGGAAATGCTGGCTGGGGATGCCTGAAATTTGTCTGTCAGCTAATTATTCAATTGAGTTAAGATATTAAGATACAGATCCCCCTTTTAAAATAAATATAAAGATATTTTTGGAGGTCCTACAGTGTGAGCCATTGTCTAGTATATATACTGCAGCACTGACACAGCATGCTTGTTAACTGACCGTGAGCCAATAGCAGGTGAGCAAGAGATGAGGGAATGTGGCATGCATGTGGACTTTAAATGGTGAGCCTCTGAGATTAGAGGAGGTGTATCTGAGATGCAGGTAGGGGGAAGTGGTTGGAGGTGTTACCACATCAGTATGGAGAGCTGGGGCAGAATGCACTTGCGAAACAGCGGGGGAGAGCTGAAAGGTGCACAAGGGCAGGAGGGGAATGGAAAAGTAGGGGAGACAGACTCTGATGTTGAGGCTAAGATCGAAGTACTTAAGTTTAAAAAGTATATGCCCTTAAAAATAAATGAATTGAGAGCTTCCGTTTGCAAAAACGGTGCTGTTTAAATGTTATTGCTGAAAACCAGTGTGAGCTTTGTCAAGAACCTCAGAAAGTCCAAAATTTCTCGGGAATGTTTAAAGAATGAGAAAGAAATGAATGCTTTTAGCCAGAAAAGTTGTTCTTAAAATATCACTTTAATCAAGGAATAACATATACTTATTGTGGAAAATAAAAAAAAAATACAAAACAGTGAAAGAAAAATCATCCATATCACCCACAATTTCTCAATCTAGAAATAGCTACTATGAATCCTTTAGCATATTATCTTCCAGTCTCCCTGGCTTCCCCTTATTCCTTCCTCTTCCTCTCCCTCCCAAATTGTGTAATTTTTTTCCAAATTGTGTGATTTTGACTGATAGTAAATACTGAACATAAAATTTTAATGAGGATACTATAATTAAAGCCAGGGGTTGGAAAGTCTGGTCTGTCACCTGTTTTTGTAAAACCCATGAGTTAAGAATGGTTTTGACATATTTCAAAATTTGAAAAGAATCAAAACAATAATATTTCATGACATTTGAAAATTATATGAATTCAAATTTCTATGTCAATTAATAAAGTTCTATTGGAACCCGTCTGCACCCACCTACTTAACTATTATCTATGCTGCTTTCAAGTCGACAATGCAGAGTAGTAGTTGTGACAGAGACAGCATGGTCTACAAAGCCTAAAATATTTACTATTTGGACTTCTGCAGAAAATGTTTGCTGACCTTTGATTTAACCAATCCACAATTTTGGAACATTTTTGTTGTTTATTTAGTTTTTGTCCATTTTACCATGTTTTAACCAGTCTCTTTGGTCATAAATCTTTGCCTACTTTTCGGATTATTCTATTTGGGTATTTTCCTTAAACCAAAATTACTGTGTCAAAGGGCATGAATATTTTAAGGCCTCTGATTCATAACGCCAAATTTCTTTCCAGAACGTTCAAACTAAGTTCCACTCCCCCAGAAGCATACTAGGGCTACAGAGATTTTCTTTTTGGCAATACGATCTCTATACTATCCTGCCTTAACTATTTTAAATTCAATAATAAAACAGTGTTAATCAAATCCAACCTTGCTAGCAATGAGGATTTGCTGGGGAAGTAAGTTTCATATGCTCTATAATTTTTAACTCTCCTTTCAATACAGCCCTGATTCTTATAGCTTCTGTTCTCGACACCTCCTGTCGTGAGACCTCATAGAACCTGCTTACTCCTCAGTCATTGTAAATAGGAGTATGTAATGGAGAAATACCTCCCTTTAATATGAGAAATAGAAGATTCATCAGAGTTCATACCTGATTCTGTATAAATCTGAGATTAGGGCTTCTTTGCCCACCTACATGACTTTACTTGTATTTTGAATGTCTGATTTTAGACTTTACAAATTCTACTTGAACCTGCCACACTCATTTCACCATCAGCTGATCAATATATTTACCTCCTGAATGGTGAAGTATTGTTTTCACTCCCAATGTGAGACTAAAAAGGGTATAGCTTTGCCCTTAAAAAGGGCCTCAAAACCGTCGTTTTAATGTTATTTAGTTGGTGGGGTGGGAAAATAGATATTTAGGCTTCAAAATCTTAAGTCTAGATTTTGCTCCTCACTAGTGTGAAACTAATTTATGTTAGCGAGGATATATTTTTGAATCTCTTCCTGTTTGAGGTTTTACTTCTGACACTGCACCAAAGTGATGTCTTGGTTCTGATTCTGAATATTTGCTTGTTATGTTTTCAAAGATCTAATTGGACACTAAAACTTTTCATTTTTTTTTTCTATTCATAGGGAAAATACATTTTTTTAAGTAAGAAACTTTTCCTGACACTAAACATGAAAGTGCAGGAAGTAAGTTTCATTCTATTAGGATTTAAGGGAAAATACAATGGTTGCTTATGAGTACTTCCCATCTCTGTCCACGTTCCTGTATCCACCAGAAATAAAAGGGCTAGATCTGAAGCCCTGTAAGTTGTCCTCAGACTGAGCTTTCCAGATCCTTAAGGAAGAGCAGGGTGAGAATAACTGGGGCAGAAAAGTGATATGAGAACATCGAATTAGTTTTAATTTAGCCTGGTGTTTGGTTACTTGGCATCTAGAGAACTTCATGCTTTTATTCTGCAACTACTTAATGGGTTAAAGTCCTGCCTTAAAATACTCTAGGGGTACCTGGGTAGCTCAGTCGGTTAAGCCTCTGAATCTTGATCTCAGCTCAGGTCTTGATCTCAGAGTCATGGGACTGAGCCCCATGTGGGGCTCCACATTCAGTGGAGAGTCTGCTTGTCCCCCTTTGCACCCTCACCCCCTGCTTGTGCTCTCTCTCTTTCTCTCTCTAAAATTAAAAAAAAAAAGTCTAAAAATACTCTAGAGTCCCTTAGTTTTTCTCTAGGAAAAAAAATCAGAAAAACTAATAGATTCTATAATCCTTCCGTCCTTAGAATTCATCAGTCACTAGAAGAGAACCTTGGGTGAGGATCTTCAGCTGAGCCAAGCAGACCTCCCAGAATTGTCACTGTTCACATTTGGAAGAAGTGTACAGTGATTATCCTGTGCTTGCCCTCCTCTCAGAGATCAGCTGTGGTGAGAGGTAGGCTGGTAGTCTCTCTATAAAACTTTTTTTTTTTTTAAATCAGGTATATTGTGGGGTTCTTGAATTCAGGCTTAAAGACTTTATCAAATGTGAGCTCCCAAAAGGGCTGAGGGGAAAGCCACATCTCTCCTGTACTCAGATTCTAGCAGATGATTCTGCTACAGCAGAGGGACTGCTCTTTTGAATAACTTGGCATCTCTGCAAGGTCGGCATGCAGCCAGCCAAGGCATTCGTCCCCACCCTTTACTGCTGCACTGAGGCTTCCCGAGTATGCTTTTGGCTGGGGAAAAACCTTGGCAGAGCCGGGGAGATATTTCTCTTGCTCTTCCTTACAACAAGATGTCATGCAGGCAGGTGGCCTAATTTATGATGGCAAGTTCTGGAGATAGCCTCTAATAAAAAAAGAGGTATGTATATCCTTAAGAAAAGATTAGTTTTACAGGGCTCTGTGCAGTTAGACTGGGGAAAAAATCCATAGAAAACACTAAGTACACACACACTCTCCTTTTTAAGAACAATGATCAATCTAGAAGGTTCAGAAGGAAAGATTTTATACCCAGAATTGAAAAAGAAGGTGATGAATCTAGAGGACACTTCATTCAATTAGCTATGATTTATAGAATGTAGGAATGAAGAAAACAAAATGCAGGTTATAATGTATGACAGGAACTATGGCTTGCCTGTCCCACAGAGGTTCAAGCACTTTACATCTGGAAAGGGACCACAGACCATTTCAGCCACCATCCTAATTTTTCATATGACATATAGTGAAGTATCTTTTAAATCTGGTCAAAGCGACTTTTATAAAACCAAAGTATTGGGAATTAAACAGAATTGAAATAGAAGGGAATGAGTGCTGAATCATTTACCTGGGGAAAACATGCAACTTGGATAATAAATGACTTATTATGACAGAAAAAATCTAGGATTACTACCATGAATTGGAAAGCCAAAAATACAGGATTGTCTTTCCTTTTTAAGGCAGGCAGCACACTGTGGGATGTCTTCTCCAAGTGTCATCACTGATAATTTCCTATATGAACCATTATCCAGGGAACTATGCTGCACTTGAAGCAATCTCAGAAGAGTGCTAAGAAAACTCTCAGAGGAATGAAATATGGCCTTTAAGAAAAGTTAAGAAACTGGGATGGTTATAGTTTTTAGAAAACAATATTAAATAACTTCGATATCTTCAAATATTTCTCATTCATCCCCCTCCCTACATGCATGCGTGTGCATGCACACAGATCCATTGGAACTTGAAGTAATTAGTTTGTTATATATATTTGTTAACTTTGAGGTTAATGGGGATTGGACTTTTTTTTTTAATCTATCCCAGCCCATTACTAACCATGTCTATAAAGGATTCAGGGACTTGGAAAATCCTTGTTGACAGGTCTCTATTTCCAATTTTTGACTGTAAATCAAAGGAAAACCAGTACTGAATACGTGCTTTCACTTTAGATACAACATGTCAGTCATAAATGAATTAACCAACAAGGATTTTGTTTTCCTTTACTTTTGATGATGCCTGTATATAAATGACTTCAACACAAAGGCCGATTGCCCCTTCCCACTTCACTGTAACAACCACAATGAAGCATCTTTTGAAGAGTTTCTGTAGGTAGGAGTCTAACAAGAAACTATTGCCACAGCTGGTTAGAAATAGGGTAGTTCCCATTTCTATGTTATGGTTCAAGGCTAGGAAATTTGAATTTGCCTTTCAGCCCTATGAAAAAATGTAAGAAATGTGACCCAAACCTTGGGGAATGTGAAGTCATTCAGTGTTCTCTTGGCCAGAGGAACTTGGGACTCTGATACTGAGAAAAAGAGGAACTATGAAATGGAAGAATTATCTCTAAACTCCTTCTGACTGCACTTTTGGTTGTATTTGTATTTTTTTTTTTTTTGCATCTTTACCTGCTAATTTGGGTGTCTCACATTTGGATCTAAGGACATGCCCTCAGAAATAAGAACTCAAGATCATCCAACCAAATTAGAATGAGTCACATCGTCTTGGGCTTTTGAACTTTTAAGGGGACTTATAAAAAATATTCATTATTGATGTCAAACTCTGATATTAAGCAATGATTTGCTATTTAGCATTTCAAGCTATAAATTTAAGAGGGATTTAAGACAAAATGATTTTATTTTATTTTTTTATAATTTTTTAAAAGATTTTATTTATTTATTTGACAGAGAGAGAGAGAGAGAGAGATCACAAGTAGGCAGAGAGGCAGGCAGAGGGAGAGGGGGAAGCAGGCTCCCTGCTGAACAGAGAGCCAGATGCGGGGCTCAATCCCAGGACCCTGAGATCATGACCTGAGCTGAAGGCGGAGGCTTTAATCCACTGAGCCACCCAGGTGCCCCGACAAAATGATTTTATATTGACATTGTTTTCTTAAGATTCTTTCAACTTTGACATTGCTTTTGGGTGTTCAATTTAGGGCTCTTCTCATTGAAAGCAACAGAAACCCAATTCAAATTAGCTTAAACAAAAAATAGATTTATTGACTCATGGGAAAAATGTCCAGAAGAAGGCCTACTTTCAGTAATGGTTGGATGTAGATATTCAACTGGTATCTGTTGATTGTTCTCTGTTTTTGTGTAGTTCTGCCATTCTCTATGTGGGCTTCATTTTCAGTCAGATTCTTCCAAGTAGATTTAGGCTTACATGGTCTCTAGGGTTCAAAATCCAAGAATAAACAACAATAACAACAAAAACTCCTTTTTCCCTCCCTTCCAAAGTTCCAGAAAGATCTCAAACTGGCCTAATTTGGGTCATTTGTCCATCCCTAAACCAATCCATGTGGATGATTCCTTCTGTGTATTCAGTGGTCCGGTGATGTTATCATGGGAGCCATCACCAGGGACTATTAGAGTCACTACTGAAAAATCATGGACCTCAGGGCTGTGAAGTATTTCCAATTATTTCCACAGTAGGACTATTATACACCATATCTTCTTAGATAGAATACAGTTAGTGTATATTAGCCCTTTGGATTTAACCATCAAACTGGAAGTGTGTCTACGACCCAAGAATGTAGGTGTTGAAGGGAACAGGAAGTGTCCTCCATGGTTGACTCTGAAGAAGTCCTAAGGAAATGGCATCGCTTTCCTTTCTCTGTAGTAGCTGTTTTATTTTGTTCTATCCAGCACTCATTCCTTCTTTTTATGGTACCAGCATCCTAATTTCCTTTGAGGGTTTCTTCTTCTTCAGGCTTCTTGAATTCAAGCTTAAAGGCTTTATCAAATGTGTTTCAGTAGGCCAGTACAATTAGATGCCTTGTTCTCTCCTAATCTAAGGTACTGGTTGGTGACCCCTGCTAGGCCAGTGAAACTCACTATCCTTATACATTGAGTAGATTAATATATGAATGGTAAAAAAAATGTAGTTCATTTCTCCCACTGGTGATAACCTTTTAAAAATGCTAAATAATTCCTGTTATCTCTGCAGCTTTATCTGGTTCTTCTCTTCCCAAATGTAGTTTTCCAGCCCTTCTATGAGCTACTCATATATTTCCAAAGATTCGTTTTCCATGTAGATTGGAAACAGTTTCTGTTTCCAGACACTGGTTGCAGCCTGCAAAATGAAATGGCAGAAAGCCTGGTACTCTGGTGCTCTGGTGCTCTGGAGCCTTGGGTAGTTGGAAAAGCCAAGTTCTCTGCTTAATGATAAAGCTAGTATGATCAATAGGAGGAAGGTAGGAACCACAGAAGGAAATAAGAAGCTGGCTCTCCGGGACCCTTTTATACACCTCTTGTTATGAAGTGTCTGATTGTCAGAGGAGATAATGACATTTACTGCAAAAATGCAGTTGAGCTATAGTTTGGGGTCAAAGGTCAGAATGAGCAAGTATCTCCATCCCACATCCCTGTTTATAATTGCTTTAGGCAGAGGCTAGGAAGATGGTCAGAACACTGAAGCTACTGCCTGGAAACCAGAATCTTCAGGAGCTGTTTAGATTTAAGGACACGACTAGTCAAGTTACCGACCTTTAGTTTCTAGTCTCTGGAATTGACCAGAAGCCTCCTAGAGTTTAAAAGAAGTTGTCTTCCCGGATAGACCTCAACCTTGACAACAATGTCCTATGATCAGTGGTCAAAGGAGATCCTCCTAGAGGACAGATTTAGGGGCTACCAGTGGGCCTTCCAGGACACTCACTTCTCTTCCATGGAACAGTCTTGGCTATTTCTGTTTTGCAGGAAATAGTGACGATGGTGGTGGGATGCATGGATGCAGCATGTGACCCAGGCCTCTCCAGTCAGCACCCTGGATATTCCTCACACGGGAACCGCTTCAAGGTTGGCCACCTAGTCAAGCAATTTCCTCGTGACTTTGGGAACTATGTAAGTCCACTCTGTATTTGAAAGAGTGCTACCGGGGGAGAGCTGATTTTATGGTCAGATTGACCAGATAATACCTAATTCCTGATTGTCAGCTGGTATACAAGGGTTAGACGTTTCCCCACCACTGGCTTTGGGTGTGTCAGGCCTCTAGCTAAGTGGGTGGGCATGTAACCCAAGCCAGGCTTATTGGACTCTCTCTCTGGACTTTGGGTGTCGGGCAGAGCGCTGCAAGGGTGGGAAAAACAGATGCAATCTATTTTCTCAAGCTGTGTTGCCTTTACAAGACCATTGAGCAGTAATTGCTACATAGACTCTGGCCCTATCCAGTCTGCCTTTCTCTAAGCCTGGTTCTCTAGCCTTCCTATCATTTCTTTTTTTTTTAACATCTTAATTTTATTTTATTTTTCTTCCTATCATTTCTATGGCCGGTATCTTTCTAACACATTCCTTTGCTGTTGAACTCAACCAGAGTTGGTTTCCGTGATTTGCAGCCCCAAGACCATCAGGTAATGCACCCTTTCCTTTCCCAGGCTGCCTATTATACTTCTGAAATTTCTCACTCCCTTCACACATACCCTTGATTTAAAGGGTGAAGAAGGACATAATAAGATTGACTTGAGATGATCCTGCCCACAATCTTAGAGAGAGCATTTGAGAACTGCCTGCCTTTGTGAATAGTGCATTATTTGAGGGCAATTTTAGCTACTTGTGAGGGAGGACAGGGGCTTGTTTTGTTCACAGCTCTGTCGTCAAAGTCTAGCCTGATGCCTGGAGCAGCATCAGTACATTCATATATATATACACTAAGGCTGTTCTCCCTGGGTCTTGTCACATTAGCAAATTTGTTCATTCAATAAATATTTGTTTATTGTTCACATGGGAATATAACGGTGAGCAATACAGATATGACACTTGCTTCCCAATGATACTGACTTTTAGTTGTATCTTTGTGGCTCAACTATAGTAGATTGGTTAAATATGCTTTAGTTGTTGAGAATTTGAGACTTAAAATGCAATAATATAGCAATAATATAGACGTATTCTCCTGAAGAACAGGAAGAATTATTACCTTGAGCAGGAGGAAGCCCTGAATAGTCAGGGCAGAAGGCATTTCTAAGAGAGAAGTATATCAGCTATGGGCAATCTTTCTGTAACACGGCTCCTTCTATATCCATAGCCTAGGTTTGGATATTTTTAATTTAAATTAAAAATTTTTAAATTTAAATGCTTATATAAATAATATTATATATATAATATAATAATTATTATTGAGGAATAAATTTAGCTTAAAACGACACAAATGAATTATGTCTGAGTTTCTGTAGGTCAGAAGTCCGAGCACGGAGGGTCTGAGGCAGCAGAAGTTGAGGTATGGCTAGGATTTAGAGGATAAGAGGGGGAAGAGGTAGGGAGGAAGTGGCAAATCCTGAGGGTGGAAAAGGAAGAGTCTTGGAGACTTTTTAAGGAATTCAGAGCTTATTTTAAGAGCAATGGAAAACCATGTTAGCGTTTTAATTAGGAGAGGGTCATATTTACTTTAGAGTGAAGAATGAGGCAAAGTCCCATCTTAAGCAATTGGTTGAATGGTGATGACTTTGAGAAAAGCAGGGAATGTAGAGAGGAGGAGCAGGTTTTTAAGAGGGGAACAGAAAAATAATAAACTCAGGCTTGACCACATTTTATTTGAAGTGCTTGTCATTCATACAAGTAAAGAGGTCCAGTAGACACTGGGGATACCAGCTAGAGAAAGAGACCTGGGTCGGAAACATGGCAATACATGAGAGGCTTTTAACCTTTTAATACATGAAAAGCAGAGGGTCACATTTGAGAATCTAAAAAGTCATTGTACCTCTCCCCAGAAAACTGTATATATATGGCTGCTATCTATATCTCCATATTAGAAACTTGTGGTCATATTTTCATTGATATGACCCAGGAAGAAACATATCTGAATACTAATGGACTATAATATGAATGTATTAATGAATGAGGAAATGCAGAAAATGATAATCATCCAAGATGTTTGTATTTGACCTGAACTTGGTAGGATTTAGTTGTTGAAGGCAGGAAGGCAGGCATTTCTTTGTGAAGTTATTCCCCTGGGGAGAAATTGAGTCACACAGTCACGCAGCCCATATTTATTGAGCACCTACTATATTCCAGGTATTGTTCTAGATGCAGAAAGTAAAGCGAGGCATAAGACCAATTCTCTGTCCTCACAGCACTTCTCTTGAGATGGATGCAAAGTAAAAGAACAAATAATACAATTTCAAGGAGTGATAAGTAATGTGTTGAAAATGAAGTGGGGCTAGCGGATGTGAATGGTTGTGGGAGTTCCATTTGGATGGAGTGTGCAGGAAGGACTCTCTGGAAGGGGCATTTGAGACCTGAATAAAGGGAAGCAGGCAACTACGATAAGGTGTGAGACAGAACTTTGGAGGTAGATGAAGTAGGGAGAGAAGAACACACTGGTGTTTATAAGGAAGGACAAGCAGGTCACATGGTGGGAAATGATGTGGGGGGCGTAAAGCAGAGTGATAAGTGGGGAGAGTGACAGGTGAGGGGACTAAGGGGGTCCAGGGCACATGGGAGTTCTAAGCACATGAAGGTTAGGGAACTTTCTGGTGCTCTGTGAGTAATGGACGAGCAACAAAGTACTTTATTTCATAGGCAGTCGCCTTATTCCAGAACTTCCTGTAACTTCCAGGTCCTCAAAGGTAACTGCCTACCTATTTGAAAGTGAACTCCTCTCAGGTTTTCTAGCAGCTATTACCTTAGGTCAAGGACAGGTACTACAGTCAGCTGCTGGGCGGACCGGGGTGACCGACCCTGGCGCCCCCTGGGGGCCGTTCTCACGGGCTAAGGGAGGTAGGCACCTCTGATCCGTGCAGCAACACGCCCGGGTCCTCGCCTCCCTTGGTGCTCGCCCTTTCACCCTCGGCGTTCCTTTATTTTTCCCGCTTCCCGGGTAGTTCCTCAGTCCGCCCCTCCAGTCGCGCACTCTCTGGTCCTGGCAGGATTTGAACTGAGCGTGTTCCCACCAGGGTTAATTAGCAGCTCGCACTTGGAGATCGCGATCCAAAACCCACCCTCTGGCCTTGCCCACCGGAAAGGGGGCGGGTGGGGAGTGCGAACCTTATCTCCCGGGCTCCGCCTCCAGGGGGCCGAGAGAGAGCTTCAGAGCCGCGGCGGTCGGCACTGGCTGCTGCGGGCAGACGGGGCGACGGGGCTCGGGGCGAAGGGTAGCAAACCCCCTTCAGCCCAGATTCTGTCCGGGTTGGGGCTGGTCGCTGCCTGGGACGCCCCCACGAAGCCCTGGTGCAACACGCTGCTGGCTGCGACCGCCTCCCTGACCCTGGACGCCGCTCCAGGTAAGGTGACAGCGCCTTCTCCCCTCTCCCTGCCCGAATGACAAATAGAGGGTTTAGGGCTGGCCGTCCCGGGGCTGCAGTTTGACATTTTGGTTGTCCTGAGGCTACAGTTTCTCCCCACGCTGAAGCGCTTGGTGAACCGAGATCAACCCCGCACCCAGGCTGGAGGCTGAGATGTCAGGGTTTGTCCTACAAAGTTACTGGCTGTTCCTGAATCATGGGAGGTTTGTTGGCAGCTGGCTTGTGCCTCTGGGTCTTTGGCCCCGAGAATGCTTATTGTGCGGCGATGTACGCCCCCGAGCCCGTCATACCCGTGAAAGGGGCGGTGGCGTCCACACGTGGCGCGCCGGGAGCGTGGGCGAGCGCGCAGGGCGGTGGGCGGTGTATGCGGCCCAGAAGGTTTTTTAATGGTGCTGCACAGTACCGGAGCTTGGGGGAACTTTAAAGAACTCGGTGCTTGAGCAGCACTCCAGGCCAATTAAATCAGAATCTGTAGGAGTGGGACTTGGGAGCATCCACATTTAAAAACAGCTCTTCTCGAGTGATTTCCATGCAGAACCAGTGAGTTAAAGCAGTGGTTCTGAGTGTCATCTCTGGCCAGCGGTATGAACATCACCTGGGAACTTTTAGGGACGATCTAGGGCCCAGGCTGAAACTCTGGGAGTAAGGTTTAGCTATCTGTGTTTTCATGAGCCCTCCAGGTGATGCTTGCGTTTACTTACTTTTGAGAACTGTTGGGTTGGATCTCAGTTAAGGTAAGGGCAAGCACCTGCAAATTCCCCTCCACAAGGGGAGGAGAAAAGGGAACACTTCCCAGAAAATCCTAGGTATGCGTCAGTAGAGTTTTACCCGTATCAAAACACACACACACACACACACAAAAACAAACAAAAAACACTGGGAACTTTGGAGGATCCTGTAAAGGGTAGAGACTTAGGTTAGCTATCATCTTGAGCAATTTTTACATATTAGAATCTGTGTACTTTAGGAGATAATAGGAATTTATTTTTACTTTTTTTTTTAGAGTTGAAATGAAGCGGAAGAAGAAATGTACATAGGAGTTTTCTAGCTGTAATAACATGAATCTTTGGCTCCCAATGAGATGATTCCAGATCATCCCTGTCATCAGTGTGCATTACAGGACTTTTTTTTTTTTTTAAGCAGTTGGAAGTTTAAGGGATTCATGCCAATTCTCCAGAGTCAAAGGGAATTCAGCATTGCAGGTCTCTGGATTATCTGAAGTGGCTCCTTTTTTTTTTTTTTTCTTTTAATAGAGATCTGAGATTTCAAAATTTTGGCTAAAAAAAATTCCAGCTGTTTCTAAATCATTAGTACAGAAATAGAATGACTTTGCAAATAGGCTTAAATGGATTAGAAAATCTGATGTTGGATAAAAAGCTAGAATAGGCATGACTCCAGTCCCAGCACATGTGTGCCTGGTGAACACGGTGCTAACCGTAGCAAGACTTTCTGTACAGGGAACGTTTATTTTCCAAACTGGCATTTTCTGTGCCAGTTTGTGATTGTGATATATAGACTTCTTGAGGGGCAGGTACTAAGCTTGTGTTTAGAGAACTGGGGAACATACAGGTAGTGTTAAGGAACAGGAGCCTTTCTTGGGGCTCAAGACTCAGGTTCAAAATATGCTCTGGAAGCGTATTCAAAATTTGCTCTGGGAGGGTTGCATAACTTCTCTGAGCCTCACTTTCCCCATCTTTAAAATGGGGACTGTAGTGATACAATGCATCCTTCATAGTTCTCATATTGTTGTCAGAGTTAAGTGAAATAATGCTTCTGAAGTATTTAAAATAGTAAATTAAATATACATATACCACACTCACACCAAGAACAAAAAACCCTAGTCCCCAAACACCTTGAAATGAAAAATATGTGATAACATAGTCAGATTTTGTATTAAATGCTAATCTAACCCTTAGAATTTATAGTTTTTGCTTCTTACCAGAATGTGAACATATGGATATTTTCAAATTCTCTTCATAATTTTATTGCATGTTTTATATGGAACTTTCTAGAATTTTTTTTACTTGATTAGCTTCAAATCATCTAGTCTTTATTCACTCTCTGTGGCGAAGTATTTCATTCACTATCTGGTGGATTTTATAATCCATTTACATTCATATTTAAATAGTCTTAAAGTCTGGCTTTTCTTAATATCAGTCCTTAGAAAATTCAGATGGTAAGAGAGCATCTAAAAGTGGCATGCTGAGGCATCCGAGAGCCACTTGGGAAGTACCATCTGGTATTTCTTAGGTTCTTGAGAGTGAGCATAGAATGAAACCTTATCCAGCTTACATGAAGGTATGTTCAAGAGAATGTAAGAGAAAGCAAAATGAGGACACGGAGTAAGGACAGGCCTAAACTGGCAGAAAGGTTTAGGTGAGGTAATTTAAGAGTCCTTTTTCTCCTTAACTGCAATAATTTCAAAATGGTTCAAACCACATACACAAAAAGCAGTTCTTTGCACATTGTTTGGGAACTGATCTGGATGATCCTCTTAGGACCAAATAGTTCTGGTGAAAAAACATGGTATCAATTTCAAAAAGGATGCCAAATTATTCTGTACTTTGAAATTAGTCTTGATTATCCTTTGATTTCAGTAATAAGTCGAATATTAGATTTCTAACCTAAAGCACCTTTTTATAACTCATCTTGCATCTTGGAATTCAGGAGGCTACAACTGCCTATTACTAATCTTCTGTTACTTCCTGGAGACTAAATGTAATGCAGATTCCAGCATATAAGCATTTTAGTAACTCCTTCATTCAGGCAATCAGTCTTTATTAGGATACTTTTGACATTACAAGTGAATGTTATTAAATTGAATATAATTAGAATTTAATGTTACTAAATGTCATTACAATTTAATGTGAGTAGGGTTTTCTGTTTAACTCACTGTGTATGAAATGAAGAGTAGCTGTGGGGATGAAAAGGAAAGATCAGAGGTACCTCTCTTGGTGGGAAAAATGAAGGCATGTGGAAGCAAATTCAAACTCTCAGGAATCAAATCATGTGTTTTGGATAATTTATCTGAAAAGCTAAGAGTCTGCGATGTTGCAATTCGCAGTGACAGGATGTGGCAGCACTGTTGCAGTGAGTGGCCAATTAGGAATGATCAATACTTCAATGCATAAAATCAAAAGTCATTTTATGATTCTCCACTTATACGCATAAGGACTGGAGCAGAGATAGTCTTAGAGAAGCTAGCTTAATTGCCCTTGATTTACATAACCTGGCTCACTTAGAAAGGTTTTGAAGAGCGTTACCTGGCATTCATTTAGTTCGTTTTGAGGGCCCTACTTTGTTCCAAAGTGGATGGTTTTACTATTAAGGCCAATCTTGGAAGTCTTGTGAGTAAAACACATCAGTGGAAATGGATACATGTTTTTATTTTGTATTTATTGTCTTTGGATTATATTTCTTAGCATGCAATAGTAATTCCTTAGCTAGAATCATTATCATTCTTGAGAGCAACAAAGTAGAAATGTTTATTTTTGGCAAGTGGTCTAGTCTCATGCAAACAGGATCAGCCATGGAGGCCAAATTCCCCAACTTTCTTCTCCATCTTATGGTTGGGGACACTCTTCAGCCAGACTGCCTAGCCTTGTATCTGACTCAGCCACTTATTAGTTGTTTGAAGTTGGAAAAGTTGCATATGTTTTTTCTCTTCTGTTTCCTCATTAGTAAAATTGGGAAAACAGTACCTACCTCAGCAGGGTTGTTATATGGAGTAAATGCGTTAATGTATGTAAGGTTCTTTTAACAGTGCCTGACTCATAGTAAATGCTTAGTAAGAATTTGCTTTTATTTTACGTTGGACTTAATGGTTTAAGCTGAGGTTCTCTTCTGTTTTCACCTCTTAAAAATTAAATCCTAAAAAAAGTAGTTTAGGTTATGCTCATTTGATGGTTTTTCTGTTTTAGATAGTGGGAGAATTTGTTTCAGAAAAAGTGAAGTACTTCAAGTTTCTCAGAAAATAATACAACAGAGACCACACTTTTGAGAATCACTGCTTTAACCCACTGGTTCTCAAACTCGACTGAACATCAATATCACCTGAGCACAGTTCTTTCTTTCTTTATTTTTTAAAGATTTTATTTGTTTATCTGAGAGAGAGAAAGAGGACGGGGAGGGGGTAGCAGGAGAAGCAAACTCCCTGCTCAGAAGGGAGCACCGTGGGGCTCGATCCCAGGACCCTGAGATCATGACCTGAGCCAAAGGCAGGCGCTTAATGACTGAGCCACCCAGGTGCCCAGCACAGTTCTTTAGAATGTTGATACCCAAGCTGATTCAAAAAATGATCAGTTTGGTTAATTTACTGTGAAAAGGAGTAATTATGTCCTTTATAAAGAGAGGCCCTGTAACATTACACATTATTATCTGTGGGGTTCCCATATACTTATAGAATTTTTTAAGTGCTAAGGAATATTATAATTGATCTAATAGAAATGAGGAGACAGAGGCTCAGAGGCATCATTCTTGGCTAAAGGCTTATGCAGAGTTAGTTGTAGGACTGAATAACAAATCAGGGTACCTGTGTTCAACTCAATATTTTTTGTTCAACTACCTTGCCTTCTGGAAAAGCAGATAATGTGACAGAGGCACATAATCCAAGATAGAGTGCTATCGAAATGCTATAGATCTACCCGTCCTGCTTAACCCAGTTTGGTTTCAGAGTTATCTATTCAAAAGATTTCCTTAATGAAGAACCACTGAAAACAATATGTCCACCATGCCAAGAAAATAAATCTATAGCTGTCAATTGTGAAAGAGATATTTTTTCCTGCTAGGTTTGTTTTTTCTAAGGATTCAGTTTAGTTTTTTCTCTTTGTTGTTTCTTTGGCATTTTGGTTTTTACTAATGAAAAACTTAGAAATATCTTTGAAAATTTCAGGAAACGTTGACAGTTTTCTCAAGTCCAAGTTTAGTGACCTTCTGGGAATCCTGCCAGTTGCTTGTGTTTGATTCAGTGTTTAGTTTTTGTTTTGACTTGTGTTGTTTTGATCTAGGTCAATTTAGCCATGATTGCAATGTTATGCTGTTTGTTAACTATTTGTTTTTACAGTTATTGGTGTCAAGAAGAAAAAGGACCAATAAAATTTTCTTTTAAAATTCAAAGGAAAAAGAAATTCTAGTGAAGTTTGAGCTTTATAGAAATTTTGTACTTCTAAAAATATTCTTTGGAAATTTAGTTTTAAAGTGTTATAGAGACAAATACAAACACTCAGAACATAAATATTTTCATGGTAACTTTCAAATCCAAAGGTCATTCAGTGATTGAAACAACTTTTTGAAATACATATTTTCAAAAATCTAAACCTCGTTATATCTGAATTTCGCTACTTTATTAGGTTGAGAGAGTTTGATTCCACCTCATGGGGTATGTCTAGGCCTGTGTTTTCCAGTAGTATCCAGAATTAAGTAGAATATTAGAGATAAGACCAGAACATTCTTTGTAAGTGTTCACCCATTCACCAAATAGTGATTAAGTGCCAACCATGAGCTTGGCTACCCTAGGGGAATTCAGAGAAGTTGCCTAGTTCAGTTTAGTAAGTCTATTAATAGCCAATTGGCAGTTTTCTTTCCTTTTTTTTTAAATGGAAAACTCCAATTTATTATGTGAAAATAACATTCTGTAAATATCTTTAAGTGAAAAAAGTGTATAAGGCAAAAATAATTCTGATTTAAATTTAGAAAAATCAAGCAAAGCTAATGCGTCACTTAATTTTTTCTCGTGTCACTTAATTTCTTCTCCAACCATTTTTGTCTCTCATTGGACACACGACCATGGGTCAGCCTTTAAAAAGGGTTGAATATGATTTGAAGGCAGATCTTGGCAAGAAGTGGAGAGTTTATCCCAGAGAGAGGCACTGTGGAGAAGGTAAACACCCAAGGTCCTGAGAACGTGGGCAACTCTACCACTTCCCTGGAGAAGCTTCCTGTACCTTGGGCAGTCTGCCTTGTCATCATTTCACAGCTCCTTTTACAGTTCTCTTTGCGTTCAGATCACTTGTGAGCTAGCACCTCTGGACTGAGGTTTGACATGAGAGAGAGCGAAATAAACGCTGTGGGGAGCAGGGATGACCCACTGTCTTCTCTAGAATGATCTAAGCAGAGTTCCTACTTGGGTTCCTATGGAATGAGGAGGGGGGTGGGAATGAAAAGAGAAGGTGAGGTTCATTCTCCTGCCAGGAAGTGGAAGTACATGGAACCAAATTCAAACACTATGTATATTTAGTGACAGCAAGCCACTAAAGTGTGTAGTGTGACCAAGTAGGTACCTACTGTCTATGTGTCATTTCCGAACTACCATTTAAATAGTAATAATAATAATAATAATATATGTCAAATACTAAATATATAGATGCTCTTATTGTTTCCCAAAAGACTCTGGACTAGGAAATAAGAAACTTGGATTCTCACCCCAGCCTGCCACCAACTGAATGAAAATTAGTAGTTTAGAAAAGCCTGCAGGGACGCCTGGGTGGCTCAGTCATTAGGTGTCTGCCTTCGGCTCGGGTCCTGATCCCAGGGTCCTGGGATCAACCCCGCATCAGACTTCCTGCTCAGCGGGAAGCCTGCTTCTCCCTCTTCCGCTCCCCCTGCTTGTGTTCCCTCTTTCGCTGTCTCTTTCTCTGTCAAATAAATAAATAAAATCTTTAAAAAAAAAGAAAAAAAAGAAAAGCCTGCAGTAAGGGACAGCTGGGCAGGTGTGATTGTAAAGTCCTTTTTCATTTTGCTGTTTGTATATTTTTCTTTTCCTTGGTTGCAAGCACTATTTGAGGCCATCATGGGCCATGTAAAGAATTGCAGTGCAGAACATCTATATAGACAGTTTAGGTCAATGTGGGGTAGAATCCTTTAGGAAATTAGTCTACTGAGAAATGTAGGACACGTTTCTCAAATTCCTATTAATATCTTTTTTGAATGTTCACTGAAAATGGACAGTAGTGAATGAGGAATAATGAAATAACAGATCTTTTTATCTTAAGAAAATTGTAAATATCTTTTCATGATGGCTAAACAAAATTTTCTTTGGACTCCATGTGGGAATTACATAAAAAATGTTCATTGGTCTTTTCAACACTTGAAAAATTTTTTTTCTGATTCTGAATTATGGGTTTTGTGGTAGAAATCAGGTTTATATGAGTAATCAAATTATATTTTTGAGCTCTGAATTGCATGTTTCTCAAAATGTTAACAGTTGTCTTTGGTTTGTAGAATGACAGTTATTTTCTTTCTGCTTTTCTTTGTTTTGTCTGTTTTTTTTTTTTTTTAAAGATTTTATTTATTTATCCGACAGAGAGAGAGAGATCACAAGTAGGCAGAGAGAGAGAGGAGGAAGCAGGCTCCCCGCCAAGCAGAGAGCCCGACGTGGGGCTCGATCCCAGGACCCCAAGACCATGACCTGAGCCGAAGGCAGAGGCCCCAACCCACCGAGCCACCCAGGCGCCCCTGTTTTGTCTGTTTTTTAATATACATGTTTTACTTTCATAATGCAAAAACGAATGCCTAACTACATGCTATGTAGATGGAAACATTTGAAATTGTAATTTTGAATTCCCATACAAATGAGAGATAATGATGTTATAGTGTGATTAATTTATGTTCTTTTCATTCATCAAGTACATATTGTGCCAGATGTGCTTTTAAATACCAGACACTAATTACAGATAGTAAAATATGGCTAAAATGACACGAAATATTTTTGTAGAAGCAGAAAATCAGTTTATTACTCCTTGTGAATGCCAAAAGAATATTCAATACTCTAAGACCTCGAGGGCATGTGCGATGATAGCTAAGATCATGGGTGTTGCGTAGTCGTGGCCCTGACACTTAGCACCTGTGTGATTTTTGTGTCTAGTATTTAACGTTTTAAAGCTTAGTCTGTCCATCTGTCAAGTGAGGATCATAGGACCCACTTCCTTGTGTGGTCAGGAAGGTTAAGTGGAATAACTCAAACCCCTCAGCATAGTGCCTGGCAGATAAAAAGTACTCCAATAAGCTCAAATTTGTTATTATCATAAGTATAATATTCTCCCTACTTCTAAGCTTTTTTACACTTGAGACTTGGATATCTGTCTTTTGGAAAACACATCACTACTTTATTTTTTGGACTTATTTAGAGGGAGAGAGCACGTGCATGCGAGCAGAGGGAGTAGGAGAGAGAGAGTTGTAAGCAGGCTCTGTTCTGAGTGTGGAGCCCCACATGGGGCTTGATCCCACAACCCTGAGATCATGACCTGAGCTGAAATGAAGAGTCAGATGGTTATCTGATTGAGCCACCCAGGTGTCCCACCTTACTACTTTAGATGAGAATATCCTCTGTACAGTCTGGGTCATGAAGGGGCACATCCAGATTTTCACCATTGTTCACATTGGGCTGAGGGAGAAGAAAGCATGGATGCTGGGGATGGTGTCTCCTGGAGCTGGCAGTAACACTGGCCTTTGGGAGCAGCACCTTGTGACTGTAAGTGTTGATCTGGAGTCTGCAAGACTGTCCTCCTTTGCCATATGGCACAGTCCCAGAAGGTCACTGTGATGGTTTAGTGGGATTGAGGATATCTTCAAGTCTTGTTTGCAGCTATAGGTGGTTTGTCATGAGCTCCTGGATTTAGCAATTGCAGAGATCTCTTTGGTCAGGGCCATGGATAGCCCATTAGCACAGCTTTGCAAAAATTAGAACACAGCCATGTCTTGCATGGCATTGCAGCCTATGACCCTGCAATTGCACTACTGGGTATCTACCCCAAAGATGCAGAGGCAGTACAAAGAAGGGCCACATGTACCCCAATGTTCATAGCAGCAATGGCCATAATCGCCAAACTGTGGAAAGAGCCAAGATGCCCTTCAACAG